>CM060935.1:839552303-840752303 GCA_030765085.1 Allium cepa | reverse complement strand
AGAGAATTTTAGTAGTTGGACCAAGTAACCAAATCGAAATTTGCATAAGAAGAGTCAAGTGGCCGACACTAATTTAATAAAGAAATCTTGTAGGCAAATGAAGGGTTTGATCATGAATCGTGTCATTTTGGGCGATCTTTAGTTATTGCAAACTTCGTTTGTAGCATAGTTGTTTAGGATAACATGTGTTAGTTTAGGATGCACTTCTTGACTAGTTCTGTGAAGATCCAGATAATCGTCTAAGAAGCTATATGATATTTTCCTAGGCGAGCGTCATGGTACACTTAGTACATTATCCTTATTGGCATTGTGCAATTGAGGTTAGTCAAAAAATGAACGAGCCCAAGCATAAGTAAATTGTTATTTGACAATGATTTAATTAAGTAGAATTAATTATATTAGGAAGGAAAGGAAAATTTAGACTTAAGCTGCTAGATTTATCGAGAGTTTTGAGGCTCGATGATCTTGCATACTAAAGAAGTTTTTCTTCTCATAGGGGAGATAATAGTCTTTCCTGTATTATATTCACAAAAGGAGATACACCACTTAAGCATTTCGTTCAACTTGAACGCTAAACAGACCGGCTTGGAGCCTATAGTTTTCCATGCACGTTTTAACTTTTGATTGGTTATAGTACATGGTCGGTATAGACTCTTTGGTATATTTCATTATTTTGTATATTTGTTGTTTTTTGTTGCTTATTATTATTTGATTGTTGCTTGTTGTTGTCTATTATTGATTGATTTTGATTTTTGTTTGTTTGATTGGTACTTTGTATATCAGTTATTGTTGCTTGTTGATTTGTTGTTTATATGTCGATTGTTTATTCTGGGTTGTTGATTGCTTACCGTTGCTTACTGTTGTTTGCTTGCTTGCTTGATTATTATTGATTTTTTTGCCTATCTGCATGTATAATTGTTTGTATGCTAGTTATTGTTACTTATCATTATTTTTCATTGTTTGAATTTTTCTTATTATTACTCGTTGTGTTTTTAGTTGCTTGTATCTTAAAATAAATTTCATGTTAAAGCATTCTGGAGAGAGAGATAGTGTAACGACCCGGAATTTTAGGCAATATCAATTTAGTAATCTGTATTAATAATTTAATTGATTTGATGATTTTCCTTTATAATTTTAATTTAAATTGGTAAATATTCATTTAAAGATTAACGAATATTTAATCTGGTAAATTTGATCAATATCTATTTAACAATTTAAAATTGATAAGAAATTATTTTTCAAAGCTAAAGAAATTCTATTCTATTTATAATATATATTTGATATATATTGTGGGTAGGAAATATCTTTTGTTTTAGATAAAGATTGAATTTTTAAATTGTAATATATATGTATGTATATGTTATAATTTGGTATTGTTTTGAAATTTAATTTAATCAATCGATAATTTAAAGCTTTGTTTTAAAATAAATATTTTTCAAAAAGTTAATTTAGATTAATTAAATTGTTTTCAAATATATGATGATTGTTTATTTTTAAGTATAATATTTTAGAAAGAATTTAAATCAAAGATTTATTTTTTTTGTCTTTTAAAATGCTAAAATTAAAAATGGTTATAAATGTTTTAGATTTTAAATACATGTATAAAGAATATATTTGTATTATAATTAGTTTTATAAAACACTCATTAAAAATGAGTTATATTTACATTTAAATTAAATAAAAATTTAATCAAAAACACTTAATAATATGAGTAAACATATTAGCATGTTTGTGACATATGTAAAGCAAATAAGGAAGATGAATGACATTTGTAAGTTTTTGAACAATTGTCTTCATTCTTTTTTGTTAATTTTAATAAACATTACATAATTCAATTTATGATAAACTTTTTCATCTCTTCTTCCATTTGTTTCTCAGCTGAAACAAACAAAAGTTTTCAAAACCAAAATCTTGTAAAAACTTCTCAAAACAGAAAACTATTTCTTAAATCTGAAGTTTAAACCAAAAAAAGCAAAAGAAAAATTTAAAATCTGCAAACTCAAATGAAAAGCAAATCTGCAACATCAACTCTATCTGCAACTTCAAACTTCAACCTGTAAATTTACAAACTGTATTTCAAATGGGATGAAGATCAAGAGCATCAGCAGTTTCAACTTTTTAATCAACAAATTAAAGGCATGCAAAGGGATTTTCAACAGCAAACAAAATCAAAAGTCTTTTTCTAGATTAAAGTGTTCAAGCCTGAAAATGAACTAAATCTGCTCTACTTATATTTGAGGTGAGTAAATTATTTAAAAACAGTATAAATTAATTTAGACTCAAATGCATGTGTGATGATTTACGAAGTAGTTTAGTTTCAATTGTTTTGTGAAGAAGATTGCATGTTTGTATACAAAGAAGTGATGCATGTATATGATTGTATATGTATGCTCTGTTAAATTACGGGCTATGATCATTTAAATTCATTCAAACCTCCCAAACATTCATTATTTGTCTTTGATGATTTAATGAGAATTGTTAGTTAATGTTCAATGATAATTTTAAAAATAATTTGTGGAGTTTTTAGTTTACAAATAATTTTAAAAATAAGAATAACAGTAAATATACTGTTATACATGATAAATCAACAATCTTGATTTATGATTTGGATTACATGAATAAATTAGTGGGTAAAAATCATGATTTTTAATACATGTTTCATGATTTTTAGTTTGATGAATCATGAGCATTTTGGTTTTGTTCGAAATGGGGGTTTTTGGCAATTGCCGTTGATCGGTGTGGTGATTGGAGTTGAAATTGTGATCGAGGCTAGCTTGTGGATGGTTGATGATGGGAAAAATGTGCATGAATTTTTCCAATGCATGATTTGATCGAATTCGATCAAATTAGGGTTTTTGCACGTTTTTATTTGGGTTGGACTTTCGAAGCAATCGCGATGTGTAGGTTGGGCCGGAGGTGATTGCTTTTGGGGAGGAGGAAGCTTGTGGTCGTGGTGTTCTGTGGTGAGGACGGCGAGTTCATCGGCGATTGGGTTGGTCGCGGCGTTGGGTTTTGTGAACGTGATATTGCTGCAGTTTTGTGCTAAGGGTTCGAATTTCGATTCGACGAAGTATTCTTGAATCTGGGTTTGTATTTGGGTTCGCACGCGTTCGTGTGATAATAGTTGGTTGTCGCGATGAACAACGGCTGCCGGAGGTAATGGTGTATGTGCACCATGTACGCCGTGCATCTGGGAAGAATAAGGTTTAGGGAAGACGAGATCTTTCTGGGTTAGCGCTCGCGTTTTTCTTGGTTTCAGCTCGAAGTAGGGGTAAGGTCGACTCGAGGTGGGAAGGTAGTTGATTTGCTTCGGGGTAGGCACGAGAGGTTCCTGTGTTCGACTCGGGTTTTTGGTTGCGTGTTTTTCTTTTGGGTTGGTCTGTATAGATGTTAAGTTGCAAATGAAACTTGATTTTGAAGAAATCAAGCATTTAACTATAAACAAGTTTTATAAAGAAACCAAAATGCAAAGTTAAAAAAAGCTTGTTGTTTAAAAGTAATTGATAATCAAACTTTAAAAGTATAAATTGAATTTATTTTAAAATTTAAATTTATTTAAAATGATTTCTTTTTGAAGTAATCTAATTTAATTACATTTTGGATTTTAAATTTAAAGAAGTATGTTTGAATTTAAATATTAATCAAAGTTTTTAAGTAAATTGTTAGGTAATGTTTAATAACTAAGTTTTCATATTTATTTTGAAAATAAATAAGTTTAAATTAGATGTATAAAATGTTTTAAATTTCAAATTCATTTCCAAATGTTTTATTTTCAAAATAAGGTTATTGTTAAAAAATTTGAAATCCAAATAATTTGTTTGAAGTTATTAAATTTGATTAATTTCAATAATTTATTTATGGAGTTAAGCAAGGTTAAATTATTTGATTATGAGCTTAAGAATACTTGATTAAATATGATTTGTAAATAAGTAAAAGATTAATTAAGATTTATGGTTTTTCTAAATTAATTTAGGAATTTCTTTAAATATAAGAAGTTAATTAATTATTTATTTAAATAATTTTAAATAATTTTTTATTTTTTATTTAACTTTTAAATAATCACTTAATTATGAATTAATTAAGTGTAACAACTTAATGAAGTAATCAGTGGTTAATTATTGAAAGTAATTAGTGTGTAATTACTTATGAAAAGTAATTAGTGAGAAATTACTCATGGGAGTAATTAAAGTTGAAGTGATTAATGGATATTCACATGATGTTATTTATTAAGGAATTAATTAATATTATTATGTTAAAGTTAATTAATTATGGAGTAATTAATGAATTAAGAATTATTTAATGATGGAATTAATTATTTGTTAAGTAATTAATTAAGAGGGTAATCAAGATTTATTAATGGAAGTAATTAAGAAGATAATTACTTATGTAAGTAATTAAGGGTTAATTACTTAGTTAATTCTAGTTAATTAATTAATGTGATTAATTAATTAATGAATGTGATTAATTTAAGATTAATTACTAAGTGTAATTAATTTAAAATTGTAATTAATTAATAAAGTAATTAATTAAGGATTATTTGTTAATTTAAATTGATTAATAATTACTTAATGAAGTAATTATAGACTAATTAATTGGATTAATTAATCAAAGGATTAATATAATTAATGAAGAGGTTAATTAATTAAGATAAGTAATTACAAATTGTTAATTACTATTTATGATTAATGAAATGATTAATTACAATTTAATTGTTATTAATTAATAAGGATCAATTGTTAATTAATCAAGATTGATTAATAAAAGTAATTAATTAAAGTGTGATTATTTAATTATAATTAATCGAGGTTTAATGTAATTAATTATAATTGATTAATTAATGGAAACAAATGAAGGATCATTAATTTTTGTAATTAATGATAGTAATTAAAGATTAATTACTGAATATGGTTAAGGCTAATTACTTGAATGTAATTAAAGGATGATTAATCATGGAAGATTAATTAAGGAAGATCACTAAGAGATGATTAATTTATTTATTTGGAATAAATAAATGAAGAAGGATTTAAGCAATCCAATTGATTAAGAGTTAATCAATTCTGCTTATGGATGATTGATTGATATTGAATGATTGATATTGGGTGATTGGTTGATACTGGATGATTAGGATATCTCTGTTATGTGATATGCTGCTTTATGAGATGAATGGTTGTTATGAATTATCTATTGTGATAATGTGATTCATCTATCTGTTTACATCATCCTGAATATAAGTTTAACTGTTTAAACACTTAAGTACAACTTGGGCATTAAAATGGCATTTGGATCCGGTGAGACCGGGATCGGATTTCCATATTTGGATATCCGAAAACCACATCGATTCCAATTAAACGTTAGGTCGTGAATCCAAGTGGAGCAAGTGAAGACTCGAGGTGTGAGAACTATTCCTCAGTATAACTCTATGGGTGATTCCGTAATGAGTTTGACGGAATAGTACTTACAGGTTTGGGATGGTGATTTAGAGTGCAAGGGCTATGGTCGTTGACTCTAAGGGTGATTCCAAAATGAGTGCAACGAGATATTGCCTTCGGTTTAGTTCGAACCCGGAACGAACTTGTATGGATTGAATGCTTTAAGAACATCGTCAGGTGGACGATGAGCATTCTAAGATAGATATGTCCTATAAAGGTAATCGCAACCTCAAGCCTCATCAATCCGGGAATGGCTAAAACAGGGGAGGTGCAGCAAGGTTAGGTGGGTAGCGCCCATTTCAGGACAAGATTTTCCCCTGTCTAGAAGTCCCTTTTTATTCGGCTGTGTGGGCAGTTGGGTCGTGGCAACTACAGGGTTGTCTTGTTCGGGACTGTCTAGTAAGGGATGGTTCTGGCCTTGTGTTGCAGGGGAGCGGGCGTACTCCTCGGTACGTTGATCTAGGCCACGTACTATGACGGGAAGTACCCCAGTAGCCCTGCCATTGATGGAAACCCATTCTACCTACGAGACCCTATGGTTTTGTTTGTATTACCCACTTTTGTGGCTAGTAACTGGAATTTAATCATGTAACAATTTCGGCTATTTCTTATTTATTTGAAAACCCTAGACACTATTATAATATCACTGGATTTCCTATCAAATGTTTTGGCTAGCGTAAGGTAATTTTTTTCCCATGTTTATGTGTGGGAAGTCGTACATGATACCTTTTCTTTCAAAGGTTTTTCTAAAGTAAGCAATTTTAACCCGTTTACTCACACCAGACCCCTGTCTGACCCGAGTGTTTATTTTCTATTTTATTAAACACTTGGGTACTCATATTATGTATGAGTAGTCAAGTGATTCAGGTTAGCTTGACGAATTCTAGAGGAGATATGGAGCAGGAGGCTTCCACGTGTAGATATATTATGGTTCCGCTGTGTTTTGTGTTGTATATGTATCTTGTGTTCTTGAGATGTATAGTTAGGCAGATGTTTATAACTATCTAATACGTGTTGTTTTAAGATGTGTACTCTAATGTAATATGATACTATGTAATATTTTATGTGATATATTATATTTCATTCGTTCCGCTGTGAGTTATCTGATGTTGTTGTGTTTCTTCTTTCTCTTTCTTTTCTTCTTCTATCCCTTTCTTTCTTAATTAGTGATGCGTCTTCCTGGTAGATGGAAGTCGGGTCGCCACATTTGGTACCAGAGAATTAGGTTGAGTGAATACCTAGGCTCTGGAGTGTTGTCTTTCTTGAGAGAGCGTACTTGTAATTTTTATATATAACGATATCTATATATATCTATATCTACCTAATCTGTTGGGTTATATGTTCGGATTTTCCAACATAAGTTTTAGAGGTGGATGGAGTAGTGGTGTGTGTGTGTAACACGACTACCACTAATGGAAGAGGTCCATATGTTTGAGGTTGGAAGTATATTTGTCGAGACTGTAGACCTGATACTGTCTGGAGTGAGATTTATAGTTTAGAGTAAGAATTTCTCTGATATCCGAAGGAAATCTTTTTAAAGATTCGGAGTTTATCTTTGAGGTGTAAGTTTGGATTTGTCAGAAGTGCAGAAGCAAGTGATGATATCTTGATAACTGCGTGATAAGATGCAGTATCCATGGACATTTTCTGAGGATGTTTTCTTTTGAAGCAGTTTTAGAAGTAGTAGAGGAGCAGTCTTTACCTGCTGCAGGAAAGATTCGTCTGAGTAGAAGTTATCTAGATCTTTAGCTAGGAAGTTGGCTGTTTGGAATATGAGACTGAGGTCTATGAGTTGTTTCGCTTTGGCATGGTCTAATTTGTTATTTCTTAAGGAGGGCGAGATGTTAATGTTTGGTTTGGAGCCCGAATTTCTTGAGAGGTTGTCTTCCATCTCGGAGGTCCGTTGTGTGGTTTGTTGGTCATTTTGGTTTTCGAGAAACCTTTGGATTAGAAGTCTTTGGTTAGCTGTGGTAGTAGTGCAGTTTCGAAGTGTTCGGTGTGCTGTCAAAAAGGTCTTTTAGCTTCGCAGTATCATCAAGGTAGAGTTTGGAAGCAGCAGTGTGGTCGTTTCTCCGATGGTTCTGAAATCTTTGTGGTTCTTCTTTCAGCAGTCCGGGCAGTTGGTGAAAGTTTTCTTGAAGGGTTAATCTTGTTTGGAAAAGCTTAAAGCTGTTCTATTTGGTAAAGAGAGGATGGTTTGTTTGGAATCCGAACTAGGTAGGATCGCAAAAGTGACTTGCGATTAGTTTGGAAATTATCTTGGGCAATCTTTTGTTTGAGGCTGAGGGTTCGCATGTGGAAGTAGGAGCTACTAATGTAATCAGAAGTTTGTCTGCATCTGGAGTTGAGTTCCATATTGAATTGGTTCCAGAAGCGATTTTGGTGGTTAACCTGGTAGTAGGATGGTTCTTGGAGAAGTAGAGTTGGTGTAGCAGCTTAGAAATTTTTGGAATTTTGATTGGTCAGATCTAATTTTTGAGTTTGGATTTCTTCTATAAGGTTGTGTGACTGAGTCAGAAGGGTCACAAAGATTTTATGGATTTGATGAACAAAGTTTCCCGGATATATTGGATAAGTTTGTACTCGTGTTCATCAACGGTATTCTTATCTATTTCAGAATCAGAGTTATACGGCGGAAGCGAGGTAGCAGCTGTGCAAGGAAGGAAGCAAGTTCAGTTTGCTATTGCTTGGGAAGTAGAGCTTGTGTTCTGGATTTCGACGGATCTTGGAAGACTTTTATGTTGGATAGGAACCAGAAACTAGTTTGTTTTGGTCTAGTTGTTTTTGGAAGCATCGGCATTGGTTGAGCTGATCAGGAAGAGGATTGGCAGCCCAGGATTGTCTGTTGAGTTATGCTGATATGAGATAAGGAGTTTGGAATTCAAAGTTGGGGACTTCATTGTTGTTAAGATTTCTCTGGTTAAGAGAGCAGTAATTGGATAAGATTGAATGGATAGTTCTGAGGTATTTGGGATTTCTTATATGTGTTTTGATAGGATAAGATTGAATTGCCAGTTTGGATAGCTGGAATTCATTGAATTTCACGTATCTCTGAGAGAGTACATGTATGATTCATCATTGGTTGTTGAATCTGCAGTCTAGTTGGATTTGGAAGTTGTGCTAGACTTGGGTATAGTCTGATGTTCTGTTCAGATTGGTGGATCTAGAGATGAGAGGAGCTCTGGATTTTGGTGGTGTAGTTTGTTTAGCTTCTGTGGAGCGAGTCTCCCGGTGATTTATACTTGGGAAACTCTAGATAGTGTTTGTAAGATTTATTCTGATTTGTGTCAGGATAATTAGTTAGGTTTGTTTGTTTAATTAATTGCTATGGTTGTTAGTTACGGGATGTTAGGTATGCTTTGCTGATTGAAATTAAAATCTTTACTGGGTTATTAAATTACCGTTGCTTTTAAATTTCGAGGACGAAATTCTTTTAAGGGAGGAGGATTGTAACGACCCAGAATTTTAGCAATATCAATTTAATAATCTGTATTAATAATTTAATTGATTTGATGATTTTCCTTTATAATTTAATTTAAATTGGTAAATTTATTCTTTTAAAGGTTAATGAATATTTAATCTGGTAAATTTGATCAATATCTATTTAACAATTTAAAATTAATAAGAAATTATTTTTCAAAGCTAATGAAATTCTATTCTATTTATAGTATATATTTGATATATATTGTGGATAGGAAATATCTTTTGTATTAAATAAAGATTAAATTTTTAAATTGTAATATATATGTATGTATATGTTATAATTTGATATTGTTTTGAAATTTAATTTAATCAATTGATAATTTATATATGAATGAGTATTGTAATTTAAAGCTTGTTTTAAAATAAATATTTTTCGAAAAGTTAATTTAGATTAATTAAATTGTTTTCAAATATAAGATGATTGTTTATTTTTAAGTATGATAGTTTAAAAAGAATTTAAATCAAAGATTTATTTTTGTTGTCTTTTAAAATGCTTGAATTAAAAATGGTTATAAATGTTTAAGATTTTAAATACACGTATAAAGAATATATTTGTATTATAATTAGTTTTATAATACTCTCATTAAAAAGTGAGTTACATTTACATTTAAATTAAATAAAAATTTAATCAAAAACACTTAATAATATGTGTAAACATATTAGCATGTTTGTGACATATGCAAAGCAAATAAAGCAAGATGAATGACATTTGTAAGTTTTTGAACAAGTGTCTTCATTCTTTTTTGTTAATTTTAATAAACATTACATAATTCAATTTATGATAAACTTTTTCATCTCTTCTTCCATTTGTTTCTCAACTGAAACAAAGAAAAGTTTTCAAAACCAAAATCTTGTAAAAACTTCTCAAAACAGAAAACTATTTCTCAAATCTAAAGTTTAAACCAAAAAAAGCAAAAGCAAAATTTAAAATCTGCAAACTCAAATGAAAAGCAAATCTGCAACATCAACTTATATCTGCAACTTCAAACTTCAACCTGCAAATTTACAAACTGCATTTCAAATGGGATGAAGATCAAGAGCATCAGCAGTTTCAACTTTTTAATCAACAAATTAAAGGCATGCAAAGGGATTTTCAATAGCAAGCAAAATCAAAAGTCGTTTTCCAGATTAAAGTGTTCAAGCCTGAAAATGAATTAAATCTTCTCTGCTTATATTTGAGGTGAGTAAATTATTTAAAAACAGTATAAATTAATTAAGACTCAAATAAATGTGTGATGATTTATGAAGTAGTTTAGTTTCAATTATTTTGTGAAGAAGATTGCAAGCTTGTATACAAAGAAGTGATGCATGTATGTGACTGTATATGTATGCTCTGTTAAATTATAGGCTATGATCATTTAAATTCATTCAAACCTCCCAAACATTCATTATTTGTCTTTGATGATTTAATAAGAATTGTTAGTTAATGTTTAATGATAATTTTAAAAATAATTTGTGGAGTTTTTAGTTTACAAATAATTTTAAAAATAAGAATAATAGTAAAAATACTGTTATACATGATAAATCAACAATCTTGATTTATGATTTGGATTACATGAATAAATTAGTGGGTAAAAATCATGATTTTTAATACATGTTTCATGATTTTTAGTTTGATGAATCATGAGTATTTTGGTTTTGTTCGAAATAGGGTTTTTTGGCAATTGTCGTTGATCGGCGTGGTGATTGGAGTTGAAATTGTGGTCGAGGCTAGCTTGTGGATGGTTGATGATGGGAAAAATGTGCATGAAATTTTCCAATGCATGATTTGATCAAATTCGAACATATTAGGGTTTTTGCACGTTTTTATTTGGGTTGGACTGTCGAAGCAATTGCGACGTGTAGGTTGGGCCGGAGGTGATCACTTTTGGGGAGGAGGAAGCTTGTGGTCGTGGTGTTTAGTGGTGAGCACGGCAAGTTCATCGACGATTGGGTTGGTCGGCGGCGTTGGTTTTGTGAACGTGATGTTGCTGCAGTTTTGTGCTAAGGATTCGAATTTCGATTCGACGAAGTATTCTCGAATCTGGGTTTGTATTTGGGTTCGCACGCGTTCGTGTGACGATAGTTGGTTGTCAGGATGAACAACGGCGGCCGGAGGTAATGGTGTATGTGCACCATGTACGCCGTGCATCTGGGAAGAATAAGGTTTGGGGAAGACGAGATGTTTTCGGGTTAGCGCTCGCGTTTTCTTGGTTTCAGCTCGAAGTAAGGGTAAGGTCGACTCGAGGTGGGAAGGTAGTTGATTTGCTTCGAGGTAGGCACGAGAGGTTCCTGTGTTCGACTCGGGTTTTTGGTTGCGTGTTTTTTTTTGGGTTGGTCTGTATAGATGTTAAGTTGCAAATGAAACTTGATTTTTAAGAAATCAAGCATTTAACTATAAACAAGTTTTATAAAGAAACCAAAACGCAAAGTTAAAAAAAGCTTGTTGTTTAAAAGTGATTGATAATCAAACTTTAAAAGTATAAATTGAATTTATTTTAAAATTTAAATTTATTTAAAATGATTTCTTTTTGAAGTAATCTAATTTAATTTCGTTTTGGATTTTAAATTTAAAGAAGTATGTTTGAATTTAAATATTAATCAAAGTTTTTAAGAAAATTTTAGGTAATGTTTAATAACTAAGTTTTCAAATTTATTTTGAAAATAAATAATTTTAAATTAGATGTTTAAAATGTTTTAAATTTCAAATTCATTTCCAAATGTTTTATTTTCAAAATAAGGTTATTGTTAAAAAATTTGAAATCCAAATAATTTGTTTGAAGTTATTAAATTTGATTAATTTCAATAATTTATTTATGGAGTTAAACAAGGTTAAATTATTTGATTATGAGCTTAAGAATACTTGATTAAATATGATTTGTAATTAAGTAAAAGATTAATTAAGATTTATGGTTTTTCTAAATTAATTTAGGATTTTCTTTAAATATAACAAGTTAATTAATTAGTTAATTAATTTTAAATAATTATTTATTTTATATTTAATTTTTAAATAATCACTTAATTATGAATTAGTTAAGTGTAACTACTTAATGAAGTAATCAATGGTTAATTATTAAAAGTAATTAGTGTGTAATTACTTATGAAAAGTAATTAGTGAGAAATTACTCATGGGAGTAATTAAAGTTGAAGTGATTAATGGATAATCACATGATGTTATTTATTAAGGAATTAATTAATATTATTGTTTTAAAGTTAATTAATTATGGAGTAATTAATGAATTAAGAATTATTTAATGATGGAATTAATTATTTGTTAAGTAATTAATTAAGAGGGTAATCAAGATTTATTAATGGAAGTAATTAAGAAGATAATTACTTATGTAAGTAATTAAGGGTTAATTAGTTAGTTAATTTTAGTTAATCAATTAATTAATGTGATTAATTAATTAATGAATGTGATTAATTTAAGATTAATTACTAAGTGTAATTAATTTAGAATTGTAATTAATTAATAAAGTAATTAATTAAGGATTATTTGTTAATTTAAATTGATTAATAATTACTTAATGAAGTAATTATAGACTAATTAATTAGATTAATTAATCAAAGGATTAATATAATTAATTAAGAAGTTAATTAATTAAGATAAGTAATTACAAATTGTTAATTACTGTTTATGATTAATGAAATGATTAATTACAAGTTAATTGTTATTAATTAATAAGGATCAATTGTTAATTAATCAAGATTGATTAATAAAAGTAATTAATTAAAGTGTGATTAATTAATTATAATTAATTGAGGTTTAATGTAATTAATTATAATTGATTAATTAATGGAAACAAATGAAGGATCATTAATTTTTGTAACTAATTATAGTAATTAAAGATTAATTACTGAATATGGTTAAGGCTAATTACTTGAATGTAATTAAAGGATGATTAATCAAGGAAGATTAATTAAGGAAGATCACTAAGAGATGATTAACTTATTTATTTGTAATAAATAAATGAAGAAGGATTTAGGTAATCCAATTGATTAAGAGTTAATCAATTCTGCTTATGGATGATTGATTGATATTGAATGATTGATATTGGGTGATTGGTTGATACTGGATGATTTGGACATCTCTGTTATGTGATATGCTGCTTTGTGAGATGAATGGTTGTTATGAATTATCTATTGTGATAATGTGATTCATCTATCTGTTTACATCATCCTGAATATAAGTTTAACTGTTTAAACCCTTAAGTACAACTTGGACATTAAAATGGTGTTTGGATCCGGTGAGACTTGGATCGGGTTTCCATATTTGGATATCCGAAAACCACATCGATTCCAATTAAACGTTAGGTCGTGAATCCAAGTGGAGCAAGTGAAGACTCGAGGTGTAAGAACTATTCGTTAGTATAACTCTGTGGATGATTCCGTAATGAGTTTGATGGAATAGTACTTACAGGTTCAAGATGGTGATTTAGAGTGCAAGGGCTATGGTCGTTGACTCTGAGGGTGATTCCAAAATTAGTGCAACGAGATAGTGCCTTCGGTTTCGTTCAAACCCGGAACGAACTTGTATGGATTGAATATTTTCAGAACATCGTCAGGTGGACGATGTTCATTCTAAGATAGATATGTCCTATAAAGGTAATCGCAGCCTCAAGCTTCATCAACCCGACAATGGAAAAAACAGGGGAGGTGCAGCAAGGTTAGATGGGTAGCACCCATTTCATGACAAGATTTTCCCTGTCTAGTAGTCCTTTTTTATTCGCTGTGTAGGCAGTTGGGTCGCGGGCAACTACGGGGTTGTCTTGTTCGGGACTGTCCAGTAAGGATGGTTCCGGCCTTGTGTTGCAGAGGAGCGGGCGTACTCCTCGGTACATTGATCTAGGCCACGTACTGTGACGGGCGGTACCCCAGTAGCCCTACCATTGATGGAAACCCATTCTTCCTACGAAACCCTACGGTTTTGTTTGTATTACCCACTTTTGTGGCTAGTAGCTGGAATTTAATCATGTAACAATTTCGGCTATTTCTTATTTATTTGAAAACCCTAGACACTATTATAATATTACTGGATTTCCTATCAAATGTTTTGGTTAGCGTAAGGCAAAAACTTTTCCATGTTTATGTGTGGGAAGTCTAACGTGATACCTTTTCTTTCAAAGGTTTTTCTAAAGTAAGCAATTTAAACCCGTTTACTCACACCAGATCCCTGTCTGATCCGAGTGTTTATTTTATGTTTTATTAAACTCTTGGGTACTCATATTATGTATGAGTAGTCAAGTGATTCAGTTTAGCTTGACAAATTCTGAAGGAGATATGGAGCAGGAGGCTTCCACGTGTAGAAATATTATGGTTCCGCTGTGTTTTGTGTTGTATATGTATCTTGTGTTCTTGAGATGTATAGTTAGACAGATGTTTATAATTGTCTAATACGTGCTGTTTTAAGACGTGTACTCTGATGTAATATGATACTGTAATATTTTATGTGATATATTATATTTCATTCGTTCCGCCGTGAGTTATCTGATGTTGTTGTGTTTCTTCTTTCTCTTTCTTTTCTTCTTCTATCTCTTTCTTTCTTAATTAGTGACGCGTCTTCCTGGTAGATGGAAGTCGGGTCACCACAGATAGCAATAGCTATCTAAAATATATCGTGTCATCCATGACCATTATAGGGGTCAAGATGGGATCTATTTGAGTCTATTGCCTTCGATGTGACGAAAAGTCAATGGTATATTTAGATACCAACTTTTTTGAGCTTACTCTCCAATTGATTTTCATGTATGATTATGGTAGTATTAGTTAGTTCATTAAAATTAAACATGTGTTCATTGTGTGTCGCTATAAAATAGGTGCATAATCCTTTTTTATAGTACAATTAGGTACTTGAGAGCTAAAATAAAGCTATTTAATTCTTATTTGTTGAAATTTGGACTTAACTAGTAAGAATTTTTCTTAAAAAGAGGTACGTACTTCTGGGAAATGTGGGATAACTTAGCTTATCGCACATTTCTTAAATGTGAGATGTGTTGTAATTTGGGAATTTCTGCAATGTTTGATGTGTAAGGGAATACTGCCATAGTATTCCGAGGTTTAGACTCGGGAATTTTTGAATTGTACAGTTACCTTCTCGTACTCATAGGAATTTTAGGAATGAAATTATTTTAATGAGGGGAGAATTTAACACCCCGCAATTTTAACAACGTGAGCAAAATGAGTATAAACTCGACTTTGTTTGGAATCGGAGAATTTTTGGAGTGAATAGTGATTTTTGAGTGGAAGGAAATGAATTAGGCTAAGCCCATTGCTTTGCCTATAAGTTCCTATCCTCTTCATGTTTTCGTTTCATCTTCCATTCACATTACTTTTCACTCTCTTCCCCTAATCCCATTCCTAATCTCCTTAATCCACTTCTACTCCCCAAGCCCTAAACCCTTCAAATATATTTTCTAAAATAAAATAAAAATCACCATAATTCCTCACTTCCAATTCACTACATAACATGCAAAGGAATTAGCATGAAGTTGAGTTTGGATGGAGAACTCAACTATAAAGTATGCTTGGATTTGAGTTTTGGTATTGTGTTCTTAGTTTGGAGAAGAAGAGGTGAGTAGAATGATTCTCCTATTTAATTACTTATTAAAGTTCATATATTTGTTTAGTATTAATTGTGAAGTTATGTGATGTGATTTGGAGAATTCTATGTTATGGCTTAGACTTCCATTCATGTTTCCATTAGCTAATTAATTGTTTGGACCCCTAATCATCATGTTTGAAAATATTAGTAAGCTTGTAAATTAGATCAGGACTTAATTGAATGTTTGCACGTGATGTTATGGTAGATTAGAAACTAATTAAGGGAGTTAGGAGCTCTATATTTATCAATAAAGTTATTAGGCCAAATGAAGCTTAATTAGCACTTGTAAACATTATTTACAAAAAGTAATCATTTTAAAACAAATGAATATTTTATAAAAAGAAGGTGATAAATTAATTAAGCGAGTTATGAATTCTACATTTATTATCAAATTGACCAAAGGCTTATCGAGTTTAGTTAGTACTTAAAAATGTTATTCAAGTAAGGAAATAATTTTATAGCAGAAACATATATTTTATAAAATTGAATGAGATTTTATATAATAGTAGTAAAGATGCATTTTATAAAATAGAATGAGATTTAATAAAATAATGGAATGATTTATAAAATATTAGAAAATAAGATTTGACTTATATAGGGAAGATTTGATAAATAAAATAGTGATTTGATTATTAAATAATCACATTGTTATTCAAATATATATATATATATATATATATATATATATATATATGTGTATGCATATGGATAAGTATACGTATACATATATTTGAAGCTGTACAGTAATCAATACAAATCAAGTATTTTAGTCAGAACCATTGAATGGCTAGGATTATTGATAATTATTGTTTATTTCTATGAGTGTATATGTGTGTATGGTATGACTTGGTGCATCCGTGCACATCGAGCATGGGTTGGGTAAGGTTAAGAAGTGTAGTCATGTCATTAGAAGTGCACCATCGCGATCCAGTGGCCTCGCGAGTGAAAGTGTGTTAATGGCGACGTAAACTAAAAATTTGAACACTTCATGAAATTGAATCTCATAATGGAGTAAACCATACCCAATTCCGGCCGTGCAACGCTGGAGAGACCTGATGGGATGAATGAATGGATTGGAGCAGATGATGCAAATACGTTGTGTGAACTGAAGATGGAACTTCAAAAATCTATGCTTAGTGCCTTGATGCTAGCTCCACCAACAAAGCTTCCCAATCGATCGATTGGCATAAGGAGTTAGTTGACTAAGTGTTGTTTGTTCATGTTGTTTAGCCTAGATCCGGCAAATTTCACTACAGACTAAACTCATATTACCGGAATGGCTTCGGTATGTTTCGTGATTATATTGAGGTACCTTAGTGTAGCATTACAATAAGCGTGTACGATCGAAAGGAGCAAATCCATACCTCCGGAGCTTGGCTCGGGGTATGTATATGTCGATAAATTATATCGATTTTATATTAGTGAACGTACATATTATTAATCTTATATTAGTGATCGTACATCATATTGGCTTATATTAGTGGCTATGCATATTATTGGTCTTCTAGTGGAGACCATCCATATAGATCGACGATGAGAGATATAGTTCTTTGTTTATGATAGGCGTACTTGATTACACGATGTTATAGTTGATGTGTGCATATATTTACATGGCTTCGGTGTTCCTTCATGGTCCTGATAGCTTAATACGCAATATACGAACGTTGTTCTCTTTTTAATAGAGGCGTACGCAAGTTACTTTAGAAAATCCTCGATGTCCTAGAGGAAGATGATGACTATTACTATGGGATCATAGAACACTTATGCTTGCTTTAGAGGGTAATGTGTGATCTACAAAGGTCTTAAGTATGTTAAGTAGATAGAAAATCACCATTACTTGCTTCCGAGGGTACGCTAGCTCCACTTACTATTGGGATTAGGTTTCAAGTATATAGATTAGGTGAGATATCACCCATGCTTATTTTAGAGGATATGATGAGGCCTTCAGGAGATGTATCCTTTGAGATGTGGCTCAGGGTCTATGGTACAACTCAATATTGGTTCTATTTATCTTGAAATCCTGAAGGGGATCATTGGATTGCGATAGATGTCCACAGTTGACTCCACCCATCAGTAATCCTAATTTGATTTGCTTGTTTTCATATCATCATAATGTATTGAAATACTATATTTTTAACCATTGTTGATGCAGGAGTACAGAATATGGTTTTATAAAGATTTAAGGATTCTAGTGATGGGAAAACCCGTCTCTCACTAGATTTCCATTTGGTTTTAGAGGATATACTATTATTCATACCATGCTTTATGTCTGACTCGTAGTTTTTTTTCTTCTTCTTAAACTCTTGGGTACTCAATTTATTTTGATTAGTTTGAGGTTTAGGGTTTTCAAGGTTTTCTTAGACGAATAAAGCTTCTGGAGTTATGTCGGAGGCACATAATAATTAGATTTTTATTTTCCGCTGTTTATTTGGATGTAAAGGCAGATTTATTAGCCTTACTATATACTCTGGTTAATCAAGGGGGCATCTTCATGTGTTGCTCTCGCATATGTGCAATAATTACATTTTTTGAATGTGGTTAATATTTTGGGATTATGTAATGAACATGGAATGTTCTAATTTGAATGTGAAAATATGTTTTTTTAATTGTTAAATTTTTCCATATTCTTGTGATCTATTTATCAATGTACCTAGCACCACCTTATTTGTTCGTCGAAAATTATTACCTATGGATGATTACAACATCTATAGCCATTAGTTTTGGGCCTTCAAGTAGGGGGTATTACAAGTTGATACTGTAGCTTCCCGAATCTAGAGGCCAAAAGCTAAGAGCTATGAATGCTGCAGTCATCCACAGTATTAACTTCTGGTGACGAAATACGGCAATGTTAATGGTATCCATAATATCAGAAGCACTTGAATATGAACAACATCATAGATTTCTAAAAACAATCATTTTAGTGATTATATTTCAAACAAATCGTATCCAAGTTTCAAAAATCCAAAACGTATTCTCATGCATTGATCAAATATAATTTACAATAATACGCCAAGAGCGACATATGAAGATGCCCCGTTGGATGATCAAAGCAATATAGACATAACTGTCTTAATACATAGCTGAAACAACTTTAAAACATAATCCCTAAATTAGCTATTCGTCAGCCACCTGCTCATCTTCGGATGCTTTATTCGCCAAAATATGCTAAAACCTGAAAACTTAAACCTTTAGCCTACTCAAATCAAATTTCGAGCACCGAGAGTTTAAGGGGAAATAAAAACTTCGAGTCAGAATTAAAGCTTGGTATGAATAATTACTGTTACATCTCAGTTTATGGATAACTAGTGAGACCATGCGGCTTAGCAGAATGGGTTTCCTCTTACTAGTGTCTCTTTTCAAAACATATATTTTGCAAATCCTTTCCTACAACCAAACTGGTTAATCAACTGATTATAATAATAATATACCAATATCCATTATTCTAAATAGGAAATAAAATAGACCATCTTCCTAAAATTTGAACTATTTGTTCTAAATTCAGAGCCATTTGCTTTTTCTTGACTATCTATCTTAAACTGGTTATACCAAAATAGCAATTCCTTTTATGCTAGATAATGAGCTATCCGCCCGAAACAGGTAAAAAGGGGTGGATTAACTGTCCTTAAAAATTTTGCAAGGTCCATTGTGCTAATAAATGAACCATCTCTTCATATCAGAGCTGATTGCTCTTTCTGGACTAATTATCCTCTGGGTTGACTGCCTTCAAAATGGACCGACTGTCCGAATTTAAAATGAGCTGACTACCCAAAATTTTCTTTAGGGTTAACAACCCTTTAAAATATCTGAGCTAACTGCTCTACACAATATCCGAGCTAACTGCTCTTCAAAATTTTCCTTGAAAACCTTTTCAAAATGATTTAGTCCATCAAATCATATATATATATATATACATACATATATAAGAAAAATATCTTTAGCTTTACACCAAGCTATTTTTGCCACGTTATATATACTTTACTCAAAATAATGTTTATGATGTTTAATAAGGATTATCCATTCTTTAAAATATGTTAAAGTCCTTTATAACTTAAAACGCTTAGGCTATCTTCCTAATTCTTGTATTCAAAATCTTTTTTTAAGACCTTCAAACAACCTTTCAAAAACATAGAAGGTAACCCCTTCAAAATCACTCATAAAACCTTCGAAAGCATTAAAGGTAAATCCTTTATATCCTTTAATAAACCTTTCGAAATCATTGAAGGTAACTCCTTCTAAACCTTTTAAAACCTTTCTTTTCATAAGCTTTAAAACATATGACACCCGCCTTTAAATCCTTTATACCTTAGCCTTTCAAAAACGTAGCTAAACTACACCTTTCGGAATCAATGTGCCTCAAAACCTTTCGAAGACATTGGGTTTAATTTAAAACAGATGCAAAACCTTTCGAAACAATCAAAGTTAACTAGTTTGAAACCTTTAAAATGTTTCGACTTAAAATATTTGAATTATGCGAAGGGATCTGAAAAACATTGGAGTCAGAAGCTGCTCCGTAACCTTTATAAAACCTTTCGAAATTAAACCTTTCAAAATCAAACCTTTCGAAATCAAAATCTTTTGAAATCTTTCAAAATCAAACCTTTCGAATTCGAACCTTTCGAAATCAATTGTGAGAGGCGGAAACTTTTGGAAAACAAAAGATAACCTTTGACTCGAAAGGTTAGGAAGTGGAAAATATGCTTCCGACTAGGTTGAAAGCAATACCTTTCGACTTTGCCAAAAGTTTTCAATTAAAACAAGAAATTAGACCAATCAAAACCTTTTTCCTTTAAACATTTTGACAATTTCGAAAGCTCTTTGTCGAAAGCTAGCAGGCGTATTTTCCTTTAAAACTAAAATAAAACTTCATTTCTTCCGAAAGCTATAACCCTTCGTGCCCAACCTTTCAACTTCGTCTAATTCACTACGTACCAGTTTTCTGCTACCGTGTGCATTCGTATTTAATCCAGTCGGAAGGTTTGATACCCTTCGACCTTGTTGGAAGGTCTGGAATTAAGGCGAAAGCTCTTGTCAAAAGAGTTGACATAGTGAAAATACTATTTTACATAGTTCTTTCGTACCCCCACCTGCCTTGTTTTTCTAAATCCGATTAGTTGCCAGAATCTTATATTCGAAAATGCTGCCGATTTTCCTTATTTGCAAAATTTAAATAATTTTGAAAAGCCCCTTCCTCCTTTATAATTATATAAAACGTTTAAGTCCCATACCTTAAATAAATTTATATAATCAGCAAAACACCTTGAAAAGTTCTAGAAAAATTCCAGAAAGTAAACTAATATGTTCTCTATAAAAATTTTGGATCCAAAGAAAAATTATTTTACTCGTAGATAATTTTTGTAATCCAAATTTTCCTTTTCTTTTGTAGAAAATTATAAAAAATCCATGAAAGTATAGAAAATTATTAAAATTAAACCCATCTCTAAAATAATTTTTTAAATCATCATAAAAAATTGCAAGGCCAACGGATGTCATTTAATAGAGTTTTCATCTTAAAACATGTCATAAAATCTATATGAGCATAAATAAATCATCAACATGTATATATAATATTTTGTCATTCAAAAACATGGCAAACATTTGCAAAATCATTCATAATTAACCTTAAAACCGAAACAAAAAATATTAGAGATGTAAATATTATTCACCTTTTGCTTTAATGATTAAGGAGCTTGGGATTTGAATGAGTTTGATTTGAATTTTCTTTCCTCAGGCTTCGCCTTTGTCCTCTTCTTCTTCCTTCGTTAATGGTGGCCGACCAAGCTTTTAATTTTTGAAAATTAGAATCAACGTGCGTTTGGAATACATGGCCTAACAAAGATGATATATGAATAGCCTCTTTCGCATAATACCCCTACTTTAATTCATTTTTAAATCCTTCATTTAACAGTTAAAAGGCATGGATACCTTAATTTAGTCAAATCTCAATCCCTTATCAACACATTATTTTATTTAATTTGTCTATTTAAATCTCCTAAATAATGTTATCAAAAATCTGGGATGTTTCATAATCCCCACCTTAAAGAATTTCATCCTCGAAATTACAATAAGGCTCAAAACAAATAAGAAGGTAAACATACCATCAAAACAGGTCAAGATAAGTATCTCTAATCCTGCTCTCAACCTCCCAAGTACAGTCTCTGTCATCGTCACTCCACTGTACTTTGATTAATCTGACCGTTTTAGTTCTAAGTCTCTTCTCATCTATCGCAAAAGTGAATTGGCTGCCTCACTATGGTCAAGTCTGGTTCTACCACTAAATCATCTAGCACTATCGATGCAATAGCAGTCTCCGGGCCTCTAATACACTTTCTGAGATGAGAAATATGAAAAATATCATAGACATCTGTCAAAGTGCTCGGTAACACAAGTCTATACGTGAGCTATCCGATCCTCTCAAGAATAGGAAAAGGTCCTATGAACCTAGGAGATAACTTCCCTGACTTACCAAGTCTAAGAACACCCTTCATCGGTGATACTATAACAGAAACCTGGTCCCCAATTGAGAATTCTAAATCTTTCCGTCTCCTATCTGAATAAATTTTCTGCCTAAACCGAGCCTCCTTCATCCTATCTTGAATGACCTCAATCTTTTCTGCAGTTTCTCTGACCAAATATGGACCAAGAATGAACCTATCCTCGGTCTCCAACCAACAAACGAGAGATATGCATGACTTTCCATACAAAGATTCAAATGGTGCCATCCCAATATTAGTCTGATAACTGTTGGTATATGAAAATTCGACTAGAAGTAGAACGTCCCCCATGATCCCCCAAAGTCTAGAACATAAGCTCTCAATAGATCTTCTAAGATCTTGTTAACTCTTTTCGTTTTCTTATCTGTCTGCGGATGGTAAGCGGTACTCATCATAAGCTTGGTTCCACAAAACTTCCTGTGGACTTATCCAAAACTCGCTAGTGAACAAGAATCTCTATCATTAATTATACTGCTGGGAACTCCATGCAGGCTAACCACAATTTTCATCAACAACCTTGCTAAAACACATGACATCCTAGTTGACTTAACTGGAATGAAATGGGATCTCTTAGTCAATATGTCCACTATAACCCATATACTTTCATTTCCCTTATTCGACCTTGGCAACCCATCTATGAAGTCCATAGAAATAGAATCCCACTTCCATACTGGAATATTCAACGGCTGAAGTAAATCACTCGATTTTTGGTGTTCGACCTTTGTTTACTGGAAATTCAAGCACTGCCTTACACACAACCCAATATTCCGCTTCATTCCTTACCAAAAGAAACTCCTCTTCATATCTTGATACATCTTGGTACCACCGGGATGTATAGTGAACTTCGAACGATGGCATTCATTTACCACTTCCTTTCTCATGTTTCCTACACTCAGAATACATAATCTTCCTTTCTTTCTCAACCACCCAATCCGGTCAAGATCGAAATCTTTCAAATAATCGCTCTTGGTTCCTTCCTTTAGCTTACTAATCCGTCCACCTAACACTGGATCCTCCATCTGCTTAGAAGCAATTCGTTCGATTGAAACTAGTCGAACTTTCAAATAAGACAATACAACTGTATTACCAATAGACCCTACCTTGGATCCCCACTGCACTCTACAATCTGCTAATGCTTCTAATTCTTTCCACTCAGCCATCATTGCCAACACTACATTCTGATGCTTCCTACTAAGTGCATCTGCAACCCGATTGCCTTTCCTTAGTGTTTAGTCAATCCCAAAATCATAAGCGGCTATGAACTCTAACCATCTATGTTGTCTCATGTTCAGCTCCTTCTAAGAGAAAAAAATACTTCAATGACTTTTGTTTTGTAAATAGCTCAAACCTTTCTCTTAAAAGGTAATGTCTCCACACCTTCAAAGAAAAAATCATAGAAGCTAACTCTAAATCATGCATTGGATATCTGACCTCATGCGGTCTAAGTTGCCTAGAAGTATAGGCAATCACTTTACCTCTCTACATCATCACAGCTCTAATCTTGTTCCACATGCATTAGTATAAACTTCCAGGTCCTGATTCCCCTCTGGAACTACCAACACAAAAGCATGGGTCAATAAGTGTTTCAAACTCTGGAATGCTTCCTTATACTTATTGGTCCACACAAACTTCGCATCCTTCCACGTTATCATGGTCATCGGTGCTGCTATCCACAAGAAAACCTTAATGAATCTCCGATAATAACCAGCCAATCCAAGAAAACTCTTAATCCCGTCTACTGTCTCGGGTCTCTTCCAACTATTCGCTGTCTCAATCTTAGTCGGATCTACAGATATCCCTTCCTCTGAGACTACATGACCCAGAAACTTCACCTCTTTCTTCCAGAAGTGACACTTCGAAAACTTCGCTTTCAGCCGATGCTGCCTCAGCGTTTCAAGCACTACTCTAAGATGAACTTCATGCTCTTTGTCATCCTTAGAGTAAATCAAATATCATCTATAAAAACCAACACAAACCTATCCAAGTCTCTCAGAAATTCTAGTTCATCAAATCCACAAAGAAAGTTGGAGCATTCTTTAGTCCAAATGGCATAACTAACCATTCGTACGATACATATCTGGTCCTGAATGCTATCAAAGGTATACTATCCTTTGTTACCTTAAGCTGATGGAAACCTGTTGCCAAATCCAACCGAGAAAATACCTTTTCTCCACTTAGCTAGTCAAACAAATCGCATGAATATCGACTCTTTATCCTCCTCTCATTCAACTTATGATAATCGATACATAACCTCAATGATCCATCCGGTTCTTAGCAAACACTGCTACTGCACCCCACGGAGAACTGCTCAGCCTGATAAAACTCTTGCCCTCTAAATCCACAAAATGCACCATCAACTCCCTCATTTTTGAAGGGGTCATCACGCTTGGCGGTCTACTCACTGGTTCTGCTCCTGGAACAAAATCTATCTGAAACAAAACTGCTCGTGTCGGTGGCAATCCAACTACAGGCTCAAACACATATGTGAATTCACTAACCAAGAAAACTCGGCTCAACTCAACATCTAAATCCAAAGCACCCAACAAAGCAAACATTGCACCACTAGAACCTCCTACAGTGAAAACTGTTGAATATGCGCTTATATGAGTTTTGTTTGATGATAATAAACATATATACATTCATTTAAATGTATTTGATAATATACTATTTTATTTTTCACAGATTAAATAAATATTTGCTGAATAGAATAAATAACACGGAATTTGAATTCAAACGAATATTTTATTCAAACAAATATTTATTACAATTTTGAATAGTATACAAATTCAAGCTCTCACTATTCACTATACAACTTTGATACAAATTCAATTACATCACTATTTTACATCAGCACCTCACTACATATCACTCACACTCGTATTTATCTTCAACTGCATTCCAGTTTGAATCCAGCATCTGAGCAATCTGCAAAAATATTCACTAACGCAGTAAAATTGAAAAAGAAATATTTTTGCAATATAAAATGAAATATGATTTTTGAAAATACGATTTGCCTCAGTTATTTGGGTTGTTCGTCATAATTTAAATTTGAACTCATCATACACGAACAACTTGTGACATACACAGTGTATTACTGTATATGCCACAAGGCCGTGCACGCCGATATATACACTTGATTGTTTTGCAGGGACAGGTACGCACAGGTCAAACCCAAATGAAAAACCGGGTTCAACTCACGTGCAATAACATTGAAAATCACGACACAAGCACATAGTCAAATCCGAGTTTTGAAACTGGATTCAATACAAGGCAACATGACCGAAGGCATAGCAACTGCATTGCGACTGCAGTAGTGACAAGTGCAATTCGAACCAACATGACAGCAATGCACCAATGCAAAATGGAGTGAATGCATCATGAACATAATAGGCCGAGAACCAGACAAATGCATGCAACAGCAGTGAAAGTGATCAACACAGCAACTAGTAGAGCACGCATGAAACAGTGGTATGAACAAGTGAACCCAGACTGAAGTATGGATAGTGCAAAGTGCAATGATACACCAGGATATCAAGTTCAGTGAAACTCAAGCAAGTGCAAGACTAAACCAGCGTGAATGCAACATAGCTAAGATGTCTCAAATAAACAAAACACCAAATAGACCATGGAACAGCAAAGTGATCGAACAAACAAGATCAGGGCAGTGGACAGTACAAGCCAGCAAATGCAACAAACTCAAATGTCCAGTTATAACCACAAAACCATCAAGCTACAACTCAAATTATACAAGCTCCAGAAGTACAAAATGAAGACTGCATCAAAATGCAAGCACAAAAGTGCACAGCAACCATTAACTGCTCAAGACCACACAGTACAGTATGCAAACATGAAGTCATAGTTCACAAGCCTGCAACTTCAATCCAAACCAAACAGTGGCTATACACATATATACATACAAGAATGTTTGTATACAAATGATCAGCCATCAAAGTGCACTACAGTAAAAGATAGTGGCAAATGCATCAGTAATTAAGCATATAATCACACCTAGCATGACAACTGACTCTAGTGACACAAGTGATACCAAACACTACAAACTGCAAATACCAGTGATACATGTGGACAGTGAAGGCAGCAACACACCACCAAGTAAATGCACAGCAAAAATAAGACCAAACTGCATAAGTGACCACAAAGACAGATGTGCATTTATCAAGAACATAATGAAGCGATACAGTATGTAAAGCATGCAAGATCTAACAGCTACATGAAGCATCAAAACTCATGAATACAGTAGCAAGGTTGCAAGTATATGAAATGCAGACTACAAAGTGTACAACTACAAGATCAGGCCAAAATAAAGCATGAATCACATGAACAAGTTCGAGCATTATAAAGAAACAAAGTACAAATGAACGAAGTTCAATAGTACAAAAAATTCGAATTCATGACAGTGTATCAAGTACGCATTTTTGAGAAAGTCAAAGCCGTGACTTTATCCAGAAATCAAAACAATTTCAAGATGAACGAGTCAAGGCCGAAATAGTAGAAATCAACACCGTGGTCATCACGAAATAAATCAAAGCCGTAACCATCAAGCAACCAAAATATACGATTACGAAAGAGTCAGTGAAATCATCAGCATCAAAATATAATCGAACGGTCGAACAACTTATTTGACAAATTCAAATAAATTTATACGAACGAAGATAAAGGAGTTCGAACGCATATTTAACCTAGATCATCATCGGCATAAAAGATCAGAGTTCGAATACAAAAATCAAAAAGTAACGAAGCATAAATTCTTACCAGAAGCAAGAATCGAACTCATCGAAGTAGCCAGTGAGAGCAACAAGAATCGATCGAGCAAGGCAACTCTTGATCAACCAGAGATTCGATCAAATCTAATAGGCGCTTCGAAAAAGCCCTAATTTTTAAAAAGGGAAGAAGAACGAACAAAGAAACAGCGTCCGCCATTACGAACGAGGAAATAAAAAGAGACGGGCTGAATTACTAAAGAGGGCCGGGCTTATTCTTCTAAAAAGAATTCTATTTTATTTTAGGGTTTAAATTTTAAATAAGGGTTATTTTGTTTTAAATTATTTTTAACTTGTATTTTCTTTTTTAAACCGTTTAAATTTCTAGTCGTGTGACTAGGGGACAAGCTACGTGGCGTAGCTTGAGAATTCGCAACTCGGTAGTTGAGTTGTGGCAGGGTTTTGAGCGTAGAGTTAGATTAGTCAATAGCGGGTATAGCGAGTTTACGTGTGTAAGCGAGGGACTATCTAATTTCTAGTAGAAACCTTGGGGGCAGCACGTAGGCAGGGTTTTGCCGAAGCTGGGTAAATCCTGCGTTGTTCTGTTTTTTCTGTTATTTATATTCTGCGATATCTGTGCTGCTATTCTGTGATCTGAATTGAATATTTTATAAGCTTCCGCGATTAATTTTTATAATTTATACTATCACCCTATTCACCCCCCTCTAGGGTGAAATCGATCCTACAAGTGGTATCAGAGCTAGGAACAAAAGCCGGTTTTGTTTTAAAAATTTGATTTTACAAAAACCAATTTTTGTTTTAAGAATTCGTGTTTCAAAAATCAATTTTTGTTTTAAAAATTCGTGTTTCAAAAAATCGGTTTTTGTTTTAAAAATTTGAATTTTTAAAATGGCTTCTTTTAATAATAATTTTGAGGGTCGCTCCAATATTATTCCTTCTATTTTCAATGGAACGGATTTTTTGAATTGGAAATTAAAAATGGAATTTTATTTAAAATATGTTAATATTAAATGTTGGGATATTATTGAAAACGGGTGTGATATAACAAATAAGAAAATTATCTCGATTAATGCTCTTGCTATGCATATATTATATTCTCATATTAATCAAGATAATTTTAATTTCATCTCTCACTGTGAAAATGCACAGGAAATCTGGAATACTTTAATTGCAATATATGGTGCAACAGTCAACAGCAATGAGAAGTCCTCCACAACCGACTCAGTTGAAGAAATGTGCTTAATAGGATTTGTAAAAAGCAGTTGTGATGAGGATGATGATGATGGAGCAGCTGAGCTGGCGTTAATAATGAAGAAATTCAAAAGATGGAACAACAAATACGGAAACCCAGCTCTAAATCAAAAATTGAAAAGCAGAATAATCAAAGCACTGGATAACTCGAAACAACACGGGATCATTTGCAACAAACCCGGTGATATCAAGCCCAATTATCCCTGATTTCAACTCGACAAAGAAAAGAATTCAAAAAGGAAATTTGCAGCCACGTGGAATAAAAGCGATAGCAGTGAAAGTGAGAAAGCAGATATATGCCTTCATGGGAATATAACCGATAGCGACGATGACGAGCCAAGCGAGGTATCAAAACTTACTCACTCTGAATTACTCATTTATTTCCACGAAGTAAATGGCTGTTTTGAACGACTTAGGGAAAAATACGCCAAACTTGAATCTCAAAAGGATACTTTGATAGAATGCAATAAACAACTTGATCACTTAGTTAAAACCTATCAAAGTAGGATCCCTAAGTGTGATAAGTGTCCAACATTCGAAAAAGAAATTAAAAAATCAAAAATCAATATAAAATCACTTGAAAATGAAATTCTGATTTTAAAACAGAATGAAAATACTAGGAGAGAGAATTCTATTAAAAAGTGCACACAGTTGTTAAACGAAAATGAATCTCTCAAAACACAAGTCCAACAACTGTCAACGACTTTAGATAAATTTTCAAAAAGTGAAAAATCGTTGAATATGCTATTAGGAAAGCAAACTGTTAATTCGGTAAGACAAGGACTTGGATATAATAGTTCGAAAATTGTTGAAAACAAGATTAATCAAGAAAATTCAATGTGCACGATTTGTAGAAAATATGGACACAATCATAATAATTGTTGGTATAGACCCAAACATGTGAAAACTATACCGATTTGTGCTCCAAAAGGCACAAATATAAAAACTCTCAAAGTTAAACAAATTTGGGTGCCGAAGGGAACAATTATAAATAGTTTTGGGTCTTTACAAAATTGTTTTTCAAAATTTTCTGCCACTAACAACCATGGACCTATAAAAACAAATAGGTCACATAAATCTTTCAACGTGTAGGTGTGGTGGCAGGCTAAGGAACAACAACAGTGTACTCTGGATTTTTGGCTGTTCCAGAAACACAACGGACGACGAAGCAAAGTTCCTTAGCCTAGTATAAAGGTGACAGAATCACAATGGACAACAACGAAAAATATCGTAAAGGTAAAACAGGTAATGGTATGTTTTAAACGATATATTAAATGTGATAATCTGCACCGTATTCTGAATTAAAATCAGCCAGTATTGAGATTGATGAAAAGATGATGATTTTGTTTCTGACTTATTCAAAATTGTTGGCCAATTATATTCTTATGCCAAAAACACTATAAAAATCTCTAGATTCTTTGAATTACTTCATATATATCAGTTTGGATTAAAAATAGTGTTTTGTTGGATATTACAATTGGTTATAATATGGCTGACTCTGTATTCACGGTTTTTCGATTATTTACACGGCTTCATTTCAAATTCAAAAGAATGTTATTTAAATTGTTGTTAAAATTGAATTTGAAATTTTTTGGTGCACACTTCATGTTTTGGTCTATAAAATTCAATTGATGATAATTTTGAGTGAGAGAGAAATTCAGATGCAGATTACACTGGTAATCTAGTTGATAGAAAAATTACTAGTGAAACGTGATTTTTGAGACATTTAGTAACTGCATCGTTTTTCAAAGAAAATATCTGCATATTCTTCATTTCAAATAATTTTCAAATAGCAGGAAATTTTCTTTTAAAACCCCCTGGAGAAAATTATGTTTGACCATAATTTCAGATTAGTCATTTTTTGAAAAATTAATTTCATAATTATTTTTGAATTTGATTTTAAATGACCATTTTGACTAATCTGACTCCCTAATGTTTATCAAAAAGAAAAATAGTGATTGAAAAAGTGATAAGTGTGTTAATATTGATCAAATATTATGACTTGAGACGGTATAATTAATAAATTTCTTTAGAAATTTAAACAAGAGTTATAAAACTTTTTGTTGGTAAAAAATTCCATGACCATCTCTATATCTATCATATTTCTAACAACCATCACTCATAAAAATTCTATATAGTTTGTCGATATGTGGTACTTTAAACAGGAATCGTTCGTTTTTCATTTTCACATTTTTTAAAAAAAAATAAAAAAATAAAATAGAAAAATAAATAAATAAATACCAAAGTATTCACTCTCATTTAAAAGTCCTCACGGTTATGCATGGGTGAATTACTTGGAATTTGTTATGTGCTTCCATGCTCATTTAAAAGTCCTCGCGGTTATGCATGTATGGAACGCATATCAAAAGTTGATTTGTAAAATAAACAAGTTGATTCTAATCCCATTTAAAAGTCCTCACGGTTATGCTGGTTAGAAGATACTTGAATTCATTTTTTTTTAAAATAAAATTAGAATACTATTAATCTCATTTAAAAGTCCTAACGGTTATTCATGGTTAGTAGATATTCAAATTCCTGATATAAATATACCACAAATAGACACAACTGTATGGTTTTATATGATGACATCATTTCCATCATTCTAAAAATGGAATATGCGCCTAACAAAGCATTTATGATTTTTGTTTGAGTTTTTATCGAAATTTAGTATTTATATTCAATTGAGTTTTAATGTTGGATTGATATCGATTACTTTATCTCTATTTTCTCTAACACTATTATTCTTTTGCTGATAACAAAAGGGGGAGAGAAAAGTTAAGATTTTGTAAAATAAAATCAAGCAAAGGTCAAATAATTTTCTATTTGCATCTAGACTCATTTGCATATTTTTATTTGTATGCATATATGTAGGGGGAGTTTTGTGTAGAGAGGAAGCATTTAAATAGGGGGAGCAATTAGGATATATCCATGATCAAATACATTTAACATATTCAAAATCTTAAATATATGTTTGTTATCATCAAAAGGGGGAGATTGTTGAATATGCGCTTATATGAGTTTTGTTTGATGATAATAAACATATATACATTCATTTAAATGTATTTGATAATATACTATTTTATTTTTCACAGATTAAATAAATATTTGCTGAATAGAATAAATAACACGGAATTTGAATTCAAACGAATATTTTATTCAAACAAATATTTATTACAATTTTGAATAGTATACAAATTCAAGCTCTCACTATTCACTATACAACTTTGATACAAATTCAATTACATCACTATTTTACATCAGCACCTCACTACATATCACTCACACTCGTATTTATCTTCAACTGCATTCCAGTTTGAATCCAGCATCTGAGCAATTTGCAAAAATATTCACTAACGCAGTAAAATTGAAAAAGAAATATTTTTGCAATATAAAATGAAATATGATTTTTGAAAATACGATTTGCCTCAGTTATTTGGGTTGTTCGTCATAATTTAAATTTGAACTCATCATACATGAACAACTTGTGACATACACAGTGTATTACTGTATATGCCACAAGGCCGTGCACGCCGATATATACACTTGATTGTTTTATAGGGACAGGTACGCACAGGTCAAACCCAAATGAAAAACCGGGTTCAACTCACGTGCAATAACATTGAAAATCACGACACAAGCACATAGTCAAATCCGAGTTTTGAAACTGGATTCAATACAAGGCAACATGACCGAAGGCATAGCAACTGCATTGCGACTGCAGTAGTGACAAGTGCAATTCGAACCAACATGACAGCAATGCACCAATGCAAAATGGAGTGAATGCATCATGAACACAATAGGCCGAGAACCAGACAAATGCATGCAACAGCAGTGAAAGTGATCAACACAGCAACTAGTAGAGCACGCATGAAACAGTGGTATGAACAAGTGAACCCAGACTGAAGTATGGATAGTGCAAAGTGCAATGATACACCAGGATATCAAGTTCAGTGAAACTCAAGCAAGTGCAAGACTAAACCAGCGTGAATGCAACATAGCTAAGATGTCTCAAATAAACAAAACACCAAATAGACCATGGAACAGCAAAGTGATCGAACAAACAAGATCAGGGCAGTGGACAGTACAAGCCAGCAAATGCAACAAACTCAAATGTCCAGTTATAACCACAAAACCATCAAGCTACAACTCAAATTATACAAGCTCCAGAAGTACAAAATGAAGACTGCATCAAAATGCAAGCACAAAAGTGCACAGCAACCATTAACTGCTCAAGACCACACAGTACAGTATGCAAACATGAAGTCATAGTTCACAAGCCTGCAACTTCAATCCAAACCAAACAGTGGCTATACACATATATACATACAAGAATGTTTGTATACAAATGATCAGCCATCAAAGTGCACTACAGTAAAAGATAGTGGCAAATGCATCAGTAATTAAGCATATAATCACACCTAGCATGACAACTGACTCTAGTGACACAAGTGATACCAAACACTACAAACTGCAAATACCAGTGATACAGGTGGACAGTGAAGGCAACAACACACCACCAAGTAAATGCACAGCAAAAATAAGACCAAACTGCATAAGTGACCACAAAGACAGATATGCATTTATCAAGAACATAATGAAGCAATATAGTATGTAAAGCATGCAAGATCAAACAGCTACATGAAGCATCAAAACTCATGAATACAGTAGCAAGGTTGCAAGTATATGAAATGCAGACTACAAAGTGTACAACTACAAGATCAGGCCAAAATAAAGCATAAATCACATGAACAAGTTCGAGCATTATAAAGAAACAAAGTACAAATGAACGAAGTTCAACAGTACAAAAAATTCGAATTCATGACAGTGTATCAAGTACGCATCTTTGAGAAAGTCAAAGCCGTGACTTTATCCAGAAATCAAAACAATTTCAAGATGAACGAGTCAAGGCCGAAACAGTAGAAATCAACACCGTGGTCATCACGAAATAAATCAAAGCCGTAACCATCAAGCAACCAAAATATACGATTACGAAAGAGTCAGTGAAATCATCAGCATCAAAATATAATCGAACGGTCGAACAACTTATTTGACAAATTCAAATAAATTTATACGAACGAAGATAAAGGAGTTCGAACGCATATTTAACCCAGATCATCATCGGCATAAAAGATCAGAGTTCGAATACAAAAATCGTAAAGTAACGAAGCATAAATTCTTACCAGAAGCAAGAATCGAACTCATCGAAGTAGCCAGTGAGAGCAACAAGAATCGATCGAGCAAGGCAACTCTTGATCAACCAGAGATTCGATCAAATCTAATAGGCGCTTCGAAAAAGCCCTAATTTTTAAAAAGGGAAGAAGAACGAACAAAGAAACAGCGGCCGCCATTACGAACGAGGAAATAAAAAGAGACGGGCTGAATTACTAAAGAGGGCCGGGCTTATTCTTCTAAAAAGAATTCTATTTTATTTTAGGGTTTAAATTTTAAATAAGGGTTATTTTGTTTTAAATTATTTTTAACTTTTATTTTCTTTTTTAAACCGTTTAAATTTCTAGTCGTGTGACTAGGGGACAAGCTACGTGGCGTAGCTTGAGAATTCGCAACTCGGTAGTTGAGTTGTGGCAGGGTTTTGAGCGTAGAGTTAGATTAGTCAATAGCGGGTATAGCGAGTTTACGTGTGTAAGCGAGGGACTATCTAATTTCTAGTAGAAACCTTGGGGGCAGCACGTAGGCAGGGTTTTGCCGAAGCTGGGTAAATTCTGCGTTGTTCTGTTTTTTCTGTTATTTATATTCTGCGATATCTGTGCTGCTATTCTGTGATCTGAATTGAATATTTTATAAGCTTCCGCGATTAATTTTTATAATTTATACTATCACCCTATTCACCCCCCTCTAGGGTGAAATCGATCCTACAAAAACAATCTGATTGCTACAATCTTGGTGGTAAAAAGATATCTTCCTACCCTGGCAAAATATCTTAGCATCATACTCACTTAACCAATCTCATGCCTAGGATGATCCTAAACCCCACAAAACCAAACACATGCAAACTGCACTCAAAAGTATGACCTAACAGGTCAACTCAAATTGGTCACACCTCAACCCCAGAGTTGCATACCCTCATATTGGACTCGTAACCCGTAAGGATGTAACTAAACATGTGGGTTCAAGGTCAAGCTTATCTATCAACATCTAGATATAACATAATGCTATGCAATAGTATCAAATAAAATGCTAATAAACATACCATGAATCTGAAGCGTCCCTCCAAGAACTGCCTTCCCCTTCTTTTGGGCTGTTAGCTTGGAAGCAGCAGGCTCCAACGCATACACCTTGCCCTTACCATCTCTAATGGGCTCCTTGCATTGGTTCTTATAATGGCATATATAGTCATAGTTAAAACATTTGACATTCTTCCCCTTAACCATATCCTTCGCTTTCCCTGAGCGACACCCGTTAGCAAAGTGCCCTTTCTTGTCGCATCTATAGCAGACAACTTCAGACTTTGATTTCTTGGCTTCTCCACGCTTCTAAGCACCCTTCTTGGAAAAAAACTTCCTTTTCTGGATCTCCCCAACCTGGACTACTTTTGCCTTGCTCTTCTCCAGAGACTCAATAACTTCTTCTTGCCTCAAGCCATCTCTATGAATATATCAAAAGGATCTCTAAGATTAGACAAAGTAGAACTAGCCAATTCTGGCTTCAATCCTATGATAAACTTCTCATTCCATTTCAAATGTATCTACAGAAGCATACCCATGCCGAGCCAACTTTTCAAACTTCCTAGCATACTCGGCAATAGACCATCTGTCTAAAATCTAAACTATCTATTCTAATTTCGGAGCTATTTGCTCTTTTCTTGACAATCTGTCCTAAAACTAGTTATATCAAAATAGCAATTCCTTTTATGCTAGATAATAAGCTATTTTTCCAAAACAGGTAAAAAGGGGCGGGCGAACTATCCTTAAAAATTTAGCAAGGTATGTTATGCTAATAAATGAACTATCTATTCGTATAAGAGCTAACTGCTCTTTATGGACTAAATGTCCTTTGGGATGACTGCCCTCAAAATGGACTGACTATTCAAATTTAAAATGTGCTGACTACCCAAAAATTTCTTTTGGTTTAACTACCCTTCAAAATATCCGAGCTAACTGCTCTACACAATATCCAAGCTAACCGCTCTTCAAAATTTTGCTTGAAAACCTTTTCAAAATGATTTAGTCTGTCAAATCATATATATACAAGGAAAATATATTTAACTTTATTCTAAGCTATTTTTGCCACGTTATATATATATAAACACACACACACTTTACTCAAAACACTTAAGCTATCTGTAATTCTTATATTCGAAATCTTTGTTTAAACCGTCATACAACCTTTTGAAAACATAGAAGGTAACTCCTTCATATTCACTCATAAAACCCTTCGAAAGTATTGAAGATAACTCCTTCATATCCTTTAATAAACCTTTAAAAATCATTGATGGTAACTCCATCTAAACCTTTTAAAAGCTTTCTTTTCATAAGCTTTAAAACATGTGACACCCACCTTTAAATCCTTTAAACCTTAGCCTTTCGAGTACATAGCTAAACCGTACCTTTTAGAATCAATGTACCTCAAAACCTTTCGAAGAATTGGGTTCAATTTAAAATAGGTGGAAAACCTTTCTAAACCAATCAAAGTTAACTACTTTGAAACCTTTAAAATGTTTTGACTTAAAACATTTGGATTATGTGAAGGGATTAGAAAACATTGGAGTCAAAAGCAACTGCTTTGAAACCTTCATAAAACCTTTCGAAGTCAAACCTTTCGAAATCAAAACCTTTTAAAATCAAAACTTTCCAAATCAAAACCTGTCAAAATCTTTCAAAATCCTTTCAAAATCAAAACCTTTCAAAACCAAACCTTTAGAAATCAAAACCTTTTGAAATCAAACCCTTCGAGATCAATTGAGAGAGGTGGCAAATTTTAGAAAACAAAAGATAACTTTTGACTTGATCTATGTCGAAACGTTAGGAAGCGGTAAATATGCTTCTGACCTGGCCGAAAGCTATACCTTTCGACTTCGTCGAAAGGTTTCAATTAAAACAAGAAAGCAAACCAATCAAAAATTTTTCCTTTTGAACCTAAAGACAATTTCGAAAGATCTTTGTCGAAAGCTAGCAGGTATATTTTTCTTCAAAACCAAAACAAAAGTTCATCTCTTCCGAAAGCTATAACCCTTCGTCCCCAACCTTTCGACTTCCTCCAATTCACTACGTATCGGTTTCCTGATACTATGTGCATTGGTATTTAATCTAATCAGAAGGTTTGATACCCTTCGACCTTGTCAGAAGGTCTGGACTAAAGGCGGAAGCTCTTGCCGAAAGAGTTTAAACAATGAAAATACTATTTGAAATAGTTCTTTTGTACCCCACCTACCTTGTTTGTCTAAATATGATTGGTTACCAGAATTTTATATTCGAATGCTGCCGACTTTCCTTATTTGGAAATTTGAATAATTTTAAAAAGCCCCTTTCTTCTTTATAATTATATAAAACATTTAAGTCACATACGTTAATTAATTTTATATAATCACAAAACTCCTTGAAAAATTTTGAAAAAATTCAAAAAAGTGAATTAAAATGTTCTCTTTAACATAAAAAATTTCGAATCCAAACAATAATTAATTTACTCGTAAATAATTTTTATAATCCAAATTAATCTTTTCTTCTTTAGAAAATAATAAAAAATCCATGAAAATATATAAAAGTCTAAAAATTGAAAGCCATCCTTAAAATAGCTTTTTAGATCATCATAAAAATTAGCAAGGCTAATGGTTGTCATTTTAATATGGTTTTCATCTTAAAACATGTCATAAAATCTATATAAACATACATAAATCATCAACATGTATATATAATCTTTTATCATTTGAAAAAATGCAACCATTTATGAAATCATTCGGAATTAACCTTAAAACCGAAACCAAAAATATTTAAAGATGTAAGCTTATTCACCTTTTGCTTTAATGATTAAGGAGCTTGGGATTTGAATGAGTTTGATTTGAATTTTCTTGCCTTAAGCTTCTCTTTTGTTTCCTCTTCTTCTTTCTTCGTTAATGGTGGTCGGCCAAGCTTTATTTTTTGAAAACTAGAATGAACGTGTGTTTGGAATACATGACCTAAGGAAGATGATATAGGAGTGGCCACTTTCCCATAACACCCCTCCACTAATTCACTTTTAAACCCCTTCATTTAATTTATTAGTTAAAAGGCACGGCTACATTAATTTAATCAAATCTCAATCCCCTTACCAACGCATTATTTTATTTAGTTTTTCTAACCAAATCTCCTAAACAATGTTAATAAAAATCTAGGGTGTTACATTATCAGAGCAAGGGCTTATGAAACTTTAAAAGAAACTTAATCCTAAAAGTTTTTTTCAAACATAATCCAATGAATTTAAAAATATGATCGAGGTTTTGGGTTAAGGCTATAATAACATACTTGTATTTTATATATAGGTATACATCTAGGTATGTATTTTCCTCTCTCTTAGACCATTCTTTTGTATCTTACTAAGGCTCATAGGCAGATATACGAGAAATAAGATATGGAAGCAGTAAATGGAAGAGGAAATCTAGGTGGAGGAAGCACCACCACTAATGGAAATGCTCGACCTAATACTCGGTGAAACCAAGGTCGACAGGCCAATGCTAACCAAAATGTTGAGGCCAATGTAGATGATGGAAATCTGCCAATAGACACGGCGATAGTGTATCAGTTGTTGGCTACTCTATTGCAAGCAGGAGGTACTAGGAATGTTGGCGGAACAGTGTGTCGACGGGAGTGCCAAAAGAAGAGTTGACTTGGGCCGACTTCAGGAGAATGTTTGAGCAGAGGTTCTTGTCTAAGGTTGCAAAATTAGCGTTGATAATGAAGTTCATGGATCTTGTACAACAAGGGATGTCGGTGATCAGGTATGCTGCCAAGTTTGATGGGCTATCTCAATATGGTTATGCTTTGGTTGACACTGATGTCAAAAGGAATGAAAGATTTATTAGAGAATTGAGGCCAGAACTTGGCAGAATGGCCATGAATCATATTAGGGAGCCTTCTCATGTAGTGGTGGAGATGGCCATTGGCCATGAGGAGATGCTTGATGTATTTGTTAGGGAGAAACCGATTGAGTTCCAACGACTTTAGGGAAAGAAAAGGAAATTCTTTAAGAGGAAAGAAGCCCAGAAATGGGAGGCTACCAAGAAAGAAAAGGCTGATTTAGTGTGTTGTAAGTGTGGTAAGAAAGGCCATTATGTCCATGAGTGTCACTGGTAAAGGAAAGAAGCCTACGAAGAAGAAGAATGTGAAATGCTACAACTGTGACCAAGTTGGGCACTATAAAAACCAGTGTCCAGAGCCAGTCACGGTGGACAGAGGGAAGGTGTTTGCAATTGGACTACCATCTTGTTCTAAACCTACAGCCGCATGGAAAGGGAAAACTGTGATCGAAGGTATGCTTTTGATTCAGAGCATATTAGTTAGAGTACTCTTTGATACCAGTGCATTACACACTTTTACATCACAGTATATAGTTCACAAGTTATGTATAAAACCCATATACCTTATTACTTCCTTAAGGGTTGCAAATCCTATAGGAGCAAATGCAACTCTTGGGATGAGATGTGACCAATTAGAACTTGAGTAGTTAGGTCATAAGTTTGCATGCAGTTTATATGTCTTTGATTTCGTAGATTTCGGGATCATCTTAGGTATGGATTGGTTAGGCAAGTATGAGGCTAGGATATTTTCCCAAGATCGGGAAATAACATTGAGACACCCAGATAGTTATGACCGAATTATTTTCTTAGTAGATAATTCCAGTACGAGTGTTTGTGCTTTATTAAGTGCCTTGGAGGTGGGAGATGACCTTAGTCAGGTTCGTGTAGCAAGAGAATTTGAAGATGTATTTGAGCCAGTCACTAGATTACCGTCGAAATGTTCTGTAGAGTTTTCGATAGACCTTGTACCAAGAGCTGAACCTGCCAGTGAACCACCTAGCATAATGTCGCCGACGGAGATAAAGGAAATTATTTATTGAGGTATAAATTATTTTTAGCTAAAATAATGATTATTTGGGTTTGAGATTTTAATATGTTAGGCAATATTTAAAATAGATTTTTTAGGATTTTTTTAAGGATTTTCCTAATTTATTTGTGGTATATATATAAAATTATTTAAGGTATATGACTTAAATGTTTTATATATTTATAAAGGAGAAATGACATTTTGCAAAATAAAAAGGATTTATAAATTTTGGTAATTACGGCAGCATAGTTCTGAAAAGCATTTTATTGACTGATGATAATTTGAAAATTAAAGGCAGGTTAGTTAAAAAGTTTCCTTTTTAGTTTGAAAACAAAAATCACTCTTTTTCCATGTTCCAACCCACATGGTTGTATACCTTCCGCCCTAGACCTTTCGTCTCGATCGAAGGGTTAGCTTTCGATAAGGTCAAAGTTCAATGCAAAAGGTATCAAGAAATTGGTATGTAATGAATTGAATATAGCCGAAAGGTATCAAGATAAGAATTTAAACCTTCCGACGTAGTCGATAGGTTATAGCTGCTACCGCATTTACTTTGTTTTGAAACCATTCGGCGTCGGCAAAGGGTTCCAATGTCTTATAAAGGATTTACTTGAACCTTCCGACCCAGTTGAAAGATTCGCCTGTTTTTAAAGTTAGTCGTTTCTCCAAGGCTTTCGGAGGGAAGCTTCTGACTTAGGTGGTTACCCATGTTTACTAAGTATAACCTAAGGTTTTCGAAAGGTTTTAGAGGAAAGTTACCCATCACTACTACAAAACAGGCCATTTGCATCGGTTGTTTACCCCCCTTTTGCATCAGTTCAACAACCGATGCATATGCAACCGATGCAACAGGCTTAATTCTTTTGCATCAGTTCTGAAACCGATGCAAAAAGATCCTTTTTGCATCGGTTGTTACTAAAAACTGATGCAAAATATAATGGTTGGTTGCTTGAACACAGCTCCATGTTGCATCGGTTGTAATGAAAACCGATGCAACAAAGGAACTTGTTGCATCGGTTGTTGTTAAAAACCGATGCAAGATAATCCCTCTATTGCATCAGTTTTTTATAACAACTGATGCAAACTAATCCCTTAGAAACCATTATTACAGTACTCAAATAAACTATATATATATATATGTTATTGATAATCTTTATATATATATAAAAAAGAAAAAACATACACAAAAAATAAAAATAAAAAGATTATTTCACTATCATTTACAAATTCTACTTTGGTTTACAAATTTTCACCTTCATTTACAACATTGATTTCTGTCATTTACAACATTGATTGAAGAATAGAACTTAAATATATTGTCACATATACACAAGATGACGAATATGACAAATTTGAATTAATAATCTTCATATAAACCAGTAAAACCTTTTCCACCTCACAAAATATAGAAACAAAACTTCCTTAAACTTGATAAACTGTGATTTTTTTAGCATGAGCATCAGTTTTTTGAAAAGGAACATCTGCTTCAATAATCAAAACAAAATCTTTGGCAACCGAAGAATGTTTACAAGACATAATCATGTAAAATTATGTGTAAAAATTACTTGTTTCCAAGAACTGAGTGGAGGTCCATAATCAGCTTCTACCACTTGCAACCCAGAGCTTCTCCTAGGCCTTAGAAAAAGTCCCTCTTTTGATATCAGGATGCAAATGATCAGTCCATCGATATCTGCAACTATGTCCACACTAGTTTAACCCAGCAAGTTTCAGCAACTGTTTCCAGCATCCAACACCATTTTTCCTTGTATAACTCTTTAGCATCACATCATCCTATCTTGATCATATGGCCCTGTAGTCATACTTATATTATCATCATACCTTGATGATGTATCGTTATCAAAAAGACATTAAAAAGGATTATACATCTTCATATCAATAAAATGCTGAGAAAACTAGGGAGTATCTACTGCTCGCAATGCATTTAACTTTTCGTTCATCCAATCAGAAAACAAAAAAAAATGCCCTATTTCTGAAATCACGAAAAAAAAAGCGAAGTTTAGGTGACAAGTTTATGCTAAGTATCAATAGCGTATTTCTGAAAATTCATATCTGAAATCTGATTTCTTAGAGGCAAATACTGATAAGAATTTATCGATTGAGATGCCCAATTAAAGATCCCAGCGTGGAATAAGAAATTCTAATCTGTCGTTCATTTTCTGACACACTTGCTATTGTAATAATCTCAAATTGCCATGAACTGTCTTTCCTCCTCCTACCCAAACAAAATTTTCAAAAAAAATAAGTCAACCAATAAGTCAACAAAGTTTACAAAAATAAGTAACATTAATCCAAATAAAACAACATTTCGAGAGTAATTTGTATTTACCAATAAAACAACAAAGTTTATAAAAGTAATCCAAATGTTAAGTAGCATACTATTGATTAGTACTAGGGCATCAAATAAGTCAAACAAAGTTTACAAAAAATTCCACTTTTTTGGTGATTTAATTTTGGCTGTAAGTTAGCAAATCAATGAGTTGGATGAATTTATCAAACACTGATCATAATTCATCATGCTTAATGGATTGTATTTATCTAACTACCTATAGACAGAACTTGTCTCTACTTCATAAAGGAGATATATAATGCAGATGTTAAATAAAAAATTAAGCTATCAAAGTTTAAGAATTGAGGCAACCTACCTGTTGTTTGTTGGTTATGTATCAAATGTCAAAGTAGCACAAATTACTGAAAGTTTACAAATACATTTACTCCATGATGATTTACTGAAAGTTTGAAGGTATTGTAGTTTAAGTTTTTGCCACAGCAACCATTTACGTGATGATTTACTCATAAAGTTCTTGCCACAGCAACTCATGTTAATTTACTCATTAAATCAGAGCAACCAACATTGAATTTCTCTTGCATTGAACAGCTCTGAACAAGCCATTTTCTTAAGTTTTCTGCCATATGTTAACCTTATGTTCCTTAACCTTATATCCGTGCATGGATGGGTTAAACTACAGTCAAAATTTATTGCTACCGGTGTAGCTGATGTTCCAGTAATATTCTCATATGAAACTCCGCTTATCTTAATGCCTAAACTCTGAAATAACATAATGATACCAACGAGCACTCTAACTTAAAAAAAATGTAAGGAAAAAAATGGGAAATGAAATTAAATTAGCCTTTATGCATTACCTGTTTGGGGCACTTATCATAGGGGCAGTAAGTTTGATCAATAATTACTGGGTTATCGACGTTTTTCATGACTGCATGCTGAAAATTAACTCCATATACAAACCCATCGCTTGGTCTTGCCCATGTCTTGATTCTGAAGCCATTCATGGTGGTATCAAACACAACTTTGCTCACTGTAATATTCTGAACTCCTGCCTCATGCTTCTTTTCAGCTAAACTCCCAATGCTTCGTTACAGAATCCAAATACATTAGATATATGCAACTCGTATATGTTTCATAACATATATATACTTATAATTATCAAATATAAACTTACCTAATGCCATGTCCAGGTCCACAATATACGTGTTTGACCAAGACATTAGTCGATCCGGGACCCATAGATATACAATCATCTCCAGTTCCTGTAGAAGTACTTGTTATGTTAACTCGATCAGACTTCTCCGCATGAATTCCATTAGTGTTGGGACTATCATAAGGAGCTTCAATATTGGAACCTTCAACTTTCACATTGTTGCTTCCAAATATCAACATCTGAAACAACTCGCTGTTCTGCAACGTAACAGCGCTTACACGTACATTCTTGCATATGCTGAACGCTAAAGACTGTGATAAAAACAATCAGTACAGATTTGATCAGCCCTAACAGTGATGTAATAATTTAAGATATGCATTATTATGATACGAGAACTCACGGTAGCACCAATGGGGCAGTTTCGTCTAGCAGCCTTACAGTTCCAAAACCTTTTCCCTCGGCCGTCGAACAGTCCAATTAATAGATATTCCATCCACGTACATAAAACCAATCCAACTAAATTTGGAGTTATAATCCAAGGGAGCGATTAGGGTACCTTTGTTGTATGTAGTGATGCCTTTATTATTGCATGGTCCTCTGAATATAACTGATGATACGTAAAATGTTCCATTTGGAATGTAAATGGAGGATGGATTTGCTGACCCGCATGCTTTGGTCCATGCATTTGCTAGTGGGCCGGATGTGTCAGTCTTCCCATCGGGTTTTGCCAAGTTTGTAGTGCCTAGTATTATAGGTACCATTGCGTTTTATCATTGTTGAAAGAACACTAGGTTCCAACTGTCACAGTAAAAAAAAAAAAAAAAAAAAACTATGACCTTGACCATTATGAGTACAAAAACTAAAAGTAAGGGAAATAATAAACCAGAATAGCATGAGTTTTAAGCATAGGATGATCAACATCAGGCTGACTGTAAATATCAACACAATAAAACATACATATTTTTTACATAGAGAAAGACTTGATATTGGTCGAAACAATTCAGCATTTAATTACTTGTATAGAATTGCACTGAGTATCCCACAATGTAATTCAAGGAAAGCTGCCCTGGAAAATTCTATGCAGGCATTCCACTCAGGCATGATTCAGTGTTACCGGTCAATGGAAGAAAATGTATACCCCCTATTCCACCTCAGCAAGAACTTGAAAACTCCATATCTAAAACTTTAGCGGTATTTATTGTATCATGTCATAAGAAGTGTAATAAAAAAATTTATACAATTGTTGGCTAATACCATGGTTATGGAGCATGAGGAAAAAAAGTACTTATTCAAATAATTGTTTAGCCATTCAGTGGCGGTAGTTGTTAAAAAAAAATACTTATATAGGGAATACACATCAACTTTGATTGTAGAGAGGTTTTTGTAAGATGGACTGATTGTCATTTGTAGTTTAAGTGTAATTAAGCAAGTAAGATCAGTTGTCCTTCTTGTGCCTTTTATCATGAATCCCAGAGGTTTTTATCTCTGAGTTGATGTCGACTTCCTCATCATCCTAGAAGCAGCAAATAAATAGAATTACGGTTGTTACGGTGCCGAATGCACATAATTAAGTTAAAAGTTATAACAGGTATTTGGTTGGTATCAGCATGTAGGTTAAAATTTTGAATTTTAAGATTTTTATTGTGTACTTGCAGATTGAAATGAAGTAGGAACATAAACTCACATTGATCACAGCTTCTGTGTGTAATCCCTTCCTAGCTAGTGAGGAGGCATTGCAAGATACAACTTTGCCACTGGTAGTGACTACTTATTTAGAAGCATTAACTTTGAGGTTGAACATGCATGGTGTTAAGATATTACAACTTCACGCACATACATGTAGTGGTTTATTAAAATATTAATAAAAAATGATGTTTAAAAACCATTGATATATAATCGTTCAGTTAATATAATTGGAATGCATAGTTAACCATGGCTGCCATAATCATATTGTAATTTATAATTAGTGGGTAGTAGACTATATTCACACAAATCAAAAGGCAATATCAACCAAAATATTGGTGCATGCAGCGACGAATAATGATTGTAAATCAAATATAGCACAGCTAATTTCAATTTGTGATATAGCAGATTATTATGCCGTCTAATCAAGTAAAACACAACCAAAATGTTAATAATATTCTTTACAAAGAAGAACATGCCAGAGTTAGAAGGAAAGGACGATAAAGTACCAGGCATAGTGCTGCAACCAAAAAAACATTAACCATGCATAGCATGACCAATTTGATTGTCGTTAGCATGTTCTGCAATTACATATGTTACACATGGATTTAGTAACACTATAACTCTGTCCACAATTACATGAGCAAACATGCATTAACTAATACTCAGCTTTAAATTACACCCTATGTTGTAGACGTTCAAGCAAACGCAACTAACTACAACCATTTCATTTCACATCTTTTAAGAAATCCAAAATAGACTACCAGTAGCTTTCTTTTGTTTGGCAACGGTTCAATTTGATATAACATACTATAGTAATGTACGATCCCAAAAAATAGTCTTAGCACAAGGAATTTAACATTTGTCCTTATGCAGGAGTGCAAAAATAGGTAGTAAACTAATGGTTTAAAAAATAAAACGTCATAACAGTTTAAATAAAGTTTATCGAAACTTAATATAGTAAGAAAAACTTTTGGGATTTTCAACAGCCACAATGTAGTAAGAAAAACTGATGGTTTATAAACCCATTTTATAACCAAATTTTAAGATGATTAAATGTAGACGAATTCACTTGCTTTGATGCTACCATTCGTAGTGCAAAACTAATTGTAAAATATAGGGATTAGTTATAAGGAAAAAATTAACTTGATATTGTTAACAGTGTCAAAACATCGAGAACCATAAGCTTGTAATAATCAACCTATTACTCTGCCAGAAAATGATATAGGCGATAAATTGAAAACTATCTTGTAACGAATATAATCCGTAGTCTCCTAAAATATCGTAAACGCATAAGAATAAAAATAATGATAAAGCATGGTAAGTACTCTTCCATATAATAATAAAAATTAGTGAAGAACGAGTAAAATAATTGATTGATGAGCAACAATCAAGTTCAGATGGGTATCAACACAGTTAATACTCGATCTTATAGTAAAAACTAAATGCTTAACCAAACCTTAAACTGGTGTGAAATATATCATTCAGTTAGAAAGTTATATATCCTTATATCTAATCTCAGCATATTCTTAAAAGATATTAAAATCCTCCCACTTCATGTCGATACCGCTTGTATATAATCTGCAGTGTTGAAGTTATAACTTTAGATACTTATATTTTGATTGAATTAGCAGGAAAATAACATATTCCATGTAGTACAGCTCAATGCATGATGTATGTTATAGATTATGCAAATATTTATTTAAAGCAACATTGTAAAAATAAGTTTAGACTTTAGACATAAAGCAGATACAAAAGGTACTGCAGTGATAGTACTTAATATGCAATTCACTTCTACATGGTTCTAAATAGAGTCAAATATTGTTTATAAATTAGATGTGAACATGGATCTAAAATAGAAAATACTTTCCTAAATTAAGAAAAAACCTACAAATAACATTAAAGAAATAATTATATAATTATAAGTACATTAATTAATTGGTGTGCATGTCTCAAGATAATTATAAGTGATTTTCACTCTGCAAGAGGTTACCAAACAATTGTACATGATGCCTAATTAAGTTAAAAGAGGATGAAATTATGATAATAAAGCACAAAACGATGATGTGAGTACAAAAAGAGGTTACCAAACATGTGTCCGTGTAAGCTGCTTTCTCTGATGATGCAAATCAACATGAGTTTTCCATGCATCTTCCCTCATTTCTTCTGCAATTTTCAAAACACTCGTTCACTATCTTCGTAGTTACTTCTGCTTTATGCATAGCATATAGCCTTCTAGTTCTTGCTCAGGTTGGCATCTCTCTAAGCAAAATAAGTAAAATCTTATTGTATTTCCATTTGAACTCTATAATCATGTAAAAATCTGAACTGAACCTGGAGCAGTTCCTAACCAGCACCAGCACTTAAATCCAAAAAAATGACAACTTCTAATAAGCGATCATCTGCCAAACAATATCTGATGTAGATTACTTGAAAAGAAAGTTGATTTACTCCAAAAGGTTTAGGTTGGCAATAAAGTACAAGCATATGCATTAAGAATAGCATGAAGCGAAAAAAAGTATAAGCATATGCATTTAAGAATTCGGTTTCAAACCCACAGAAATTAAAGGTTGATCGATTATATGGAAATACAAATTTATAAGCTTCATAACCTTTAAAAACTCTATCGAATTCTGGTGCAATTTTACGTATTTTTCTTAAATAGATTATACTACTTGGATTACTACCACAAACTGAACTGCAAAATGAACATAATGATATGCTTATTTCATAAGCTTTCTTAAAGACCACCTTCTTACGACTGTATGAAAAACAATATCTAACCATGAGACTATTCATTTCTAAAATAATAATTAATATATTTGGTTAACTGCATCACTTAACATATCTCCAATTACTAATTTGATTCTGAACTTGGCTGGAAAATATCATGTTTTATCAGTGACGCTAGAAGAATGGTCCGATGAGGAAGTTGAATCCATGATCCAAGTTGAGGGAAATTTATGTGCAAACAAGGTTTATGAGGCTTATCTTCCTAAGGGAGTTTCAAAACAGAAGCCAGATTCAAGTAACGAAGAAAGAACAAGTTTATCAAGTAAACGTATCGACTTTGCATCTGAACTAATCTTAAGATTTTTATTTTTTAAAGTTAATGTATTGTTTTTTATAGGTCCAAGTGCGAAACACAAGGGTTTTTAAGCCAAATTTGTGTATGGTCTCTTCCAAAATGCCTTTCAACTCTTCTGATTTAGCAAAGAGTCTGGACAGTAATTTTGCTTCATACGGTTTCAAGAGACAAGTGAGTTATCCATCTATATCATTGATCTTATTTATAGATTATGTGAATTCGTATGAAAAGTCATTGGAAATTTGAAGGTGAAAGTAATAAGAGGAACAGATTTAGTTATCATACCTGATGCAAATAGCTTGATTAATTAAAGATCTGTAATTTTTCCATTACCAATAGATCTGATATTACGAACATATTAATCGCTGCCTGCACTTGAACTCCAATTTATCGCTGCCTGCGATCCTTGTCTATTGTCCCGCAGAAACCGGGAGAGCCGATAGCGCTTTCACCTCCAGAACTTATCGACTTTGATATCCTCACGAGTAGTCATATATAAAGTAATCTTTATCTCGATAGCATCTCAGAATAAAAACAATGTTAAACTCTCCGAACAAATGGAACATGCATGGTCAGCGGCTTCATCTCACTTCCAAGCGAATTCGATTTTCAAGCAACTTGAGATCCAAAACTGTTGTGACTCCTCAATTTTTGATAACTTTTCTCAGAAGATGATTTTGGGAAAGATGAAAAGGGGGAGAGGGATTTAGGGTTTTCGAAAGGACGGAAAGAAGAGTTCGCGGTGAAAAATGAGAGGGAGCCGAAACAATTTACCGCTAACTTTTTTTCAACGTGGGAATAGTATTTTTGCATCTGTTGTAAATAAAACTGATGCAACTAACATTATTTGCATCGGTATATTTTCTTCGGTTGTCGATGATAACCGATGCAAATTGTATTTTTTTACTATCTACTACTTTCCACATACCAAATGCATCGGTTGTTAAAGCGTAATCAATGCAAATACTTCTATTTGCATCAGTTGTTGTAACAACAGATGCAAATGAGGCGAAGCAACATGCGTATTTTGTAGTAGTGCATGTGGTGTTGGCTATGTTGGTGGAGTGGGAAGATCTAGAAGATTTAACCACTTGTGGTATGCAGTTAAGAGCGACTGCTAGTTCTTGTCAGAGTACTGCCATGTTGTCTTGTTTGGAAGGTCGACCAGTATTAATCGAGAGAATTGCTTCTAAATAGAAGGAGGATTTATTATTAGCTGAGAGGATCAGAAGGCTTACTGTTGGAACCGAGGTTGATGATCTGAAAGATTTTTATCTCGACCAGAGTGGACGATTGAGAAAGAAGGGACGGTTTTGTGTTTCAGATTTGGAGAACTTGAAAAGAGAAGTTCTTGAGGAACGTCATCGATCCAAGTTTACGATTCATCCTGAAGGAACCAAGATGTATCAAGATATGAAGAGAAGCGTCTATTAGAAAGGCATGAAGAGGGATGTTGGTTTGTGGGTTAGGTAGAGTGTAAATTGTCAACAAGGGAAAGCCGAACATGAGAATCCGTGTGGGTTACTTCAGCCTCTAAATATTCCAATTTGGAAATGGAATTCGATATCCACGGCCAAGGTTAAGGAGAGGAAAGAGAGTATGTGGGTTATTGTGGACATGTTGATCAAGAGTGCTCATTTCATTCCAGTAAAGTCGACCAGAATGACACATATTTTAGCAAAGTTGTCCATAAAGAACATAGTTAGACTTCATGGGATTCCTGATAGCATAGTCAGCAATAGAGATGCATTATTCACTAGCAAATTTTGGTGGAGTCTACAAAAGGTATTAGGTACCAAGCTCTAGATGAGTACAGCTTATCACCTTCAGACAGAGAGAGTCAACAAGGTACTTGAGGACTTGCTAAGCGCTTGTGTATTAGACTTTGGTGGGTCTTGAGTGGACCACCTACATTTGAATGAGTTTTCCTATAATAATAGCTATCATACTAGTATGCAAATAGCACCATTTGAATCTTTGTATGGAAGACCATGTAAATCAACAGCATGCTTATTGGAGACAGGAGACCGATTGGTTTTAGGTCCGGATTTGGTTAGAGAGGCATCAGAAAATATTGAATTAATTCGAGGATGGATGAAGGATGCTCAATCCAGGTAGAAGAGTTACACATATAAGAGGCGTAAAGACATAGAGTTCTCAGTGGGAGAGAGGGGTTTCATTAAAGTATCACCAATGAAGGGCGTGGTACGGTTTGGAAAGTCGGGAAAGTTGGCTCCGAGATATGTTGGACCATTCCAGATTTTAGAAAGGATTGGAAAACTTGCTTATAGAGTAGAGTTGCCGAGCAATATGACAGGTTTCTATAATTTATTCCATGTGTCTCATTTTCGTAAGTATGTGCATAATCCAAAGGCTACCATTCCTCAGACAAAGTTGGAGGACTTGATAGTAGAGCCTGATTTGACTTTTGTTAGAAACCAGTTTCGGTTGTAGCGAGAGATGAGAAGAGATTGGGGACCAAGACAGTCAAGTTGGTAAAGGTTCAGTGGAGCGACAACGAGAAAAACTGTACTTGGGAAACAGAAGACAAGATTCGAGAGACTTATCCCGATCTTTTTTGGTGGTATTCATGTATTAGTTTTATATAGATTGGTTGCTAGTTAGATAGGCTAGTATGGTTATTAGGAGATGTTACAGACGACTGCTATGATTGCTAGTTAGTCCTTATCTAATTAACATAAATAAATAAATGATTATGGAATTAAACACAAGGGCATTATGGTAAATAGCCGCCCACATTTCCCACCTTTGTACCATCCTTCTTAGTCTTACATGTTCATTATTCTCAAAAAAATAAACAATAGCAACCATGAGAAGCAAGGTCGGCCATTAGAAGAGAAGAGAAAATCAACTAAAAGCTCGAGATTAATGTTGGGCGAAAATCAATCTCAGACAATCTCTAATCTCCTTATCTCCAGCAAGGTGAATAATAGTGTAATCATCTCATTTTTACTTATTTTGGTTGGGTTATAGATAGTAACTGAATGCATGTTTCTGTTCTGATCTTGTTTGGATCTAATAATCATTGTTTAGATAGAATAAAGATTTATGGTGATTTATTTGGATTTTTATAGAATTAAAATGATGGCTTTTAAGTAAAAACCTTAGTAAATGAACTCCAATCGGCTTGACTTTTGGATGTTATGTAAAATGTAATTCTGGAGATGCGTTTGTAATTTCATACTTTTCGAAATGGGATTTTTAGGCTCAAGGAAAAAGTTGAAGAAAAATTTAGTCTCAGGGACAACAAGTTTGTTTTTTAGGTTGAAGAACACTTTCTAGTGTAAATCACAAAATGATAGTTGTAACTATCATTTTCTGTTTATACGAGAAAGCGTCCTTCAGACTAAAAAGCAAACTTGTTGTCCCTGGGACTAAATTTTTTTGCAACTTCTTCCTTGTGTCTTTTTTCCTGTTTCGAAATTAATAGGAATATTTAATGAAGTTCCTAAGGTAAAAAAGACGTTTATTTAGAGTTTTAATTATTAAAAATAATAAATTGATGAATTCTGCCTTGAAATTTTTATATAATGAAGAAAATATTATTTCAAATTTTTTGGTGAATTTTTGAGATTATTTTCATTTGATTTCGATTTGTTATGAATTTTATAAGCTAGAAAGGATTAATAATTACATAAAATATTAAAATAATTAATTATTTTGAAAATAATTCCTAAAATAATAATTCTGATCTGTAGCAGATTTTCTGCAGAGATATGTCTTTAACCAATAGCAATTTGACAAAGAATTGATAAAATATGTTATTAACCTATAGGAATTCGACAAAGATTATGTGTGGTAGTTTTCAACATATTTATGACTCTACCCCTGAGCTTTCCACCTTAAAACCTTCCGCGGCATTTCTATATGTTTTTGCAGCACTTTTAATGAACCTTTCGTCATGGAACCAAACCTTTCGTCATAGAACCTTCCAAAACATTTTTGCAACTTTCTGCAGCCTTTTTCATGAATTTTCGTCATGGAACCTAAACTTTTCGTCATAGAACCTTCCGCAGCATTTTTGCACCTTTCTGCAGCGTTTTCAGCAAACCCTTCATCCTCGCCGAAAGCAACCCTTCGGCCTTGCCGAAAGAAACCTTTCGGCAGAAGTTGTAAACGCTGTGGAAGCTCTTTCGTAGTAGTTTTCTCTAACATTGTTTTAAAAACTTAAAATAGGCATAACTTTTTAACCATAAGCTCATTTTTCTACTATGACCACTCTATAGAAAGAAAAACCATCATTTAACATGATGGAATAGGCTAGGCACCTTAATTCTACACCTATAAAAAGTTATGGCTAAAAGAAAGTTTTATATTTCCGAAGGAGGTTGTTTGCTTCGGTTTCGAATATGTTTGCTTGGTTTTCTTTGCCTTCAAAGGAGATATTTTTGAAGGGGTTGTAAAATTGTTTTCTTTTGATCAATTTTTATATTTTTGAATGGTTGAATTTAAAGTATTATAAGGCAAGAGCCTAATGTTTTTAAACGCTTTCGAAGGTGGTTACCCTATGAAGTCAGAAGTTAGGTTTCGAAGTTATCGAAAGTTTTATGACCGAAACTCTATTGTTTTAAAAGAAAACCGATGACTATAATAAAGGAGTTTGCATAATGGTTTAAGAAGAATCGATACTTGATAAATCAAACGCACAGGAGTGGTATTGCTATATTGTTATATTGCTTCTTCTAATATGAATATATTCACTTTATAATGAACCCATAACTGTATTTTCAAAGAAAAAAGGTAAAAGAATCAGCTAGGTTAACCCAATAGTGAATTTGAATTGGATAAACTCCTGAATAACTAAAGTTAAATCCCGAAAGTCAGGAAGATCGGAATATAGAATGCTAAAATATAAAGGACAGATATTGGCAGGGGCCAATAGGTTTCCAGTAAGCCCATGAAAACGCGATATTGGTAGGGGCTAATAGGTTTCCAGTAAGCATATCAAAACTGTATGATATTGGCAGGGGCCAATAGTTTAATAGTTAGCCCATGAAAACTACGTATAAAAGAGGACGTCAGATAGACAGGTTCATAGTTAGCCCATGAAAATTATGTAAATGAAGATGTTGTGAGAAATGCGGATTAGAGAATTGTTAAATCCTTTTGAGTTTTTTCCCAAGGCTACAATCACACCTTATCTTGCTTGATTGATTTTCAAGGCTACAATCACACCTTTTCTCGCTATATTGATTACAAAAAACCTATAACTCTGAATAGCACTGAGGATCTTGGTGATAGAGAATCAAACCAGAGATAATCTAGTTAGATTCAATGTTGATTTCGGCAGAGTAATGATAAGAATTTGTATATAGAAATGTGGAAGAAGAAGAGGAGTGAAAAATCATAAAAACTGAACTAAAATTCGTTGAAACTAACCCCTATTTATAGAAGAACAACAGCCATGTCCATGCGTGAAGAGTTATGACGAACAGACACTTCTTTTGAAATTTAAATTTTGAACTCAACTGACACCATGTCGACATGGGGCACTTGAGTATGTCGACAACCCAAAGGGATTTTTGGTGTTTTGATTTTCTTTGAAAATAACCTTTATTTTATATTAAAACTATTTCAAACTTTATAAATATACTTAACCATAATTAAAATACATAAGTAAATATAAAGAATAATATATACAAAATTTTACTATAATTTTGTATTTAAAATCTATGTATAAATATTTAAAAGTTAAATATATTATATTTATAAAAACCAGGATAATTTGATTTTGAAATTAAAGATTATTTTGAGGCTAAAAATATTTGAAATCAGGATAGATGTTTTTTATGCTTTTAGAAGGAATCTTTTGAAATCATTTTGAAAATAAGATATAATTTTGAAAAATCATTTTGAATAAAAAGTTAGCGGATACAAAACAATGTTCCACTAGATTTTTCATACGTTCCTTCCTACTTAGGGTTCCATCCCTTTAATAGGCTTGAAGTGGATTCCATTCCACGAATAAATTGGATTTTAAGATGCCAGTGCTTTTCTAGGAGTTTTAACAATATTTCTAATTAAAAGATAACTTACTTAAACTCTTGAACTCTTGATAATCTTGATACTCATGAGTCTTCAATCTTGATATCTTGAATCAGTATACTGTACAGTCTTCATTCTTGTTACCTACATGGTTAAATCCTGCATATACATATATATCTAAACTTATACTGTTAGTATTTATATTTTATAATCTATTTTAAGGTTGTTGTCATCAAAACCATCATCTCACGGACTAACATTCTCCCCCATTTTGATGATGACATCCTTTGTTTATAAAATATTACTTCTATCCTGATAACTCCCCCTTAATCTATGCCTAACTATCCTATTTTATACTTCTCCCCCTTTGTCATCAACAAAAAACTAAGTCTAAACTAAATAACACCAAACTATAGAACTCCCCTTAAATCTAATACTCTATGACATGTGATTATAATGGTAGTGTTATCATAAATAATCAACACTTAGATCTAATAATAAACCTAATCCTAAACTACTAACTATTCTCAGTATATATAATAACCATATAGTTATTAATAGGAAAGAACACATATAAGAATATAATTTATTTATTAATCATATAATTATATTTACATTTTTGTGGAAACGTAAAAAGAAATATACAACAATGGTAAAGAAAGAGAAGAAACTAATGTGTGGTTTTGAACATAGAAGATCTATGAATCGAACAGTTTGGATAGTGGAAACAGAAATTTCCACGTTGTTCGACAAGATTCCCATCTTTGTCAAAACACACTTCTCCAACGAACACGACTTTGTCGTCATCCTCCACGTGCATATCTTTCATGGGTTCTTATTCTTCTTCTTCTTCGCTGGCCTCTTGTACATGATCTCCTGAAGAGTCTTCTTCAATCAAGATTGGGTTAGCATGATTGTCCATTAGAAATTTTTGCAAATTCCTAAGGATTTTGCCTTGCCTCTCTTGTTCCTTGGCCATTCAAAGTTGCATTACTTGGATTTCAGTAATTAACTGAAGTGCATCCTTTAGAGAATCCTCCATTTTAGTCACACGAGCGAGAGTAGTACGTTGAAATGGACCAGACGTAGGAGAGGGGAACAAAAAGCTTGATTTTATGTTTGATTTGGAAGAGGAGGCCATTGATTATTTGATTTCAGAGAAAAGAACAGAGAGATAACAGAAAGGATGAATAAAATTTCGAAAATGTGAAGAATATATAACCAATTGTTTGAATTTTGGTGGGAAAAATTTCAAAAATTTAAAAACGTTGTATGTCGACATAGGGTAGAGGGGTATGTCGACATGGTTCTTGGATTTTTGCCTATTTAATTTATTTTGAATTAATTTCTAATTATACTTTGTTTATTTATATTTTATATTTCAGTTACTGAACAAATACCTAATTCTCTTCTTAATTTAGTAAATATAGATTCATTTAATGGTTTTGTTAAGATATCAGCAATTTGATTATCAAAATTGATATAATCTAGAGTAACTACTTCCTTGTTTATATTATCTCTGAGAAAATGATGTCTTATATCAATAAGTTTAGTTCGAGCATGTTGAGTAGTATTTTTGGATAAACTTATCGCACTAGTATTATCATAATAAATTGACGGTTTTAAAATTTTAAACCATAATCTTTTAAAGTTTATTGCATATATATTACTTGAGAACAAGACAAAGCAGCAGAAATATATTCTGCTTCAGTTGTTGATAAAGAAACTGTATTTTGCTTTTTACTAAAGTAGGAAATCAGATAATGCCCCAAAATGTGACAAGATTCACTTTTACTTTTTCGGTCTGATTTACAACCAGTATAATCACCATCATAGTAAGATATTAAGTCAAAAGAATCAATTTTAGGGTAAAATAAGCCATAATCAGAGGTGTGTTTAACATATCTTATGATACGTTTTACGGATTTTAAGTGGGTCTCTTTAGGTTGGGATTGATATATTGCACAGAGACAAACACTATGCGTGTTATCAGGTCTACTAGCGGTAATATAGAGTAGTGATCCAATCATTCCTCTATATAACTTTTGATCTACATCTTTTGAGAGATCTTCTTTACTAAGGCACTCATTGGTTGCCATGGGAGTGGATTTTCCACTCGCAGTAGTCAAACCAAATTTATTAATTAGGTCTTTAGCATATTTTTTCTTGACTAATAAAGATACCATTATCTAATTGTTTTATTTGTAATCCTAAAATGAAATTTAATTCACCCATATGACTCATCTCACTCTTTTGTCATTATTTCAGAAAATTCTTTGTTCATTTCAAAATTAGTTGATCCAAAAATGAAATCATCTATGTAGACTTGCACTAGTAGAATATCATTTTTATTTCTTTTAATTAAAATAGTATCATCTACTTTACCAATTTCAAAATTTGATTGTAATAAATAAGATCTTAGTCTATCATACCAGGCTCTAGGAGCTTGTTTTAGACCATATAAAGCTTTCTTAAGTTTGTAAACATGATTAGGTAATTTTTCATTTTCAAAACGTGGTGGTTGTTCAACATATACTTCTTCTTTTACAAATCCATTTAAAAGGCATTTTAACATCCATTTGATATAATTTGAAATTATTATGATTTGCGAAAGCAAGTAGAATCCTAATGGCTTCTGATCTTGCTATGGGAGCAAAGGTTTCATCAAAATCTATTCCTTCTTCTTGAGAAAAACCTTGAGCGACTAAACGTGCTTTATTTCTAACTACCTCTCCTTTTTCATTCATTTTATTTTTATAAATCCATTTAGTTCCAATTATAGTTTTATTTTCAGGTCTAGGAACAAGTTCCCAAACTTCATTTCTAGTAAATTGATTTAGTTCTTCTTGCATAGCCAAAATCCATGAATCGTCAGTTGATGCTTCTTTTGGATTTTTGGGTTCAATAGTTGATATAAAAGCTACATTACTCATTTGACTTAGTTGATTTCTAGTTTTAACTACAGATTGCATATCTCCTAGTATATTTTCAATAGGATGATCTTTTGAAAGCTTAGTCCTTTTATTAGGATGATTAATTTCATTATTAGTTTCAGTTGATTCTTGATTTTGAGTAATTAAATCATCTTCATCATTTGTATCTTCAAAATTTTTGAAATTTTCATCGAATGTCATATGCATTGTTTCTTCGATGATGTTAGTCCTTAAATTAAATACTCTGTATGCTTTACTTCTATTAGAATATCCGATAAAGATACCTTCGTCGGATTTAGGATCAAACTTATCTAAGTTATCTTTGGTATTTAAAATAAAACATTTGCTTTCAAAAATTCTAAATAAGATACTTTAGGTTTCTTTGAGTGAAGAAGTTCATAAGAAGTCTTATTAGTTAAAGGTCTAATTAAAATTCTATTTAAAATATAGCGGGAGGTAGCAACTGCTTCTGCCCAAAAATTCTTTGGTAATTTACTGTCTAAAAGCATAGTTCTCACACACTCTTGAATCATCCTATTTTTACGTTCTACTACTCCGCTTTTTTGTGGAGTTCTTGGAAATGAAAAATTGTGAATTATTCCCTTTTTATTGCAGAATTCCTCAAACTTTACATTTTCAAATTCACCACCGTGATCACTACGAATGGTTATAATTTTTAAAGAAAGTTGATTTTGAATCCTTTTTGTAAAGTTCTCAAAACATTCAAAAGTATCACTTTTATGTTTCAAAAATATTGTCCATGTAAATGTAGAATAATCACCTACAATTACAAAAACATATTTACTATGATTTGTTGACAGAATTTGAGATGGATCAAATAAATCAAGGTGAAGTAATTCAAGAGTATTGAAGTTGAAATCATATCTTTTAATTTAAAGGAACTTTTTCTAAGTTTTTCTAATTGACATGCATCACATAAAGTATCTACTTTAAAATTTATTTTAAGGAGACCTCTTACTAGATCATGTTTTGACAGTCTAGATAAGAGTTTGAAATTCAAATGCTCAAATCTCTTATGCCAAATCCAAGGGTCACTTGTATTTGCCAAAATACATAAATTATCATTTGAAACTTTCATATTAAGAATATAAATATTCTTTTTCCTAACTCCCTCAAGTATTATGGTTGAATTGTTATCTTCAATGTGGCATTTATCATTGTCAAATTTAATTTTATATCCTTTACCGCAAAGTTGACTTATACTTAGCAGATTATGATTTAGATTTTTAACTAGCAAAACATTAGTAATAATAGGAGTTTTAGAGCTACCGACTTTGTCGATGCCAATCACATATCCTTTTGAATTGTCTCCAAAGTTAACCAGTCCTCCGTCTTTGTATATTATATCATTTAACATATCTGGATTGCCAGTCATGTGTCTAGAACATCCACTATTGAGTATCCATTTGTCCTTTCTGATCTGCACAATTTGTCCGTTGTGTATTGATTCCTCAATAGCCATAAAGCATGATTCCTGCACATCAAACAATTTTGGTAGACAACTTGAATTTGAACATTGATTATATGCAGGTTCAAAAGACAATGATGATATAAATATTTCTAAACTAGTATTAACACATATAGCCATTTTAAATTATTTTTTTTGAAAATCAGATTATGAAACTTTGAAAACCATGCTCTGATACCAAATGTGAAAAATGCGGATTAAGAATCTTAAGGCTAAGGATAAACACTAGAGGGGGGTGACAGTATTTTAGAGAATTGTTAAATCTTTTTGAGTTTTTATTAATTTAAACACAAATGTATGCAATATTCATACACAGATATAATCATAGAATCAAACACAAATGCAAATATAAAGTAAAAGCAGTAAAGGAAAGAACACACCGGATTTTATACTGGTTCGGAGTTACCCAACATCCAGTCCTGCACACAAGTACGAATTTCCTTTCAAAAATAATCTTTATAATAACACCCTCGATTTCAAGGCTACGAGGTACACCCTCCGGAATTGCAATCCTTTGGATAGAGATACTTGATTTCCCGGGCAACAAGTTCCCCTAATTGATTTCCCAAGTCTACAATCACACCTTATCTCGCTTGATCGATTTTCAAGGCTACAATCACATCTTTTCTCGCTATGTTGATTACAAAAAACCTATAACTCTGAATAACACTGAGGATCTTGTTGAGATAGTAATAGAGAATCAAGCACTGAGGATCTTGTTGAGATAGTAATAGAGAATCAAACCAGAGATAATCTAGTTAGATTCAATGTTGATTTCGACAGAGTAATGATAAGAATTTGTATATAGAAATGTGGAAGAAGAAGAGGAGTGAAAAACCAAAAAAATGAACTAAAATTCGTTGAAACTAACCCATCTTTATAGAAGAACAACAGCCATGTCTATTCGTGAAGAGTTATGACGAATAGACACTTCTTTTGAAATTTAAAATTTGAACTCAACTGACACCATGTCGACATGGGGTACTTGAGTATGTCGACATCCCAAAGGGATTTTTGGTGTTTTGATTTTCTTTGAAAATGACCTTTATTTTATATTAAAACTATTTCAAACTTTATAAATAAACTTGACTATAATTAAAATACATAAGTAAATATAAAGAATAATATATACAAAATTTCACTATAATTTTATATTTAAAATATAAGTATAAATATTTAAAAGTTAAATATATTATATTTAAAAGATAGTTTAAAAACAAGGATAATTTGATTTTGAAATTAAAGATTATTTTTAGGCTAAAAGTATTTGAAATCAGGATAGATGTTTTTGATGCTTTTAGAAAAAAGATTTTGAAATCATTTTGAAAACAAGATATAATTTTGAAAAATCATTTTGAATAAAAAGTTAGCGGATACAAAACAATGTTCCACTAGATTTTTCGTAGGTTCCATCCTACTTAGGATTCCATCCCTTTAACAGGTTCGAAGTGGATTCCATTTCACGAATAAATTGGATTTTAAGATGCCAGTGCTTTTCTAGGAGTTTTAACAAAACTTCTAGTTAAAAGATAAATTACTTGAACTCTTGATAATCTTGATACTCATGAGTCTTCAATCTTGATGTCTTGAATCTCTATACTGTACAGTCTTCATTCTTGTTACCTGCATGGTTAAATCCTGCATATACTTATATATATCTAAACTTATACTATTAGTATTTATATTTTATAATCTATTCTAAGTTGTTGTCATCAAAACCATCATCCCACGGACTAACAGATGTTAGATAGACAGGTTCATAGTTAGCCCATGAAAACTATGTAAATGAAGATGTCAGATAGATAGGTTCATAGTAAGCCCATGAAAACTATGTAGTTGGACAGGGAGTCCTTAAATGTTTAACTGGTTATTAGTTAGCGCATGAAAACTATTAGGTTAATAGTAATCCTAGAAACTAAAATTAAGACAGATGGTCGGAATGAATGGGGATGTGTAATCCAGATTTGATTTGTTTGTTTTGCATACCATCATAATATGTGAAATACTATGTTTTTAACCATTGTGGATGCAGGAGTGAGACAACCCGACCTTTTCCTCCATAAAAAGTCATATCATCTTTAAGAAAGAAAGGGAAAGAAAAGAGAAAAGAAAGAAGAGAAAGAAGAAACAACAACAGAATCTAAACAGCGGAACGAATAAATTATATTAATAACATAAGTATTACATAGTATGCAACAATTATCAGAGTTACACAGACAATACAACACATACTAGACAGTTATAAACACCTGTCTAGTTATTACAGCTCAAAACACAATACAGAAACACTCAGAGAAACCAACACAGCGGAAAACTATATATCTATACGCAGAAGCCTCTTGCCCCATTGCTCCTCCATAATTCGTCAAAGCTAACCTGAATCCCTTGACTACTCGTAAAAATTTGAGTACCCAAGAGTTTAAGAAAAACAGAAATAAACTCCGGGTCAGACATGGATCTGGTATGAATAACAAGTTAAAGTTGCTTAACTTTTGAAAAACCTTTGAAAACAAAAGGTATCACGTAAGACCTCCGACACATAAACATGGAAAAGTTTTTATCTTACGCTAACCAAAACATTTGATAGGAAATCCAGTGATATTATATAGGTCTAGAGTTTTCAAGTAAATAAGAAATAACCGAAATTGTTACATCTATTAAATTCAGCTACTAGCCACAAATTGGGTAATACAATCAAAACCGTTGGCTCTTATTGGATTTTGGATTCCATATAATGGCAGGGCTACTGGGGTACCGTCCGTCACAGTACGTGGCCTAGGTCACCGTACCGAGGAGTACGGCCGCTCCCCTGCAACACAAAGCCGGAACCATTCCTTACTGAACAGTTCCGAACAAGACCACCCTGCAGTTGTGATCAGCAACCGCACCACTAAGCCGAAATAAAGAGACATCTAGATAGGGTTAAATCTCGTCCTACTTGGGCATGACCCACTTAGCCTTGCTGCACCTCCCCTGTTTTAGCCATTCCCGGTTGATGAGGCTTGAGGCTACGATTACCTTTATAGGACATATCACTTAGAATGCTCATCGTCCACCTGACGATGTTCTGAAAGCATTCAATCCATACAAGTTCGTTCCGGGTTCGAACGAAACCGAAGGCACTATCTCGTTACACTCATTTTGGAATCACCCTCAGAGTTAAGGACGATAACCCTTGCACTCTAAATCTTCATCTTCACTTCAGATTCACGAACTAACGTTAATTTGGATCGATGTGGTTTTCGAATATCCAAATATGGAAATCCGATCCCGGTCTCATCGAAATCCAAAACGTGTCTTTAAAGGCCAAGTTGTTTTAAAGTTTAAAATAATTCCAATTCATTATCTATATACACACAGACAGATAATTCACACCACAACAGATAATCAACATTATCAATAGATAATCCATATCATCATAAACAGATAATCCATATCATCATCACAATGCAACCAATGCATCCATATCATATAACATTACTCATCTCATAGCTGAGATTACAAACCATACATGAAAACAAATATCAATCATTCATACATAAGCAATGATTCAATGATCACACCATTTATAATTAATTTAAAATGAACTAAATTAATTACTTAATCTCTAATTAATTTAAAATGAATTAAATTAATTACTTCATCATAATAATCCTGCTTAACTTAACCATTAATTGATTATAAATCAATTAAATAATCACCATTTCATTATTCAATTCAATTAATCTTTACTGATTATAAATTCCCTAATTACAATAAGTAATTAGCCATTAAATTAATTACATAAGTTAATTATACTTAACACTTACAATAATTAACTTTTAATTACTAAAGTAATTAATTAACTAAAGTTAATTACATTAATCCTTTATTAATTAATTACTTCATTTATTGATTATTCCTTAATTAATCAATTTACCATTAATTTTATGAATTAATGATTTCTAATTACATTTTAAATTAATCTCACTATATAAATCAATTAAATCAAGTAATTACTCTACAATTAAACCTCACATATATTAATCACCCTTGATTAATAATAATCCAGTAATTAACTACCCGTAATTACTCATTCCATAAATTAATTACTCTTAATTAATTATCCCAATTAATCCCTTGATTAATTTCAAAGTAATTTAATCTAAATTACTTCCATCATTAACACCTTTAATTACATCCAGTAATTATCAACTAATTACTTCCCTAAGTAATTACAATCACATTAATTACATAAAGTAATTATTCATCAAATCATCAAATGTTTAAATTAATTAAACTTAATTAATTAACTTAAACAAAACACATTAACACAATTAATTACGTTAAGTAATTAATTCATTAATTACTTCTATAAAGTAATTAAACATAAACAATTACATAAATGATTATTTTTAATTAATTAATCTAATTAATTATCAAAAATTAATCACATTAATTAATTGTTAAATAATATTAAGTTAATGACCTTCATTAACATTTCTTAATTACTTAATTAAGAAATTAACTTATATTAATCATTATTAATTACCAATTAATTAATATTTAATTACCAATTAATTAATTACTAATTATTAAATTAATTAAGTGTTAACTGCAACTTAATTAATCATTAATCGCTTGTTAATAAATCTTAATCATTAATTAAAATTTAATTAACAATCCTTAACTTTAGATGAATTAACCTTAATTAATTAATCTTAATTCTTTAATTAATCAAATTTAAAAAATTATTAATTACTTAATTAATCATCCACATTAATTAATTAAATAATAAATTACCCATTTAAATTAACTTAATAATTTAAATTAACACAAATTATTAAAATTTTATTCATCTTTAAGATAAACATTCCTTACTTAATTAAGAATTTAAAACAAATTTGTTTCAAATTTACTTTAAATTCTATTTAAACTTCATTTTAAAATTTAAGATTTTAAAATGAATACAAATTTTAACTCAAACAAGATTTTAAAAACAATTCAAAACCTTTATTTCATATGTTAAAAGAAACATACACTTTATAAAATAAGTTTAAAAGAATTTAAATCCCAAATCAATTTTAATTCAAATCAATTTAAAAATTACTTTTAAATTTCAAAATGAAATATAGCTTTTAAACTCATTCTAGATTTAACTTAAATCTTTAAAGTTTACTTACATTTTAAACTCCATCTAAAATTCAAATCATTTAACCATGTAAAACAATTAAACAATTTAAATTCAAACTCACTTATTTTAAAAACTGAAATTAAAATTTAATTCCAGATTTAAAAACCTAGATTTAAACTTATTTTAGATTTTATATTTTATAATTTTAAACTTCCAATTCAATATGCAAAACACATATGCTTTTACACTTATAAGTTTAAGACCAAATTTAAATTTTAAAACTTCAATTATTTCAAATTTCGTATTTAACTAGTTTGAATCATATTCAAATTTCAAATTTCAAAACTTGGTTTAAATTCAATTTGCATTTTATATTTTCTTTTAATTTTTTAAAAACAGTAACAGGTTTCCTGTTTTTATTTTAAAACCAAACTAAAAATTAAAAATTCAAATTATTTCAAAACCGAAGATTTTAAACTATTTGAATTCAAATTCAATTTCCGGTTTAAAACTTAGTTCAGATTTTAGTTTACATTTTAAACTTGCTTTTAAAACTGAAAAGCAAAACAGGTTACTGTCTTACCATAAAACCTGAAACACTAATATACTCGAGCCAACCCTGTTTTACTTCGAGTAAAAATTATCATTGCTTCGAGTCAAATTTAGTTTTACCCTAGACAAACCAGAGGTTACTAAAAACCTGCAACCATCCAACACTCACCATCATCACCCTACTGTGCACATGTACAACAACGCCGGCCATCTCTGATCACCACCGCAACCTTCCTACAGTCACCGTTCATCCCCTCAGGCCAACCAAACAACAATTCCTAACATCACTTGCTCGAATTCGAGATCAGACCCAAATTCCAAACCTGGAACAAAACAGTACCCAACAACTCCAACCTGTCAACGCTTCGTTGACGCGACTCCGGCCACCATCACCTTTGAAACTTCGACGACGTCTTCCTCAAACCATTTATCAATACCCCAGAAATGGTTGAACTCGATCAACCGAGGAGATCAAATTCAAGCAAAAATAGTAACCCAGTGAAAACTATAGTTCAAGACTTTAAATCCAAATCTCAATATCAAAAACAAATTGCAAACCAAACTAATAATTTTCCTAACATCTCTGATATCTCCTACTCCTCCGGAAACAAATTCAACTCCTCAACCTACTTGTGGCTTTAAAGATGCCCAAAAACTCAATTTATAGTCAAAATAAAACTGCTCTTAGGTTTAAGCATTATAAATTATAAATTTACTTTTAAAAATCCTATTTTTGCATGATGGTTTGATATGCAAACCTGAAACATTGTTTTGTAATGTTTGATTTTCCATCTTTTACAAATTATTACTCTGTTATATTATATTTCCAGGCAAAACAAAAGTTTATTCAACTTATATAAATTTTAAAACTTTCTCTATGACTAACAATCCCTTTTTTTAGTATGCATTTTAAATCACAACAGAGATTTCAATTGTAGGGAATGGATTTTAAATCAAACAGAGGTTTGGAATTTAGAAAACAGGAATATGCCAGATAATGAGCATGCACCCAGAAATACATTCAAATATATGTATTCACAGCAAAATCATATATATATTCATTCCTTATTTAAAGCATGAAAACAACTTCCAACTATTTAATTAATTTTTAGAAATTTAGTTACTAACCTTTTTAATCATGCAGACAAAGCTCGGTTTGAAAAGCTTCTGAATTGTTTTTCTTTAAATCCTTCTTGAATGCTTTAAAAAAAACTTCAGTTATATGCAGAGGAAATGTTTCCAGACTTGAAGGAACGTATGCAGGTTTGCTTGCTATATCTCCAGATTTTTAGAAAAATTGAATGCATGCTTTAATTTGCTTTTTGGGGAGAGTGAATTCAAATTTGTTTACAGGAATTGGTATGAATTTGATTTTTGAAGAGATGAAAAAAGGGTTTTGCAGATTTTTCTTCTACTTTGGAACAGATTTTCTATGCATTTGATTCTAAGTTTAAATATGATTTGAGGATTGTTTTTAGAGAATGGGTTTCAACTGAAAAACAATTTCTTTGTTAAGAAATGAAGATGAGAAAAAGAAGAAATGGAAAAATGTAGGTTTTTATATAACTTCTTTATGACTTATTTTTAAAAACAAAGAAAAATAAAATTAATGATAACACATGGCTTAAATGTTAACACTTGTTAACTTTCCTATTTAATTACTCAACGCATGTTAAACTATGCGTCTAAAATACTTACACATGTATTTTAAGTGATTTGTTATTTTAATTAAGTGTTAAAGAAAGTTTAAACTTAATTAATTAGTTTCTAAGACTTAGTTATGTATATAAATAATTTTTTTAAAGAATACAACAAAGTATTGTTATAAATAAAAACAATATACAAATTAATCCTTTGATAATAATATTTTAATCACTTAAATAAATTTATTAAGAGATTATAACTTATTTGTTATTTAAATGAATGCATGATTTATTTATTAATTGTATTTTAAATTTCATATTCAATTTACAAATCATAATTATTAATCACTATTGTAAAAAGAATAAAACAAACATTTTTTTATAACTTATTTTAATATACAAACTTAAGTCAAAATATTTAAACAAATAAACATTTATCTCATATATTTAAAAATCATATAGTTATTTTATTAAATAGTTTTGAAAATCTTAAATTAGATAAATCATAATTTCCCAATTTCAAAATATTATAATAAGAAAATATGCTATATTGATTTTAATTTAAAACCAAACTTATATATATACATATTATAAATAGAAAACAGATTTATTAGCTTATTAAAATAAATTCACTAATTAAATATTTATTAAAGTAAAATTATTAAATCAATTCAAATTTATCTACAAAAATTATCAAATTAATTTAAATTTAAACATAGATTATTAAATTTATATTGCCATAAATCCCGGGATATTACAAGGAGCATAGAATGTGGTTTTATAAAGATTTTAGGATACTAGTGAATGGAAAACCCGTTCCGCTAAGTGGCGTGATCTCACTATATATCCATTTGATTTGAGATGATAGACTATTATTCATACCAGACTTTATGTTTGACTTGAAGTTTTAGGTTTTCCCCCAAACTCTGGGTACGCAGTTTATTTTGAATAGTTTGAGGTTTAGCATTTTTAGGTTTTTCTAAGACGAATAAAGCTTCCGAAGGCGTGCAAGAGGCATATAGTTATTTAGAGTTTTATTTTCCGTTGTGCATTTGGATGTAAAGGCAGATTTATTAGCCTTACTATATACTCTATCAACCAAGGGGGCATCTTCATATGTCGCTCTTGGCGTATGTGTAATAATTATATTTTGATGAACGTGGTTAACGTTTTGGGATTATGTAATGAACATGAAATGTTTTGATTTGAATGTGGAAATATGTTTTTGAATTGTTAAATTTTTCTATATTCTTGCGATTTGTTTATCAATGTACCGAGCAACGCCTTTTTTGGCCTCCGAAGATTAATGACTATGGATGACTGCAGCATCCGTAGCCGTTAGTTTTGGGCCTCCAGGTAGGAGGTGTTACAAGTACTAACCCTAAATGCCACATCATGGCATCTTCATACTTTTGCCAAGTGATCCCCTAGTCTTCCTGTGCATATTAGTTTCATAGAGTTCTAGAGATCCCATCATCGGAATGAAGACGTGATGATCCAAACAGTAGGATAATCTAAGTCATGGAAGAATGATAATCAAAATCTGTCAATATTTTCAAATTCCATGGAGGACATCTAAACTAACAAAGGAGTTCAAAAAAGGAAAATTTAGCTAAAGGTTAGCTAAGGATTAAACTTGGAACCGAGTTTAGGATTTGACCCGGTACCGAGTTTAGCTGTTAACTTGTGTCATCATGACATTTCTTCTGCTATCTTGGGTCGATCTTTAGGCTTCTCTAGTAGAGGGCTTTTAATCCGATATGACATCTACCTCGATAAATACAAACCATAGAGCAACCAAGAAAGGATCTAGAGTCTACTATCACTACATAGGAATTCGATCTCTTCTTCAACTCTTTCCTCTTCACAACAGTCACCAAGGCAGCTCCTCTGGGCAATCTAGGAGTTAGATCTTGTCTAACCCCTGTACTTATGATTCTTTCTCTCTTAAACTCATTTTAATCTCATATAAACAATATCAAATCAATAAGCAAAGCTATAATTGGACGTATGCTTAGTTAATAGCCTAATCAGTATAAAAAACTACATGTCTTACTCTTATTTCTTTACTAATTACTATTTTGTATTATCATTGTAATAACCTTGATTTTTTAATGTTGTTTAAATAGAATAAATGAAGATTTAAATTGGAGAGATTAGAATTTAAGTGTTTTTGTTGAATAACAATTGAAATTAGAATTTGAAATGAGAATTTTAAAATGTGTATATTATTGGAAAAGGCAATATACAAAATTATGTGATGTAAAATTCTTGTTCTAAATCTTGTTAAGCAATATGTTAGTGTTTTCTAAATAAATTGTAATTTTATTTAAAAGGAAAAATGGGAATTTTTGGAGTTAAATTGATTTATGTGTTATGTTGTCTTATTTTAGAAATAAAAATACCTTGTGTTCAATAATAAAAATAAGGGTTTAGAAATTACTAAAAATTATGTTTCATTAATCAATCATGAAGATTAGGTGATCCACTTAATTTTAGTATACTAACATGAATTTTTCTATGTGGAAATCAATGAAAAGTTAGTGTTTTGAAATGGTAGAAAGTGAGAAAAATGCTTAAGTCTTTTATTGGTTTAAGTAAAAGTGGATTTGGGCTTAGATGTTTAGTTCAGCACATTTAGGGACTTAGGAAATTTTCTCTAACATGAGAAGTAATGAACTATACGTTCATTACTTCTCCTCAAGTCAGTAAAGCTTCTTCTTATTTCTCAAAGCTAAAACACAAAACCTAACTTTAATATAAAAATGAAGTTTAAAAATAGGAATAAATTCCAAATAATTGTTGTAAAATCCAGGTATGTTAATATAAAACCATTCTATCTCCTATCCTAATTGGTTTTCAGTTATAATATATTTTGATTGTTGTTATTCTGTTTTGGCTTGAGATAAAATCTAGGGTTTTGTCGTTAATAAGAAGACAAATCAATTTTAGTGAATTGCTAAGGAAAAGGTGAGTGAAAACTCATAACTATTTCTATTATGAATTTATATGCTGAATTTGTTGAGGTGGATGAATTTAATGTTGAATTGGTTTCAATCTTGTGTGTTGTTTGCATCTTTAGGCATGCTACTTTCAGTTTTCTAAAATCGTTGTCATATTGTTATTTAAATCATCAAATTGTAGTGGTTTCTTGTCATGCATGATGCTAAATATAATGCCCAAGCTGTTGGAAGCACCATCCGCTAATATTTCACCTTCGACGAACCAATGGAGAGCCATGGTGACTGCTTGGGGCTCGACCTATGCAGTGCAACCGAGGGACCGATCGTCTCGACCGGTGCACCGGCCACCACCTAGGCTGTGTCGCAGGTAGTGCCTATTTTGGCACTCTAATCGCCCATTCGCCTATCGATGGCCCATTTGACTTCTAGATGTTAATTGTTTGTTTGGCTTGATGTTTGCTATGAATTTAGCATCATTTATGATGAACTATCTATGCATTTCCATATGTTTAAATCTAATTTTGTTGATCTTGTGAGCATGGAAGTCTTGTTTATGATTTGTTGCCAAACGCACAGTTTAATTGCACTAGATTTGTAAAGCTAATTATAAAGAAAATTCTTTTGGAAGTAAATTAGTTTCTATATATGTGTGTGCGTGCGCATGTGTATGGAAAAATGTGTATTTTGGGTATGCATGATTTTAGAACACACACACACACACAAATATATATATATATATGACATACACACACTTTCAAATTTAAGGTGGAATGTGAAGAAGTTTTATATAAGTATAGATGTGAATTTAATATTATTTTCTATTATATATATTATAAATCCTTTTTAATCGATATTTTTAAATTAGATTTTTAAAAAAAAACCATTTTGAATTAAATGATCTAGTAAAATGAGTGGTATGAAATGCTTGTGTTTATATCACCGGTTAGTTCATGGACTTATTCAAATGAACATTTATTTGCACGAATGGAATTTGCTAGCTTTTAGTAAATATTCTAACATCGTCAAGTGATTATGGGACATTTTCAACACTCTTATACTCACTAATCGAAAGTGGATAGCACTTATTGATGAGCTTTTAAACTTGTTCGTGGGTAATCCGTTAAGCGGATTAAATGGATTTTCAGGCCCATCTTGTGATACTCATTTCCAAGCGAGCTATAATTTGTGAAGTGTAACCTCTTGTGTTAGCACGTGAAGTGCGTGTACCTTGTATTGATTTGCAAAGAGCATGTCTATTGTTTGCATATAGGGTTGTGATTTTTTATGCTCTTATTATAATGGTTGTTTTGAATTTGTTTGTAAATGAGCATAAGACTTAACTATAAATCGTTAATCATTAAACGAAGTATGATTATGTTATTGAAGTGCTTTTAGAGATATTTCCTTGATATTTATGCAAGTATATTATTATCAGTATCTCACCTTTATGATACTTAAAGATAGTTTGATCCAGATGTTATTTTAATGCTTGAGACTTGACACGTATAGGGACTCAGAAATCATAGATGTGAGCAAGCTTAAGAAGTCTATTTTGATGTTTTATAATTGTAATGTATCATTTGAATTTTTTATAGATGCTTGTTCATGTTGTAGACTTTTGTGATTATGTATATATTTGAGACTTATCAGTGTTATGGATGTATATGTAATAAAATTTGTGAGTCTAGTATTTCATTTTGTAGACTCATAGTTTTGAGCGTATTGATGTATATTATTTCCATTACTATTTTTAATTCTGTGTTGTATATTATATTGTGTATTGTTTTGAATTAGATTAAACCATTGTATTATTATTTTGAGCCTAGATCGGATATGTCGAATTACCACTTGTCAGAAAAGAAAAGTAGTCACATTAATTGACGTATTCGATACTCGTCCAAAGCAATTTTATATATGGTTGCTCCTAACCAGCCCTATTCTCTGTGTTAACAGATAGTATTACCTAGTAATACCCTTTGTTAGTTTGGGTCTAGTGGTAGGGTATTACAGTCTTTTCCATATCTTAATAGGGCTGGTGCTTTCACATAATACTCTTGGGTGTTGAGCCATTTTGTGGGTTAACATTTTGGTGCTTTCACTGAGAACCAGTGAACCTAGGCATATATCTAGCTCTCAACTTTAATTGGATAGATCTAGAAGATAGATCCACAAAATCATCTTTGGTAAGTTTGAAGGCTTGCCATTGAAGACCAATGGTGGGAAGAAAGAAGCATGCTTCTGGGAGATTTACAGGAGCAACTGTTGATGGTAATGAAATGAATTCCTAACAAACCAAAGTGAATAACACTAACAACCTACCGAAAAGGATTAATACTGGTAATGCAACTCCAGGATCATCTTCCCAATAAGTGGTTGTGACCAAAGGAGAACTAAACCAAATGATCAACCAACCTAACTAGAAAATGGAGAATAGCCAAAATGCTCTTATGGACAAGATTGACGCTGCGCTAGCACTACGGCCACCAACTGCTCCAAGAACAAGGCTAGAAACTAACACTGCTCTAGAACAGAAGAATTCCACTATCTTGGGTTGAAGAGGAGGGTTGGCAAGCAAAATAAATGGAGATTGTTGGTGGAGCTACAGGGACCGTTATTGAAGGTAATCGAAGTACTCCTCCAGCTAGAGGACAACCTGTTGTAAACCCTAACCTAGGTGTGAAGCCTCCACAGGAGAATATTGCAATGCTTCTTTTTGTTTTTGAAGAATGCATGAAACTCGGGAACAAAGGACTGGAATTTAATTCTGACATAGGTAGGCAAAACACCGGAAAGGAAGTTTAGACTACCGCTATAAGGTCGACCGTGGATCGACTAGATTCTGTACGAGTGGTGCTCTTGGAGAATGGAGAGCCTAGGCTTCAGTCAGCAAACCAAGGTTGTTTCAAAGTCTAATGCTTGGCGTAGCCCCTGACAGTCGACCTGTGGACTACCGGACTAGTGAGGCAATAATTGTGGACATGCTCAAACGGTTAATGGAGGAAAGTAAGGGTAGAAAGATTGAAAACTGGGGTTCTGTGCTAAGCCGAGCTCCATTCATTGTAAACATTCTAAGAGAAGAATACCCTAAGAAGTTCACTATGCCGACCATGTTGTCATATATCACAATGGAAAACCCTAAAAAATACCTGTACAAATATGGATGGCATATGGATGGAGTTAGGGCGATGAATGATGTCTGCTGCAAATGTTTCCTTATCTTCTTAGAAGGAGTCCCTTCCATGTGGTTTACTAGAATTGCACAAGGTCTATTTCCACTTTCGACGAGTTAGCAAGAAAATGCCTAGAATACTGTAGACCCCATACTACATGATCATAGGATGTGATGTATCTATCTAGCCTATCACAGAAACCTAAAGAATCACCGAAGCGCTTCTTAAGCTGATGGAACTCCGCTCTTGTGAGCAAAATCCCTATGCGCATCCCATAAGCTGCACCTCTCTTCTGGAGTAGATGGAACTTCACTCTTGCAAACAAACACCTTGTGCAGATCCCATAAGCCGCACTTTGCTATCTTGGACAATCTTTGGACTTCTCTGATAGCGGGCTATAGATTCGATATGATTGCTACCCCTATAAATACAGACTACAGAGCAACCAACAAAGGATTCGAATTTTGTTATCATTACACAGGAATTCTATCTCTTATTCTACTCTTTCCTCTTCACAACAGTCACCAGGGCAGCTATTTTAGGAAATTTTAGGGCTTAGAACTTGCCAAACCCCTGTAATTGTAATTCTTTCTCTCTTAAACCCATTGTATCTAATACAAACATGACCAAATCAATAAGCAACGCTATAAAGTGGACATAGGCTTAGTTAACAGCAAAACCACTATAAAAATTTCCATGTCACTCTCTTATTTCTTTACTTTATTACTATTTTCTATCATCTTTTCCCTATCCTTACAAGGTTGGTTCTTTTATAAAATACTCATGGGTGTTGATCCATTTTTTGGTTTAACATTAGCAAGCTCCATAGTGTCATGCACCGAAATAGCAAATCATAAATAGTAAATATAGTAATACAATAGTATGACCTCCCATCCATCCTCTATCCAGCTCCACGTTCTCACCAAACCTAATATCCTTAATCTACTCATTTAAGAGTACACGGAATAATACGAAGAAAATTATAAAATCCTAAGTCAGACAATAGTCTTATGTGAGCAGTAGAAAATCTCAAATACTATAAAGTCAATATACTTGGAGAAATGGTATGGGAAATCATACTTGACCTTTCACTGCATCCACAAAGTTAACACATACACAATATATATGCTACTCAACATCATAGTCATCATAGGTGTACTATACGTCAAAGTACAAAGGGGTGTCCAAGTATCTAAATCTATAACATCTGCATCATGTGACATCTCTAAGGTGATAAGAAATTAAACAAACATAGCATCCATCATCCATCCTCACATTCACTCACTTAGTGCATTGGATATCAAGTAACTCGCCTGTGCCATCGTGCTCAAGGGCTTAACTATCCATCATGATAAACAATGTCTTGATTTCTCGATACTTTAATCCATGCCACTCAGTAGGCCAGGAACTAGACTAACCATCACGTTAGGTAAACAAACCTCTCATCTAAAAAAAGGAGCCATCACGCCCCAGGAGCCATCACACCTCAAGTGCATACCCCATTTTACGAGTACTTTGGAAACCCTTGAGCATCAACAATCCCTTTGCACACATCATCTATAGCATAGCCATCCTGGAACAGTCCCCACTACTCACATCTGAAGTTGTCGCGGTTGGGACTATTCTGAACAACCAACATTAGTCATAGAATGTCATCGCTCATCCCGTAGCAATCCTCTAACAATTACTTTAATCCAAATGTTAGTCCCTTACTTTACATCTAAAGTACAGCTATCCATCATTGAAGTCATCACTTCCACTCATGGAATCGTCATCATCGAATAACGCTTATCGTCATTGAAAATCATCATCGCACACCAAAGTTTGTTCTCGACCTGATCCTTAGCTTGAAATTGGAAGGCATGACTCGAAGCAAGTGAAAACATAAAAACCTAAAGCAACTATATCCATGACTCGAAGCGAGTTCCACGGCGACTCGAAATGAGCACGTGAATGACTTGAAGCCGCCTTACACATTTTCCTCACTTATCCATCACCATCGAACCATGAAGCTTGATCCATCGTCATCGATCCATCCCATCACTGACCCCACACTTCAATGCAATGAGATAATTCTTTGCCACATGAAATCCTCCTTTGTCAAACCATCACCATCACTAGTCAGTATCCTATAGATCAGAATCGATCCATGGCTATTGTGTTGAGACTTGGTTTTGATTCATGACACGAAGCTATCACTAAGACATACATATTTGACGAATGCTATGACAAAAAGAGAATATAAACTACAAGGAGGCAAAACTTTAAAACTACTGCATCAATTATATTATTTTGATTTTAAGTCTTAGGTCAATATTGTTAAAATCTCTCATCGGTCACGTATATATTAGCTTATATATTTAATCATTTTATTTCCCAAATATTTTATACATATATAAGCATATAATTAAATTATAAGAGTGATTAAAAGTTGTAGAAATTAATATACCTATGTAAACTGTGCATATTGCACAAAATTCACCAGGTCAGTCGACTGACCCAGAGGCTCAGCCGACTGACATTGGAAAATTTATGCAACATGCACAGGTGCATAAATATATGAATTTTTATTTAAAAATTATTTTGAATATTCATTCGGCTGAACCAGAGGCTCAGTTGACTGAATTTCTACAACACCTACTTTTCGAAAAGACACGACTTTTTGTGGAGAGTTATGAACCTCTAACGAAAAGATTTGGATGCAACACTTCAATCGAAACTATTCACCAACAGTCGCTGCTTTCTAACCTTTATAAATACAAACTCCAACTTGATTCCAAATCACTTAATCACAATCGAATTTTTTATCTCTCTGTTCTAGTTCTCTGGAATCTATTTGTTATCATACTTTGAATTATTCTACATTAAAGCAATACGATACCTTTTTATTCTTCATATACTTCAAATATATATATTTATACTCGAGGAGAAGATTATAGGAAGGGTGTACTACAAGTGACAAATCTGTGGTATCAGAACACACAGAAGTCAAAACTATTTTCTAAATTTGTTGAAGTCCTGTTCTGCTGCTTAGGCCAGTGAAGTCCTCTTCGGCTGTTGAGGTGTAATCTTGTTCTACTGCTCAGGTCTATGTTCGACTCCTCAGGGGTTATATAGACCTGTTCCTCCGGGTTAAGTAAGGGTTGTTGTTTTGGTGAAATTCTGGAAGGAGTCTGGGACTAGACATAGGACGGTGCTCCGAACCAGTATAAAAGTCTCTGGTTCCATTTATTTTACCATACTGCTTTTTATATTCCGCACTATTTACGGTATTACTATCATCACTATACTCTGTATTATCATATCTCCATACTACACGATTCATAGCACTCTATCAACTGGTATCAGAACAAGGTCATCATATAACCGTAACGCAACTATCTGATAATCTAATAATATGGACACTAACACTAGCACTAGCACTAGCACTCCAATTAACACTAGCTTCATTAAAGGACAATCCACTGCGCGTCCACCACTATTTAATGGCATGAATTATAACCATTGGGCCACACGAATGAGAATATATATGCAAGAAAATGGTTTTGATTCATGGAATATAACTCAAATAGAATATGCTATTCCTACCAAAGAATATTCTACTTGATCAAATACACAGAAACTAGATGCCATAGCTAATGCAAAAGCCATGAATATGTTGTTTTATGCCTTAGATAAAAACGAGTTTAACCATGTCAGCATGTGCAATACTGCATATGAAATATGGCGTACACTCAAAATTACACACGAAGGAACTAACAAGGTCAAACAAAGCAAAATATCCGTGCTTAAAAGCCAGTTTAAAAACTTTAGGATGAAAGAAAATGAATCTATAAATGATATGTATTCAAGATTTCAGGTTATCTACCATTCATTAGTAGGATTAGGAGAAAAATATTCAGACTTTGATATTGTATCCAAAATTCTTAACTCTTTAACGGAATAATGGGAAAGAAAAGTTCTTGCTATTGAAGAAGCGAACGATGTTTCCAAAATAACCCCGGAAGAGTTAATAGGAAATCTAATATCTTATGAAGTGAATTTGTATGCTAAAAGAGTTCAAGCTCAAGATAAAAAGAATATAGCATTTCATGCAGAACAAGAAGAATCTGATTCAGACAAAGACAACCTAGCCTTTATTGCCAAGAAATTCAAGAAATTCTTGAAATATAGAAAAGGAAACAGAAATAATGGCAAGAGAAGCTCAAATAGTAATAAACCATCGTCTTTATCAGTTATGGAGTGCTTTAACTGTCATAAAATGGGGCATATGCAGAAGGACCGTCCAGATCAAAAGAAAGAATATCGAAATAAAAAGTAGGACAAATTCAAAAGAAAAGCCTTTTCAATTACATGGGATGATTCAGATTTCTCCTCTTCTTCTTTTGGAAGTGAAAGTGATAGCGATAATGAACAAGATAACGTATGCTTTATCGCCGAAGATAAGGAGGTTAGCGATTTAACTTTTGATGATATGATAGAAATAAATTCGAAATTATTAGATACTATAAAAAGTCTCAAAAGAAAATATAAAGAGGCTGTAGAAAATCAGAACAAGGTAGAATTCGAAAGAGATATGCTTAAAGACGAGAAGAAAATATTGGAAGAAGAACTTGAGAAAACACAAGAATCTCTTTCAAATATTAATTCTCAACTTACATTATTGTGTCAAAAAATGGAAACTCAAAAAGAAAAGAATGATGGTCTTGTTTCTGAAAATCATGTTTTAAAAACTAATATTAAAATGGTAGAACTATAAAATTTAAGTCTAAAGACCAAACTAGAAGGAATCACTAAAAATGTTTCAAATTTCAAAAAAGGAAGAGAAAATTTATCTAGAGTTATTGAGAATTCACAATCAGTTAATAATAAAAATGGTTTAGGCTATAAGAAGAAAATTAAGAATTCAAAATATAGTAATTTAAACAAAGTAAAGTGTGATAAAACACCCACGCCTTCAAAAGACTAGTTTCTAAAACTATAAATATCTGGGTACCTCAAACTAATAACAAGTTTATAAGGAAAAAGTATATTAGTACATTTATAGAAGATGTTCATGATAATAAAAATTATATTTATAAAAGGGATACTAAACCCATTTGGGTTTGGTTTCTTAAGCCTAACTCTTAGGACCCTATTAAAAAGGTGGGTACTAATATTATCTCATATTTTTTTGCAGGTCCCGCTCAAGAAAAGAGGAAAATGGATACTCGACAGTGGTTGCTCAAAACACATGATAGGAGACAAAAATATGCTGATAAAAATTACATACTCAGATGGAGGTTCTGTCACTTTTGGAGATAATTCCAAGGGATATATTAATGGCAAAGGCAATGTGAGCAATTATAGTACATCTAATCTACCTCTTATTACAAATGTTTTATTAGTTAAGAATCTAAAACATAATCCATTAAGTATAAGTCAATTATGCGATAATGGTTTTAAAATATCATTTTCTGAAAATAAATGTAGTATTCTTGATCAGAATCAAAATCTTATTTTGAAGGAAATAGAGGTAAAAACATTTACGTTTTGAATATAAAAGTTAATCATAACTCAGATATGTGCTTAATAGCTAGGAAAATATCCCTAGATATGGCACAAACGATTCTGTCATATCAATTTCAAAAATGTAAATAAAATTTCTAAAAATAATCTTGTAAAGGATTTCCAAAATGAATTTTAAAGTTAATAATATATGTGACTCATGTGAATTAGGTAAATTATCTAAATCCTCGTTTAAATCTAAGAAAGTTATTTCGACATTATAACTGCTTGAGTTACTTCATATGGATCTATTTGGTCCTACCCAAATTCAATCCATAAATCATAATAAATATGTATTTGTAATAGTTGATGATTTTTCTAGATATACATGGACTATCGTTATGAAAAATAAAAGTCATACCTTTGAAAATTTCAAAATTTGTTAAAAAAATTCAAAATTAAAGGGCATTAGAATTAAAAGTGATCAAGGAGGTGAATTTGAAAATATACAGTTTGATAACTATTGTAAAAAAAAGGAATATTTCATAACTTTTCGTTTCCTAGATCTCTACAATAAAATGGACTTGTAGAACGAAAGAATCGAACTCTACAAGAATGTGCAAGAACGTTACTAAATGAAAGCACATTACCAAAACATTTTTGGGCTGAAATAGTTGCAACTGCCTGTTATGTTTTGAATCATGTTTCTATTAGACCTCTCACCAAGAATGCTCCTTACGAACTTTTTAACGGTAGAAAACCAAACATATCTTATTTTAAAATATCTGGATCAATTTTTTTTATATTAAATACCAAAGATCAGCTTGGCAAATTTGATTCAAAATGTGACGAAGGTATATTTCTTGGATATTCGATTCGAAGCAAAGCTTATCAAATTTTTAATAATCGAACTAATACTATCGAAGAGTCACTCCATGTATCTTTCGATGAGAACTCTAAACTTATTTCTAATACAATAATGACAATGATTTAATTAGCAATAATTAAACAAATATAATAATAAACAAACCAGGAGATGATGACGATATTGTTTATAGTTCTAGAGAAAATGAAAACATTGTTAATTTAGAAAATAGAAATACTACTAATACAATAAGATCTCCTCGAAGAGTCTTACGAAATCATCCTACAGAAAATATAATTGGAGAAATAAATTCAAATGTTCGAACTAGAAATCAACTAAATTTAATGGGTAATGTAGCTTTTCTCTCTACTATAGAGCCTAAAATACTAAGGAAGCATCATCCGATGAAAAGTGGATTATTGTTATGCTAGAAGAACTAAATCAGTTTGAACAAAATGAAGTTTGGGAACTAGTATCCAGACCGACCGATCAAACTGTTATAGGAACTAAATGGATTTATAAAAATAAAGCAAACGAATTGGGATAACTAGAAATAAAGCGAGACTAGTAGCACAAGGATATAACTAGGAAGAAGGAATAGACTATGAAGAAACGTTTGCTCCAGTCGCTAGACTAGAAGCAATACGAAGCTTATTGGTGTACGCATGTTTTAATAACTTTAAACTCTATCAAATGGATGTTAAAAGTTCCTTTTTAAATGGCTATATTAAATAAACCGTTTATGTTGAACAACCTCCTTTATTTATTCATGAAAAATACCCAGATCATGTATATAAACTTAAGAAAGCTTTATATGGTTAAAGCAAGCACCACGTGCTTGGTATGAACGCCTTAAAAGCTATCTAATTGATTCAGGATTCGAAATAGGAAAAGTAGATCAAACTTTATTTGTAAAACATTCTAAAAATGATATATTAATAGTTCAAATATATGTCGACGACATTATATTTAGCTCAACTAATAATGAATTATGAAATGAATTTTCTGAAAAAATGACTACATAATTTGAAATGTCCCATATGGGAGAATTATCATATATTCTAGGACTTCAAATAAAACAAGTTTCAAATGAAATATTTATTAATCAAGAAAAATACTATAATAATCTTATCAAATGTTTTGGAATGGAAAACACTTCTGCCAAACCAACACCTATGAGCACAACACACAGCTTGATAAAGATGAAAATGGCAAAAGTGTAGACCAAAAACTATATCGTAGTATGATAGGATCACTAATTTATCTAACAGCAAGTAGACCAGATATTATGATGAGTGTGTGCTTATGTGCACGATCAACCTGACTCGATAGAATCACATTTGCGTGAAGTAAAACGTATATTACGCTATCTTAGTAAAACTGCAAATTTCGGACTTTTCTATTCGAAAGAGTGCTCGTTCGAATTAGTATCATACAGCGATGCTGATTTTGAAGGATCACGAACAGATAGAAAAAGTATAAGTGGTATGTGTTACTTCATTTGTAAATCTTTAATATCATGGTTTAGCAAGAAACTAAACTGTATATCACTATCAACTTGTGAAGCATAATATATTTCTATGGCACTAGCTTGCACATAAGTAATTTATATGCAACAGACACTTAAAGATTTTGGAATCAATCTATCAAAATCAATAATTTACTGCGATAATTCTAGTGTAATAAATCTATCCAAAAATCCAGTAAACCATGCAAGAACTAAGCATATAGATACTAGACATCATTTTTTACGTGATAATATAGAAAAAGAAGTGATAATCTAGACTACGTACCATCAGAAAATCAATTAGCCGATATTTTTACTATGCCATTGTTAGAAAATACTTTACAAAATTACGTCGTGAACTTTGGTATAATGTCAATTAAAGACATATAAATAAAATACAAAATTTAGACTAAAAACTCAAAAATAATTTTTTTTACAAAAAATTTGAAATTTTGACCATGCTGAGACTCGAACCCATGACCCGCTATAAATAGCCCAAGTGTCTTAACCACCTGAGCTATTGATTTTTTCTGTTACAGTCTAGTATGGGTATTTTATTATATGGTGATGTCAATATATACTAAAAATATGTGTAACATTTAACTTTATAAATATACATTACTACTTTTATAAACGTTAAATTACATAAAATAAAACAAACAATAGAAAAACTAATGTACTACCCTAATTCTTGGCTAAATTCAATACAAGCCACTTATTTCTACCTATTGTTGCTCTAAACTTATGCTATAAATAGATATGCATAATTCATTTCTTTATATACAACCAAAGTGAGATACAAACACAGCCTTCATTCATTTTTACTTTCAACAACTATTTTTCAAGATGTCAACCTACTCATCCACTGATTCTATCAAAATTCTTACCTCAAACAATTCAATAAAGACTCTGGTTCATAAAACTTCACCATCTTCTGCCTAACATACCAGATATACTCTGGATAAAAAGAAAGGAAAGAAGACGATTGGCATATCTCCAAACATGAAGAAAAAGATAGATGATTTGCACCATTATCAACAAGAATCACTAATGCTTCAACGTGACATGTACTACAAACAAAAGATTAACTATAGACGATTAGGAATTATCGAGCATATTGCTATGAAGTTTTGGGGGCCTCTTCACATCCGACAGACGAACATGCTGTTTCGCCTGTTAGACGACCCTCGACTTCGTCCCCACCGCGACCATCGTTTTCACCGAATTCATGGGATCGCAATGAAGAATCGAATGCTCATTGCAAGCAACTAAAGGGCTATAAGACACCTAGCCCTTCAAAATAAAGCATAGTTGTTATTATCTTTTGTTTTATTTCTGAATAAGTTCTCTAAGTATGTACCTTTATGTTCTTGGAATAAATTTATTTCTGTTTCATTCATCCATATGTAAACTAATTATAATATTCAATAATAAACTTACAACATTCACATATATAAGTATATTGACATTTTACTCCAAAATAAAATTCACTATAAAAATTCATCTAGGTCAGTCGACTTGACCAGGTGGTCAGTCGATAGACACAAAAGCAATTTTTTTTAAAAAGCATGGCCAATCAACTATCTCAGTGCCACAATCGATTGGACTAGAAAGATGAATTTTTTTGATTTTCAGCTTCAGTCGACTGACGCACTGAGGCAGTTGACCGAATCGTAAATCTGAGTCACTTTATTGCTTTTACCCACCCACTTTCCTCCTTTTAACTTCTACTTTACCTTCTTTCACCATTGTCATCTCAAATTTTAAACTTTGCCAAAACCCTAGCCTTTCAAAAACTCTATTTTTATTCTCCAAAAATTCAAACTAATGGCTCCAAAGCGGAAGGGACAAGCTTCTTCATTCTCTCATCCTCCGTCAAATGAGCAAATCCAAAGATGGCTATTCGATGACACCGCAATTAGGAGGTGGAGAAGAATGCAAGATTCCTGGATCTTCGAAAGTTCATTTGTTAAGTTTTTCGATTTCTCACCATATCATATACAAGAATTAGCTCATAGGAGAAACTTGGAATCTCTATTCAATATTGATGATAATGAACACAAAATCAATCAAATAATGGTGAAACTATTCTACGCAAATCTAAACTTGGGTCACCAACTGTTTAAAATCAACAAGATTGTGTATGGAGTCTAGTGTGTTGAAAACTCGTCTTTTTCTCCTTAGATCGCATGGCTCATATTTTGCAAACAAAAAATGATGGTATGGAATTGGCCAATATTGATTGTGGCTTGGTTGTTCGTGACAATATAAGTCATTTGTTTTTAGAAGATGACATGCATCAACACAAATCCATGTCTCTATGACCAAAAGCAAGAATTATACATCGTGCTCTAATGAAAACCATAACTCTAAGAACCAAGAGTTATGAACTTGTCTACGAACATAACTTTAAAGCTTTATACGCTATTTTCGGAAATATTAAAGTCAACTTGCTACGTTTAATTCTTGACGAATTCTTAAGCTTCAACAATGGTAGAGTGAATGTAATCTACTACGGTGAATATATTATGCTACTTCTAAAGGCTTGTAAGATTCCAAAACCGGACTCACCGATTTCTACCATTGGATGATTAAATTCTCGCACTTTAGCTTTAATGAAACAATCGGTTGCTCAACCACCACCTATCATATCTTTCGAAGAATGGACTCAACAACAATTATCTCACGACCAACCACAAAAACATGGCGAACCATCTCAAGGCCCATCTCTTCAAAGATCAACTCATCATCAACAAGATGAAATTTTGATTCTGAATCCCGTCCTTCAACCACATGAGTCAATTTCTATAATATGTCGTAACGAATAAAATTCTTCAATCCAATATCATTAAAGTTGACAAGAAGCATGATAAAGTTAAAGGATTTTTTTACAAAGTTATGGCAAGCTATTTCATGTTCTTCCGAGACTTCCACGACTACTTTAGGCGATCCGGGTAAGAAACCCGTCTTCACTTGGTCTTCTTCTTCCGACGATCAAGCAAGTAGTAGTAGCGATGATGGAGATGGAGGTGATAGTGGTGGTCAGACATCACAGAGTGGTAGGGGTAATTAACTAATGTCTTAAGATGTTTTTCTTTTTATTAAGACATTAGTATTCATTTCGTATGGCTTGTAATAAATGGCCACTCTATTTATACTATTTCAAAACACTCTTGTTTATGGAAGTTTAATGTATGAATGATTGTTTTCTTCATAATATTTATGACATTATGACTTCATATTGCTTCTTCCTTTTTGTTGATGACAAAAGGGGAGAAATATTATTGCTAACAATAAGAACGTAGGATATAGAGCGTCAAAAATTCAAGGGGAGTAAGTATTTATGTTATATATATACAGTCGAAATCGATACTTATTAACAGGTTGTCGTCAATCAAAAAGGGGGAGAATGTTGAGACTTGGTTTTGATTCATGACATGAAACTATCACTAAGACATACAGATTTGACGACTGCTACGACAAAAGGAGAATATATACTACAAGGTGACAAGACTTTAAAACCGGCGCATCAATTATATTATTTTGTTCTTAAGTCATATGTCAATATTGTTAAAATATCCCCTCGTTCACGTATATATTAGCTTATATATTTAATCATTCTATTTCCTAAATATATTATACAAATACAAGCATATAATTAAATTATAAAAGTGTTTTAAAGTTATAGAAATTAATATACCTATGTAAACTATGCATATTGCACAAATTTCACCAGGTCAGTCGACTGACCTAGAGGCTCGGTCGACTGACACTGGAAAATTTATGCAACATGCACAGGTGCATAGATATATGAATTTATATTTAAAAGTTATTTTGAATATTCAGTCGATTGACCCAGAAGCTCAGTTGACTAAATTTCTACAACAGCCACTTTTCGAAAAGACACGACCTTTTGTGAAGAGTTACGAACCTCTAACGAAAAGATTTAGATGCAACACTTTAATCGAAACTCTTCACCAACAGTCACTGCTTTCTAACCTTTATAAACACAAAATCCAACTTGATTCCAAATCACTTAATCACAATTGAATTTTATTATCTCTCCGATCTAATTCTCTGGAATCTATTTGCTGTCATACTTCCAATTATTCTACATTAAAGCAATACTATACCTTTCTATTCTTTATATACTTCAAATATATATATATATATATATATTTATACTCGAGGAGAAGATTATAGGAAGGGTGTACTACAAGTGACAAATCTATGTTATCAGAACACATAAAAGTAAAAAAAAATTCTATATTTATTGAAGTCCTGTTCTGCTACTCAGGCGAGTGAAGTCCTCTTTGGCTTCTGAGGCGAAATCCTGTTCTGTTGCAAATCCCTGATCGGCTGCTCAGGGGTTGTATAGACCTGTTCCTCCGGGTTAAGTGTGGGTTGTTTTTTTAGTGAAATTCCAAACGGAGTCTGGGACTGGACGTAGGATGGTGCTCTGAACCAGTGTAAAATTCTTTGGTGCCATTTTACTATACTGCTTTTTATATTCCATACTGTTTACAGTATTACTATCATCATTATACTCTGTATTATCATGTACCCATAATACACGATTCATAGCAGTCTATCATATTAATCCATGCCTTAGCTAAATTTCTCCTTCATTTGCTCCATCGGCCTATGCTCCTAAGATTGCACTCATGACTTGAAGCAACACACCTCAAAACTTGAAGCATAACTCATGACCGATCCCATAATTATGATTTTTCCTCATCCTCCTATGCGATCCTTCAATGCACGCTAGCGATCCAAAGCATTCCATGATATACTCGAAGAGGTCCATCCCATAACACGAGTGTGTCTATAACACCCCACAATTTTAACGACTGAATATTTAAATGATTAATTTAAATATCTAATAGTTAATAGATGGAATGCCCATTATACTTGACTTTTATAGGCGAGTGAATTAGGAGTAGAAACACTCATAGCCGAGTTTCTTTTTCCACATAAGCAAAATAAGTATAAACTTAACTATGCTTGAAGTCGGAGATTTTTTGGAGTGATTAGTGATTTTTGAGTGGAAGGAAATAAATTGGGCAAAGCCCATTGCTTGCCAATAAGTTTCCATCCACCTTTTGTTTTCATTTCATCTTCCATTCACATTACTTTTCACTCTCCTCCCTAATCTCTTTCCTAATCTCCTTAATCCACTTCTACTTTCCAAGCCCTAACCCATCAAATAAATTTCCTAAAAATAAAAAAAATACCATAATTCCTCTCTTCTAGGTCTCTATAAAACCTACGAAGGATTAGCATGATATGGAGTTTGAATGGAGATCTCAAATTCAAAGTAATCTTGGATTTGGGTTTTGGTGATTTTGGGCTTGGTTTGGAGAAGAAGATGTAAGTGTGATGATTCGCTTATTTAATTTACTTGTTAAACTTCATGTATTTGTTTAGTAATAATCATGAAGTTATGTGATGTGATTTGAAGAATTTTATGTTAATCTTACACTTCTATTCATGTTATAAACATGTTTCCTTTAGCTAATTAATTGTTTGGACCCCTAATCATCATATTTGGAAAAGTTAGGAAGCTTGTAAATTGGATTGAGACTTAACTGAATGTTTGTATGTGATGTTATGGTAGATTGGAAACTAATTAGGGGAGCTAGGACTTCTATACTTATTATTAAAGTGATTAGAGGCCTAGTGAAGCTTAGTTAGCATTTGTAAACACTATTTACAATAAGTAATCATTTTATAAAACAAAGGAATATTTTATAAAAGATGATAATAAGTTAATTAAGTGAATTATGAGCTCTACACTTAATTTCGAAGTGATTAGAGGCTTAACGAGTTTAATTAGTACTTATAAATATTATTTAAGCGAGGAAATATTTTTATAAGTGAAGATATATTTTATAAAATAGAATGAGATTTTATAAAATCGTAGTAAAAATGTATTTTATAAAATAGAATGAAATTTTATAAAATAATAGAGAAGATGTATTTTATAAAATAGAACGAGATTTTATAAAATAGTAATGAAGATGTATTTTATAAAATAGAATGAGATTTATAATATAGTGGGAAAACATATTTTATAAAATAGAATGAGATTTATAGTACAGTAGGAAAATATATTTTATAAAATAAAATGAGATTCTATAAAATAGTATAATGGTATATTTCATAAAAGTATGGGACTTTATAAAATAATATAGAAGTAGTATTTTATTAAAGTAGAAGATTTCATAAAATAATACAAAAGAAGTATTTTATAAAAGTATGAGATTTTATAAAATAGTAAGAAGAAATTATTGTATAAAGTAATTTTAAGGTTCTATAAAATAATTATAAGATGAATATTAATTCTTAATGGGGGAATTAAGTATTGTAAAAGCTTAAAATGGATTATATGTTAGTTTTTTATTTTGTATAAAAAATGGAACGATTTTATAAAATAGTAGAAAAGAAGATTTGAATTTTACAAGGAAGATTTGATTAATAAAAGTAAGGTATGATTATTGATTAATCAAATTCTTATTTAAATATATGTGTGCATATATGCATAAGGACATTATACGTATAGGTATATTCGAAGCTATACAACAATAAATACAAATCAAGTATGTTAGTTAGGATTGTTAGATGATTTGGATTGTTGATAGTCATTTTTTTTTGCGTGAGTGTGCATGTGTGTATGGTACGTCTTTATGCATTCATGCACATCGATCAAGGGCTGGGTAATGTAGAGAAGTGTAGCCATGTTGCTAGAAGTGCGCCATCGCGATTTGCTGTCCTATGTGAGCAAAAAATGTGTAAATGACGACGTAAACTAAATTTTTTAACACTTCATGAAATTGAACCCCCAAATAGAGTAAACCACACCAACTCTAACAATGCATGGTGGGAGAAACCTGACAGAATGAATGAATGGCATGAAGGAGGAGGTGATGTGAATCATCATGTGAATCGAAGACTTTGCTTTAAAAATCTAAGCTCAATGCCCATGTGCCAGATTAGTTGACTGGGCTTCTTGTAACGACCTATATTTTATTTATAGAAGGATCATAAAATATTTTTATTTCTTTATACGATGTCGTATGACTCTAAAATATTTGGAAATGACTCTTAAGGGCATTATCTACATCTATGATTTTTGTCCAATTTCTATGTAAACATTTTGACCTTGAAGATATTGTTTAGATTATAACTTTTGATAGGTGTCGGATTAGGGTCTTAGACCACTTACATTGCTCCAAGATGATGGTTTCTCATTCTGTAGAGTGGTTATAATAAAAAATGGACTTATCTTTTGAATAGTATGGTCGTTCTAAGATTTGGTTGTCGTTGGCCAGTTTTAATGGGTAATTACTAAGCCCGTGCCTAAGCCCATTAACCCATCTCAAAAATTGTGCTAAGAGGAGGCTGTAGGAATTGATCAAAGTCATTTCCATCTTCCATTAAATATCTCTAAACCTTCGCTAACCCTAATTTCATCAAAAATCATATCATTTTTATTACTAATCTTTGCCAAATCATTTGTTAGTGGGGTGACCTACATAGGAAAGCTTTAATTTATCATTTTTGCTAATTTGGGTTCATCTCCTTTGTTGTCTACTTCAGGTTAAAGGAGAAAAATTGGTCTTTGGGTATTTCGTTAGTGGTTCTGGATTTCTCACTCTACTATGCATGCTTATATAGTTAAGATTGTTGTTTTTGACATGATTTTGACCCTAAAATGTTTTCTAACCTTAACTACATTTTTATACATGTTTATGAATGGATTTTAAAGGATTTAAAAGTTGTCTGGAAATGGTTTTGTAAACCCCTATATTCATATACATGTGCACGCACAAATGTCAAATCTAGGTTGGGATTTGGTTTATTATTATATTTTTATGTATTACATGTATGAATGGATGCATATACATGGTTTTCTATGATTGTATGTTGTACTTTGATGTTGTTTGCTAGAGTTTTAGGTAGTTGGAGAATAAGTTGGTGAACTCGACAAATCAGAGGCAAAGATGGTGAGAATTGAATGAAACTTGTAGTATGGGATCTAGAGTATGGAAGTAGTCCAAGTTTCAAATCGCAGCAAGAATAGGGTTAAGTACATAGTCAATACTGAGCTATTATAGGTTTGTATCAAGTGATTTTAAGTGGCCAAAATAGGTTGCAGAGTTGATGGCTTGGTGGGGAATGTCCAGAGGAAATAGGCAAGCGCAAGATGCAAGAAGATGGTTAAGTGTTGGGGTGTTATGTCGAGCTATCTCTAGAACTTGGAAATGGAAGTTATAGATTGTGGACGAGCTATATTGACGGATGGGCAGGTGTCCAAGGAACATGGGGAGTGAAGTACTAGGAGCATAGGAGAAGACTTAGCCAAAATTAGCCAAGTATATAGCTCGGTGTCAAGTTATGATAGCTCGGTATCGGGTTAATGGGATTGGAGTGAAAATTCCTAGAGAGGAGGTAGAAGCTCTACAGGTCATGGTGAAGGTGTTTGTTTGCTCACTTTGGGTTTGATGGTGACATAGTGGCACGATGATAGTTTTGGGTCTTTGTTAACAAATCGATAATGAAAGAGTTAGGTTCTGATGATGGTGGCTCAATGTTAAATGGCATCATGAGAATGGTTATCCATGAAGGGTGGGTTTTAAGAAAGGTTGCCTACGGATAGAACGGTTGAATGATTCTATCATGGAATGGAGAATGTAGAATGATTCCTTAAGAATAATGGAAATTGGATAGAGCAAGGAAAGGGCTTAAATACGCGTGCTAAAGGATCCTTGGTAGTAAGACTATTTTCTAAGATACTCAAAGCAGGGTTATTGTGAGGACACTCGTGGGTACATTTAAATGCTATCCCAGTTTGGTTGAATGGATTCGTGTATCCTGGACTGGTTGAATGGTCTAGTATCAACTTCACGCTAGAGAAAGTACATTGAAAACCAGCATTTCTATTACTCCTTGGTAGTAAAAAGGTCATGCAAGTATCATTGACTAATATTAAGGATTATTTAATGGATGCTATGGTTTTCTTGGTTGTTCTTCCATAAGTATATCACTCTAGGGTTGTCATGGGAGATAGGTATTGGAGATAGGGATACCTAAGCATCCGTCATCACACTTGATTTGTAGTGTACCCATATTGTATTTATGGAGTAGCATTTATGTTTATTATGTGCTAACTCTTTGGTTGGAGGGATATGTCAGGTATGGTTCGTATACCTTGTTCCTTACTATGTCAACTTGTATGGTATTTTGAATCATTTACCGCTCACACCACACTATTGTCTGACTCGAGATTTTATGCTTTGCTTCTTATTATCTCATGTTCTCCGAAATGAGTAAATTAGATAGCAGGTCTAGGTGATATGCAGTAGTTGTGCATAGGACGGGATGGATGGAGCTATCTCGTATCATCTATAGATTTCATACTGATATCTTTGTGCAAAACTATAGAGCCTTGGCAGTGTTTGCTTATTATTATGAGATAGTTATTTGAGTTTATTTTCGTTTTATAAACTCTATTACAAGTTATATAACTCTATGGTCACTTAGTTATTATTGTCTCTTCTGTTTTATATCCATAATGTATATCATATCTATTCTATGAGCTATGAGATATACGATAGGTTCGATGATGTATTATTTCATTTTAAGCTTGATGGTCATTTTATATCAGTCAATCATGTCAGCAATGCACTATCTTATGTATATTGGATGTCAGTCGTGTAGGGCTGTCGTGTCATTTGGTATCAGAGCATAGGTTACACGATTAACCTAAGTTATACCGGAGTCCAGTAGAGATAGGGAAGGAGTTGTCACCCAAGACTGGGTCAAGAATATATTTATAAGAGAGTGAAAAATTGTTATATATTTTGATTTTCAAAAGTAGTATATATAGTATATAAGTCGATCGGATGCATATGAGTACCATTGACATGGTTTTCTTTTTTGAGAGACTGATCATTCTTATCACAAATTAAAAATGAGCCGGCAACTAAGAAATATTGTAAGGAACTAAATATTCGAAGTTGAGGTAGGAGCAGGTTTGGAAGCTGCTAACTTTAACATACAAGCTATGTTCTATGCGATGATGGCAAACATGCTTCAAAATGCCCAAGCGGCTGCGCCAAATGTTATTGTTGGTGGTGGTGCTCAAGTACAAGTGCCAAGAGCCGACTTTGCCAAGTTAAGCAAAGATTACTTCACCTTGGAAGGCAAACCATTCCTTAGAGCAGAGTTGGCTACCAAAATGCAGGATCGGTTGGACAATTAGAAGTGAATCTTTGGCGAAATGGAAATTGATAATGAAGTGAAGAGGAAGCTGGCCTCTAAAAAGCATTAGGGTGGGCCATGGACTAGTGGAACGTCATTACCACTGCTACACCTGAGGATCAGTTTACTTGGGACCAGCTCATGGTCGGGTTTGTAGAGAAGTTCAATCCGGCTGCTCAGAATTCGGTGCTATTTACGAAATTTTCCGATTTAAAGCAGGGAGATATGATTGTTTTTGAATATAACGCTGAATTTGATGCTTTTTCAAATATGGAATGTCTTTCATCGACACTCTGTTGAGAAAGAATGAGCAGTTCAATATGGATTTAGACGACTACTTGGGGGAGAAGGTTGTTAGTCATATCGATGAGCCTGTTCGATGAGCCATTCAGGAGTGTTGTCAAGAAAGCTCTTTGCCAAGGGATTTTATACCCCAAGTCCAAATTAACTGTTGTTGCTAAGGAAGAGCTGCAACAAAGTGGTGAAGGCAAGAAGAAATGGAAAGTGGAAGCAGCCTCAGGGAAAGAATGCTCAGAAGAAGGCTAAATGAGATCCTACTTGTTATGGTTGTGGAGAAAAGGGCCACCTAATCAGAGACTGCAAGACTGATGGGAAGAAGAAGTGATATAACTATGGAAAACCCGGACATATACTAAAGAATTATCCGGACCCACCGCAGCAGAAACAGATTGTGAAGGCATATGCTTTTAACGTTGTTCCGACTTCGTCGAGTGCTCGGACAGCAAAAGAAAAGGGGAAGGCATTTATTCAAGGTATGCTTTTTATTATGATGTTCCCATATGTGTTTTAATCGATATCAGGGATTCATATTCCTTAAAATCTTGTGATTTGTTGGATAGGCTGGGATTAAAACCCAAAATAGTTGACTGACCCTTAATTGTGATGAACCTTCTTGGAGGCTCCACTAGCCTATGCATGGTTTATAATGGTTTGAGCTTATAGAGTCATGGATGCTCTTTTGTTTGTGACTGCTTTGTTTTGAAATTCGTTGGATTTGGCAATATCTTAGGAATGGACTGGCTAATGAAGTATGCGATAATACTAGATTATGAGAGGTTGTTAGTGACGATTGGAGCTGTGGAGGGGCGGATGGTAGTGATTGGCTGGCTGCCAAAGGATGGGGTTATGGTTAGCTTTTTTATTCGCTTGAGACTCTATAGGATTGATCGCCATTTGTGCCTATCATTAGAGACTATCCGGACGTATTTGAGGAAGTGGCCGGATTACCACCGCATAGAAAGATCAAGTTTTGGATAAACTTATTGAAGGATGCCAGACCAATAGTTATTCCATTGAGGCGTATGGCACCCAGAGAGCAAAAGGAGTTAGAGGTGCAAGCATATGACTTGTTGAAGAAGGGGTTCATTTGTAGAAGTTTATCTAAGTGAGGTGCACTTGTAGTATTCGTTACTAGGGCGGATCGCTCACTAAGGTTCTGTAGATTACCGTAAGTAAAATAAAGTGAAGAGCAAGTATCCATTCCCACGTACTGATGACTTGTTTGATCAGCTCCATGGTGTGAAGGTGTTCTCTCAATTGGATCTTGCAACAGGATTTCACCAGTGGAGACTAGTGAAGAAGAGTGTGTCGATCACTATGTTTCATATGCCATCTGGTTTTTATGAGTGGTTGATTATGTCGTTCGAGCTAACCAATGCTCTAGCATACTTTGTTGATTTCATGAATTGTGTCTTCAAATATCACCTAAACAAGTTCGTGCTTGTGTTTAATGTTATTTTAATATATTCTACGATAGAGGAAGAACACAAGAAGCACTTGAGGATTTTTCTTGAAGTGTTGAGGTAGCACAAGTTGAAAGCGAAGTTTTCAAAATGTCACTTTTGGAGGAGGGAAGTGAGATTCTTGGGTCATGTCATCTTGGAGCAGGGCATCAAGTAGATCCTGCTAAGGTGGTAGCGGTTTAGAATTGGAACCAACCAAGAAAGCTAAGGATCTGTAGAGTTTTCTAGGATTAGTAGGATATTATAGATGTTTTACAATGACATCTCAAAGATAGCAGCACCATTGACCAATTTGACGAAGAAGAATCGGATTTTTTTGGGAAACAACGTGTGAGCATGCATTTGTAAGTCTAAAAGACAAGTTAATGAGTGCACCAATATTAACCATTGCAAGTGGAAATTAGGAGCTGACAGTATACATAAATGCCTATAGTATTGGATTAGGTGCAGTGTTGATATAGAAGGAAAGAGTTGTCGTTTACGCTGTTCAGCGCTTGAAACTGCAGGAGAGGAACTATGCAACTCATAATTTGGATTTGGCGGCTATTATGTTTGGCTTGAAAGTTTGGAGGCATAATCTATTTAGAGAAAGGTTCCAGCTGTTCATCGACCAAAAATCCTTGAAGTACCTTTTCTCCAAGAAGAATCTCAACCTTCACCAACAGCGATGGTTAGAATTCTTGGCCTCCTGCGATTTCAGCATTTCTTATGCACCTGGTAGAGGAAATGCAATCATTGATACATTGAGTGGAAGACATGCCAGTTTGGGAGCGATGTTTATGGAGTGGTAATAGTAAGAGTATATTGATGGCTGTGACTTCAAACCCCATTGTTAGTTAGAACCAAAAATGTTGGCGAGTTCGACTATCAGGCCTAATCTGATTGATTTGGACGGTTCTAGTCAGAGACGAGATGCTAGACTAGCAGAGATCATGGCAAAAATAGAAGAAGGAGTAAAGTCTGAAGATATGAAGCAATGTGGACTCGATTGGTAAGGTTGTCTCCATAAGGATGGGAGACTGTTCATTCCCGATATTGATGGATCATGAGATGAGGTGCTACGAGAGTGCCACCATTCTAGGTTGACAATACATCTTAATGATAATAAAATGTACCATGATATGAAGCAGACCTATTATTAGGATAGGTGAAGAAGAATATCGGGACATTCATCTCAAAATGCATGAACTATTAGTTGGTGAAGGTAGAGAGAAAGAAGCCAAGTGGGTTGTTGTAACTGATTGAAATTAACAAAATGGAAACAGGAGCAAGTATTGATGGATTTCGTTGATGGACTGCCAAGGAATCGAGCAGGGTACGTCAGCATTTGGGTCATACTCGATCACTTGACCAAAAGCACTCGATTTATACCCATCAAGTCAAGTAGGACGGTAGCTAAACTGTCTGAGTAGTATGTGAAATGGGTCGTGTGATTTCATGGTGTGTCGAAGATAATTGTGAGAACCCGAGACCCCCTTGTTCCCTAGTGGGTTCTGGAAGAGCTTACAAGAGGCCTCGGTTACCGAGCTACATCTCAGTACAACTTATCACCCACAAATGGATGGGCAGACTGAGAGAGTGAATCATATATTAGAGGGTTTCTTATGGGCTTGCATACTTGATATCAAAGGCTTGTGGGATGATCATTTGCATTTTGTAGAGTTTGCATACAACTATATTTATCAGTATAGTACTAGTATGGCACTGTATGAAGCATTTTGGCCGATCATGAAACAACTCTTCCTATTGGTGGAAAGTGGGTGAGAAATTAAAAATTTGTCCGGGTATGATTAGAGAAACCTTGGAGAAGATAGAGATCATTCGAAAACCAATGAAAGCTGCTCAGGATAGGTAGAAGAGCTATGATGATAGGAGACGTAGAAATTTCGAATTCTCCATCGCTGATATGGTGTTTGTGAACATTTCTCCTTTGAAGAATGCTATTCAATTCTATAAAAGAGGAAATTGGTACCGAGATTCATAGTTCCTTTTCGGTAATAAAGAGGATTGAAGGCCTGGCATATAAGGTTGACTTGCCTTAGAAGATGGACGGTGTGTACAATGTCTTCCACATTTCTCACTTACGGAAGTTTGTGCACGACTCAGGCGTGACAATAACATAGATTAACTGGATGATATCAAGATTGAACCAAAAGCTTTGATACCTCGTAGGATGGTTCATATTGTCGGATGTGTACGAAACAACTTAGAAGGAAGACAGTGACATTAGTGAAGGTTTAATGGGATGGAAGTAAAGGCAATTATATATAGGAAACGAAAAAAGTGTAAGGGCCACTTATCCAGGGCTCTTCATATGGTAAGACCTATCATTTATTGCATTTGCTTTCACCTTTGATATCATATATAGTAGTATAGTATCTCACATGCTAGGATAGGTTTGCTTATGTTATTGATTGCATGACTGCATGGTTGATTTGTTTTATAGTAATACATGATTGGTAGGCATGCAGGGTAACTATGGTTGACTATTCCTTGATTTATTCGAGGATTTTGGGGGTGAAATTCATAAAGGAGGGGGAGTGTAATGATCCGTCTTTAACATATTGGAGGATTGTAAAATATTTTTATTTTATTTATATTAGGTCGTATGACTCTAAACTTTTAGGAAGTGACTCTTAAGGGCATCCTCCACATCAATGGTTTTTGCTGAATTTCTATATGACCATTTTAACCCTGTAAATATTATTTGGACTATAACTTTTGATAGGAGTCGAATTAGGATTTCAAACCACTTCCATTAGTTCAGGAAAATGGTTTCTTATTCCGTAGAATAATCATAATATAAAAATTGACTTATCTTTTGAAAGTTATAGTTTTTTAATTTTTGGCTGTGCTAGTTTTAATGGGTAATAAACTAAGCCCGTGCTTAGGTTTATTAACCCATCTGGAAAATTATGCTAAAGGGTGGCTGTAGGAACTGATCTAAGTCATTTCCATCTTCCTTAAAATAGCTCTAAACCCCCATTAATCTTAATTTCATCATAATTCAAACCTTTTCCTTACTAATATTAGCTAAATCATTGATTAGATGGGTAACTGGCATATGAAAGCTTTAAGTTGTCATTTTTGCTGATTTAGGTTTATCTCCTTTGCTATCTACTTTAGATTTAAGGTGAAAATTGGTATTTTGGGTATTTGTTGAGTGGTTCTTGACCTCTCACTCTACTACGCATGTTCATATAGTTTAAAATATTGGTTTTACATGAGTTTGATCCTAAAACAATTTTTAACCTTAACTACATTTTTATACATGTTTATGGATGGATTTTAAGGGCTTTGAAATTGGTTTTAAAATGGTTTTGTATACCTTCGTATTCATATGCATGTACAAATGTTAGATCCAGGTTGGGATTTGGTTGACTATCATATTCTTATGTATTGTATGTATGAGCGGATGTATATGCATGATTTTCTATGATTGTATGTTGTGCTTTGATGTTGTTTGCTAATATTTTAGGTAGTTAGAGAATAGGTTTGCGAATTTGACAAATCAGAGGCAAAGACGGTCGGAATTAGATGAAACTTGGTGGTGGGCCTATGGAGTATGGAAGGAGTATAAGTTTCAAATCACAACAAGAATGAGGTTAACTATATAGGTCGGTACTAAGCTATTATAGGTCGATATAGAGCTATTTTCAGTAGGCAAAATAGGTCGGCGAGTTGATGGCTCGATGGAGAATGTCTAGGGGAGATGGGAAAGGTCAAGATGCAGGAAGATGGCTAAGTATTGGGTGCTATGCCAAGCTATCTCTAGGACTTGGAAATGGAAACTTTAGATTGTGGCCGAGCTATATTGAAGGATGGGTCGAGGTCTAAAGCACATGGGGAATGAAGTACTTGGAGCATGGTAGAATACTTAGTCAAAATTAGCCTAGGTATATAGCTCGATGCCGAGACATAATAAATCAATACCGACTTACCTATGTTGATGGGATGGGAATGAAACTTCCCAGAGGGGAAGTAGAAGCTTTGCAGGTTATGCTTAAGTGTTTGTTTGATCACTTGGAGTTTGATGGTGACATGGTGGCACGATGATAGTTCCGGAACCTTGATGACAACTTAATGATGAAAAGACTTAGGTTTTGACGATGGCGACTCGATTTTGAGTAGAGTTGTAAGAATGGTTATACACAAAGGGCGGGTTCTAAGAAAGGCGACCGGCGGATAGAATGGTTGAATGGTTCTATTGTAGAATAGAGAAATATATAATGGTTCCTTGAGAATAATAGAAATTAGATAAAGAAAGGAAAGGGCTCAAATACGCATGCTAAAGGATCATTGATACTCAGAGTGTTTTTTGATGTACTTAAAGCAGGATAATTGTAAGGACGGTCTTGGGTATGTTGAAAGGCTACCGCGGATCGGCTGAATGGATTCGTGTACCCTGGACCGGTTGGATGGGTCTAGTATCAGCTTCATGCTAAAGAGTGTACATTGAAAATTGACATTTTCATTAGTCCCTGGTAGAAAAAATTAATATGATTCGTCGTATATCCGAGGCACATCGAGTGATAATGCAGGTAATCCGATGGATGCTATGATAGTTTTGGTTATTCTTCCATAAGTATAACATTTTACGGATGTCATTAGAGATAGGTACAAGGGGATATGGATACTTGGGAATCCGTTATCACAATTGGTTTGTAATGTACACTTATTGTATTCGTAAACTAGCATATTGTGTTTTTTATGTGCCAAATCTTTGGTTGCTAGGATAGGTCATGTATGGTTCGTATACTCCTATTCTTACTATATCAACTTGTAGAGTATTTTGATTCATTTACCGCTCACACCAGACTAACTCGAGGTTTTATGATTTGCTTCTTATTATCTGGGGTACTCTTAAATGAGTAGACAATATACAGGTCTAGGTACGACGTAGTAGTTGTGCAGAGGACGAGCAAGATGGAGCTATCCCTTATTATGTATGGATTTCTATTGTTATTCTGTCATGCAACACTGTAGAGCCTTGGCAATGTTTGCTTATTATTTTGAGATAGTTATTTGAGTTTATTTCTGTTGTATAAACTATTTTCTAGTTATATAACTCGTGAATCAACACTCTAATATTTGGATCACTTAGTTATTACTATCTCTCCTATTTTATATCCATGATGCATATTATACTTTTTTCCATGCACTATGAGATATACGACGTATTTAGTGATGACTTGTTTCATTTTAAAACCTTGATGATCGTTCTACATCTATTGGGTATGACACAGCACACTATCTTATTTATATTTGGTGCAGGTCGTATAGGGCAATCATCACACATCCCAACTAGTCGACTTAGGTCAATCGACTAGCACAAGGAGTCATTGGATTAAGTGCTGTTTGCTTGGGCTATTGAGCCTAAATCCTGGGTATTTGGCCTCATATCAAACTCCTACTACCCGAATGGCTTGGGGATGTTTCATGATGACATTGAGGTGCCTTAGTGTGGTTTTCTGACTAGCTTGTACGATCAAAGGGAGTAAATCCATAGCTTCAGGCATTGACTCGGGGTACATATAGTTTGATAAATTATATCGGTCTTATATTAGCGATCGTACATAGAATTAATCTTATATTACTGATCATACATTGTATTGGCCTCATATTAGTGGCCATGCATATTATTGATCTTCTAGTAGAGACATCCATATAGACAGACGTTCATGAGATATTGGTCTTTATTTGTGATATGCATGTTTGATTACGTGATGTATAGTTGATGCGTGCATATATTTATATTGCTTCGATGTTCCTTTGTGGTCCTGATAGCGTATTACATGGGACATGAGCATCGTTCTCTTTTGATAGAGACATACACATGTTGTTTAAGAAATCCTTGATGTCATATAGGGGGATAATAACAGCCATCTACTATGGGATCATAGAACACTTATGCTTGCTTCAAAGGGTACGGTGAGATCCACAAAGTTCTTAGGTATGTAGGTTAGATTGAAAATCTCCAATACTTCCTTTATAGGGTAAGTGGCTCTATGTATAATTGTGACTAGACTTCAAGTATGTAGATTAGGTTAGATAACATGCATGATTGCTTCAGAGGGTATAATAAAGCCTACATGAGACCCCTTTTTTAGGATGTGGCTTGGGGTCTATGGTATAATTTGGTATTGATTCTATTTACCTTAAACTATCTAAGGGAATCATTGGATCGTGATAGATGTTTGCAGTTGACTCTACCCATAAATAATGATAGGTATTGATTTGTATTCCTTAGTTATCTTCTATTATTAAGTTGCATACTTTATTAGTTTGATATTGTTGTTGCTGCATTTACTATCATTATGTACTTCGGATCGACTTATATTATGATCACCATGATTTTGGATGTTAGGTTACCTTTATCATAGTATGATTTTTAAATTTCAGTCACATTATATTAACTGTGCCAATTCATTGATTTTGGGAGAAGAGTAGGTTATGGTATGATTTTCTATCTTTTGGATTGGTTTAGTTTACTTGTTTATAGACAGTTCAGATTACCCCAGAGCCATGATTGGGGTGCCTTGGTAGTTCTATACTTTTAATATATAGTATTTTGAGATAGTTCCCCTCACACAAGGCTTTATGTCCGACCCGCATTTTTTCTTTGTTTGTATATGTCATGATAGCTCTCGGGTACCCATTGAGTAGTTTAAGAGTTTGTGCTTTTAGGGATATGCATATAGGAAAGTTGGAGCATTCTATGAAGACGATGTTGACATTTCGTTTATATACCATTGGCGTCAAAATTAACAACTAACACCTAGCTATATGAAAGCACCAATATCCAATCCAATCATAGAAGTATGAAGAGAAATAAATGAAGAACAAAATTAAAACTATTAGAAAGCAAATGAATAGAGACACAGGTTTATAGCGGTTCGGCAAACTCCACCCTACATCCACTACAAAGATTTTCCTTTTATTAGTTTATATTGCTGATTACAGTTACAAGTCCATGAAATTCAAGAATAGAAATGGCAGAGTGTAGCCTAGGTAGGAGATGAAGCGGAGCAAAATGAAGATCCCTTTTTTGAGGTCGTGCCTATTGTATTTATAGGGGAAGACGTGCACCAATCTCTCAGAAACTTTAGCTACAGGACCTTCTTATCCATATGGGCCCACCGTAGGGTTGGTTAGCCCAAATCCCAATGAAGAGGGATCGGTACCGATCCCTCTATTGGTTGATTCTAGGGCAGCAATCCCTATGGTGGCTTCTTCAAGATTAGATATAATGGCTCTCCAAATATCATACTGATTAGACTGGTGAAGCTCGGACTTTTGATTGATCCTTTATTCAAACCCACTTGCAAATCACCTTCTGTCGAACCCCCCAACGGATAATGCCGACCCTTATCCCTTAGCTATTTTGACGTGCATTTCCTAGGGTAGCGTCCCTAGGGTCCATACACTTTGTTCTCCAGGTTTCTCCTACTTGGACCTCTAGATCCCAAAATATTCATCGTTGAAGGCAGATGTGTACTTGGATCCAGGCGCATACTGATCCCTTCGTGATTGATTCAAGTATGCCAATCCATTTGATAACTTACCATGCCGATCCATGTATTAATGCCTATGTCGGACCCTTGAGTTCCATCATGTCACACCGATCCCTCTAATTCCACTAAACTATGTCGATCCTTCTCCTCTACTCAGGTTGATCCCTCTATTACTTCATCCACCTGAATATGCCGATCCCTCCTATTATACAATGCTAATCCAATCCCTCCTATGCTATGTTAATCCATTGGGTTCCAACCTAACTTCCAATTTCTAGAGCCCTGCATTGTCTATCTATCAACTTCGTCCAATCCTGGTTTCATAAAACCCTTTGAGCTTTGCTTCTGGGTTCTATGACCGTCGCTCTGCACTTATCGGCCTTGATAATTGTGAAGTCTGTTACGTCAAATCCGACCGTGTACTGTACCAAAAGGCGGGTTAACACTTTGTCCCCCGAAACATGTCTTGTGGTACGAAGGCATGTCTTGAATTGCCTTAAGTCCAATATTCGAAATCCGTTGATGACCTATGAAAAAATAACCGGTCTTACCTGATTGTTAGTAACGACCATTCAGGATCGTTAATCAAATTCGTATCCGTCCCAGGTAAATGATGATTGCACAGGATCAAGTGTCTATTAGAGGTGAAATGCGATTGGTCAAGATCGAATGCTCGTTCAAGGCGTAATGTGAATGTTCGAGATCAAGTGCTATTCGAGATGAGAAGTGATCGTTCAAAATCAAGTGTTGTTCGAGGAGAAATGCGATCGTTCTAGATCGAATGTCGTTCGAGGCGAAATGTGATCGTTCGGGATCGGGTGTTGTTCGAGGCGAAATATGATCATTCGAATGGGACTTAAAATTATTAATGTCAGATTTCACATTCAAGTGATTTTTTAATCAAGCAATAAAATTAATTCTGAGTACTAAAAGGGAAACAAAAATAAAACTATACACCACAATGCATGCATCTCCGGGTGTGCCGGTTCATTATCATCTTAGAGCATGCCTAGAGACCATTCTTGATCCCGTACATGTGTAAGTGACTTAGCCATTGTATTGTGGAGTTTATTACTTATTCTTTGCCATTTCGATCAATTGATGATAAGTTGGCTCCTCGATTCGAGGCAGTTCCCATTCGATTGAGGATAGTGGTTGCTCCTGTTCCATTACCGTTGCCCGAGTTCTTACATAAAAGCCTATCATTCTAGACATGTCCCTCAATCTCATCCTTTAACCGCCTGTATTCGTTTGTACTATGCCTATACAGCTCAATGAATAGACATTATTTTTCTAATTTCTTTTCATTGCTTGTAGGCTCTCTCCTCCTTAGCCTTTGATAGGGGATTTTCCCTCTAGTGTCCAGGTAAATTTGTTTCACTGTTTCAGACAATTCCCTGTAAGAGGTGAATCTTGGTTCCCTTCCTTCGTGGTCGCTTCGATCCATTAGAGTCATCCTCTGCTTTCTGTTTTCTTTTATCCCTGTTTGAACCTTCCCCGGGTGGACCTCTACTTTTAATCGCATAAACTTCTACTTCCTCTCTTCCCTCTCTATCAGCTTTCGCATTTCCTATCGCAGAAAACCTTTCTTCATGGTAAAAATTCCTTGAGATCCACTGGTGGATTCCTTTCTAACAATATCTTGAAATCCGAGTTATCAGCGATCCCTGACACTACTGCCATCAAAACCATCGACGGATCCGCTTGATCCACCGACGCCACTGCCGCATTGAACCTAGTTAAGAAATCCTCGAGTGGTTCTCCTTTCCACTACTTCATCGATATTAAATTCATCATATTCTTGGGTCTCGTGATGTGGACCCGAAATTGCCACATAAACCTATCGATCAATTTCGTCCACGTGCTAATAGAGCCATTTTCCAACTGTCTGAACCATAGTACAACTATATCCATTAAGTACAGGGGAAGCACCGTGCCATGACTTCCTTCGATGCCCCTAGTACTTCCATATGTCTCATGTATCTCATCATATGAACAGTGGTATCTGATTTTCCATCATATGTCTCAAAGTGTTGGTAGTATAAACTCTAGTAGGTTCCTAGCTTGCTTGATATTTGGAGCAAATGGACCACTATTTACATCCTCTAAATCCCTTTTCACTAATCCTCTACGCATAGCTTTCCCGGTCATCCCGGCAAACCTGTCATTGCCTTCCAGTGGAAATCTCCTAATATCACGTCCAAGTTGTCCTCCGAGTCTACAAGGGAATACTTGAACGTAGCATCGAAATTCCAATTCTCACCAAACTCTACGGGATCGATCGCAGGTCCGCCAACATCACGATCAATAAGACCTGGGGGAGTGCCCCTAGTCTTTGGGGATCGACACCGATCCCACTGGAGGGATCGGTGCCGATCCCTCTAGGATGGTAGTGGACTGCTCCTGGTTGCTCAATTCTATTCCTTTGTTTATTGGATACGTTTTCATGTTCCTGGTTCCAATTTCCAGCTATTCCTATTGTTTGAACTCCTTGATTTTTTGCCCCAGCTTGTCTACCCTGTTGAAGTAAATTCTCCATCATCTCCTCCTGCCTTTTCAGCATCCCCTCTTGCATAGAATCCATCATCGTTTTCACTTCATCTCTAGTGATGTAGACAGATGTTAATTAGCTCCAGCTCTTGAGGAAGCCTCTCGACTCCCTTCATGGTGGCTCCTTTCCAGTAGCACTCTCCTTGTTCTAGACCCAAGTATCCAAGCTTCCAAATCTAAGATCCTAGCTTCTAAATCCCTAAGTTCAAATTTCAGAGAAAGCACCAAAGTATTGGAGTTGAAATTAACCGCCAACCCCTATCTATTTGAAAGCACCAATATCCAATCCAATCACATAATTATGAAGAAAAATAAATGAAGAACAAAATTAAAATTATGAGAAAGCAAATAAATAGAGACACAAGTTTATAGTGGTTCAGCAAACTTCAGCCTACGTCCAATCCAAAGATTTTTCCTTTTATTATTTTATACTGTTGATTACAGTTACAAATCCATGAAATTCAAGAATAAAAATGGTAGAATATAGCCTATGTAGAAGAAGAAAAGGAACGGAATGAAGATCCCTTTTTATGAAGCCCTTCCTGCTATATTTATAGGGAAAGACATGCACCAATCTCTTTGAAACTTCAGCCATAGGACCTTCTTATCTATATGGGCCCACCATAAGGGTTTCTTGGCCCAAATCGTAATGAAGAGAGATCGGTACTGATCCCTCCATTGGTTGATTCTAGGGCAGTGATCCCTATAGTGCTTCTTCATGCTTAGATATGATGGCCCGCCAAATATCATACTGATTAGACTAGTGAAGCTCGTCCTTTTGATTGATCATTTATTCAAACCCACCTGCAAATCACCTTCTGCCATATCCTCCAAATGGATAATGCCGATCCCTTATCCCTTAGCTATTTTGAAATGCGATCCCTAGGGTAGGGTCCCTAGGGTTCACACAACTTATTTTCTAAGTTTCTCCTGCTTTGGACCTCCAAATCCTAAAATATTGATTGATAAAGGCAGATGTGTACTTGGATCTAGGCACATACTGATCCCTTCATGATTGATTCAAGTATGTCAATCCATCTGATAACTTACCATGTCGATCCATGTATTAACGCCTATGCCGAATCCTCGAGTGCCATTATGTCATGCCGATCCCTCTGATTCCACTAACCTATGCCGATCCTTCTCCTCTACTTAAGCTGGTCCCTCTATTACTTCATCCACCTGACTATCCCGATCCCTCCTATTGCACAATGATATGTTGATCCCTCTGGTTGCAACATGACTTCCATATTTCTAGAATCCTACATTTTCTATCTATCAACTCCATCCAATCCTAGCTTCATATAACCATTTGAGCTCTGCTTCTGGGTTCTATAACCGTTTCTCTGCACTCATCGGCCTTGATAATTATGAAGTCTGTTGGGTTAAATCTGCCTTTGTACTACCTTGCCAAAAGGCGGGTTAACATATACTTGATATTTTAGTAGTACATGATAGATATGTACTTATGTATGAGACTAGATGTATTTGGTACTATATTCAGAATTTCATCTACATGGATTTTAATGTATTCTAACTTTCCATATTGATGTTCATTTATCAGTGACTACCGCTAGTGTAGTCACTATATATATTATTGTCCTGTTCTACTTGTATATTCTATATACTAGTGTGAACCCGTGCTACGCACACGGGTTTTGGCTGATTTTTTGTGATTTGTTGCATGAATATTATGAAGATAATTAACTTGGAGTTTTCATTTGATTTATTTCTTACCAAGTGAATTTCAGAAATCAAAATCAATACTCTTTTCTTTGTAGCACCATTTTTCTATATTTTGAGCTATGTGTTGTTACTCGGGAAGTAAAAATCATCTATAAATATTTCATGCTCATTAGAGTGTACAAAGAAAGATAATAATATACAAAGTTCTCACAAAATTATAATTGTTCCAGTGGAGATAGTACGTGCAATAAATGAACAGGGAGTACAGTAGACATTTCTCTAGTAACAACATGAAGAACATTCTATTGCTAGATTTGTGCAAATGTTAGATTGTGCAAAGTCATTGTTGGAAAATATATGAAAAATATGTATCTCACTATAATTATAGGATGTCAAGAGTAATAAAATAAGATCAAAATAGAATAAATACTAAGAACTATTTCCAACATCCTCAATATGTTAGACAATTTTATTCTAAATAACCTTTCAGAAAAAAATTGAACTATAATGCAAAGTATAAAATAAATACTTGAAAATATAGCTTAGTAGTTAGTTCTTTGTTGTATGTTCGTTAAATATAGAAATATGAACATATTATCTATTTGTAAATGCCCTTGAACCAAGAAGAGGATATAGTACTGAAAACAGAAAGTATTTGCATTAAAGACAGAAGTAAGAATATTTCTTCACCAAGCATATGTGCCAAAAGCAAGTAGTGGATATCATGCTCCAATTATAGCCATAGCCTAGGATAAACTTTGGGAAGCCAGTAGAGCGACGTATCTGACCATCTATAATAGATTCAAAGGTATAATCTTCAACCTGCAAGAAAACAGCAGAACTAAAAGATTGAATTGATTTGAATTAAAAATGCTTAAAACCTAACAGTAAACATAACATCTAAACTTATTGAAAAGTAGTTAATTTTTTGTACTGCTAAAATACAGATATAATGAGTTTGACAGTGGTTGAAGTTGATGCAACAATCTAGCAATATGATATTAACAGGCATATAGTAGTGAAAAATTTAAATTGCATGCTCTAAGATTACACTACAGCCACTAAACCTTCAAAATAAAGAAGTACATATATAGGTCAAGTCAGGTCAACGAAGAAGACGGTATAAACTCTTTGGCAACTGTCTCTGTACGGTAAGGAACATGTGCAGTCATCATTCCATGCCAGCTGGAAGGACGAAAAGAACTCATGTTAGAAAGCTGAAGAAAGCATGTCATTTATGTGCACTATAAAGTTAAAAAGACTTTGAAAACTGAAATTTAGACACAGGCTGAATGCTTTATCAAATGAAATATGTGCTAATGTGATGCAGTTCTAAATTATGTCGCACTATATTTGTCGAGCCTGTAAAAACAATTGGTCATTGGAAATAATGTTGATGTAGTTGCAGAACTGAGTCAAACAGGCATGTCGCAGCTATTTTGTTATATTCTAGTTACATCTAGTATTGCGTCGATGAACATAACTACATAAAATTATAGTTAAATGAAATAATATTGGTTTCCATGTTATTAAAACTAATAATTTATATCGACTTTGATGAAGTTAGTTGGTGTATAGGGAGAAAGACAAACTTTTGACAACTTACTAAAAATGACTAATGTAAATTATATGTGTACGTGGTGTGACCACGAACATAAATACTCACACAGATATGTGCGTTTGTGCTTGTACGCACCTGGGTTCTGTTCAATAGTAGAAGAAATGCGTAAAGTATATATTTTTGTAGCAGTTTCTTCCCTTGTTGAAAATGAAAAGGAAATGATAATAGTGGATTAGCACTGGAAAAACTGGCGTAGCGGTAACTCATATTCAATATTAACCATGTTGCGTGGGAAAATTAGCTTTGGCTAATATAATGTTAATTCCAAACTTACTTATGTTTGAAATCAGATGCATGGGCACTTTGGTTGATGACCGCATCCGACTTACAACCGGTTATTAGAAGAGAGAGTTAAGAGAGATTGTTACGTAACCTGTGTCCATGGTAAGGCAAACAGAAATATGGGAGAACATGCTTACACTAGTCGCAGATGAAGTTATTTGGCCGCTTTTTTTGTTGGACGACATTGTGGGTTGAACATTAGCGTTCTACACTTCCAATAGAGAGTGATCCACCATGTTTGATTATCGGAGTTGAATTGTCAAAAGGGGAGGTTGCCTTTATGATTGATTTTCTCTTTCTTGTTACAGGGCTCCATCTCCAATTTGGATTCTAGTATAAAGATAGAAGATATGAATTCCCAGTTACAAAAATGCATTATGAACTCATTCCTAAGAGGTATAATATCAACTAAATGTAGTGATACAAACATGAAAGTGTGTACAAATAACTTTAACTTGGTTCAAAAAAAACTTGACTGTTTTTTTTTCAAATGGTCAAACCCTTGATAGATCATTTTGGTGGATTTTTCTAGGAAACAATCAAAAACTTGACATCCACATATTTGAAATTCTGATTCTACCAACATTTTACCCACGTAAAACTTTTGCATGAATCAAAATAGTGTAAACTCGTGCTACGCACATGGGTTTCACCATATAGCATAGATGTTGCATTTTTGGAATTTTTTGTTATATGACTGAAAATGCATGTTTATGGATTGTCATTTTTTAAACTAACTTTATCCTGAACACCGGCGACAACATTTTTTTAATAAATTTTGATAACAAATCTTATATCACATAAACTTTAATTAATATTTTTTAGCACAATGTTTTATATAATAAACGATAACATCAACTTCATTTGTCTATAAACTGGTAAGCGTTGCATTGCTAATAATGTATATTAATTAATTTTCAAATTTAAGCGATATAAATCAACATAATATGTATATTAATTAATTTTCAAATGTAAGCGATATAAATCAACATAATTTTATTCAATGATTAAAATATGAATTTAAATATATACACAATTTGGTTTGAGAGTTGGGTTCTAAATCTGGAATATACAAATTCCCTACACTGATCAATTGCAAAATTGTAATATAATTACCTACAGAGTAAAAGTCGATAGCTCAACCCACAAACATTGTAAATTTTTCACAACCTAGCTATGCAGACCGAGGTCAATGTGCGTGGGGATGAAGTGCAAGAAAAAAGTTTGAGCCGAACGATATCGACAAATGAAATATATTTTTCTAATGCGAAATCATTTGTATGTTGGAAAATAACGTGTAAAATTTAATGATTTATCACTACAATAAATGCTAATTGGTAGTTAATTGTAGCAGAGGTAAATTTTCAGTTTAATAATATTTCCTAATTTGGTTTGGCACCACACAGACACTAAGAGTGAAAAGAAGCAGCCCATGAAAGAGAAAAAGAAAGAGGAATGAGATCCTTATCCAATGCTTCAGTACTAAACTATTCATTTTCTTTCATGTATATGTCTTCTTGCAAATCATTAACAACCTTTCCCCATTCTTAAGTTTCCTTTTTGCTCTTCTGGATGAAAAGAAATTTATATTCTATGTGCATATATTAACGTACAGGTTAGCAAAGTGTCTTCTTTTTATTCATCACTTTTGTGAGCTTTGCTACACAAATAAGGGGTACACATCAAGACAACAAATTAAAGATAAACTAATTAGTTTAGAACTACTATGAAAAGTTAGAGATGAAGGTGAAGGTTGTTATTCAATTAGTAGTTGTTATCTACTATGGTTTAAAGCTATGTAGTTTGACTGAGAGAGGTATGAAAGTACACGCTGAGAAAAAACGTGGGTAAATGCAATTAAGACTAAATTCGAACGTAGAACACTCTGGTGTCCATGCCAGTCAAGGTTATTTCAGCTATGTTGATCAATACACTGTTGTAGCAAAAAAAAATTACAATTTGACATGGTTTTCGTTTGTAAAGTTAAGAAAAACAACATGGTAGATACATTATTAGATATGATGTTGAACAATGTGAATAAGCTGACAACCTGGAAGAAGATTAAATAGCCTACAGAAACAGTAACTTCATTTTAACAACCATTGAAGCAAATAAGTAGCTTTGACAAAGATAAATAAAGCGGGATCAGTAGTTTGCCAAAAAGTCAGTGAAGCAAGAGAAAAAAGTACAATCTGCGTTAAAGTGAACATATTATATTCACTTGGAAAAATCATGGCCTTTGAGACGCAAGGGAAGATAAAAATGTCAATGCACTTTCAAAATTTAATATAGTAGTTTAGTACGTGCAATAACATAAATTAAAAAGAAAAAAAGACTATAAAATAAGAAGCATATCAGCTTAGTTGAGGGTCTATAGTTGTTTGTTAGCAATTCCATCTTCATCAAACCCTGCATGGTGTTGAACTTCATGACTGTTTGGTCTGCAATAGTAGTTAGAAATGTAGACATGTAAACAATGTTCTTTTGATTATCAAAGAGTAAATACCAGTAGGTTGTTATTCTATAATCATAAAAATTTTGTTCTTTATTCCATATAAATATGTTATTCTAGTGTGCCGTACATATACATATATATGTATATGTATATAATTATGAGCAAGTTAAAGACATTGTATAAGCAGCATATAATTACTGTTAATGGAAAACATCAATTTTCTGTAGTATATTTAACATTGTTTAAGAGCATAGCAGACTGAGACATTGACCAATATGTACATGTCTATGTTTTATGCAATGAAAAAAGATTGGTCAAGGTACACGGAACCGAAGACAAATGCATACTTAACTCATCATTAAATATCAGAATATTCTTGCAACCGTCTACAGCACCTAAAAGAAGAGAAAGGTTTTGTGCTGTGAACAATGATGCAGTAATATACCCATTTTCTTATCAATGATAATGCATTACAAAAACACATTTTTGTAATTCAAATAGTCCTCTATGGTAATAATATAGTAAAGTAAAAAAAGACAATCCCTATATTTTGAAATACGGTAATAATATAGTAATAATTACAGGTTACGTTGTTTAAAGTATCATTTAACACAAGTATGTGTTACCTTATTTAGTAAGGTTAGCTAACTGGATACTGTTGATGTCAATTAGTTCATGAGAAAACTTATAAAGATTCTATTTAATAACCTAAATTACGAAGAAACTAATTGAGCCAAATACTTTCAAATTTCATTTGAATTCGGGTCAGAATAATTTGCTTGTAGCATGCATACATGTTTTTATTTTTGCAGCTCCTCTTTTTCTTTTGACTTGAGATATGATATTGTCTTCCCACAGTGTTTCTTGAAGACATGCTTAGATCTGGCCATGACTCCAAATGGAAAATGAATCGATAATTATTATTCTTTAATTCTATAATTTATGATATCTTGTTATAAAATCAACTTGCAAGAGAGTTTTCACTTCTATCTTTACTCTTGCCTCCAATCCAGTATGAGAAAATTATAGGATTAGCTTTCGGAAATAATACTAACTAATGGCCAGTGACTATGATTAATTGTAGACGTTGGCTAGCATATCAAATATTGTACAATGTCTCATTCATATTTGTAAATGCAATCTAATTTTAAAATGATGTATCACAAATGCTGAAACGATACTATTCTAATCTAACTACCACGCCAAGGACCAATTATAATCTTATGTAATCTTTAAACATCAATAATTATTGCTATAAATTAACCATTATGTATTTTTTGTGGTATGTTTGGACATGTTGACCGACATGACACCACTCAGTAAACAAAAACATGTCAAAGACCAATAAATATTACAAATTGATAAATCTACTTTACCCAAAAATACACATACGGGTTTATGCAAAAAAAATTACACCCTTGTGATTAACCAACCCTCCCCGATAGCCACCCTAGGTTCTTATATCTATGAATTTCTAACCTCAAGTTTTCCGTTAGCATAGCAAATTTCATTACAAATTATGACTGTTCTCATCAAAAAAGGGTTAGTTGTTTAAAGGACAAAGTGAAATATTTTTGTACTTTTTATATATGTACCACTTACTATTTTCTACGACAATGTCAATTACATCTCTACAATAAAATTATAACTGTATTGTTGTACTACTCATTAAAGTAAGTCTGGTGCCAAGTAAATACATAGCAGATCCACATAAAGTTTCGATTTGATAATAACTTCAAGGCATAATAATTATTTAGAATTTCAATCAAACAAAACTGTCGTTCCATATTGTTTCTCAAGTGTGTCTTTGGTATTGTGAATTTAGAACACAAGCATGTACAATTACATTGTGTATTGTTCTTAGTCTTAGGCAGTTAATAAACAATCTTCGCAACTAACTATACATACACACATGCACACACGCACACATGCACACATGCACAACACTAATTGAATCATAGGAATAATTTCGAAAGGTTGTCTCATTCACGACATCACAACTTAATCTCCTAGTACTAAAATAAACAATAAAAATCTTACATCGAGTCATTTTCTATTAACTAATCATCAAAAATATGTATACACGCAAAAATACATGTATAGGTCGCTGGATGTTAGGTGATCCTTGTTATACTTCCTTGGAATCATGTTGTCACTAACTATCATTGACTTGTTGAGAGATCTTGTATATCATAATGAGATCGTTATTTAGATATGAATCCATGTAAAAAAAAGATCGTTGTGTCTCAAAATATAACATCTAGACATAAAATATTAAAACTACCTGAGAATAAGGAGAGTTGTATGTCAGTTGCAAGAGATTCTTGAACACCAAGATTCCCAACCTGCATTTTTAAAATTTTACTAACTCTTATAGAAAGAGAAAAGATTGTTATAAATTCACAGTTTGTAGCACAATCTACAATAATAATATGTAGTATGAGTTTTACTTTGCAGCATGTAGCTAATAGCTTTACTTTTGAAATCTAAAGTTGAATGTCAATGCTCACTTTTGAAGTCCAAAATATTAGAAACTATAAATATAACAAAAGCAATGTAATCAGTTCCAATTCTTTTACAAACGGGCAATATCGAGGACATTTTACCTTTAATTTTGTTTATGAATGCTCATTTATTTTAGACACAACTTGAGAATAATATAATATTATAATTACTCATTATTGTGCATTAGTGAACTACTGAATGGACAACTTTAACCAAAAGCACTGTATAAAAAGAAAAACCATATGTGTACCAATTTTCCTCAAAATAGTGAAATGTAGAAGTACAGAGAACAGAGGTACCAATAGATATGATCTCAGCACTACACAATAGTTGAAGAAGTTTGAGCAATATAAAAACATCCAGCCCAAAGTACTCACTCATATGCTGGAATTTGACAGTGGTGGAAATAAAACATATTGAATTCAATAGAAACTCGAAAACAAATACTGTTTCGATAGAAATTCAGTAATTAGCCGAACTGAACTTAGAGAACATACGAAGCAGTAGGCAGAGACAGTAAAAATGAAAATCTACAAATGAGGAAAAACGAAAAATTGAAAGGAACGATGCAATCCAAAGAAGTAAATCTGAACGGAACACAACCGAATTATAAACTGCAGGGCCGAAGAAAAATTGAATCGAAGGTAAGAAATTACGTAACAGAAGAGGGCAAAAAAATACCTGGTCACTGAATTTACAAGAGGATCATTTCAAAAGGCATATCGATTGTCGTATCTCCTGCATTATTATAATAAAATATAAAATTAGCTAAAAATGCATAATTAACTCAACATTAAATATCAGAATATTGTTACAACCGTCTACAACACCTAAAATGTGTTAATTTCAAGAGTATAAAAACTTCAAGGTAGAATCCATTATTTGCAAAAGGCCTTTATAATTATAATTATATAGTTTGCTAAGAGATATGTTGTTGAAAAAGTTTACAGGTTATGTTGTTTAAAGTATCAGTTAACACAAATATCTGTTACCTTATTTAGTAAGGTTAGCTAACTGGATACTGTTGATGTCAATTAGTTCATGAGAACACATAGAAACATTCAATTTAATAACCTAAATTACGAAGAAACTAATTGAGCCAAATACTTTCAATTTTCATTTGAATTCAGGTTAGAATAATTTGCTTGTAGCGTGCATACATGTTTTTATTTTTGCAGCTCCTCTTTTTCTTTTGACTTGAGATATGATATTGTCTTCCCACAGTTTCTTGAAGACATGCTTAGATCTGGCGGTGACTCCAAATGGAAAATGAATCGATATTTTTTTTTAATTCTATAATTTATGATAATTTCTTATAAAATCAAGTTGCAACAGAGTTTTCACTTGTGTCTTTACTCTTGCCTCCAATCTAGTATGAGAAAATTATAGGATTAGCTTTCGGAAATAATACTAACTAATGGCCAGTGACTATGACTAATTGTAGACATTAGCTAGCATATCAAATCAAGTTGCAACAGGGTTGGCGCAGTTGGTTGATGGTCCGGACTGCGTGATCGAAGGTCACGAGTTCGAGCCCTGAAACTGACAACCCTGTAACAAGTACCCGAAGTATGTGTCTGGCAGGCGCATACTTCCCTAGAGTTTACAAGCGAAGCTTGGTTCTCTAGGTAATTCAAAAAAAAAGAAAAAATATTGCACAATGGCTCATTCATATTTATAAATGCAATATAATTTTAAAATGATGTATCACAAATGCTGAAACGATACTATTCTAATCTAACTAGGATGTCAACTACCAATTATAATCTTATGTAATCTTTAAACATCAATAATTATTGCTATAAATTAACCATTATGTATTTTTTGTGGTATGTTTGTACACGTTGACCGACATGACACCACTCAGTAAACAAAAACATGTCAAAGACCAATTAATATTACAAAGTGATAAATCTACTTTACCCAAAAATACACATACGGGTTTGTGCAAAAACAATTACACCCTTGTGATTAACCAACCCTCCCTGATAGCCACCCTAGGTTCTTATATCTATGAATTTCTAACCTCAAGTTTTCCGTTAGCATAGCAAATCTCATTCCAAATTATGAGTGTTCTCATCAAAAAAGGGTTAGCTGTTTAAAGGACAAAGTGAAATATTTTTGTACTTGTTAACTATGTACCACTTACTATTTTCTACGACTATGCAAATTACATGTCTACAATAAAACTATAACTGTATTGTTGTACTACTCATTAAAGTAAGTCTGGTGCTTAGTAAATACATAGCAGATCCACATAAAGTTTCGATTTCATAATAACTTCAAGGCATTATAATTATTTAGAATTTCAATTAAACAAAACCGTCGTTCCATATTGCTTCTCAATTGTGTCTTTGGTATTGTGAATTTAGAACATAAGCATGTACAATTACTTGTGTATTGTTGATAGTCTTAGCCAGTTAATAAACAATCTTCGCAACTAACTACACATACACACACGCACACACACGCACACACACGCACATGCACGCACATGCAGAACAGTAATTGAATCATAGGAATAATTTCGAAAGGTTGTCTCATTCACAACATCATAACTTCAATCTTAATCTCCTAATACTAAAATAAAAAATAAAAATCTTACATCGAATCATTTTCTATTAACTAATCATCAAAAATATGTATACATGCAAAAATACATGTATAGGTTGCTGGACATTAGGTGATCCTTGTTATACTTCTTTGGAATCATGTTGTCACTAACTGTCATTGACTTGTTGAGAGATCTTGTATATCATAATGAGATCGTTATTTAGATACGAATCCATGTAAAAAAATGATCGTTGTATCTCAAAATATAACATCTAGACACAAAATAGTAAAACTACCTGAGAATAAGGAGAGTTGTATGTCAGTTGCAAGAGATTCTTGAACACCAAGATGCCCAACCTGCATTTTTAAAATTTTACTAACTCTTATAGAAAGAGAAAAGATTGTTATAAATTCACAGTTTGTAGCACAATCTACAATAATAATATGCAGTATGAGTTTTACTTTGCAGCATGTAGGTAACACCTTTACTTTTGAAATCTAAAGTTGAATGTCAATGCTGACTTTTGAAGTCCAAAATATTATGAACTATAAATATAACAAAAGTAATGTAAGCAGTTCCAATTCTTTAACAAACGGGCAATATCGAGGACATTTCACCTTTAATTTTGTTTATGAATGCTCATTTCTTTTGGACCCAACTTGAGAATAATATAATATTATAATTACTCATTACTGTGCATTAGTGAACTACTGAATGGACAACTTCAACCAAAAGCACTGTACAAAGAGAAAAACCATATCTGTACCAATTTTCGTCATAACAGTGAAACATAGAAGTACAAAGAAAAGAGGTACCAATAGATATGATCTCAGCACTACACCACAGTTGAAGAAGTTTGACCAATATCAAAACATCCAGCCCAAAGTACCCACTCATATGCTGGAATTTGACAGTGGTAGAAATAAAACATATTGAATTCAACAGAAATTCGAAAACAAATGCTATTTCGATAGAGATTCGGTAATTACCCGAACTGAACTCAGAGAACATACGAAGCAGTATGCACAGGTAGGAAAAATTAATATTTACAAATGAGGAAAAACGAAAATTGAAAGGAACGATGCAATCCAAAGAAGTAAATCTGAACGGAACACAACTGAATCATAAACTGCAGGGCCGAAGGAAAAATTGAATCGAAGGTAAGAAATTACGTAACAGAAGAGGGCACAAAAATACCTGGTCACTGCAACTTTGGGAGAACGGCGGATAGAGCGAGGCAGTTGAAGCTATCGGGCATGAAAATTAGGTTTTTCATCATGCGAAACAGGGACGTTAACATCTGTTAAAGTGAAGAGATAGGTAGAGTTTGATTATTTCTTCTCAATTCTTTTCTGCATCGTAAATAAGCTGTCATGTTTGTTGAAGCCAAACCGAGAGAAGAGACTGTAGGAGGTGAAGGAAAACTAATTGGATTCCTTGCGTGAAAACAACTTGTGAAGACCTAAAAGAAAGACGAACCGGAAGAAGGGGAAAAGCGAACACGGCAGGAGTATAAGGGAAAGTATAAACGGGACTATTCAGTTGCCAAATTTCAAGGGGGTCTGTGCGAGCTTGAAATTCAACTCGCTAATAATAATATAGTATAGATTATATATTGTCATTCCGCTGTGAGTATCTATCCATATGCCTTAGTATAATGTTTGTTTTATTTTTTCTTTCCCATAAATTTTTCTTTTATGGTATTCGAAAGTGAGACGATGTTGTTAGGTGTTGATTTTTGGGTATTATGAAGGATGCATTGTTACAATTGGTATCAGAACATAGGTTCAACTCTCAGAGCCAACTAGACCAATTTGAGTTAAACAATATGGTAGAAGGAGAGACGTTGAGAGAGTGCACTTTTATTTTTCTACTATTTATAATATTTCTTACAACGCTTGTCTTCTAAACTATGATTTATATCTATGCTTATTTCTAAGGTATTCTCGTTAGGCTATCAGGATGGGTAGATGGGATACATGTGCAGTGGCAATAGGTGTTGAGGGTGGTGTAATGACAGAGAGTACCATCATCTAAATTTGACGCATGAGTTTTCAAGTTGAGTGGTGTTAGTCAATGTAGTGTGACTGGGATTTATATCCACCTAGAATTTAGTGGTTGCCTAGTAATGAGCATAGATCATGCGGGTGACTTGTTAACACATTGTGCGGAGTCATTCGTGTTTGAATCGCTCTTCTATGTTTGTAAACCTTAGGCGATGGGAGTAATCCCGTGTGATGAAAAGGTATTTTGTAAATATCAGTTAATTCAAGTACTTGTTTCCAACCCCTATTTGAGCGCGAGGTGATTTGCACCAGTTAAGCAAGGGTTATCCGTTCGATTATTATAGGCGAGCATTTAAGTTGGATCCTTGAGATGACTGAGATGTTTTCGAAGCACGACCTAGGTTATGCGAGAGGATTTTAGTAGTTGGACCAAGGAACCAAATCGAAATTTTCACAAGAAGAGTCAAGTGGCCGACACTAATTTAACAAAAAAAATCTTATAGGAAAATGAAGGGTTTGATCGGCCATCGTGTCATTTTGGGTGATCTTTAGTCATTGCAAACTTCGTTTATAGCATAGTTGTTTAGGATTACATGTGTTAGTTTAGGAAGGACTTCTTGACTAGTTTTGTGAAGATTCATATAATCTTCTAAGCAACTATATGATATTTTCCTAGGCGAGCGTCATGGTACACTCATTACATTATCCTTATTAGCATTATGCAGTTGAGGTTAGTCAAAAACTGAACGAGCCCAAGCATAAGTAAATTGTTATTTGATATTGATTTAATTAGTGAAGCTTTCTCCTTTGTAGAATGAATTATATTTGAAAGGAAAGGAAAATTTAGACTTGAGCTGCTAGATTTATTCGAGAGTTTTGAGGCTCGATGATCTTGCATATCAAAGAAGTTTTTCTTTTCATAGAGGGAGATAATAGTCTTTCGTGTATTATATCCACAAAAGGAGCTACACCACTTAAGCATTTCGTTCATCTTGGATGCTAAACAGACTCTTTGGAGCCTATAGTTTTCCATGCACGTTTAACTATTGATTGGTCATAGTACATGGTCGGTATAAACACTTTGGTATGTTTCATTATTTTGTATATTTGTTGTCTATTGTTGCTTGCTATTATTTGATTGTTGCTTGTTGTTGTCTATTATTGATTGATTTTGATTTTTGTTTGTTTGTATGATTGGTACTTTGTATATTAGTTATTGCTGCTTTTTGATTAGTCGTTATATGTTGATTGTTTACTTTCAGTTTTTGATTGCTTACCGTTGCTTACTTTTGTTTGCTTGCTTGATTGATTATTGTTGATTTTGTTGCTTATCTGCATATATGATTGTTTGTATGCTAGTTATTGTTACTTATCATTATTTTCCATTGTTTGGTTTTTGCTTATTATTACTCACTATGTTTTTAGTTGCTTGTATCTTAATTTAAATTTCCTGTTAAAGTATTCTGGAGGGAGAGAGATAGAAATAGCTATCTAAAATAGATCATGTCATCCATGATCATTATATTAGTCGAGATGGGATCTGCAGAAGTCTATTGCCTTTGATGTGACTCAAAGTCAATGGTATACTTAGATACCAACTTATTTGAGCTTACTCTCCAATTGATTTTCATATATGATTGTGGTAGTATCAGTTACTTCATTAAAATTATACATGTGTTGATTGTGTATCGCTATAAAATAGATGCATAATCCGTTTTTATAGTACAATTAGGTACTTGAGAGCTAAAATGAAGCTATTTAATTCTTATTTGTTGAAATTTGGACTTAACTAAGAATTTTCCTTAAAAATAGGTATGTACTTTTGGGAAATGTGGGATAATGTAGCTTATCACACATTTGTTAAATGTGAGAAGTGTTTTAATTTGGGAATTTCTAAATGTTTGATGTGTAAGGGAATATTGCCAGAGTATTCTGAGGTTTAGACTCGGGAATTTTTGAATTGTACAGTTACCTTCTCATACTCATAAATTTTTTAGGAGTGAAATTATTTTAAAGAGGGGAGAATTTAACACCTCGCAATTTTAACGACATGAGCAAAATGAGTATAACTTGACTATGTTTGGAATCGTAGAATTTTTGGAGTGAATAGTGATTTTTGAGTGGAAGGAAATGAATCAGGCTAAGCCCATTGCTTTGCCGATAAGTTCCCATCCTCTTCATGTTTTCATTTCGTCTTCCATTCACATTACTTTTCACTCTCTTCCCATATTCCTAATCTCCTTAATCCACTTCTACTCCCCCGAGCCCTAAACCCTTCAAATAAATTTTCTAAAATAAAATAAAAATACCATAATTCCTCACTTCTAATTCACTACATAACCTGCGAAGAAATTAGCATGAAGTTGAGTTTGAATGGAGATCTCAACTTTAAAGTATGCTTGGATTTGAGTTTTGGTATTTTGTTCTTAGTTTGGAGAAGAAGAGGTGAGTAGAATGACTCCTATTTAATTTACTTATTAAAGTTCATATATTTGTTTAGTATTTATTATGAAGTTATGTGATGTGATTTGGAGAATTCTATGTTATGGCTTAGACTTCCATTCATGTTATAAACATGTTTCCATTAGCTAATTAATTGTTAGAACCCCTAATCATCATGTTTGAAAATATTAGTAAGCTTGTAAATTGGATTGGGACTTAATTGAATGTTTGCATGTGATGTTATGGTAGATTAGAAACTAATTAAGGGAGTTAGGAGCTCTACATTTATCAATAAAGTGATTAGGCCAAATGAAGCTTAATTAGCATTTATAAACATTATTTACAAAAAGTAGTCATTTTAAAACAAATGAATATTCAATAAAAAGAAGATAATAAATTAATTAAGCGAGTTATGAATTCTATATTTATTATCAAAGTGACCAAAGGCTTAACGAGTGTAGTTAGTACTTACAAATATTATTCAAGTAAGGAAATAATTTTATAACAAAAACATATATTTTATAAAATTGAATAAGATTTTATATAATAGTAGTAAAGATGTATTTTATAAAATAGAATGAGATTTAATGAAATAATGGAATGATTTATAAAATATTAGCAAATAAGATTTGACTTATATAGGGAAGATTTGATGAAAATATAGTGATTTTATTATTAAATAATCATATTGTTATTTAAATATATGTGTGTATATGTATGGATAAGTATACGTATACATATATTTGAAGCTATACAGTAATCAATACAAATCAAGTATGTTCGTTAAAATCATTGAATGGTTAGGATTATTGATAATCATTGTTTATTTCTATTAATGTATATATGTGTATGGTGTGGCTTCGTGCATTCGTGCACATCGAGCATGGGTTGGGTAATGTTGAGAAGTGTAGTCGTGTCGTTAGAAGTGCACCATCGCGATCCAGTGGCCTAAGTGAGTGAAAGTGTGTTATTGGCGACGTAAACTAAAAATTTGAACACTTCATGAAATCGAACCTCATAATGGACTAAACCACACCCAATTCTGACCATGCGACGCGGGAGAGACCCAATGGGATGAATGAATGGATTGGAGCAGGTGATGCAAATAGGCTATGTGAACTGAAGATGGAACTTCAAAAATCTATGCTCAGTGCCTGGGTGCTAGATCCGTCAACTAAGCTTCTCAATCGATCGATTGGCATAAGGAGTTAGTCAGCTAACTGTTGTTTGTTCATGCGGTTTAGCCTAGATCCGGCGAATTTCACCACAGACTAAACTCATATTGCTAGAATGGCTTCGGTATGTTTCATGATTATATTGAGGTACCTTGGTGTAGCATTACAATAAGCGTGTACGTTCGAAAGGAGTAAATCCATACCTTCGGGCTTTAGCTCGGGGTATGTATATGTTGATAAATTATATCGATTTTATATTAGTGAATGTATATATTATTAATCTTATATTAGTGATCGTACATCATATTGGCTTATATTAGTGGCTATGCATATTATTGATCTTCTAGTGGAGATCATCCATATAGATCGACGATGACGAGATATAGTTCTTTGTTTATGATAGGTGTATTTGATTACACGATGTCATAGTAGATGTGTGCATATATTTATATAGCTTCGGTGTTCCTTTATGGTCCCAATATCATAATACGCAATATACGAATGTTGTTCTCTTTTTAATAGAGGCATACGCAAGTTACTTTGGAAATCCTTGATGTCCTAGAGGAGGAAGATGACTACCATCTACTATGGGATCATAGAACACTTATGCTTGCTTTAGAGGGTAATGTGTGATCTACAAAGTTTTTAAGTATGTTGAGTAGATTGAAAATCGCCATTACTTGCTTCCGAGGGTACGCTGGCTCTACTTACTATTAGGATTAGGTTTCAAGTATATAGATTAGGTCAGATATCACCCATGCTTATTTTAGAGGATACGATGAGGCCTTCAGGAGACATATCCTTTGAGATGTGGCTCGGGGTCTATGGTACAACTCAATATTGACTTTATTTATCTTGAAATCCTGAAGGGAATCATTGGATCGCGATAGATGTCCACAGTTGACTCCACCGATCAGTAATGATGGGTATTGATCTGTATTCTTTAGTTATCATCCATTGTTATATTGTGCATGTTATTAGTTAGAAGTTGTTGTTGCCGATGCATTTACTATCATTATGTACTTTGCATTAGACTTATATTATGATCACCCTACTTTTGGATGTTGGGTGACCTTCATCATAGTATGATTGTTATGTTCCAGTCATATTATATTAGTTGTGCTGACTTGTTGATTTCAAGAGAAGAGCACGGTGTGGTATAATTTCCTATATTTTGGATAGGTTTATTCGACTAGTTTACGGACAATGCAGATTACCTCTGATCAACGATTGTAGAGGGAATCGGTTGTGCCTTGGTAGTTTACGTCTATTTGAATATAGCTTTAATATACAATATTTTGAGATAGTTTACCTCACATCAGGTTTATGTCTGACCCACATTTTGTCTTTGTCTGTTTAAATCACGACAACTCTTAGGTACTCGATTGAGTAGTTTATGGGTCAGGTGCTTTTGGGGATACACGTCGAGGATAGTTGGAGCATTCTATGAAGATAATGTCGACACTTCATAAGATATTATTGTAGTAGATGACATATATGTATCTATATATGAGGCTGGATGTATCTGGTGACATATTTAGAACTCCATCTGCATGGAGTTTGATGCATTATGACTTTCTGTATTGATATTCATTTATCATTTACTTCCGCCAGTGAATTGCCCCCATATATATATATATATATATATATATATTATCCAGCTCTGTCCATGTATATTCAGTATATTATATATTATCAGTCCGCTGTAATATTCCATCGATATGCCTTAGTATAATGTTTGTTTTAATTTTTCTTTCTTAACAACCTATCATTTGCGGTATTCAGAAGTCAGACGATGCTATAAGGTGCTCATGTTTGGCTATTACAAAGTATGGGTTGTTACAAAGCCCTAAAGATATGATCCACCGATCCATAGTCTCTATATTACCATCAATCCATCTTCAATTGGCCATAACTCATGCAAAAGAACTCAAAATGACTTGAAATGTAGCTTATTCCTATAACTAGATAGCCATAGGGGTCCTTCTGACCTCCCTATGGATCGCATGTCATGTGGATAAATTGACCTTTATGGGTCATAACCGATCCATTGCTTATTCTTATAACTATATCGCCATTTGATCGATGTTTTCAACCATTCAACCAACATACGTTCAAGCATACATTACATACAATATATCCTAATAGGCATACATCCATACATATCAAAGTAAAGCCTAAATATAAAGAAGAGAATCCATAAGAACAAGGATATCCATGAGAATATGAATTGCACAAATATATTCTAAATTATTTGAAATTTACATACGTAATTAAAGAGTGTTTAAAACATATTTTAGAAATGAGAAATTATTATAAACATTATTTAAAGGTGCATAATAACTAATTGCAAGAGATGTTCTTACCATTTACTTAACCCAAAGCAAGTCCAAAGAAACACAAATCCTAAAATGAACATTAGTTCCAAGTGGTCCCCAGCAACAAATCTTCAAATTCAAGTGCTAATTATGCTAATTTACTTCTAATGACAAAATTTGACTAACTAAAGTAGGGTTTATGTTAACTTTTTGGCTTAGAAGTGGTTAATGTTGATTTTCTCTCTACTTTTAAGAAGTGTGAATAAGTGTCATCGGCCCCAACATGATGCTAATCCCGAAATGGGCTTTGGGCCTAACCATTTACTCGTTACTTACTCATTAAGCTATTTAAAATCAAATGAAACTTCAAACAACCATAATTCCCTAATGGTAAGTCCATTTTCCTATTATGAGTTTTATAACCACTCTATAAAAAGAGAAACCATCATCCCGATCTGTTGGAAGTGTTTCAGACCACAATTCGGCTCTCATCAAAAGTTATAGGCCATATAATATTTTCAGGGTTAAAATCGTTCCATAAAACTTCTAAGGATAGAAAATGTCTCTGGCAGCCATTTCCTAAAGTTATAGAATTATACGATCCTAAATAAAAATGATATTAATACTATATGGTCCTCCGATACGTAGAATACAGATTGTTACAATAAGCATGAAGTACTTAGCCCAAAACTTTTATCTTTAAAAATATAAACATTTTAGTAAATTCAACAGTTACTTGATTTCCTGAAGGAGTCACGAAAAACTTCACATTTTAACCAAATTTAAATCTTGGTGTGAAAACTTTTAAAACTATGTAGGATTTAAGAAGTAAATTTGTTTATTAAGTTCAAAAGTCAATGTTAGTAATTTAAAAAGATCATTTCCTTTAAACAACACATTATTTCCTTCTTTTCAAATAATAAGAGTTAAGTTTTTATTGCATGAATGGTCATCAAGTGAATTTTCCCTTTAAAGCCTCTCTTTTTTTGCAACATAGATTTTACTTCTTAAAAAGTAAAATTTTTAACTCAAACCATTTATTAGGTTTTGCGTTTAAAAACTCGATTGTTATACCAAACCATTTTTTAAAAATGCACTGTTACACTGTTTATAAAACATCTTTTATAGCTTTTAACAATAAAAACTAGAGTAGACAATGACAACTTCCATTCGATTATTTTCCAATTACTCGTACTATTTCCCCTTTCAACCTTAAAGGAGATTCTATCAGCCAATGAAGGGGAATTTTCTGAAAAATGTATGTGCATTTACTACACATATTTATGGAAACTATCCAATTTTTCTATGTTTTGCCTTTAATTTCATATATTATTTCTAATTAGATTACTAACATTATTTTAATATAAATTCCTAAAGTTGTTTCTATTTATATTTCCTTATGCTACTACTATTTGAATTTCTTGTATCTAAATTGCTTTTATTTAAATTACTTCTCTTTTCCTTTAATTATTTTCTTCATTGTATTGCATTCGCCTACTTCTTTAGCTATTAAGCTTTTCTTAATTAACATGCTGTTTGTTTTTTGTATAAATCCATTTCAATTGTTTTCCTTCGTATTTACCTTATACTAGAATATTCTTCCTATTTTCACTATCGGGTGTTCCTACCCTGTTTTTCTCTTTATCCCATTTAAACGAAGTACCGTTCCATTTGTTCACCCCCTTAAAAAGAATTTAAAACTTCGAATTTACAGAATAAATAAATCATCGAGCCAAACATACGCGCTATTTTCCATTTATTTCAAAATGAAAAAATCTCTTTATCAAAGGCCTTTTAATTGGATTTTTTAATCCATCCATTTTTAAGTTTCAACTACGAATCTCTAAAAAATTTCTTTTAATTAAAATTTCTAAATTTCCTTACATATTTTTTTTTCAAATATCTTTTTGAAAGGATATTTTATATGGCGAAAAATTTAATATTTACCTACTCTTCATGATAACAACTTTTTTAGTAATAAGATCCTTTTATTTTTTAAATGTATTCTTTGAAAGCCATTTAATATATCTTAAGAAATTTGAAATTTTTTTTGTTAAATTCTTTCACATAGGGTCGAACTTAGAAATGAATTTTTGTTTGTCCTTTCTTTTAGACTTTTCTTCTTTTCCACTCATCTTGTGATGATTAATGCACATCTTCTTATAAGCACTTGCTCAATCCTTTTACACCTAATTTCCAGATATTTGCATCATATAGGTTGAAGTTTCCATCTATTTGGATGAAATGTACGTCATCAATCAGCAATCTAGAGAAATCCACAATCATATGGTAACCTAGGCCCTATAAAGGAGCCAAGTACCATCTAGTTTAGGGACCCTTTTGAATGTTGTACCCATGCTTTTCTTAAGTCAGCACTTTATAGTATGACCTACACCCTATGGGGTAACCAGAGTAGGTGTATAAATTTAACTCTATTTATTGTTCCAACTTATAGTCGTCTTATCCATCTTTTTAGAATATAGTTGCAGCTACTTCTACAATCAGAATTCAAGAGTTTGGATTAAAATATACATATAATTCAATGTAAAAATACAAATACGTTCAATCAGTGTGTCCTAATTCTTAGGATAGACTAACCTACGCTCTAATATAACAAGCAATAACCCATACCTTATGGGGCCAGACTTTTGGACTAAATTAAAAACTGGAGTCCATTAGGGTGTGGATTGTTAGTGTTGGTAACCTGAAATAAACGTTTGTATGTCAGAGATGGGCTTTTAACCGAGTTAAACCAAGTTAACCGATTTAACTGACATCCACCGAACCGACTTAACCAAAAAAAAGGTTAACCGACATCATTGGTTTACCGACCAAGCTTAACCGACCATTTTCGGTTCGGTTAACAAAATTTGATCAGTCGGTTAACCATTAACCGACCGAAAATAAAGTTTTTTGTTCAAATACTGTAGCCTAACCCATTATAAACCCACATCCAAACCCCATGTCCTAATAGTTAATCTACCCATGGTACATTTTCCCTGCTATTCTAATTAAAATAAAAAAAACAACAGGAGAAAATCCAAAACTATAGATCTGCTCAAGTTCTCATCCTCTTCCGCTAGTCGAAAGTCGTAGATCGATAGATTCATGCTACTAGCCATGACGCGTCATGATAGTGTTGGCCTTCAACTGACAGCTGTTGCAGAAATCGATGGCATCAGGAAGGAAGAGATTTGTGATGTCGTTGCTTTTTAGGTATGATAAATTGACAGAGTTAATTTTGATTTGTGCATGGGCTGTTTATTTTGTGATAGGCATTGCTTTTTAGGTTTTCATATTATTCATCATATAAGATAGGTGTGGCATTAACAGTTGAAATTATATAGGTAAGGATCACATGTATTTCGTGGTTAAAATTTTGGTCCACTTTAACTTTTTAAACCTATGATTGTTAATGTATTGGTGTGATGTAATAACCTCTGTTATTTGTTAAACTGCATCTTTTGGATGTTGATGATTTGGGACACCATGAATAAGCTAACATCTTAAGCACATGAAATTTTTTATGCGCAAATCAGTTTCCAAATCAAACTGAAACATAAATCTTATGTGCTTCATGAAAGTAACTTTGCAAATTGAATTAAAGGCCTTAATTTCCAATAATACTCGTAAAATTATTTTTCCGTAGACACCCTATTGAGAGTGGATGTTCAGAGTTTTTTCTTCTTACAAAAAGTGATTTCAAACTAATATACCACTTTAAGAGTCTTTTTACAGTAGTTTTTTTTATACATTTCAATGTCCTACCATTACGTATTTATAGGAGTGAACATCAACTCACGTATACAAAAAAGTGAATACAAATAATGAAATTATAAGAAGTAAAAGTGATTATATCAGAATCCATAGATATTTTCTAAATCCTGTTCGATTGTTATCCAGAACATCTATTTACTTATCTGCATTTAAAATATTTGCATTTGGAGCAACTCTTACTTAAAATATTCCATTTAATTTTCAAAATAAGAAGTATTTTCGGATAACGAACTCATGGGTACGTTGAAATAAAATCTCTCTCTATTCAGAATGGACTGTTTATATACCACTCAAATAATATAAAAAATCAAAGAAGCATAATCATGGCATCATATTTTTTATCGATTGTGCCTCTCATATGAAACATGAAATTGATTATAACCTGTACTATTTTTTTAATGCATTCGGCATGTATGTACACTTTTGACATTGCACATGAAATTTGAGGCATGAAATTTGATTATCGATGGGTTACATATTTTCATTGCACTGAAAGAACGTTCCATTAAATGTATTTAATGGTTCTCTCAGTTCACAAACATTTTCTAAAATTATTTGATGGCATGAAATTTTGTTTTGGAATCACACTACACGCTTCCTTTTTATAATATTTTAGTTAGGGTGCATTAATTAAGAAACAAAAGTGATGCATTTAGAGCATTTGGAAATGTAAATAAACCATTTAAATTTTGTTATTGAATCTTTGTTGGTTTTATAATAAACATGTTTATGATAGTGATACAGAAGTGATTAGCATGTCATGATTAGTTGGTTGTGATACAAGTCCAAATGGTTGATGATAAACCATGTAAATTTGCATACTACACATTTTTGAACACCTTCCCGATGAATAAGTATCTTACGTGCAGGAGGGTTGTTCACTATTTAATTAATTGTCGGTTAATGAATGGTTAATGAGCGAACTTCATTAAGTAGTGAACTATGTACTGTCATTAATGGCAGTATAGTAAGCAACTTCATTAATTTAATCGGTGAACTTCACTTTGGATAGAGTTTTCAATATATATTTGCTTACTATATATTTCATTATATTTTCTTACTATATAGTTGCTGCTATTTTTTTGGTGACAGCAGCTTAGAGCTTGAGTTTTATTACAGGTTTTGGGGCTGTGAACTTTGCAGTTTGATAACTTTGAGTTGTTGAATGGCAAAATTTGGTGCATTGCAATTTGTAACTAGTAGTTAATATGAACTACGAATACTATGTATTGATATAAGCAACAGTGTAATACTTTGTATTTGTGTTCACTATTGTAATTGCTGAAGGTTATATGTGGTGGACTGCATGAACTGTATTAAATATACTGTGAACTATAGTATGCTGCTGATGCCTTGTAATTGTTATGTAATATGCATATGCAAAATGTGTTATGTGAAAGCATGAACTGCACAAAGTATGGACTGCAATATGATTAATAACTGCAGTTAAATTTTTTTTGGTTATTCACAGTTAACCGATTGATGGTTAACTAATAAAGCTAAATTGGTTAACCGATTGATACATGCGGTTCACCATGGTTAAATTTGGACGGTTCGGCCGGTATGAATTGCCTAAATGTCTTTTCGGTTCAGTTAACTGAACCATATAATCTTGTCGGTTTAATCGGTTAATTAACCGATCGGTTCGGTTAACCAACTGTGCCCATCCCTACATGGCGGAATAGTAAAATATAATGGAACATATATACCGACTAAGGCTTCTAATTAGAACCAATATTATCCCTTGTATATCTAGTTGCCTTATCAGTGATGAGCATGAATGTGAAGACCTATCCACCTATTGTTCCCACCATGCATTAAAATATTTTCTCTCTAAATTTATCTTGTGGGTTGTAATGTAGAGGGGGCCAGAAAAAGGTCAGAAAAATGTTCTGATGACTCGTAAATTACATAATTTATCAATAACACTAGTTTATACCGACTGATTTCCAATACGTGTTATATCCGTTATTTATGGATTTGTCATTTGATTTTATAGATGCATGCGATATGTCTAACCAACTTTGAGGTATAGATATAAGTATGTATATACATATATGCATATCGCTATAATTAATGGACAAAGATATACATCAATATCTAGGTTCAATTACCAGAGTACATCGAGTGATTCCCTGCTAGTGTCGCTAACCATGCACAGGACCGAGCATACAAAAACAATGTCTAAACCTAACTGCTTTCATACAAAGAGTAACCTCCCATTAGTGCCTAACAACGACATTATGATTTAATCAGCCATATTACTAACTTATTCCAAAGATTTGTCTAAGGGTTAACTAGCCTACCTCCCATCTAACAAACAAGCAGTCAAAGTTTATGGTAATTACATATCCCCACAGAATCTACACTAGTAGGAAGTGCGGTCCATTGATGTGTAACCCAAGTATTTGCTAACAATTGCTCTAGAACGATGGTGCTCTTAACCTATGCATCGAGCCTTAATCCTCAATTATCGATACCAATAATATCAACATAGCACCGAGCTTCTAACCACCACCCCATTTAGATTTGCCTAATGCAAATTAAGGAAACGCCCACTTGGCTACTTAGTACATCTGAATTGGAATTGAAGAATGCCTAATTAGCCATGTGATAATTCAAATCAGAGGCAAACCTCCTCTTTTATATTCTCTAAACCTATACGCAAACGTATATCTCCACAGGTCCTACGGTTAGTAAGATGTATATACAACTACAGGTAGCCCCTTGCGAAAGGCAGACTTCTATTGTGTAACACTACTGACCTTGCATTCCAACTTATACTAAACAAATTCACACTCATCGCAAACGTATTATTTGATGCCATATAATTTCACTACGAAAATTATTATGCTTTCAAAGTTCAATAATTAGTATTCATCCATGTACTTTATGAACTTCTCTTTTATTTCATTAGTGCCAATAAGTGTCAATTACTTCTTTCAATTAATGCCTATATTAATCTGAATACTATAACTTCCTTAATCCTTTAGTTCACTACCTTATTCATATTTTAATGATTATTATTTATTTCTTATCTTATTCTTTGCATATTTATTTAATTGATTAACGAGATTATTATTATTTCTATTAATACTATTTGAATTCCTATATTTGAGGTTTTCGGATATACACTTATGCATAAATCCCATAAAACATTTATTTCTACATTTTAATGCAATGGAACTTTACCTTCTTTAAAACTAAATGTTACCATTGTAATTTCCATAAACTACCTAAAAAGTGGAATTGTGTTGTGTTTGGAACTATAAGAAATTAACTTTTCTATTTTTATTGAAATAGACAGTGTGAAATACGAAAAAACATCCCTACTTTGGAAATCTCTTTGTGGGCATATTCCTTGCTATTTCCAAACAACTCACATTTCATATATAATTTTAAGGTTGAATAATTTATGGAAATTAACATAGGGACATTTTACACTTCAATGAATTAAAAAATATATCTTAAACCTCGATTTAATTCAAAATATCTTCAATTTATGATTATCAAGTTTTAAAAATTTATAAATCAAATATTGAAATCAATAAATAACTATGAAATTTTATCAATAACTTATTCCATAAATTTAAGGGGCTGCTCTCCCTAAATTCCAGATCTGTGGCGTGTAAATCATCTCGTCAAAGTCAAACAACCTACTAAATATGCAGGCAAAGTTTCAAGTTGGGTTTATTTATCTAACCCCACAATTCAACGGTTTCTACATGGGCATAAAAGAAACATAATTTAAACGATATAAACTAATATTATGTAAAATGAGTAACTTTCCACTACCTTATAGCTTCTAAATCTCCAAATCCAATCTTTTTCTTCTTACCTAACTCTTTTTTCTTTCTAATCCAAATCTATACTATTGTATATAAACAGGGCGCGTCCTAGGTTATTGGTGTCCTAAGGCTGAAAGATTCAAAGTAAAGTGTAAAAAATTTATAAGACACTAAATAAAAATTTATAATCAAGAAAGTAAATGTATAACACCAGATTCGAACTCCAATGGCTTGAATATGAAGCACGTCATCTTACCATCGCACTAAAAACACATTTGTTATTTTAAAGGATGAGATGTGATATATATAAACCAAATGAAATTATAAATAAAAATAAAATTTGTAATTTGGGGTCCCTAAAAAATCAGAGGCCTTAGGTGACGACCTTAGTGGCTTTAGGCTAGGGTCGGCCCTGTATATAAAAGATAATATGTGGCTCAATGTATTCTTATCTCTCATTCACTGTTGCTCGAAATACTTTTCTCTCATAAATTTAGGTCGAAAATCATCTTTAGCTCCATAAAATTAAATATGCTCATATAGAACCAAATTTATTTCCAATATAAGATAACTGTTTTACATTGTATTCTTTTCATCTCCCTCTTCCTGAATTTATTTCTCTTATATAATTTAGTTGACCCTCTCATCCTCTTCTCTACACCATCATTGTAAGAAGAAAAATATCTTATTTCCTAAAACTTTCAATCTTCACTTCTGTTGACACCAAAATTGGGCATCAACACCTAACATAATCTAGTAGGGATTAAATGCAGAATGAAATTAAAATAGAGCAAATATCACAAATGAACACACAGATTTTTATTGGAGTTTGGCATTATTAGCCTACATCCACTTCATATTTTTATTGATCTTATACTTAATTATGATTACGATAATGCTTAGATCAACTAGGGTTCATTAGTATAAGAATGAAGAATAAAAATGGAAGAGCCTTTTTAGCAGAAAGAAGGATCCATTTTCTAATGCCACGCTTACTGTATTTGTAGGGCAAGACATGCATGGATCAGATTGAAATTTTGGCAGAACGTTCAAGAGACCAAGACGAGGCCATCCAAAAATTTTCAGGTCCATTGGGGCCTATAATAGGGATCAGTACCAATCCCTATTATTGTGTCCAAATAGGCTACGATCCCTGTAAGGGGTGTCCCATGACGTTAGTTACTTGTTCACAAATTTCATGCAATTTCGACGTACGGTTTGTGAGGTATCGCATTTTCTGTGAAGTATTGTTGCTTGAATTATGATTTCTTTTGATCCCTCCAGCTTCCTCCAATTGTAATGAGATCCCTAAGGGGTGTTTCACACGTTGTAGGCTTGTATGTTAAGTTTCATGTCAATTGGATGAGTAAAACTTGAGTTCTTGCTCGATCTTTGGTGTAATGTGAGTTGCCTCTTGTTTCTAGCCAATCCCTATGGAGGGAAGAGGACCGATCCCTATTTCTTCATCCTTTTGAGATGTGATCCCTAAGGTAAGCTCCTTAGGGTTCCCACATCTTGTTCCTAAATTTTCATGTGTAATGGATTTGTGGAATCTGAGATATCGGTCGATCATCATTGATTTGAGCTATGGAATTGATACAGTACGATCCATAGTGTTGAATATGGATCGTACCTGATCATCTACTAGGAGTAGTGAGCTTTCATGCTTCTGCTTCTCTATTGCTTCATATTATCATCTGTGCTTGATTTTAGGACCCCACAATCATCGCTCTGGGAAACTTGCCTTGACGACAGTCGAGTCTAACTCGTCTAGTTAGTTCAGATATAGCCGTGTCAAAATGCCGAATAACATTTCCCTTAAAGTACGTCTTGTTGCGTACATGACATGCTTTGAATAGAAGAAAGTTAGAGTAGCTAAAAAGAAATCAATCCAGTTTGCGGAATAGTCGCTATCCTTCCATTGAATTATCTTCCCAATGTGCCATATCCCTCTTTGATCGTCATGACGCTCGGTCGATTTTCATTAGTATAAATTCAGGATTGTATTCCATTAGTTGCTACCTATATCTAGTTCTACAGGGCTAGTAATCTTTGGCTATCTGATCTAATCTTTCCTTTAATAATGGAACACCCCTAATTTTTGATAACGTTATTCAGGAGACTTAATTAGATATATTTATTAGAATAATGTAAATGTTAGGTGATAAGAGAGTTGAGATTTGAAAAAATCTAATTAAGGACGTGCTTAATAAAAATAATTAAATGGGCTTAAGAATGGTATTCAGGTTAAATAAATTACATAAGGGTATATTAGGAATTTTCTGCTCATAACCCTTACCCTTATATGTTTTCGTTCCTACCACTTCATTCCCATTCACGTCATTTTGAAAAGAAAAACTAAGTAGGAGGAGTCGGCCGTTAACAAGAGGAATACAATTAAAAGCTAGAGAATCAAGCTTAGGGGAAATCAATCTCAATCCACTCTCCTTATCTAAATCAAAATGAATAATAATTCCATCTCTATTTTTTTTGAATCGTATGTTTTCAGATTTAAGGGTAAATTCATTTTTATGATAAACTGGATGATGATATGCTTGAATATTGATTTGTCTAATTTAAAAAAGGTTGTTTAAATAGGAATATATATGGTTTTGGGGTAAAACTGATATATGTAGATGTTTAAATGCCATGGAAATTTTTTATATTATGTAAAACATGAATTTGGAGTTGGGTTTCAATTTTGATAATTTTCCAAGCTGTGGAAATATTGTTATAAATTTTCAAAGGAAAATATGGTTATTTGGGTTTATAAATTTACTTCAGAAAGTATGTTGAGAATATGGGTCAGAAATTTTGATATGTTAGATAACATGATTGAGTGAAATTCTACATTTTTTGGGGATTTTTCTAGAGTGATTTTCTATTCAAATTAAATTATTTTAGAAGAGGGACTTCTTTGCAAATATTGTTATTGCTTAGTGGAAGGGCTTATTTGATTAACTTAACCATGGTTTTGATCTGAAATTAGCGGCAGTTATTTTAGTAAAGAATTTGAAAAAGGTAAGGAAACCAATCTTGTGTTGACACGTCGCGGGTTAGTTAGAAAAAGATTTGCTTTAAGTAGTATTAAAACAAACTTACCTAGAAAAGTTGGTTTCGCCTACTTTAGAAGTACCTTTCGACACAGAACTTCCGCCTTCAACCCAATTGAAACCTACGAAGCCAAAACCAATACACAAGATATCACAAAGGTGGTATGCAGTGGATTAGAGAAGGGCGGAAGGTTAGGTATCGAAAGCATGGCTTCTGAAGGAGTCGATACCTTGGTTTGTTTTATGAAAATAAGCGCCTGCCTTTGTTTTATTAAAGCCTTCGAAGGAGTCGAAGCATATTTTTTCCAAAGAGGTTTCGAAAGGGTTGCCGTTAACATAAGTTTTCTTCAAATGAGTTCCTTTACTTATGTAATAATGTTTTGAAAGAAAGGGTTCCGACTTACTCGAAACCCTGCTGCCGTTCTTTAGCCTTTCAATGGTTTTGAAGTCATCAATTCTTTCAAATGGTAGCGTTTGTTTTTAAAATGTGTTTTAAGCCCCTTTGTAAATGCTTTCGAAAGGGTCCAAGGGTTTCAAAGGCAACAGCTTCGAAAGGGGTTTCGACGCTATCCTTCAATGTTTTGTTTAAATGGTTTAAAGCTTTCGAAAGGGATGGTGCCGACACCACCGTGTTCTCCCCAACATTTTTGTGTGATAAAAGATGGTTTCAAAATAGATGCTTTGGCCTATATTCACTTTTACCCAAATAATATTTTTAAGTATAAACCTAATGCTTTCGAAAGGGGGAATTTCAATAATTTCGGAAGGGTTACTTTTGATTGTTTCGAAAGAGGTATTTTCAACTCGTTTCGAAGCTATGCTTCTAAATGATTAAATGCTAATGCTTTACTTCATCCGAAATGTTTTGAAAGATTTTAAAGTTTTCAAAGGGAGGGATCCTAATGTTTTGAAAATATATTTTTATTCCTTCAAAGGAGGGTATCCAAGGAAGTCGAAAGCAAGGTTTCGAAAGGTTTTATAACCCAAACTATTTTTAAAGGAAATACCCATAGCTAAATGATGAACGTATTTCTCTGAAATTTAAACCGTTTATTTCATATATTTTTATTTTAATAAAGCGGTATTATACGGGTATTTTGTTGTGGTTTTGCAGATTATTGATTCCAAAGTGCAACGTTGAAATTAATCGGTTATTTCGAAAGAGGTATTTTCAACTGGTTTCGAAGCTATGCTTCTAAATGATTAAATGCTAATGCTTTACTTCATCCGAAATGTTTTGAAAGATTTTAAAGTGTTCAAAGGGAGGGATCCTAATGTTTTGAAAATATATTTTTATTCCTTCAAAGGAGGGTATCCAAGGAAGTCGAAAGCAAGGTTTCGAAAGGTTTTATAACCCAAACTTTTTTTAAAGGAAATACCCATGGCTAAATGATAAACGTATTTCTCTGCAATTTAAACCGTTTATTTCATATATTTTTATTTTAATAAAGCGGTATTATACGGGTATTTTGTTGTGGTTTTGCAGATTATTGATTCCAAAGTGCAACGTTGAAATTAATCGGTTATGCCGTCCATTGGTTCAAAAATCACGCAGCAAAGAGTGCAACATTTTAAGCATTGAAAAAATCAAAGCAGTATGGACCAATTCAAGCAATGATGTGGACGTATATATGTTCTCTTTCACCAATTCAAGCAAAGGACCAGTTCCTTCTAAAAAGTAGCATAATACATAGCCATGATATGAAGCAAAATGGGACACATTCAAAAGAAGCTTACGTATGAATTTGGACCAATTCACATATAAAAGTATTTCAAGCAATGACGTGGCAACTTGACTGTTCACCAATTCAAGGAATGGACCCAGTCAGTATAATTATCTTGGCAAATACTAAGAATAGAACCGGTCCTATTGCTAAAAAGATGGACTGATTTTAGGGGTTGAAAGCCTATATATATAGCATTATACAACACCTTGAAATCATCTCTTACCTCATCACTTTTCTTCAAGTTTAGATTTAAATTCAGCACTGTTTTTATTTTCGAAGAGAATACGTAGGATTGTTGATTAGATTTAGCAATTTATTTATTCTTGTTCTTAGTTATTTTCTGCACTCTTTTCAGTTAGTTAATAATTATTTCAGTTATTTGCTCCGTTATCTTCTTTTCCGCAATTTCAATTTCTGTTCTGATTTTTTTTACAATTCTATATTTTGGTTGCAATTTTGATTAGTTTTGAAATCGATTAGGAGTATATTATTGTTTTTATTTTCTGTTCAAAATTCACCGTCGAATTCGTTTAACACGCCTAAGATTTAACTATGGATTTTAATTGTTTTAAAATACAATTCCTTGTGTTCGACCTGCATACTACACGCCTGTGCGCTTGCAGAATTTATTAAAATTTGTGCTTTTCTAGTCAATAGAAAAGTCGCAACAAGTTTTTGGCGCCGTTGCCGGGGAGTTGCTATTTTGAGATTTTCGATTTTTCGTTTTTAAGTCTATTCGTGTTAATTTATTTTATTTATTTTTTTTGCATTAGTTTTCAAAAAAAAAAAATCGTTTTTTTTTCGTTTTTCAGTTCCTTTCACCAAAGTAGCGTTTTACTTAAAAAAAAAATCATTTTTTTTCTCATTCGCTGCATATTTTCAAGTTTCCATTTGGTTTAGCTCTGTTTGCTTTTCACGTTACGTTTCGCATGTTATTTCCATTGCTGTTTTGGTTTCCACGTAACCAAAAACTTGTTTAAATTGTTTTAATGCAACTGCTATTTTGGTTTCATTCATATGTCAGTTGAATATTTATTCACCCTTCTGTTCACATTCATCATATTTGCATTTTGTTTTGTTTTATTTCTGTTTATGCTTTCATTATCTACGCATAACCACGTTATTTTTCTGCATTCACTTTGCAATCATTTTCACCACGTTTATTTTCACACATAGATTTTCACATAACAGAAGCATACTTCATTGCATTATTTCAGTCACGTTTGCATACATACTTGCCTCTTGCTGCATTTTCATTCACTAACACATCATTTTTAAGTGAACTGCTGTAATTCACGCATGCATCTAACATAAACCATTCTTTAATCTTGCTTTAAACTTTCTACATATTTGCTATAAAAAAAAGCATTCACATTAGTTGCAGTTTGCATACTTTCAAACTTTGCCCACCACATTAGTTGTCATTCATGTTTTTATTTCTGCATGCATGTTTTAGTTTTTACGTCAGTAGTTTTTTGTGATACACAGCTCGTGTTTAATATTATGCGTTTCATTTTATCTTTGCAGTCCACCTTGCTACGTTATACTTTTCGCCCTGTGCTTTCGTTTAAATCATTTGTTGCTTTTCATTTGTTCACATTTGCAGATTCACGTGAATCAAGTCTAAGGCATCAAGTAAACAACAATCAACCAAATCAAACGGCTCCAACTCCGTAAATCTCAGCCATTCAACAATAAGGATCTAGCTATCAAGTTATTACAAACAGTGGTGTTTGAATCGCTAGCACTGCTCGGTTGCACTGGACGGACAGCCATACCTCTCTGTAAGTAATTTTCTACTCTACAAGTGCCCAACTAAAAACTATTATAAATCTACTTTCAGCTATTACACCTTGATTTGTTTATGCGCGTTTGGGCAAGAAATAATTTTAACCGTTTAGAAAGCCAAAATATTTCATTAAACAAATCAACGGAAATTTCAAATCAAACAAATATGAGCAATCACGGTTCACAACACAGTTCACACCACAATTCACCGAAATTATCACCTAAATCACATGTTGGAAATAATGAATTTCATGAGAACCGACCATTATCCCTTAGAGACCGACGCTATCCAACACGGACTGTGCAACCTTCGGTTATTGCATTTCCACCTGCCGAAGGAAATAATTTTGAGCTAAAACATTCTTTTATCCAAGGGGTACCAAAATTCACTGGGTCTGAAAATGCATATGAATTTCTTAGTGAATTTGAGTTATATGCTTCTACAACTCAAATGCAACAACTTTCTAATGAATCCATCAAGCTAAGACTTATTCTATTCGCACTTCTAGAAAGTGCGAAAAGATGGCTTAATTCTCTTCCTAAAAATTCAATTAAGAGTTGGGACAATTTCGTTACTATATTTTTGAAAAAGTTTTTTCCTTTCCACAAAACTCTTAAAATTCGAACTGAAATCAACCAATTCTCTCAGAATGAAGGAGAAACTTTTTCGAAATATTTTGAAAGGTTCAATCAATTGTTATATAGTTGCCCACATCATGCAATCCCTAAACACGTTTTGTGCCAAATCGTTTATGAAGGGCTTAACTATCAAACAAGATCCCAACTCGAATCAATGTGCGGAGGAGAATTCATGGCAAAAACAGACGAGGAAGCTTGGGAATTTTTAGAAGAGTATTCGGAAAAGGATATGCAATGGGAAACAATTCGTGTTCCAATTCGTGCTCCAAATATAGGAGTACATGCCATTGACCCATCACATCTTCCTATAGATGCCCAAATTCCTCAAGAAGGAGAAGGGCTACCTCATTACTACACACAAGACCAAATCAATGCTATAGCTCAAAATAGTCCTTATTCGTCCACATACAATCCTAACTGGAAGCATCATCCAAATTTTTCGTGGTCAAATCCTAACAACGTGGCTAATCCATCACATATGTATCCAATGATACCAAACCCGAATTATCGAGCCCCAACCTCTAATGCTCAAAATTCTCAACCCGCTCCTCAAACGAAACCTTCGAATCAACCGTACAGGAATCCAAATTTCAATCCATCAACCCAACCTTCTCAGCCTTCACAAGAAATTGCTCGATTGGAAAAACAACTCTCTAAACAAAATGAACAAATCACTAACCAAGATGCAAGAATTGAGCAAATCACCAAACAAAATGAACAAATGTTGATAATGATGAAGGATCTCATGAAAATCAATGAGAAAGGTAAATTGCCTAGTCAAACCGAAGTGAATCCAAAGTATAACTCTCGAGGAGTAAATCTTTTTGAGAACAAAGATGTAAATCCGGTTAATGCTGTCACCACATTAAGGTCTGGAAAGAAGGTGGACAACCATGTCGGCAACCCCGACATCCTTCTTAAATCTTCCCATGTTCCAAATTCTGAAACTCAGTCGACAACCACGGTTGTCAATCAAAACGATTCTAATTCTTCATCTAAGGTTGGCAATCCCGACCACTCTTCACCTTCTGATGTTGGCAACCCCAACATTCCAGCTCCCTTATCTTCACCCTCCAATATAACACCTTCTTCTTCGAATGAAAAAACTTCCGAACGAGTCTATAAACCCATAGCTCCATTTCCTCATAGACTCAACAAAAAGAAGAAGCCCGCTAATTTTGACCAAATTCTTGAAATCTTCAAACAAGTTCGACTCAATATTCCACTTCTTGATACCATCGAGCAAATTCCTCAATATGCCAAATGTCTGAAAGAGCTATGTACTCAAAAACGTGCCACTAACGTTCCTAAGACTGCATTTCTAACTGCAAACACTAGCTCTGTTCTTTCAAATCCCTCCCCAATCAAGTATAAGGACCCCGGTTGTCCTACGATCGGTTGTAAAATTGGTAACACTCACATTAGTCATGCCTTACTCGATCTTGGAGCGAGTGTGAATCTTTTGCCTTATACTGTGTACTGTCAACTTGGACTAGGGGAATTAAAACCTACAAACATCACAATTCAACTAGCTGATCGATCTGTCAAAAAACCATTGGGCACAGTTGAAGATGTTTTGATACAAATCGAGCAATTCTATTTCCCAATCGATTTCATAGTCCTAGAGACTGCACCTGTCTCAAATCCCAATAGTCAGATTCCTTTGATATTAGGTCGTCCGTTTTTAGCAACATCAAATGCTATCATAAATTGTAGGAATGGTCAACTCCGACTTTCCTTTGGGCACCTAACCATTGAACTAAATATCTTCAATCTTAATAGACAACCAAGGGATTTTGAAACAGAAGAAGTTGACATGATCCAAACAATTGTTGAAAATGATTTCAGTGATACTACGGAGTCTCTTAGCATGCGCCTAGATCATTTTAATTCCAACTTCCACGAAGATGAATACATTTATGAATTAAATGATATGCTATGCTCTTTTCATAATTCACTAGAATTCAATCAGTTGATGTCTACTGAAGCCTCAAAAGAAGTACGCCCTAAATTAGACCTCAAACCTCTTCCAAACGATCTTAAGTACGCATACTTAGATTCTTCGGAAAAATTCCCTGTAATCTTGGCATCCGATCTCATTAAGGACCAAGAAGAACAACTTTTGAAAATTTTAAGGGAAAATAAAGAGGCAATAGGATGGGTAATCGCTGACATTAAGGGAATTAGTCCATCAATTATTGAACATTGAATACATTTAGTCGACGAGGCTAAACCCACTCGCGAAGCTCAAAGGCGATTAAACCCTAATATGAGAGAAGTGGTAAAGGAAGAAATTATCAAATGTTTAGACAATAACATTATCTACCCTATCTCTGACAGTACTTGGGTAAGTCCGGTACAAGTTGTACAAAAGAAGTCTGGAATCACTGTGACAACAAATGAGAATAACGAACTTGTTCCGACAAAGGTCAAAACAAAATGGCGCGTTTGCATCGACTATCGAAAACTCAATGCAGCAACAAGAAAAGATCATTTTCCCCTTCCCTTCATTGATCAAATGCTCGAACGCTTAGCCGGTCATGAATACTATTGTTTTCTTGATGGTTACTCCGGCTATAATCAAATTCCCATTGCGTTAGAGGACCAACACAAAACAACGTTCACATGTCCCTTCAGAACTTTCGCTTATCGCCGCATGCCCTTCGGTCTTTGTAATGCTCTCGCTACCTTTCAACGATGTATGATGAGTATATTTTCTGATATGGTGGAAGATTTCTTAGAAATATTCATGGACGATTTTTCAATCTATGGGTCATCTTTTGATCAATGCCTCCTTCGTTTAGAACGTGCCTTAAAGCGATGTAAGGAGAAATCTCTTGTTCTTAATTGGGAAAAATGTCATTTTATGGTTAAGCGAGGAATAGTCTTAGGTCATGTTGTCTCTAAAAATGGCCTAGAAGTTGACAAATCTAAAGTTGATCTTATTGTGGGCCTTCCTCCTCCAAGGTCCGTAAAGGACATTCGCTCGTTTCTCGGCCACGCAGGATTTTATAGGAGGTTCATTGAAGATTTTTCAAAAATTTCAAAACCTCTTTCAAATCTTCTGGCTAAAGACGTCAAATTTGAATTTTCCAATGAATGTAAAAAGTCTTTTGAAACCCTCAAATCGATCTTGACCACTGCACCTATCATCCAACCTCCAAATTGGACTTTGCCTTTCGAATTAATGTGTGACGCTTCTGATTATGCCATCGGAGCCATCTTAGGTCAACGAATCGTAAACTTCCTCGAGTCATCTATTATGCTAGCAAAACTCTTAATGAAGCTCAACTGAATTACTCAACCACAGAAAAAGAGTTTTTAGCAGTTATCTTTGCCCTCGATAAGTTTAGATCATATCTCGTAGGTTCTAAGGTCATAGTTTACACCGATCATGCCGCCTTGCGGTATTTACTCACGAAAAAGGATACCAAACCCCGCTTAATCCGCTAGATTCTCCTTCTTCAAGAGTTTGACCTAGAAATACGAGATAAAAAGGGTTCTGAAAATGTCGTAGCTGACCATCTTTCTCGTATAGTGCATGAAAACTATGATAACTCTCAAATCAACGATCATTTTCCCGATGAACAAATTCTTTCACTCTCCAGTGCACCATGGTACGCGGACATCGTAAATTATCTTGTCACAAATGAAATACCTTCCCATTGGTCAAAACTAGATAAACAAAAATTTCTCTCCAACGTTCGAAACTTTTACTGGGATGATCCTTATCTTTTCAAATATTGCACCAATCAAATCATTCGCAGATGTGTCCCAGAACATGAATTCCATAGAATCCTCTCTTTTTCACATAATCAAGCATGTGGAGGACATTTTGGAGCAAAGAAAACTGCTGCCAAGGTGTTACAGTGTGGTTTTTATTGGCCTTCTCTTCTTCGTGATGCCCACGAATTTTGCTCCAAATGCGCTAGATGTCAACAAACAGGTCGTATTTCCAAACGTGACATGATGCCCCTAAATCCGATCCTTGTCATCGAAATTTTTGATGTTTGGGGCATCGATTTCATGGGTCCTTTTCCTAATTCTTTTGGAAATCTCTACATCCTACTTGCAGTAGATTACGTGTCTAAATGGGTTGAGGCCATTCCTACCAAAACGAATGACCATAAAGTTGTTGTCAAATTTTTGAAAGAAAACATATTTTCCCGTTTTGGCACACCTCGAGCCATTATAAGTGATAACGGTTCTCATTTTTGTAATCGTGCTTTTGAATCTCTTCTTAAGAAATATTCTATCACTCATAAACTATCTACTCCATAGCATCCACAGACCAACGGTCAAGTCGAGATTTCCAATAGACAAATTAAACAAATTGTTGAAAAGACGGTTAACTCCAACAGAAAAGATTGGTCATCTAAATTGATAGACGCCCTTTCGGCATTTCGCACAGCTTATAAAACCAATCTAGGAATGTCACCATACCGATTAGTCTTTGGAAAAGCATGCCATTTACCCGTTGAGCTCGAGCACCCGCACTTTGGGCAATCAAATACCTTAATTTTGACATAGAAAAAGTCGGATCACATTGTAAATTACAATTGTCAGAATTAGAAGAACTAAGAAATGAAGCGTACGAAAATGCAAAGATTTATAAAGAGAAAACCAAATTCTATCATGATAAATCCATACTTCGTAAGACATTCGAAGTAGGTCAGAAAGTTCTCTTATATAATTCCAGACTTCATTTATTTCCGGGAAAATTGAGATCCCGTTGGACAGGTCCATATATTGTGAAAACAGTATACCCTTATGGCGTAGTTGAAATTGAAAATCCTAGGGACGGTTCCATTTCAAAGGTCAATGGACAACGCTTGAAGCCATTTCTAGAGTTTGAACAGCACGAGGACGATGAGTTCGTGGATCTTCACGAACCTAGCTATTCGGCATGAGCCGCTCACTATCTTGCACATATCAGGTTGTATTTTGTTTAGTTTTTTTTTCTATTTTGCATTTGCATTCTATTTGACAGTTGGGACACTGTCTCATTCCAGTGTGGGGGGGACGCATATCTCATTCTGTTTGTTCATATTTCATAGTGTAGCATCATTTTTTTTAAAAAAAATCATCTCATTATTTGTTTACAAATTTCTTTTCAATTTTTTTTCATTTCCCAATATTTTTAGGACTTCGATTTATTTTTAATTAGTCAAGACAAAGTAAGTAAGCAGTTGAAGTCAATTGATGAAGATTTTTGTGAATCACTAATTTCAAATGTAAAATATAATGAAAAGTTGAATTACAAGCTATAATAGTGAGGTTAGTATATAGGGGGATTCATAGGTGATGGTTATGAAATCTTTTCTAAACTGTAGTCTTTCTTTAAAAAAAATGGCAAATTTAAAGTACATGCGTTGACATCTCAAATCATTAAAGTTAAGTGGTGCTAAGTTGATTTGCACAACACTCTTTAGCTCTTCTCAAAAAAAAAAAAACTAATAAGAAACACCTATAGTCGATAGGTGTGCACACTTGTGAAAGTGTGTGCACTCGCCACGCTCTATACTCTTCTCACGTAAGCCCGCAAGGCAGTGCATGGATGGTATATCTGGCCTCAGCATTCTGAGTTAGGTGTATAAATAATTAAATAAATAATCACCTAAGGATTACCGACCTTTTCTGACATAGTCAGCGTCGGTTTGCACAATTCGCCAAGCTCTGTCACAACTCTCACGTAAGCCCGCGAGGCAGTGCATGGGTGGTATACCTTGGTCCAAAGGATAGGTGTAAAAAAAAAAGAGAAGAAGAAAAAAAAAACTAGTAAAGAGAGACTAAGCTTTGAAACCCAAACACTTCTTGACTTTGTTGATTTGGCTTGTTATACAAATGGAAATGAAAAATACCATTTTGAAAAAAAACTGTGATCAACGGTGAAGAATTTATTTCATGGCTGCACTATGTTATCGACCGAAACAACTGGCCAAACTAGAATCTAATGTATGAAAACTTGAGTTACATTGAAATTTGTGATTAGTAAGGAACCAAAAATTTGAAGAAGTTGACTAAAACTGATATACATTATTTTGTTGCAACTATTTTGAAGTAAATCGAGTCTCCATTTGTGTAGAATTTTGCATTCATGTAGTACATTAGAATCATCACATACTGCATTTGGATTTTGTGGGTAGTATCCGCTGAAAACCCTCACGAGACACCACTCGTCCTACTAGGGACACCTAGAGGTTTAACGGCTTGTTGCATACGCTCAATGCAATCGTGTTTCCTACGAAAAAGGATTTAGTTAGTTTTATTTTCTTGCTTATTCGAGGACGAATAAAGTTCTAGTGTGGGGGTATTTGATGAACGTATTTCTCTGCAATTTAAACCGTTTATTTCATATATTTTTATTTTAATAAAGCGGTATTATACCGGTATTTTGTTGTGGTTTTGCAGATTATTGATTCCAAAGTGCAACGTTGAAATTAATCGGTTATGCCGTCCATTGGTTCAAAAATCACGCAGCAAAGAGTGCAACATTTTGAGCATTGAAATAAATCAAAGAAGTATGGACCAATTCAAGCAATGATGTGGACGTATATATGTTCTCTTTCACCAATTCAAGCAAAGGACCAGTTCCTCCTAAAAAGTAGCATAATACATAGCCATGATATGAAGCAAAATGGGACACATTCAAAAGTAGCTTACTTATGAATTTGGACCAATTCACATATAAAAGTATTTCAAGCAATGACGTGGCAACTTGACTCTTCACCAATTCAAGGAATGGACCCAGTCAGTACAATTATCTTGGCAAATACTAAGAATAGAACTGGTCCTATTGCTAAAAAGATGGACTGATTTTAGGGGTTGAAAGCCTATATATACAGCATTATACAACACCTTGAAATCATCTCTTACCTCATCACTTTTCTTCAAGTTTAGATTTAAATTCAGCACTGTTTTTATTTTCGAAGAGAATACGTAGGATTGTTGATTAGATTTAGCAATTTATTTATTCTTGTTCTTAGTTATTTTCTGCACTCTTTTCAGTTAGTTAATAATTATTTCAGTTGTTTGCTCCGTTATCTTCTTTTCCGCAATTTCAATTTCTGTTCTGATTTTTTTTACAATTCTATATTTTGGTTGCAATTTCGATTAGTTTCGAAATCGATTCGGAGTATATTATTATTTTTATTTTCTGTTCAAAATTCACCGTCAAATTCGTTTAACACGCCTAAGATTTAACTATGGATTTTAATTGTTTTAAAATACAATTCCCTGTGTTCGACCGGCATACTACACGCCTGTGCGCTTGCAGAATTTATTAAAATTTGTGCTTTTATAATCAATAGAAAAGTCGCAACACTAAATTAAAGGAATTTTGAAATGACTTTAAGAAGAAGCTTTCCTTGATATAAATTATAGGTTAAAGGGATTAGCCATGTTTTATATGAAAAGTGTTTCAAGGACATTAAACCCACATGAGTGGTATTGTTTTGTAATTATGTTTGCTTCTTCAAATATGAATATATTCACATTATAATGGACCCATAACTGTATTTTGGGGATAAAGGGTAGAAGAACTAGCTTGGTTAACCCAGTAGTGAATATAAATTAATTAAACTCATGGATTAATAGAATTGCATCCAAGAGGTCAGGGAGACAAGAATGTAGGATGCCTAAATATGGAAGTTATCAAGGAGACAGGTTCGTAGTGATCCTATGAAAACTATGATTAGGAAGTTATTGGATTTACCAATAGGCTCGTAATGATACCATGATAATTATGTTATAAACAGTGATTGGTAGGGGCCAACCGGTTCATAGTGATCCCATGAAAACTATATCTGGATTACGTTATTGATAAATGTCAATAGGTTCCAAGTCAACCCTTGAAAACTAGGATAAGGGAGAAGTTATTGGAGTCACCAATAGATTCAGTGGAACCCATGAATTAATTAAGTTAATTGGAAGGGGCCAATAGGTTCATAGTGCACCTATAAAAACTATGAAATATGACATGGAGTCGATATATTATATAATGGTTATTGGTAAGCCCATGAAAACTAGTAGGTTAATAGTGATCCTAGAAACTATAAATATGATAGGGAGTCAATTAAATAGAGGATGAGAAATCCAGTATGTTTTAATATGTTTGCATATCATCATAATATTTTGAAATGACCATGTTTTAACCATTATGGATGCAGAGCACAATATATGGTTTTATAAAGGTTTTAGAATACTATTGAGGGGAAAACTTGTTCTGCTAAGCGGCGTGGTCTCACTAGATATCTAAATGATTTAAGATGGTAGATTATTATTCATACCAGGCTTTATGTCTAACTCGAAGTTTATGTTTTCCCCTTAAATCTCAGATACTCAATTGACTTTGAGTAGTTTAAGAGTTGAGGTTTATAGGTACCTCATTAGACGAATAAAGCTTTCAAAGATGTGCGGGAAGCAAGATAGATATATAGAGTTTTCTTTTATTTGATTCCACTTTGTTGTTCATGATGGCGAAGTTGTTATATTGCCTGTATATACTCTGATCATGCAAGGGGGCATCTTCATGTGTTTCTCTTGGCGTATGTTGTAATAAATATACTTCCTCTGAACGTAGTTAACGATCATGGGATTATATAATGAATTGGAAATATTTTGAAATGAAATGTTAGTTTTTTTATGTTTTAGATTTTCTTCATATTCATGTGTTACTGTGTATCAATGAATACAACACCACCATATTTGGTTGTCGAGGATTAATAACTATGGATGACTACAGCATCCGTAGCCGTGAGTTTTGGGCTTCCAAGTAGGGGGATGTCACAAGTAACTCCAAATGAAATTCAATTTCTGTTGATTTCCAGAAGTCGAATTTTTCGAATATACACGTGCACGTTCAGGTACATGTTCTTGCCATTGGCTCTTGGATGCATTTGTACACTCACGCGTCATCACCAATTCCTTCCAGTTCAATTGCAATTAGATTGCAATTCCTTGTTTATATATTATTTATAATGAAATCGGAGTTGTAATAAGTCATTCGATGAGAGGGGACTTAATGTTTTACAGGGATGACGGCCTCGGAGTCATAAGTAAGGGCGAATGGAATATGGCCAGTCGCGGACATGTAGGTGGTTCTTTAAGCCCATAATGCTATTGGGAGTTCAATCACCTACTTGCCCCTAGTATTTTCCAAACGTTTCTTTAGAATGGACTTTATGATTTTTTTCACAGCTTCAATCTTTCCATTTGCTTGAGCGCAAGCAACTTCCGTAAATCTCTTTTCTATATGATGCCGACGGTGGAAGTGTTTAAATTAAGCATTGTTGAATTGGGTTACATTATCAGTTAAAATTGTTCATGGAAGGCCAAAACGACAGTTCATGTTCCGGACAAAGAAGTTGATTATTTTCTTCATCGTGATTATGGTTAAAAGTTCTGCTTCAGCCTATTTGGTGTAGTAATCAACTACTACGCTGGTGTATTTAACACCACCTTTAGAATTAGCAAGAAGCCGATGATGTTATGCCCTAAGTGGAAAATGGATATGGAGTGACCATTTGAGTAATTTCCATTGGCGGGGCCCTTGGAATTTTTGCAAACACTTGGCACTCGTGGCATTGTCTAGCGTGATTAGCTGCATCTCGATTGACAGTTGGCCAGTAATACCCATAGTAGAGTATTTTCTTTGTCATGATTTGTCACATAATGTGATCTCTTTATTCATCTTCACGGACTTCTCTCAAGAATCGTTTGACTTCATTATGGGCGATACACCGAAGCAAGGGAATGGGGAAAGCCCTTTCTATACATGACTCCTTTTTGGATTATGTAGCATGAAGCTTTGAGGAGGATCTGTGATTTTACATTCCTGCATCCAGGAAGAATTCCCCATTGTAGATAATCTTTGATAGGAGCCATCCATGACTCTTTTTCTAGCTCCATCTCTAGGATATAGACAATCTCCTTCTGTCAATTCTTGGAATGTTAGGTACTTCAACCGAGACAAACTCTATTGTTGCGCACGGCCAAAACTGGCCAGCTTGGCCAGTGACTTGGCTTTTAATTTTGTTCTCTGAGGATGTGTGTAATGGTGTAGTACTCGAAGTCGGCCACTAGCTCTTGGACCCATCTGAGATTTTGAGCAAGATGCTGCCCCCTTGTAAGATAATCTTTCATGACTTGGCATACTCCTAGCCAGGAATCACGAAAGATATATAAGGTTTCCACTCTCAGTTCTCGAGCAACTTTAAGCTTGGCGATCAAGGCTTCAGACTTAGCTTAGTTATTTTTTGTACAGAAGTCAAGTATCAGGGGAACGACCATTACTTAAGAGTCATTAACACAACTCTGGCGCCAGAACATCGATCATTGTATGCTCCATCCATGTACATTTTCCATGATTGGTCGGTTCTCCACCGCTCTTCGGATAGTCATCAGATGCAGTAAATTCAACTATGAAGTCTGCTAATATCAGTCCCTGGATAGCTCTCCGAAGGAAATAAGTGATATCAAATTGGTTTAGCTCGATATTCCATTTGAGCAACCTTCCAGACATCTAAGATTCTTGTAGGACCAGTCATAATGGCTAGTTAGTGTAGACGTTGATGGGGTGAGCCTGAAAGTAATTGCGAAGCTTTCATGATGCAACTAATAGGTAGTACGCGGGCTTTTCCAACTTTGGGTAATTTCTCTCAGCCCTTGTCAATCGCTTGCTAACATAATATATTTCCATCTGGATCTAATTCTCTTCACATGATAATGTGGCACTTATGGCCTGACACTGCTGAATAGATGTATAAGTCTTCATAATCCAGTGGCTTGGATAGGATGGGAGGTCACTTTAAGTGTTCTACCAGAGCTTGAAATGCATTTATGTAATCCTGCATCCATTCAAATTTCCTCTTCCCTCTCCTAATCAAGTCGAAGAAAGGAATATACTTGCAATTGCTTTGGAGATGAAGCAGCTTAGGGAGATAACCTTCTCATTTAAGCTTTATACTTGCTTAGTCATTTTTGGCACTCGGATGTTTCGAATTGCTTGAATCTTCTCGAGATCAGTTTTGATTCCGTGAGAGTTGACGATGAAACTCCAAAATTTCCCTGATGCAACATTGAAAGATCATTTCAAGGGATTTAGTTCCATTCCATATTTTCATAGAACACTAAACATCTTTGCTAATTCATTGTTGTGGTTGTTCGATCATCATGACTTCATGAGCATACCATCCATATATACTTCCGTCGATCGCCCTATCTTGTCTTTGAACATCCCGCTGAAAAGTCTCTAGTAAGTAGCTTCAGCTTTATTTAGTTCAAATGGCATCACAATATAACGATATAGCCTTAAATCGGTAATGAAGTTGGTGTGTCCCTGTTCGAGGACATGCTTAGGATCTGGTTATATTCGGAGTACATATCCATAAATAAAAGCCGTCCATATCCAACATCGGTAATGAAACTGGTGTGCTCCTTACTGGGAATATGCATCAGGATTTGGTTATTTCCCGAGTACACATGCATGAAAGATAGCAGTTTATGTCCCAAGGTTGAATCCACCAACTTGTCGATCCTTGGAAGGGGAAAACAGCCTTTTGGGCATGCCTTGTTCAAATCTGAATAATCAATGCATGTTCTCCGCTTCTCATTCACTTTTTTCACAAGTATAGGATTAGATACCCATTTAGGGTAGAGGGTGACGTGGATAAACTTGTTGTCATTTAGTGTATCCACCTCCTCTTTGAGAGCGACATATCGCTTTGGATCCATGTTGCATTGCTTTTGTCTCACCGAGACATGCCTCGGGTAGATATTCAACACATGGCTCACGATAGTTGATGAGATCACATGCATTTCAGAATGGGTCCAAGTAAACACATTAAGATTCATTCGGAGAAAGCCAGCTGATTTCTTTGCACTAAGCTGTGATTCGATCATTAGCACCTATGATGTATTTCCATGACTGGCTGTAGTGCCGATTGTCAGCTCAATAGGTGTAGTCTTGGATTTCTTGAGTTCAAATATTACTATTTCACATAACAGTGAATGTGAAATATGGTTGGGAGGTCAATGATGATGGTCATTCCGATCGATTCCTAGAGTCTTATCATGAGTTATTGAGTCTAATAGTGAAGGGCTATAAATGCTTTGAGTGATTATACACAAATGGCCAAAGATCAGGCTTAGAAGCACATTGAACCAAATGTTGAGTATGCTTCAGCCTCATGTTGCAGCAGCTGCATAGCTAGCTCTTACTTTGAGTTTGAATATGCTTGTGTATTTGAGTAATGCGCTTTCCATTCAACATATACATGATCTATTACTCATCGTTTGGGTTGGAGTGTTGATCAGTTGCCCAAGAGCTAGGGCATTAATTCGATGATTCTATCTCTAGGCATCCTTTTGGTCTTTGCCTTGAGTCATTGTAAACACTAGGTATGAATCAGAGTATTGAGTTATTGCAGTCAGTCTTTGGATGATCACACTTCCACCCTCGGTCTCAAGTTGATAAATTTACTGCATGGAAGGTCCTGTCTCATCATAGTCATGTTATTACTCCCACCTAATCACTAAATACTTAGAGTTTATCGATGAATGGTCAGTTCACATTCATCTTGTTTCTTGCTCTGCACCTAAGTTTGGGGCATACGTCGATAAGTAGGAAGGCAAGTTATGTCCAATCAGTGATTGATGCTATCCCTACTGGACCAAGGGCAAGGATCAGTGTGCGGATGGTCAAGCCACATTCATTTCGTATTGTTCTTCTAGTCGGATCATGGCAAGAGTCAATGAATGAATGATCGCATCGCATTCACTAGGAGCTGGATAGTGAGTCACGTCCATTTTCATTCATATTCTCCCGTCGGACAAGGGAAAGAGTTGGCTCAGGTGCAGTCGGGTCATGCTCATCTGGTTTCACACTCATTCGTGGTTTATTCCCCTGTCTATGCTCTAGTGGCTGGAGTTATTCGATGGATGTTCGGGTCACATGCATTTGTGATTGGTGCAGATTGATATTGACCCTCGATCTGATGGTACGGTTTAGTCAGTCACCCGTAACTTCGGATGTCATTTCGATCGGTATTTTATTGAGGCCTTCTTGTTGCCATTGCCAAGTTGTAAAGATCACCCAGCCAAAGCTATAGTAAGATGTCATACTCAGCTTGTATTAATTTGTACTCTCTTTCCTATTATTGGGTTAGCAGAATTAGTTAGTGGACGGTAGAATTCCATCCGTAGTGAGTTTATACTCCTCCTGTCGAGTTTAGGTCGGAGTTTATGGAATATGGAGTGGTCGAACTGCACTCATCTGTTTGTTTATATTCATACCCACACTCTAAGGATAAGAGTTTAATGGCGGATGGTCGAACGACATCCAATTTGTGTTATACTCTAATCCACACTAGGGGAACATAGTTATTTGCTGGAAGGTCGAACCGCATCCATGTCTTGGTTTGGATTTTGGGCTTGCCGATGTCTGGGAAAGGCTTGGATTATTTGACGTACCTCAGGCGTAAACAAGGTCGTGGATGGACATATCAAATCTTTTTAGGATCGGATGGTCAAACCACGTCTAATTTAGGATTACACTCTAAAATTACCCCCAGCATCTATGGAAATAGTCAATGCGTGGACGGTCATACCATGTCCACTTCCATTTGGATCTAGTTTCTGCCTAGCCTTGGAAGTAAGAAGGGTGTTCTGAAGAACTTCAAGCTTTAGCGAGGGAGGAGCGGTCAGATCGCATCCACTTTGAGTGATGTGTTTGTCCTCAAGTAAAGGGGAAGAGTCAAGGAGCGGACGATCGAACCGCATCACTTTTTATGTTTATACTCCGGTCCATGCTTTAGGGACCAAATTTTTATGATGGATGGTTAGTGACACATGTTTGATGTTTATACTCCGGTCGATGCTCTGGGAACCAGAGTTAATTGATGGATGGCCGAACGTGTCCATCCTTTTGCGTTTATACTCCAGTCTGCACTCTAAGGACCATAGTTTTATGATGGGTGGTTTGTCATGCACATTTGAGTTTATACTCTAGTCCACGCTCTAAGAACCAGAGTTGATCGACAAACAATGGAACCGCATCCATTTTTTGTGTTTATACCCCGATCCACACTCTAGGGAGCAGAGTTTTATGATCGGTGGTCAGTCACACCCGTTTGATATTTATACTCTGGTAGCGCTATGGTAACCAGATTTGATCGAAGGATGGTCGAACCACGTCCATCATTTTGTGTTTATACTTCGATCCACACTCTATGGACCAGAATTTTTTGATGGGTGCTCAGTCATGCCCGTTTGATGTTTATACTCTGGTTCACGCTCTAGGAACCAGAGTTGATGGATGGACGATCGAACCATGTCCATCCTTTTGTTTTGTACTCCTCCTGCAAGTCAAGAGGGAGAATTTTCGGGTGATGATCAAGTCACATCCACCTTAAGCTACAGTCATGTCCATGTGTGTAACATCCTGTATCTAGAGGCCCAAAGCTAAGTGCTAAAGATGCTACAATCATCTATAGTATTAAATTCTGGTGAAAAATAGGGTAATGCTATTGATATCCGTAATACCAGAAGCACTTGAATATAAACAAAATCACAGATTTCAAAAACAATGTTTTACTGATTGCATTTCAAAACAATAATTCATATCCAAGTTACATAATCCTATATCGTTTCCCATGTAAAGATCAATTATAATCATTACAAAAATATGCCAATAGCGACATTGACGATGCCCCATTGGTTGATCAGAGTCAATATAGTCATATCTGACTTAATATACACAGCGGAATCAAAAAATAAAATAAAACTGTAACTTCTAATTAGCTATCCATCAACCACCTGCTCATCTCCAGATTCTTTATTAGCGAAAATTTCTAAAACCTGAAAACCTTAACCCTAGCCTAGTCAAATCAATTTTGAGCACCCGAGTGTTTAAGGGAAAAAAAAATTCGAGTCAGACATAAAGCCTGGTGTGAATAATACCGTTACATCACTTTTTACTAGTATTAAGTGAGACCATGCCGCTTAGCGGAATGGGTTTTTCTTCACTAGTATCATTTTCAAAACATATATTTTGCAAATCTTTTCCCGCAACCAAACTATTTAACCAAACTGAACATAATAATAATAACAATAATAATAGAAATATCCATTATGCTAAAAACATGTAATATATGGACTATCTATCCGAAATCTGGGCTAACTGCCCTCAAACTGGACTAACTGTCCCTTTGGCTGACTCGAGCCTACTAGATAAAATATCAAATGGTCTAAACATATGTTAGAAAAAACTTCTGGATGGTCTGTTCTTAACTTACTTCTTCAAGGGTCAACTGATCCTAATGGTTTTATGGGCTAACCAATAACATATCTCTGTACATAAATATTCCTTTCTATGTGTAACCATCATTTTAATCTTACCTATGACTAAGCCCTACACACTGAAATTCTGGATTAAATTAGCTAAGGGATAATAGCTAATTAGTATAGGGCACGACCCTACACAAGTCCTATCTAGTCTTCTAATCTGAGTCATTTTCATAGGATTAATTACGCTTTATCTTTTTCCCTGAAAAACTTTTTCAAAATGATTTAACCTTTTAAATCATAATTATACAGGGAAAATACATCTTTAGCTTTACTCTAAGCTATTTTTCCATGTTATACATACTTTACTCAAATATTGTTGATGGATTTTAATAAGAATTGGCTATCCTTTCAAAACAAGTTAAAACCCTTTTTAACTTGAAAATACCTAGGCTTTATTGCCTATTTAGTACATTCGAAATCTTTGTTTAAAACCTTTAAACAACCCTTTTGAAACCCTTAAAGGTAACCCTTTTGTAACCATAGAAGGTAACTCTTTCGAAACCCTTAAAGGCAACCCTTTCGAAACCATTGAAGGTAGTAACCCTTTCGAAACCATTAAAAGCTTTTCTATCGAAAGCTTCAAACATTAGACATCCTTCATTAAAACCTTTAAATATTGCCTTTGAAAAACGTAGGAAAAACCTTTCCTTTCAACCCTTTCGAAACCCTAAGGAACCACCCCTTCGAAACCATTCACTAAAATCCTTTCGAAAGCATTAAAATACCAAACCTTTCGAAAGCCTTTGGGTTCAATTTACAACAAGTGAAAATCTTTCACAACCATTCAAAATTCTACCCTCTCGAAACCTTTGAAACTGATTCTATCAAAACCCTTTGGATTATGCCTTCAAGTAGAACAAAGGGATTAGAAACCCATTAAAGTTGAAAGCCTTCCTTTCGAAATTATTCCTAAGTAAAGAAATGATAGTGTTGAAACCATTCCTTCGAAAGCATTTGAGAAGTGGTCAAGTTTAAAAGCAAAACACCCCTTTTGAAAACCATCTGAGTCGAAAGGTAGAAAGCGGTAGCTAAAAGACTTCGATTTAGTAGGGAGAAATCGTTTAAAAAAAAAGCTCAACCCAATCAAAACCATCTCTTTAAATCCATTTGACCAAGTTGAAAGCTAACCAAGTCGAAAGCTACCTAGTCAAATGCAAGCAGGCACATTTTTCTTAATTGCAAAGTGATGCCTCAACCCCTTCAGAACCCCTGGTTTCGACTCCATACGTTCCGCCTACATCCAATTCACCACGTACCAATTCCCTGATACCATGTGCATTGATTTTGACTGTGTCGAAAGTGAAGCTAATGTGGCGGAACATGGTGCAAAAAGCATTGAAACGGTGAAAAACATGTAGCTTAGTCCTTTTAAACTATTTCTTTGTACTAACCTGCCTTGTTTGCCAAATTGTGATTGCTTGCAAGTTTCTCTTTTCTAAAAGACTGCCGACTTTCCAACAATAAAAATTTGAATTTATTTATAAAGAGCCCTTTCTTCTTTTATATATATATAAAACATTTAAGTCTCATACATTAAATAGTTTTATATACCCATTGAAACATTAAGGAAAATTCTACAAAAATTCTAGAAAATCACTTTTAATATGTTTCCCAACATATTAAAATTTCAGACCCAGTCCTTTTATTATTTAACCATAAATAATTTATAGTCCAACTTAACATATCCTTTACTTGAAAATTCGTATAAATTCCACAAAAATTCTAAAAATTCTGAAATTTGAAACCCATCTCCAAAATATTATTTCTGATCTATACAAAAAGTCACAATGCATTTAGATGTCATTTAGGGTTTTCATATGAAAACATGTCATCAAATCGATGTAAACAACTATAAATCATCAACAAATATATATAATCATTCCATCGTTCAAAAACATGGCAAATCAATGCAAACTATTTTGGATTTCATCTTAAATCGAAAATAAAAGAAATATGAGATGTAAATATTATTCACCTCAGCTTTATATATTAAAGAGATTGAGATGTGAATGGATTTGATTTGAATTAGCTTCTTCCTTAGCTTTTCTTAATCTTCTTTCTCCTGTTAATGGAGATCGGCCCTAACCTTCTAAAATTTTGAATAAATGAAAATGAATGTGTATGGGAATACATGACCAAATTTTAGGGATATAGAAATGGCCTCTTTCCTATTATACCCCTCGTTTATTTCATTTTAACCCTTATTTTAATTCATTGGTTAAATGGCATGGCTTCCTAAAATCAAATCTTTATCCCCTAATCAATACATTTTTTATTTAATTTATCTAATGAAATATCCTAAATAATGTTACCAAAAATATGGGGTGTTACAACATGTTGAGGGCGGTGGTTAATGAGTAGCCAGTCAGTCAAGACTACTTTAAGTCAAGCTTTGGAACTGCCTCATGTGTCCAAGGCAGGAGTTAGTGTGTGGACAGTAAATTCGTGTCCACTTTAGTTGGACCTTAGTCGTGTTGAGCTTCGGGAGAGGCATAAGTATTTTGGCAAACTTCAAGTATGAGCTGCGAAGTGGATGGTAGGGTTGCATCCACTGCAAATCATTCTTTGGTCTCCAAGTCAAGTATGGAGCTTGATGAGTGGACGGTTGATCGTGTCTGCCGCGTATTAGATTTTGACCTTGTCGGGGTCTGAGTAAGGCATAGATGTTCTATCAGAATTGAAGCAAAGAGTTGGAAGTGGATGGTCGAGTCACACACACTTTCCATTTTGAGTCCTTGGCCCCAAGTTCGGGGCATATGGTCGCCGATGAGCTGTTGAATCACGCTTGTCTTATGATGCTTCGAAGGTCTGATCATGGTCCATAGAGGTTGGTTGGTGCCCAACTCTAGGTACTTAGTTACCTGCATTGTATGCAAGTAGTTTAATTCAAATTGGTTGTAGTTCACAACATATTTGAATTTGAAATTGAAATAATTCAAAGAAGATCGAAATAAATCTCATTGATAAGCAGCGTTGTGTGCACGCTATTCCACTTTACCCTCAGCCATTCTTAGTGGGAAGTCGATCGTAGGTGGTCCAATTGACAACCAAAGTTCTCTATTGGTAAGAGTCAGATGTCCCATGCCTTCCATTCTACGGGGCTTTCACATATCGTTGAAACGTTTCTTTTCGGATTAGCTTTCTGATCACACATCGGTGGTGTCTGCAATCATCGGTGTTATGACCGTGTGTAACTTGAAATATACAACAGTTCTTGGATTTATTATGGGTTTCGATGGACTCTCTCGAGGCAGGTTTCTACTACTGCTCTGAGTCATGAGTGTCCAAGTAGATGTTTTCGATTGAATCATTCAAAGGAGTATATAAGTAAAATTTAGGAATCCTGGGTCGTCTCCTAGAATCTGAGTCCTCATCTAAGGCTCAATCCTGCCCTCGCTTCGACTTCCTTCAGCCAACGGGCCTGCATCGTTCTTTCTCTTAGTATGCTCTACCTCTTCCTTGCTTATGTTCTGGTTCACTTTGTAACATAAATGATTCAAGGTCATATGAGGCTCTCCAGATAACCAATCGTCAAAGTTTCTCTTGGGGTCGATTCTCCTTGTCAATGCCATCCATATGATATTCTCGCTGGGATTACTCACTTTAGTGACAACGGATTTAATATCTGCTGAAAGTCTTTAAGTGGCTTGCCTAGCGCTTAGGCTAAGTTGGATGACAACATCGCATCCGTGGGGCGAGTCGCATGCATTTTGAATTCTCAATGAAATTCTTATTCATCTAATTAAACAACGAGATGGACCTGAGTGGTGATCTGGTTAATCAAATGACGATCGCTACTCCTCCGAGGAATATGAGAAAGAATTATCATTTAATCGCATTCATCGCTTTGACGGAATTCACACACCCGTCATATTTCATTAGATGATCTTGGAGGTTTGTGTTTCCAGATTATGCTGGCATAGTTAGCATATTGAATCTCTTAGGATATACTGCATGTTGAATGGCTTCAGTGAATGGGCTTCGATTGGGGAAAATGCTATTGTTGTCGTTAGTCTGATCCGTTTTCAAGTTATGGCTATTTGTAATGCTTATGAATGTTATATACATGATTATCCAACGTGCGAATGGTTGGTGATAATTTACTTGGAGTCCGACCGGATAAAATTTGCTATTTTCTTGGAGTCAACCCCTGTTTTGCTTGGAGTTGCTGAATTTGAAGTGTTGGGTTGGTGACGAATGGTGCTTGGAGTCATATTGGTTTGCTTGGAGGAAATCTTGCTTTTACCCAAGTTTGACCTTGGGCTAGAACTTCTTGGGTTCGCTTCGATTCGAATGGGTGACCACCTCTGGTTCGACTTTGATGATGGATAGCTATACTTTGAGATGGCATAATAAGGGACATAAGGCAGTTATGACAGCCCGCAGATCCGTACCCTTTGAATCGACAATAAACCACACATGTCCGAACCAAAACGCACAGACTGACGGAAAGTCAGGAGAAAGAAAAGAAGAGAGAAGAAGAGAAGAGAAGTAAGAGAGAAGATAAAACTAAATAGAACAATACAGAATCTCACATCGCAGAGAAAACATATAATATCATATCAATGATCTTTACAAAACAGAAACTGTATATACATACATCAATCAGAGTACAACAATCAATCAATAGTTATCAGGCCGGACGGTTATAATAACATGTCCTCACAATTACCAATAATTTAAACAACAACTAAGCACAGCGGATAATCAATAATCAAAACAGATACATGTATACGAAAATGAAGATCTCCAGCTCGCCTGCTGAAGCTCCAAAAGCACTAAATCTAAACTTGTAATATATACTCGGTCTGACCCGAGCATTGAAAGGGAAGAATGCCCTGATCAGTCTAGTAAACCAGCGTGAGAAACACATTCAACTGAATTTATTAAATTACCAAACTTTTCCTTTATCAAAAAAAAAGTATCCCGTAAGACTCGTCCACACAAAAACACGGACATGTTTTTACCTTACGATAACTAAAACATTTCATATCAAATCCTCTGATATTACACTAGTGTCTAGTATAAAGATAATATTAATCATTGCTGAAATTATTACCATTATTAAATTCCAGCTTACTGGTCTCTACGAATAAAATGGCAGGTACGTAGTAGAGTTTGGATTTCCATACAAATGACCAGGTAAATGGACTACCTTCCGATGGGTGCACCTCTGGATGGATGTCTCGAGGCACAGAACATCTGCCCACTACCAACACAAGACCGACCTACCTCTATAACTAGATGGTACCGAATATGTCATCCTTTGGTCGTTACCGACCTTTTTCAAGGACCCTCTAAGCATACAAACCACAATAGTCAGATACACTACGCCATAGCATGTAAAGATATATCCAGAAGAGGATGATCATATCCTACTTGGGAGCAACCCACCTTGCCCTGCTACATCCAAACCTGTTTTGGTTATTTCCAGTTGATGAGGCCTGAGGTGACGATTACCTTTGACAATCACATATCACATCACTTTGAATGCCACACGGCCGTTTCCATTGACTACTAATTGCCTTCCACAAAAATACAACCCTTAAGCTCATACGTCTCAAGGAGGGCGTTAAGCTAAGAGAAGTTGCCTTCTCCGCCACCACTAATAAAAACCAATGTACGTAATCTTCAGAAATGCAATGTCAGACAATCATTCATGCAAGTTGTCCAGGAACATGACAAACCGAAGGTACTTTCATACCACACCCCATCGAAAAATCGCTAGGATTAGTACTGAATAGTCCTTACATTTGATATTTCATAATGAAGAGACCGCTGCTTATAAAAGTATATTGGAATTTTAACCCTAAACGATCAACAAGCAGTTCCCTACTATGAAAATCCTGAATACCAATATAATCACAAGCAACCTATATAATTGTGGCATACACATTTGTCCGAAGTGGTTTTCGGATAAACCGATCCCGGTCTCTTCGCACCAACAACGCAAAACCGTTTCTTAATTTTATATAGAAACTAAGTCTCATAGACTTATCACGTCTCCAACTTTCAACTTGCTATCGGGCCAAGAAGGAAGCTCGATAGATTAGAGTAAAACTCCGCACTGCATGAATCAACATCCTCAACACAAATGACAATCAAGCCTACATAGAAACCTACGTACTAAGTGTACGACTAAATAGTTCCCACATCAAGTTGAGGAACTAAAATGGCCAAATTTGATAATCGGTTATTTAACAATCAAAGCAAACAAACAAATATTTAACACCATATGCAATCATTAGGCCTCTTTAATTAATCTTTTATTAATTAAATCACTTGCTAAATATTCACTTCAAATTATCTTTAAAAATATATAATCGCAAACCATTTCAACATTGGAAAACATTACCATATACTTATTTAATAATAAGTAATTCACAAATCTCTTTGTTTTCAACACTTAGAAAATATTCCATATACTTAAATCGGGATTAAGTATATATTTTATTCTTTAAGGAAAACATTCTCTTTAAACGCAATTATTTGGGTCAAAATGAATGTTGCGTAAAAGATCGTTACGACAACCCAAAATCACTAGTATAGGGATTCAAAATTTAGACAGATATATAAATCCCATATACTGTACAAAATATTTTCTTTCGAAAATCATTTACTATAACAACAGTATTACAGTCCACCATTTCGTTACTTCTCGAAATAGTCTATTTCAACAATGAAAGTTGAAATCTATGTATTCGATACTTACACATTTTAAAACATCTACAAACCGTTTACCTCACTTTAAAATATCACCTTCCAAAAATATCCATTTTATTTTAATATATTATTCACTGTCCAAAATCGTGAATATAATTCTCTTATCCAAATTCAATACTTCTACACATTTATTTTAAAGGATAATCCACTGTCCAAAATCATGGATATATCTCCTTTACCAAATTCATTACTATTGCATATTTAATTAAAGTATTATCCACTGTCCAAAATCGAGAATGAAATTCCTTTAACAATTTGTATATTTAACTTACCAAAATTAGTTGATTTCACATTATAAAACAATGTTTATAAATTCCATTATTTTTATTTCATAAAAACTTCCATATATAAAACCCCTTTATATACCACTTCCATTTATCTCATTTATGTGCCAAAAATCAAATTTATAATTAATTCACTTATAAGTCATTTATTTACCAATTCATTCATTTATAACTTCCCAAATTATAAATCTTATTCACTTATAAGATTCACTTACAACTTCATTTTAACATTTATAAAACTCCTTTACAATCCCATTATTTTGATTTATAAAGTATCCATTTTATAAATCTCATATATAAAACCATTTATAATAAATTTAAAAATCTCTATTTAAACTATTTTACATATATAGTTAACTCCTGTAACGACCCGTAAATTTTCGATAAACTAAAATAGCTAATTTAAAAGATTTCGTGATTTAATGTTAGAAAAATTTTTGTAATTCGTTTGGAATAATAATAACTGGAATGAATTGCAACAATAATTATCCAAGTAATGAAAAATGAATGCTACTTAGTGAATGCCTTTGAAATCAATAGTTGAATAGGATAATAAATGTTGAAATTCATTGGGTATAATAGAGTAATTGATTGATAAGTAAAATCTATCTAAATCAAATATTGAATATTGAACAGGTAAATTGTTTAAATTAAATATTTAAAACTTATTGAATAATTGAATAACTGTAAAATGAAAATAGTGTTCTAAATTGTGAATTGGTTTTAAAAGTTGATTCTTATAAGTTCAATTTCAATATTTCAAAAGATAATGAATTATTGGATAATCGAAATTGTTTAAATTTAATATTTGGAATTTATTGAATAATTTGATAATGGGAATCGAATAACCGTATAATGGAAATTGTTGTTCTATAATTTTAATTCGTTTCAAAAGCTAAATTTTTAAGTTCGTTTTTGAATACTTCAAAAGATAGTGATTTAAGAATAATCAAATTTTGTTTAAATTTAATATTACAAATGTTTGAATAATTAAATTTCGAATTTGATATGATTAATTTGAAATTGAAATTTAATATATGAAAATAGAGTGAATAATTGAAATTTGATTTAAATATGATTCAAATTGGTTTCCAAAGTGAATGTAAGTTATAATGTGATTTTAATAGAGTTAATAAGATTTTAAAATTGGAATTTATTGGATAATTGAATAACGGGTTTAATATGATTAAAAACTATTCGTAAAATTTTATTTTATCATATTAAAGTTAGAATGATGTCGTAGAACTTTTAAAATCGAATTAAAAGTTAATTTGTGAAAATTGAATATTTTAATATTTAAATCGACCAGTGAAATTAGCCATTTTACGAATAGTCTCAGAATTGGACAAAACTAGTTCCATTGGATCCGTAATAGTTTGTTATTATCGGATTTCAGTTTTCGTAGCAATCAGAGTTGTCGTTTGACCGTGGCAGCTCGAAACGCATCGAAATTGTTTCAATATTAATTTAACGAGTTAAAATAGTCATTTTTCAAACAGTCTCGGATTTCGACGAAACTAGTTTCATCGGATCCGTAATATGATATTATTGAAAGGTTTCAAATTTCGTGTCAATCGGATTTACTGTTTGTCCGGGGCGAGCCAAAACGCATAGAAATCGGTTTAATCGATTTAATTTAAAATCGAACATTTATTGCCATAACTCGCACAGATGATCGAATTAGCTCCCGAAACATATTCCATTGTGTCCCGAATGCGAGGTAAACCCTAGGAACGTCAGTTACCGCGCGAAATTCGGAGTTTGGAAAAGCCGGATGAATAGTATTCGTCGTTTCCTATAAATAGCCCCTTTATTCACAAATTAAAAATAAAAAAAGGCTAGGGTTTCTTATTGCCGGCCGCCGCTTATAATAATCAAAGGCCGAAAATGTCAGTTCTTCTCCCCTAAAATTCTTCAAATCCGTTCACAATTTCAAAAAGTTTTCAACTACAATATTGTAGATCGCGATGTGATCTATCAGTTCAACGGTCAAGATCGTATTTAACGAAGCGGATTGACGTGAATCCTCGTGCAATGGCGCGCCATTCATCATCGTTTTTCAAGCCTTAGTGTCGACCGAGCTCGACGTGCTCATAGGCGTGAGTAGGGGAGAACACGAGCTACAGGATGGCGGCCTTGGATCAACGCCTCGATGAGCTTGGTGGGTGCGGCTTTTTGATTTTGAACGAACGAATGGGTTACGGCTTCATTGTTTTACTGGAGCAAGCATTGCGTGATGGAAGAAAAGGGGAGCATCGGCCTTGATGCGTGCCAGGCAAATCCAACGGCCCAGAATGGATTAGGTATAAAAAAATTAAATTATGTTGTAATTTTATAATTAAAAATTCGTGTAACTTTGAAAATCCATATCTTTTAAATACGAGGTCCGATTGAGACGAGATTTTTTGCGTTGGAACCGTTTTGTCGAGCACTACGCAATGCAACTGGATTGGAATCATTTGGAGCTAGTGAAAATTTCGGGTAAAATTAAACGCTCGTTTAATTTTATTCGAAATAAAACGCTGGAACTACATTGAAATCAAGGTGAGTGTTTTATAACGCTCATAACGTACTGAATATCTTTATGCTAGTTAAATTTGATATTATGAAGTGATATGAATTTTATTAGTCGTTGTTTGATAGAATTTAATTGTCATATAGATTTTCATTGAATTAACCGTTGAAAATTAAATTGACAGTTAAATTGAAATTGAAATTGAATTGCGATTAAATTACCTGACATTAATAACTATGAAATTTCCATGAATTGTATTGCCTATTGGATGATGTATGTCGATGGATGTTATTGGTTGATAGTTAAATGTTTGGATGTTTATTTGCTTATATATACTGTTATGCATACATATGACACCGTGATTTGATTTAAGTGATATATATTCATCCTTGACATTTAATTGAAATAAATAATTACTTGGCCATAGGATAGAAAATTATATACGGACACCGAATTGGCTAAATTAATAATTTTTAAAATCGTCGATTTGAAATTTATTTAAATGTTTTGATTTAAAAGTTATAAATAGAAATAAATTTATAGAAATCGAATTTATCGAAAATTGAGTTTGGAATGTTGAAATAAATTTTGGTTAAAAGAAATTGTTAAATAATATAAGTCGAGACTTTGAAATTTAAAAATTGGGATTTGATTGAATTTCGAAAATTGATTTGTTTAAAGATTTAACCTTAATTCGAGCTTTGAATATTACTAAGTAAAAGAGATATAAAAATGATATTTTGAAATTGAGCTTGGAATTGAATCATATTTGAAATTTGGAATTGAATCATGTTTGAAATTTGGATTTGAATTTGAATATTAAAGGAAAATTTTGTTAAGTGTTATAAATTGATATTTTGAAAAATCAAGCTCCAAATCGATATAAATTGTAATTGAATTAATTGGAGATGAATATAGAATCGAATCGATTTGAAGTCAAAGTTGACATTGATTTGAATTGAAATCGAAATTGAATCGGTAGAATGGAAATTGAAATTGATTTGAATTGAGAAGTTATAATTGAAATGTTTTGATTTTGAAGCTGTTTCATTTTGTTTTCCAAATTACTCTGTTATATAAACCATCTTTAAATACTTAAATATTTTAACCTATATTAATTATTTTAAATTAATTTATCTATTTGAAATCCATTTAAAGATTTTAAGTATTTTTAACTATTTTAATTATTTAAAACTACTTTTAAACCACTTAAAACTATTTTCAAAAATTTCAAGCTGAGCAATAAGGTGAAATGTTTATGTTTAAATCTTGAATTTAAATATGAATTTGGTTAAATGAAGTTGCAACCTAAAGTGAAATTCGAAATGATTTTGGAAATCGAAATGAGATATTGAGGCGAAAAATGATTTTTGAAACGAAACCTTACACTTTAAATAGATGCGATGATATTTGAAATGGATATGATTTTTTGAAGCGAATATGATATTTTGATATCAATTATGAATCGATTTGAAATGTAAAAGAGCCAATGGTGTAATAATACGTAGTTATTAAAGAGACTGGGATCAGATATGGACATACTCTCTGTCGATACCGAAAACCACTTTAATAACTATTATACGCGGAGTGTTGATCCAGAATGAAGTGGATGGTTTGGTGAACGCGTTGACTGAAGAAAGAGAACGATATTGGATGACCCTTGACATGACTAAAACAGGAGCCGCGCCGGGCCATTGAGGTTCGCCATCTCTAGCGGACACACTTCTTCGATACCATATCTATTACATTTGTGATGCGATTTGGGTGCACCCCTTGATTTGGGAGTGTTGTTTTGCGGTGTTGGGGTAGCTGCTGGCTATGCTCAACATCAGTCCGGATCACGCAACTACTAGTATCCTAGTTGGTATCGCCTCATGTACCTTGTCATACTGATTATCCTATTCGCGACCACTACGTTATGCTTTGTGTTATACCTATGGGGTACCCTCTGATATCCACTAGTTTACGGTGGGGCTTACGGTGCTGTATAGACTATGGCATTATAAAAATGTGTTAAGGGGGATTATGGTAACGCCTTAACGCTATTTTGATACTTTATATTACTGATAGGCATTATCTACTTAGCGTACATTGATGCATAGTAGATAGTTTAACAGATCCTTAAGAGATGGAAAATCTCGTAACATCTCTTGAGTTATTGCACGCACGTTGACACTGGATATGAGATGTCAAACCCCATGAACATCTTTGACGCCGTTACACTCATATTCATTTACGATTGATTTAACTTTCATAAGGATATTTTAGTCCTGACTCGAGTGTTTTGTCTTTTCATTACGCTCGGGCCAGTCTTGAGTTTTCAGATTTTGAAAATCTATTCTGGAGGACGAAGACGAAGATTTGGTACACTATTACTATTATTATCTGTGCATCATGCTGTCTGCTGCATTGTTTTAATTGTTCTGTTGTATATGTATAACTCTGATAAATGCTGTATAAATAATTGTCAAAGTATAGTAAACAGCTTCATGAACTGTTCATTTGACTATTATATTTTATCGTTCCGCTGTGAGATTCTGTGTTGTTTCATTTCCTTTATTCCTCTTTCTTTTCTTTTCTTATTTACCCCAATAACCATCTGCCCTTTTGAATGGTTTGGAATCGGCATGTGTATTTGATCGTCGGTTTAAACTATCCAAAAAGGTGGGTCGTTACAGTTGGTATCAGAGCTTTGGTTTAGCGATAACCTTAGCTTTGTGGGGTCTGACTCTTTATAAATAGGGTAGTAATACCCTATGATGAGTCGCTGAGTGAATATATATATATATATATATATATATATATATATATATGAGAGAGCGTATTTGTTAGTGATATAAAATGTTTTATATTGTGTCGGTTGATTTGTTGAGTGGCTTATGGATTCTGGTCAATACGAGTAATTAACGTCATTGATAGGGATCCCTAAACACTCGAACAGAACAATTCGACATATTATTGTTTTGAAACTGGGTAAATGAAATAATTTTACCCTAATTATATTTTGTATATAAAGAATTTATTTCAAAATTTATTATGATCTATCTAGCTTATTTGGTTGTTGGAAACGATAATATTGATTGTTATCATTAATTGGATATTGTGTTTTAATAAATAAGGCTTATTGAAAAATAAACGATAATAAAACAACTTGTGGAATATTTCAAGAAAGTAAAATCCTATAAGAATATTGTATAAAGGTGACTTATAAATTAAAATAGATCTAAATTGGAAATATTGAATTTAAGACCCGGAGATCTTGAAATATGGTTTTCAAAGCTTTGAAGAAAATATATAGTAATATTAGTTGGAAATATTTATGAGAAATATTTTGAAAGGATTTTAAGAAGAAATGAATTCAGTACTCCTCTCTTATGTCGTTGGAAAATAATTTCGATGTTGACTGCGCAGCATCATCGACGTTCATTTTCGAGTCTCAAAGTGGGGGAGACTTCTAAGAAGCTTTGCTTTTCTTCGAAATTATTTTGGGAAAATGGGTTTTGGTTTAAACTCCAAAGGTATGATTTGATATATTAAAGATATAAGTGTATATGTTTATTTCAAATGATTTGAAAAGAACCGGGCATTTAAATTTCTAAGTTATGTTAATTAGTAATTTTCAAATTTTTTGAATGAAACGTGAATAACCAAAATTTATAAAATAAGAGGATTAAGATATCTAAGCTTATTGTTTGGGAAACCTTTAAAGTTGAAAGGTAAAGAGGATTTAAATAAATCAAATTTGTGAACATTCTAATTAAGTAAAATGAAATTCTATAAATTTGTATAATACCAAATTTGCATTCTAATAACATATAATATGACTTACCAAATGTAAAAAAAAAAAGTTAAAATGATGTTTTGGACATGTAATGAGATATTATACAAATAAACAGAACCTGAAAGTAATTGAAATATACAAGTAAGGAAAACTCAAAAGGAATTAAAATGTATATAAATGGAAAATTTTGACTGTGATAAAAATTATATATACTTAAATATAACATGAAATGATGAATGGATAAATGGAACAAGTAAGTGAACTTAAGAAAGAAGATAAATGAATCGTATTATATCTTTGTAAATTGGTTATAGAAAATAAATATAAATTGCATAGAAAAATTTGAATTTGTAACTTTGAGATAACCGTAAACTAAGAAAAGTCATTTAGGAGAGGTTAGACTTTTATAGGATGATTAACAAACTAAAGTGCCAGTTAATAAAATGTTCCACAAATGAATTCGTTATTAACTGAAATTATGAAAATGCAATAAATGTAAACAAAGGAATTTCTTATAGATAAGAATCAATTTGAAAATGAAATTGAGTTTAATTAAATTATATAGAATGTTTAAAATGAACTTCAGTAAGAAAATTCTTTGATATGATGTTTGAGAAAAGATAATGATAAAGAACATGCTATGTAAAGAAATGAATATACTAACTAAATAATAGATTGTGAATAATTAGTTGGAAAAAGAAAGAAGTCAATAAAATAATTTAGTATAGATAAACTGGATAGAAATCCATTGGAAGGTAATACGTGAGATTGTACGTATATTATTTTATTTGCATAACGATTTGATCCAAATTCGAGCACAAAATTTCGAGATGATTTATATCGATCCAAGTTAGGATTTTTCACTCGATTTTCGACGGCGAACCCTAGATATGGATTTTTAATTTGATTCTGGAATTCTCTATCATAGTGTATGGCTATGCAAGGAGAGTAACAGTTTCCAATCAAGGAACCAAATCTGAGTCCGCACTAAAGAGTCGTGTGAACGATACTATTTTGGATGTGAAATTTTGTGATCGAATAAGCGATTAGATTGATATTGCTCACGGATGATATATGTACGGCTTACGGACTTAATTAAAAGTTAATATTGGAAATTTAAGATGCCAAATATGTGAAGATAAATTTGTAACTTTTGAGATAACTATAAACTAAGGAAAGTCATATATAAGAAGTTAGACTTTTATGGAATGACTATAAATTAAAGTGATGACTAATAAAACGTTCTGCATTAATAAAATGTTCCGCAAATAAATTGGTTATTAACTGAAACTGAATATGAAATAAATGTAAACAAAAGAATTTGGTATGGCTAGGAATAAATTGGAATCAAAAGAGATAAACCAAATTGAATGTAAAATTAATAATTTGGTTATGTTGGGTATGATTTGGTTGTTATATGATTGTTAGTTGATTGTATATAATTCATTAAATGTTAATGAAATTGAAAGCTATAAATCATTGGAATCAAATTTGAAGTTATATGAATTTAAATAGAATTTAAGTTGATTCAAATTAAAAGTGAACTAATGTAAATATAAATTAGTGAATATTAACTAATTTAATTGAGAATGAATGTTAGTAAAATCCAACGTTAATGAATCAACTGTGATTAAAATTGAAACCAAGTCAATAAATATTAATGAGAAGTGAATTTATACTGATTGGTAATGGATTTGTTGGATGATAGTTGGATGATAGTTGATTGATGGTTGCATATGTTGTTTTATTGCATTTGCTATGTTGGTACATGTAGTTGTTATGTTTCTATATGATGTATATTGATATTATTTTCATATATGCATGTTTCTCATGGTTTGTTGAGTGTTTAGTAGGTGCGGATTGCGCTTGCTTCGCATTTGGAGCTCGCTTTCGCGCTATATTAGCCGTATATGCTCGCTAATAATATATAAGATACATATCTCGGATTACATACCGTACTTTTACACTTATTTCCCTGCGGGATGCCTCATCACTTGATGAGATGTATATTTGTGATATATATACTGTCATTTTTTTTTCCGATCGTGCCGCGCAAAGGAGACTCTGTCGAAATTTTTCGTAAAATCCGGGTGTTATAAATTTTTTCAAGTTTTAAATTTTTTTTATAACTTGATAACTAACTTTTAAAGTTAGAAAGCCGTTAGGAATAACTTGGTGAAAGTGTAGTAATGACTTTATAAATGGAATTTCATTGTTTATAAGTTGGTAACTTTGAATAAAATATATCTAATGTTGAATTCTATACTTAGTTCCTTTTCCCTTCTTTTTCCTTTTCGGGGACGAAAAGTTTTGAGTGGGGGAGAGTGTAACGACCCGTAAATTTTCGATAAATTAAAATAGCTAATTTAAAAGATTTCGTGATTTAATATTAGAAAATTTTTTTCTAATTCTTTTGGAATAATAATAACTGGAATGAATTGCAACAATAATTATCCAAGTTATGAAAAATGAATGCTACTTAGTGAATGCCTTTGAAATCAATAGTTGAATAGGATAATAAATGTTGAAATTCATTAGGTATAATAGAGTAATTGATTGATAAGTAAAATCTATCTAAATCAAATATTGAATATTGAACAGGTAAATTGTTTAAATTAAATATTTAAAAGTTATTGAATATTCGAATAACTGTAAAATGAAAATAGTGTTCTAAATTGTGAATTGGTTTTAAAAGTTGATTCTTATAAGTTCAATTTCAATATTTCAAAAGATAATGAATTATTGGATAATCGAAATTGTTTAAATTTAATATTTGTAATTTATTGAATAATTTGATAATGGGAATTGAATAACCGTATAATGGAAATTGTTGTTCTATAATTTTAATTCGTTTCAAAAGCTAAATTTTTAAGTTCGTTTTTGAATATTTCAAAAGATAGTGATTTAAGAATAATCAAATTTTGTTTAAATTTAATATTACAAATGTTTGAATAATTAAATTGTCAATTTGATATGATCAATTTGACATTGAAATTTAATATATGAAAATAGAGTGAATAATTGAAATTTGATTTAAATATGATTCAAATTGGTTTCCAAAGTGAATGTAAGTTATATTGGGATTTTAATAGAGTTAATAAGATTTTAAAATTGGAATTTATTGGATAATTGAATAACGGGTTTAATATGATTAAAAACTATTCGTAAAATTTTGTTTTATCATATTAAAGTTAGAATGATGTTGTAGAACTTTTACAATCGAATTAAAAGTTAATTTTTGAAAATTGAATATTTTAATATTTAAATCGACTAGTGAAATTAGCCATTTTTCGAACAGTCTCAGAATTGGATGAAACTAGTTCCATTGGATCCGTAGTAGTTTTTTATTATTGGATTTCAATTTTCGTAGCAATTGGAGTTTTCGTTTGACCGTGGCAGCTAGAAACGCATCGAAATTGTTTTAATATTAATTTAACGAGTTAAAATAGTCATTTTTCAAACAGTCTTGGATTTCAATGAAACTAGTTTCATCGGATCCGTAATATGATATTATTGTAAGGTTTCAAATTTCGTGTCAATCAGATTTACCGTTTGTCCGGGGCAAGCCAAAACGCATAGAAATCGATTTAATCGATTTAATTTAAAATCGAACGTTTATTGCCATAACTTGCACAAATGTTCGAATTAGCTCCCGAAATCTATTCCATTGTGTCCGGAACGCGGGATAAACCCTAGGAACGTCAGTTACCGTGCGAAATTCGGAGTTTAAAAAAGCCGGATGAATAGTATTCGTCGTTTCCTATAACCCTTTATTCACAAATTAAAAATAAAAAAAGGCTAGGGTTTCTTGTTGCCGGCCGCCTCTTATAATAATCGAAGGCCGAAAATGTCAGTTCTTCTCCCCTCAAATTCTTCAAATCCGTTCACAATTTCAAAAAGTTTTCAACTACAATATTGTAGATCGCGATGTGATCTATTAGTTCAACGGTCAAGATCGTATTTAACGAAGCGGATTGACGTGAATCCTCGTGCAATGGCACGCCGTTCATCATCGTTTTTCGAGCCTTAGTGTCGACCGAGCTCGACGTGCTCATAGGCGTGAGTAGGGGAGAACACAAGCTACAGGATGGCGGCCTTGGATCAACGCCTCGATGAGCTTGGTGGGGGCGGCATTTTGATTTTGAACGAACGAATAGGTTACGGCTTCGTTGTTTTACTGGAGCAAGCATCGCGTGATGGAAGAAAAGGGGGGCATCAGTCTTGATGCGTGCCAGGCAAATCCAACGGCCCAGAATGGATTAGGTATAAAAAAATTAAATTATGTTGTAATTTTATAATTAAAAATTCGTGCAACTTTGAAAATTCATATCTTTCACATATGAGGTCCGATTGAGACGAGACTTTTTGCGTTGGAATTTTTTTGTCGAGCACTACGCAATGCAACTGGATTGGAATCATTTGGAGCTAGTGAAAATTTCGGGTAAAATTAAACGCTCGTTTAATTTTATTCGAAATAAAACGCTGGAACTACATTGAAATCAAGGGAGTGTTTTATAACGCTCACAACGTACTGAATATCTTTATGCTAGTTAAATTTGATATTATGAAGTGATATGAATTTTATTTGTCGTTGTTTGATAGAATTTAATTGTCATATAGATTTTCATTGAATTAACCGTTGAAAACTAAATTTACAATTAAATTGAAATTGAAATTGAATTGCGATTAAATTATCTGACATTGATAACAATGAAATTGCCATGAATTGTATTGCCTATTGGATGATGTATGTCGATGGATGTTATTGGTTGATAGTTAAATGTTTGGATGTTTATTTGCTTATATATACTGTTATGCATACATATGACACCGTGATTTGACTTAAGTGATATATATTCATCCTTACATTTAATTGAAATAAATAATTACTTGACCATAGGATAGAGAATTATATACGGACACCGAATTGGCTAAATTAATATGTTTTAAAATCGTCGATTTGAAATTTAAATGTTTTGATTTAAAAGTTATAAATAGAAATAAATTTATAGAAATCGAATTTATCGAAAATTGAGTTTGGAATGTTGAAATAAATTTTGGTTAAAAGAAATTGTTAAATAATATAAGTCGAGACTTTGAAATTTAAAAATTGGGATTTGATTGAATTTCGAAAATAGATTTGTTTAAAGATTTAACCTTAATTCGAGCTTTGAATATTACTAAGTAAAAGTGATATAAAAATGATATTTTGAAATTGAGCTTGGAATTGAATCATATTTGAAATTTGGAATTGAATCATATTTGAAATTTGGATTTGAATTTGTATATTAAAGGAAAATTTTGTTAAGTGTTATAAATTGATATTTTGAATAATCAAGCTCCAAATCGATATAAATTGTAATTGAATTAATTGGAGATGAATATGATTGTAATAATCAAGCTCCAAAACGGTACGACCTAGTGAAGACAAAATGAGGTCTAACGACCTAACGACTCAAGGGTCATACGACCTAACGGCTGCGACCTAGGGGTCTAAGGGGTCAAGCGACTTAGTGGTTGCGACCTAGAGGTGTTCGCGACCTAACGATGACTCACGACCCAACATGGCCGACTTAACAGAGTCGGGCGACCTAAGGTAAATGGTCCAACGACCTAACTCGAACGACTTATCTGGAGCTTAGGTCGGAGACGACCTACGAGATAAACCAGGCCGACTTAGTGGACGAGCGACCTAAGGTAAATGGTCCAACGACCTAACTCGAACGACTTATCTGGAGCTTAGGTCGGAGACGACCTACGAGATAAACCAGGGCGAGCGACTTAACGTTTGCCTAGAGATTATAGGTCGGAAACGACCTAAGACTTAAAGCTTAACTCGCGAGCGACCTACGGCTTAAGGCCAAACTCGTGAGCGACCTACGACTTAAGGCTTAACTCGCGGGCGACCTAACTCCGAAGTGCCAATACTTCCAGAATGACCTAAAGCCCTGCGACCTATGGTACTAACTCGCGAGCGACCTAACGACTTAACTCGTGAGCGACCTAATTCCGAAGTGCCAATTCTTCCAGAACGACCTAAAGTTAACTCGTGAACGACTCACGACCCATGGACGAACGACTTAACTTCGAACGACCTAAAAATGGCCAGAACGACCTAAGTGCAGAAAATTCACCAAAATGCTAAAAATTGGAGTTTTTCGCCAATCCAATCCAAACCAAATGCAAATGTGCATGCAAAAGTGATAGGGAATCATTCCCAACAGTCCAATATAGTTATAGACTAGATTTGTGAGACAAAAATCTCACCTTTGCACTAAAGTTTATGAAGATGAAGCTTGAAAGCAAGGAGAAGCAATCCAAAGCTTGAATCCAACATCTTCTACTTGAATTTGGAGTTGAATGTTGGATTTGCAATTGAATTTGTGCTTGGAGTTTTAATTTCCCATTCCCTCCACCATTAATGCCAAAGCTTGATTAGTTAGGAAATTTATGAAGAGTGAGGAGAAGAGGGTTGGAACTTGGGCTTAATAGGCTAAACTAACCCAAAGTCCAAAGCGGGAAAAGTTAGTGAAATTTCACTAACTCCAAACCTATCGATGTTTATACTTAAAAAGTTGTAAACGACATTTCGAACTCAATGGAAGTGGTCTCGAGTCCTAATTTGACCGTTTGCAAAAAGTAGCTTTTCGGACCAAAATCCGATTAACGAGTTAATATTTAAATAAAATATTTAAATACAAACTCGATAAATATGCGGGTTGTTACACATTTCCTTTATTCCTCTTTCTTTTCTTTTCTTATTTACCCCAATAACCATCTGCCCTTTTGAATGGTTTGGAATCGGCATGTGTATTTGATCGTCGGTTTAAACTGTCCAAAAAGGCGGGTCGTTACAACTCCTTATTTCAAAAATCACATTTAGATTAAATTTCACAAAAATCATAATTTTTATGACATAAAAATTATATCTTTTGTTTGTTTAAAAATCCATTCATTCCCTTAACCAATCAAAATTAACAAAACATCTATTTTCAAAATCACTTTGAAAATCCTTTTAAATTTGGAAATCATTACTTCAATATTTTTAAATTATCAGAAATAGGCCCAATGCTGCAGTATCACTAAATACATCAATCACGACATCCAAAACATCATATATCATATGATAATAGCATATATCACATTATCTTTAAATAAATCAATACTGGTGAGGAATTCAGTTGGATCCCTCCAACCTATCACCTGCAACAAATATGCATATTAGAATATGTGTACAATGTCCGCTTCGAGGCAGACGTGCGTACAAAAGGTCATCCGCTCATACACGGGAAGGTATAGGGTCTCATCTGCTCCAATAGACAGGAATATATGCAAATACCAATCAATATATAGATAATATATAATATATCATCCGAAAAATCACCAATCATCACAAAATAAATTTATTCCCACTTATATAAAAATATCAGTGAGTCAGAAAGAGTGAATTGTGCTCACTTTGGTTCCAATAGCAGTTGTAGTGTTTTATTCCAAATAAAATTAAATGAGCGTTTAATTTTACCCAAAATTTACACTAGCTCTAATCAACTCCAAACCAGCTCTAAAATGTAGTGCTCGTCAATACGGACCCAACGCAACTTGTTTCGTTAAAAAAGTACCTCGTATGACAAACTTATGATATTTAGAGATTGTACGAATTTTATATATAATAATTTCAATTTCTATTTTATTTTTTATAACCTAGATCGATCTAAGCCGTTCATTTTCCTTTGATCAACTCATCAAGCCACACATTTTCTTTCTTCTTCCAGGCATATATGCGAGCATCAAAACCCACCATCATTCGAACATTGACCATATGCCCCTCTCTCCATGTTCATCGAGACAACGATCGCACAACGCCATTACGTGCGCCATAGCGAGCTCCATCATTGGCCGGAGCCCGGTTGAACTCAGTCATGCCTCTGCTCCGAAACTCATTCTCGAACGCACGACGTTCGACATCATTTTGCCGCCATCCATAGCTTGAAATCCCATCTCAACCGTTCATTTCGAAGATCCCGATGCCCTCTTCGTTTTTGTAGTTAGATATTTTACATAATTTTTGATGGATTGGATGAAATCGGAGGAATAAAATGGGAAGATATCGGCCATTGAACGAATAACTGGTGGCTTGGCCTAGATGAATTAGGGTTTAGTGAAAATAAGAAAAAATGTTGGCCTTTTATAGAAAATTCTCGCGCACTATTCATATGATTTTTTTTCCGAACTCAAAACAAAGCATTCCACCTAGCGTTTATAATGTTTTATCCCTATTTCGAACACAATGGATTATATATCCGGAGCCAATTCGATCATTTTGAAAGATAGGTTTTTAAATCGAATTCTTTAAATTTAAAATTCACTTAAACGAGTTTCTACGTGTTTTAGCTTGCCCAGGAAAAACCGTAAATCCGATTGACACGAAATTTGAAATCCTATAATAATATAACATTACGGATCCAATGAACTGGTTTCGTCGAAATGCAAGACTGTTACAAAAATGACTATTTTTACACGTTAACTAAATATTAAAATATTCTATTTCTACAAATTAACTTTTAGTTCAATTTTAAAAGTTATCTATCAATATTCTAATTCAAATATAATTTATTTCATCTTTATAAATCATTTTCATTCACATTTAGTCCAAATTCCAATTATTTACGTAATTTCAAATATTAAATTAACAAATTAATTATCACATTAAATCAAGATATTCGAAATATAAATCACTCAGCTTATAAAATTTACTTTTGAATATTCAAAATCAATTAAATTTACGAATATCGAATGACTGAAATTCTGGGTTGTTACAACAGTCGTCATATAGGCCATCGTATTATAGATGGCAAGTTAGGAATTTGGAAGCTGGTCAGTTAAGAGCAGTCATAGTCTACCCTAGAAGCTTGATCCAGTAACCGATCCTCGTTCATGTCATATCATCTTGGTTCTCTAGCCTTTGAGTGTATCGTTTGAGTAGCAGTTCCCTATCCATTCCTCGGTTGCAATTCAGCAGCTACCACTTGATCCCCTATGCTTGGGTCAATCACAAGACGTAAGGGTAGCAGATAGAACTCACCATCTTTAATTAGAGATATTTTATAAAAATGGATCGTACCCAATGCATGTTTATTTTAAAAAATGGATCATACCCGATCCATATTTTGTTTTGGAATAGGGATCGATTAAGCAAGGGTTCGGTTCTGGACGAACGCGGCATAGGGATCTGTAATGGGTAGATCGATTAGTCATGGCATGCTCTATCCCTTAGCGATCGGTACTGAATGTTTTGTGAGAGGGATCAGTCATACGGAGTATAAAGGGATGGTAATGTGAAGGGATACGTGGTATAGGGATCAGTATATAGACCTTATAGAGGGATCAGTATATAAATTTTGCAGAGGGATCGGTATACATACCTTAGGAGGAATCGATATATACACCTTGGAGAGGGATCAGTGTATCTACCTTATTGAGGGATCGGTATATACGCATTATAGAGGGATTGATATATATATATATATACACACACATTGTAGAGGGACTAGTATATACACATTTTAGAGGGATCAATATATATACTGGAGAGATCGGTATAAATATATGTTGAAGGGATCGATATAGCTGTTTCGGAGGGATCGGTATTGATGTCTTTGGAGGGATTAGTATTCAGCATGTATATGTATTTAGGGGTTGGTCATGAAGGGATCATTGCAAGACCCCATAAAGGAGGGATCAGTCATGATGGCTTTGATGGAAGGATCGGTTATTTTGGCCTTGAGAGAGGGAACGACTATTTTGACCTTGAGAGAGGGATCAGCCTTTAGCTAACTTGAGTGCAAACTTCAGCATTTGATCCCAAGAACTTCCATACATGAGTGAATCCGATCCCTCCAAAATGGATACAAGCACATGAACAACTCCAAACAAGAACATAAGCATCATCATTTCTTTCAGTTCCGCAGGAAGTTGATTTAATTCTTCTAACCATGACTATTAGCTTCCTTGAATTTCCTTTAAATCCGAGTAGAGTAGGAATTTTATTGGCAGAACGCTGGATCTATCTTACGAATATGGGAATCCACAAGTAGATGATGAGATCTAATCAGGCCAAAAATTCAGCTATCAGTGAAAGCACAAAACGTTGACAACAAAAATGGGCATTGTGACATCCCCTATCTAGAGGCCCAAAACAAAGCACTACAGATGCTGTAGTCATCTATAGTATTAACTTCCGATGACTAAATTCAGCTATGTTAATGGTATCTAATATCAGAAGCACTTCAATATGAAACAAAGCACGAATTTTAAAACAACATTTTTCCCATTACATTTCAAAACAGGTGTTCCATATTCAAGTTACATAATCCCAAATGTTTCCAAGGAAATGATAAAATATCTTATTACAAAATATGCCAAGAGTGCCATATGAAGATGCCTCTTTGGATGATCAGAGTCATGTAGTCATAATTGACTTAATACATACAGAGCGGAAACAAACACAAAACAAAGAACCACTACTCCTAAATAGCCATCTGTTAGCTTCCTGCTCTCCTCCAATAGTTTTATTAGCTATCCTACTAAACCTGAAGGATCCTCAACCCTCAGCCTACTTAAATCAATTTTGAGCACCCGAGTGTTTAAGGGGAAAACATAAACTTCGAGTCAGACATAAAGCCTGGTGTGAATAATACTATACATATCGGTTATTAATGTTATGTGAGACCACCCTGCTAAGCGGAATGGGTTTCCCCTCACTAACATCCTTTTAAAACATATCCTTTGTAAACCTTTATCATACAACCAAAACTGGTTAAAACTGTAGAACATTATTATATTATGTAAACATATAAGCAAATGGATTATTTGTCCGATCATTATAGTTTTGTTTGGCTTACTATTAACCTTTGGCTGACTCGAGCCTACCATAAAAAAATAACATATTTTAGCTACCATCTGTTAGACACATCTTCTAGACAGCCTATCCTTAACTATCTGTTAAATACTTCTCTTCTAGACGGTCTGTCCCTAACTTAACATCTACTAGGGTCACCTAATCCTAATGGTTTTGCGGGCTCACCAATAACCTATATGTATACAAACATATATTCCCTTCTGTGTGTAACCATAATTTTAGTCTGTGACAAAGCCCTACACACTTGAATTTTGGACTAAATTAGCTGGGGCCAATAGCTAATGTATAGGGCACGACCCTACACTAGTCCCATCTGGTATTCTAATATCTGAGTCATTTTCTCTTAGGGATAAGTTCCCTTAAATTTTCCTTGAAGAACTCTTTCAAGTTTGATTTAGATCTTTAAACATACTTGCACAAGGAAAATACATATTTTCTATGCTTGACTCGAATTCACTTTGCCATGTTATATATGTGTGTTTATATATATATATATATATATATATATATATATATATATATATATATATATATATATATATATATATATTTCTCAACCCCTTATTAATGAAAACATTTACCCCTTTCGAAACCATTAAACCTTGTCTTTTGAAAACTTTGGAACATCCTTTCCTTTATTTTCTCCGAAAGCTTCGAAATAATAGACATCCCTCTTTAAAACCTTTAAATATTGCCTTTATAAAATATTGGAATAGCCCTTCCTTTCTTTTCATCGAAAGCTTCGAAAATAAAGTAAAAACCTTCCATTTCGAGCCCTCGAAACCCTTGGGACCACCTTTTCGAAAGCAATGAAATATTAAACCTTTCGAAAGCCTTCGGGTTCAATTTAAAACATGTGGAAACCTTTCTAAACCATTCAAAGTTTATCTCTTTAAAAACTTAAAAAAATCCTTCTCGGTCGAAACCTTTTGAATTATTCCTTCAAATTGAACAAAAGGATAAGAAGCTCATTGAAGCCGAAAGCACTTCTTTCGAAACCATTAAACCATCTCTTTCGAAACCATTTGGGTTATACTTCAAGTATAGAAAAAGGGTCTTTATAACATTTAAGTTGAAAGCATCTGTTTCGAAACCATTTCCAAAGTGAAGAAGTGATGTTGTCGAAACCATCCCTTTGAAAGCATTGGATGGTCAAGTTTTAAAAGCAAAGTATTCCCTACGAAAGCATTGCCGTTGAAAGGTAGAAAGCGGCAGCTAAAAGGTGACAAAAGCAAGTATTTAAAACTATAGTGCAACCCATTCGAAACCATCTCTTTTAAATCCATTAACCCAGTCGAAAGCCAACTGATTCGAAAGCCATTTAGTCGAAAGCAAGCAGGAAAATTTTAATATAAAAACAAAGTGATGTTTCGAACCCTTCGGAACCTATGGTATCGACCTCATACCTTTTGCCTTCTATCCAATTCGCTAAGTACCAATTTCTTGGTACCAGGCGCATTGGTTTCATTGGAAATGGACGTGGAGGGACTTGGTCGAAAGCTATCTGAGGTGGAAGCAGGTGCCCAAAGCAATGAAACGGTTTAAAAGCCTAAAATAAACATTTCTTTTCACCTAACCTGCTTTACGTGTAAGATTTTGATTGGTTGCCTCTTTTCTTTAACATTAAAAAGCACTGCACATTTTAGAGCTAATTATTTAATTTAAATCATTTTCAAAATACCCATTTTCTTTAATTAAACATGTAAAACATTTAAGTCCCATGCCTTCAATAATTTTATATATTCATCAAAACACATAGGAAAATTCTATAAAAATTTCAAATAATCCTTTTCATTATGTTTTCTAACAAATATAAATTTCAGACCCAAATAATTATTTATATTGCCGTAAATAATTTATAACCCAATAAATCATTTTATTCATAAGAAAATTAATATAAAATCCACCATTATTTAGAAAATTAAGAAAATTGAAACCTATTTCTAAAACATCATTTCCAATCTACATTAAAATTTGCAAGACATTTTGATGTCATTTAATAGAGTTTTCAAATCAAACATGTCATAAAAACTTATATGAATATGCATAAATCATCAAAAAGCATATATAAACTTCCAATCATTCAATACATGGCATACTCATGCAAAATCATTTTGGTTTACCCTTAGATTCGAAAACTATAAGAAAAATGGGATGTAGAAATCATTCACCTTAGCTTTGTGATTAAAGATATGGGATTTGATGTTAAACAAATTGATTCACTTCTTCTCCTTGAAATACTAGCTTTTATCTTCTATTGAGATTGTAAATGGTGACGTCCTTAGGGTGCTTTTTCCTGAAAAAATGTAGTGAACGTATGTTTGATTTCCTAAGAGTTTAGCGTATAAGTTCATCCTATTTCCCATTTTTCCCTTCGTTATTTCCTAACATATCTTATTCATGTGATCATGTTTTGAATTACACATTAACAAGGCACGGCTACCCTTAATTTTAATCAAATTTCAATCTATTAATCATCTTATATTATTTTATTTAGCTAATTAAATATTTGAAATAATATTGCTAAAAAAATGGGTTGTTACGATCTGCCCTCCTTAAAGAATTTCGTCCTCGAAATTACGATAAGGGACACATCAAACAATCAAGGGTTAAACATACCATCAAAACAAATCTGGATAAGCGTTTCTAAACCTACTCTCAGTCTCCGAAATACAGTCTCTAGCATCATCACTCCACTAGACTTTCACTAATCTAACTGTCTTGTTCCTCAAATTCTTCTCATCTTTTGTGACTATCTGAATAGGGTTCCTAACTATAGTCATATCTGGTTCCACTATTAAGTCCTCTAACACAGTCGGTGCTATATTAGTGTCTCGATCCCTAACACGTTTCCTCGGATGAGATACATGAAAAAAATTGTGGATTCCCACCAAATTACTCGGTAACTCTAATCTATACGCGAGGTTCCCGATTCTTTCTAAAATAGGGAACGGTCTTACGAATCATGGTGCTAACTTCCCTGTCTTTCAGAACCTGATAATACCTTTCATCAGCTATACTTTGAAAAAAACATAATCTCCAACCGAGAAATATAAATCTTTTCTTCTTTTATCTGCATAACTTTTTTTCCAAACTGAGCTTTCTTCATTCTCGCCCTTATCAGCTCAATCTTTTCTGCTGCTTGTTTAACCAAATTCGGACCAAGATTGGTCTTTCCCTTGTCTCTAACCAACATGCGGGGGATTTGCATGGTCTTCCATACAAAGCCTCAAAAGGTGCCATTCCTATACTAGCCCGATAACAATTGTTATACGAAAACTCGACTTGGTGTAGGTGGTCTTCCAATGATCCCTCGAAGTTTAATACATAAGCTCATAACAAGTCCTCCAAGATCTTGTTAACTCTTTCCGTCAGCCCATCAGTCTGTGGATGGTAAGCGGTACTCATCTTGAGCTTGGTTCCTAAGATTTCCTAAAGACTCTTCCAAAACTCGCTAGAAAATAAAGAATCTCTATCACTAACAGTACTATTAGGAATTCCATGCGGTCTAACCACATTCTTCATGAATAACTTACCCAATACAAGTGTCGTTCTGTTTTCCTTAACCGAAATGAAATGGGCGCTCTTAGTCAATCTGTCTACAATGACTCATATACTTTCATTCCCTCTATTAGATCTTGCCAATCTCTATAAAATCTATAGAGATGGTATCCCACTTACATATTGGAATGTCCAACGGTTGTAACAATCCACTTGGCTTCTGATGTTCGGCTTTTACCTGCTGACAAGTCAAACACTATTTCACCCATAAGACAACTTCCCTCTTCATAACTTTCCAGAAGAAACTTTCCTTCATATCTTGGCACATGTTTGTTCCTCCTAGACGGATAGTGAACTTTGAATGATGGCATTCCTCCAAAATCTCTTTCCTTATGTCCCCCATATTTGGAACACATAATATGCCCCTCTTTCTCAACCATCCGTTTTAGTCAAGACAAAAATTCTTTAAATCATCGCTCTCCATTCCTTCCCTTAACTTTTTTATCCTTTGAGTCAAAAATGGATCCTCCTCCCGTTTAGAAGCCATCTTCTCAATCATTACTGGTCGGACTTCTATATAAGAAAACCTAGCAGATTTTTCACCAGTCTCACCTTCGGGTCTCCATAGTATTCTATAGGCTGACAATGATTCCAAGTCTTTACATTCTACTGTCACAGCTAATACAGCATTTTGATGCTTCTTACTAAGCGCAGCTGTCACCTAATTTTCTTTTCTGGGAGTATACTCTATTCCAAAATCATAAGCGGTTAGAACTCCAACCAACTTTGTTGTCTCATGTTCAACTCCTTCTGAGATAATAAGTACTTCAACAACTTCTGATCTGTATAAAGCACAAACCTTTCTCCAAAAAGGTAATTCCTACACACCTTTAACGCAAATATAACTATAGCCAACTCCAAATCATGCGTTGGATATCTATTCTCATGTGATCTAAGTTATCAAGAAGCATAGGCAATCACTTTACCTTTTTGAATTAGTACAGCTCCCAATCCTATTATGCATGCATCAATATAAACAAGCAAATCTTGATTCCCCTCTGCAAAAATCAACACAGGTGCATGGGTCAACAAGTGCTTCAAGCTCCGAAATGCTTCCTCACACTTTTCCATCCATACAAAATTTACATCCTTTCGTGTAAGCTTAGTAATTAGCGCTGAATACGCGAGAAATACTTTATAAACTTCCGATAATATCTCGTAATCCATGGAAACTTCTTACCTCAGTTACTATTTCTGGCCTTTTCCAATTATTAACGGCTTCGATCTTTCTTGAATCAACTGACAATCCTTTCTCCGAAACCACATGACCAAGAAATTTCACTTCCTTCTTTCAAAAATGGCACTTCGAAAAGTTTGCCTTTAGCTGATGCTGCCTCAGCATCTCCAACACAACTCTACGATGAACTTCATGCTCCTTCCTATCCTTAGAGTATATCAGAATATCATCTATAATAACAAACACAAATATATCCAAGTGCTCTCTGAAGATTCGATTAATCAAATCTAAAAGGGAATGCCGGTGTAGTAGTGAGTCAGAACGGCATAACTAACCATTCGTACGACCCATATCTCAACCTGAACGCCATCAAAGGTATACTGTCTTCCGCTACTCTAAGATGATGAAATCATGTTTCCAAATCTAACTGAAAGAATATATTGGCTCCAGTCAATTGATCGAAAAAATCATCAACCCTTGGCAGTGGATATCAATTCTTATCGTCTTTTCATTCAGCTTACGATAATCGATACATAGCCTTAGCGACCCGTCCGGCTTCTTAGCAAATACAGCGGCTGCACCCTAAGATGAACTACTTGGTGTAATAAAACTCTTTCCTTCCAAATCTACCCACTGAGCTTTTAACTCCCTCATCTCTGTTGGTTTCATTCTTCTTGGCGGCCTACTCATCGGTTCTGCACCAGGCACTAAATCAATCTAAAACTCAATGGCTCATTTCGACGGCAATCCAACTACATGTTCGAAAACATCCATGAATTCCCTAACTACGAAAACGCGATTCAAATCATCCTCCGACTCCATAACACCCAACAAGCCACTCACCACACAACTGGGTTTTCTACGGTGTAAACTATCCGATCATTACAATCCGGATGTCTAAGTGATATTTTCCTATCAAGGCAAAATATCCTAGCATAATAATTAGTTAACCAATCCATGCCCAGTATAATTCCAAACGCAACTTAATACTACAAGCAAAGGTGTAACCTAGCAAATCAAACTCTACATGGTCACACTTCATCCTAAGCATCACATACCCTCCCATCGGATTTGCAACTCTTAAGGAAGTTGCTAAATATGTGGCCTCTAGGTTAAGTTTATCTACCAAACATCAAGATATGAAAAAATGAAATGAACTAGTGTCAAATAAAACGCTAACAGATATATCATGGATCTGAAGCGTACCTCCTTACATAGCCTTTCCCTTCTCCTGCATTGTCGGATTTGACATGGCAGGCTCCAGTGCAAACACTTGGCCTTTTTCTCCTTTTGCTGGCTCTTTGCACTGGTTCTTGTAGTGCCTAATTTGATCACAGTTAAAACATCTAATCCCTTTCTTCTCAGCAGCCTTCTTTCTTTTACCTATTTGGCACTTATGAGCATTATACCTTTCTTATCACACTTATAGCAGACCATCTCAGGCTTTCCTTTCTTTGCTGCACCTCCTTTCTGAGCATTCTTTTTATAGAAAAACTTTCTCTTTTGGCCCTGTCCGACCTGGACCTCCTTCTTCTTCTCCAAACAAGTTAACATCTCTTCATGTCTCAACGACATTTCCATTACCACATCACACGGGTCTCTGATGTGTAGTAAAGTAGCCCTAGCCAACTCTGACTTCAAATCTCTAATAAACTTTACATTTCACTTCAACACCGTGTCAATAGTTGCATACCCATACTGGGCTAACTCTTCGAATCTACTAGCGTATTCTAGAACTGACATTTCTCCTTGTTCAAGCACAGAAAACTTACTGCTCAAGACAGACTGCGCCAATACTAACATGAACCTTTCTTGAAACCTCCTCCTGAACTCCACCTACGTCATGGTCTCTTAATCCACACCAGTAGTTATAGTATCCCACCAAAACAAAGAAGCTCCTTGAAGCTATCTTAAAGCAAGTCTTCTTTTCTACTCATCATTGAGCCCAAGGTTGGTAAATATCCTCTCGTAATGTAGTAGTCAATTTTCTACGTCAATAGCTTCCTCCGTTCCAATAACCAGTTTTCCTCCAAGCCTAGTATATTCTCTTCTCAAGTTAGCATACTGATTGACTACTGGAGCTTCTTGAACTCCTCCACCAGCTGCATTACCTCCAACGACTCTAGCTGCAATTATAACTTGCATCATGTTGATGAAGAACTGATCCATGGTTCTCATGTCCACATAGGGAACCATTCACCAACATTTCAACTTGGGCCTGACCTGGACCACTTCTAGCATTCAGTCGGCATTTCCATTTTTGGTGGTGCTTTCTCCTCCAAGATTAACCCTGCCTCTTCTACCATCTATATCTGTATTCAAACCTCGTGAGATACAGAAGAATTTCCTAACAAAGATAGGAGTCTAGAGATATAGCATTACTTATATATAGATAGCAAATTCTAGTACATTACTACAATGTTATGCCATACCCCGATCCTATCTCTAATTCCTAGGATTATGTTTTCAAAAATCATTTTTATTTGAAATATTTCATAAACTATGCTCTAATACCAAGCTGTGACATCCCCTATCTAGAGGCCAAAGCTAAGCACTATAGATGTTGTAGTCACCTATAGTATTAACTAATGGCGACTAAATATAGCAATGTTAAATGGTATCTAATATCAAAAGAACTTGAATACGAAACAAAGCATAGATTTCAAAACAACATTTTTCCCATTACATTTCAAAACAGGTGTTCCACATTCAAATTACATAATCACAAACGTTTCCCTTGGAATGATTAAAAATACGCCAAGAGCGATATATGAAGATGCCCCATTAGATGATCAGAGTCATGTGGTCATAATTGACTAAATACATACACAGTGGAAATAAGCACAAAACAAAGAATTACGACTACAAATAGCAATCTGTAAGCCTTCTCTCTCCTCCGATAGCTTTATTCATCATCCGAATAAACCTAAAAGAACCTCACCCTAAGTCTACTCAAATCAATTTTGAGCACCCGAGAGTTTAAGCGGAAAACATAAACATCGAGTCAGACATAAAGCCTGGTGTGAATAATACTATACATGTCGGTTACTAATGTTAAGTGAGACTATGCCACTAAGAGGAACAAATTTCCCCTTAGTAACATCCTTTTAAAACATATCTTTTACAAACCTTTATCTTGCCACCAAAACCAGTTGAAATTGTAAAGCGTCATTATATTATGTAAACATACATATCAGGTAGCGTTAACCATAAAATATTTAGAAGAACGAAGTTATGAAAAAAGGGTCACGAAAGCATGAGGAGAGATCAGAAAGTACCCAGATGTTCTGGATAATCATACCTTCTGACAAGGTGCTTCCGACGAAGTCCAATGTAATATTTCAATGTCTATAGGCAAAATGATGCTCCAAGAATCCACCTTTCAACTAGGACGAGAGGTCTTTCAACAAAGGCAAAAGAGATAGAGCTCAAACCAAATCTTTTAATGGAGTTGGGAGGATGCAGTCATCAAGATTTAATATCTTCAAACCTTCCGAAATAGTCGAAAGGTTCCGTTCAGGGAGTTATTACCTTTCGAAGAAGATGGAGAAATCAAAGCAAGAAGGTGCAACTGCATAACGACCTTTTTGAAAGCATAACAAGCCTTTCGAACCGGTTGGAGCATGTTACTCAAAAAATTCACCTTTCCCTTAAGTCAGAAAATCTCAAACAAAGGGCAGAAGGAAAAGAACTCAGATCAGACCTTCTGAAGAGGTCAAAGGTATGTAGTCAACAATATGACGCGGCTCAAGACCTTTCATAGGAGAAGGAGGGTAATATTCCACAGTATCCAAGAATCTCTTACCCTCCAAGCAAGGAAGTCTAGACAAGGGCATTCAACCCTATGACAACCTTTCCGAAAGCATAATAAGCCTTTCGGGCCGGTCGAAACACCTACCAGATACCTTTCGACGGTGTCGAAGGGTTTATGATGAAGGCAACATTCATAAGTCAGCGAAAAGCGTAAGGCAACCTTTAGACAATGTTCAAGAAAAGCACGGATCTCGGCAACATCCAAGTAAATGAAACCTTCCGACAAAGAGGAAGTGCTCACAATAGGTAGGAACCCTCCGACTCCGCCGAAAGGTTCACATACAGTATAGATGACACACCTTTCAACTAGGAAAAAAGGCTCCTAAAAAAAGGAAAGACCCTTCGGTAGCGCTCAAGGATCCAGGTGACATGTGATAGGAAAACTTTTCAATGAAGTCGAAAGGATATAAACCATATAAAAGAAGGGAACCCTTCGACCCAGCCGAAGGAAAATGGACGGAAGCATGGCTGCTGGCATCTATAAATAAGACCCAAGGGGTTTAGTTTTGGGTGTGGATTTTTCCTCATTCCATTCTTGTATTTTCTAAAATCATAGTTTTGTAACCCTAATTGGGTAATGATTTGGGAAAATTTATTAAAAAGAGAAGTCCATTCAAGGATCAGAGGGAGGTCTTAAATTTTGTACATTCTCTTTACATTTCACATTAATTTTTGTCGGTTTAACCACAACTTTCAGGTGCAGTTCCTCCAAAAGGTCTGAACCAATAGAAACAATGATTTTTTTTCTTGAGTGGTCTTCATAATCATTCGGTAACCTCTGGATTGTAGCCTAAACCCTTCGGACCTAAAGGGGGCTTATTAGAATTGGTATACATAAAACCTTTCGAAGTCATAAATCCTAAGGGTCAAACCTTTCGCCAAGTATCATAACATATCGTATCCCATCAACCTTAGCAACATTTCGAAACCCAAACTGCAGCTTGCCTAGCCTTTTAGTAAAGAAAAAGTTAACTCTCTATATAAGATAAACCAAGGAAATCTAATCATGGTCAAGGAAAAAGCTTTTTTAGAGACTTATAAAGGTTCAACCAAATCAGATACCCTTCTACGTTATTTCAACAAAATCGAAAATACTTCTTTCCTCCTAAATCTTATATCCAAGTCTTTTTGACCCCATCGAAACATCAGGATTTAAGTCTAATCCTAGGTAAAGAAGTAAAGAAAGTTCTATATATCATTAACCTTTGTTATAGTTCAGACTAGTCCTATCACCCAGAATAGCTCAGAGTTATCTGCTGAATATTTTTTAATCCTTTTAGAGATTTCGACTTCCGTCTTTTCTTGATAACTTCTTTTATTTGGATTCTTCGGAGTGTTGACCATAAAATTGGTCAATAGGGGTGTTGATAAGAAATATTTTTTTACATTTTGGCGCTAGAAGGAGGGATCGAACCTTTGATCCCTAATCACTTTTACCAAAAATTAAGAGCTCTTCGTTCAAAATAAAGAAGATGGAAGGAGTCATGAATAGCATTAATACCTCAAATGAAGAAGTTAAGCCATAATCAACTTTGGAAAACAGTATGGTCCCAAACTTCAACTTGGAGAATATATAAATTGGGCAACCTTTGACCTTAAGGAGGTTAGAAAACAATGAAATCAAAGTCCAACACCTACAACAACAAAAGATAGCCATTCGGGAATTTCTTCATAGAGTACTATCTCAAGAGTCGCTAAAGGTTATGGAAGGAGAAGGCAAGGGACAACGTCTAAATGAAGATCAATATGAGGAGCAAGGAAGTCGAGCTAGGAGAACCATTAAGCAACCAAATAGCTTAAACATTGAAAACAGTGGAGGTCACCATCAACCAAGTCATAGGGGATATAATAAGAAATGTGCTCAACGAATTAAGGAAATATGTTATCCTGCAAAAGGCTCCTTTTTCAAAAGAAATTATGGCAACTAGAATTCCTTCTCATATTCAGATTCCCCCACCAAAGTACAATGTAACTACTGATCCAGTTGATCACCTTACAGCATTTGAAAATTAGATGAACATGTATAACACCTCTAGGACAGTTCGATGCCAACTTTTCCTAATCACTCTTCAAGGAATAGCTGTCAAATGGTCCAGGGATTAACAAAAGAAGACATTTTACTCCTGATAACAATTTTCTTATGATTTTGTGGCATAATTTTACGTATTCAAAGATCAAACTATGAGCTTTAGCCTATTAGCTACAATCAAATAAAAATGGGGAGAGCCATTAAATGAGTATTTAAAGAGGTTTAATACTAAAGCATTAAAAGCCGAAGACGCGACCGATAGAGACAAGCTAATAGCAGTTCGGTCTGGACTGGTCGAACAAACCCCTCTCTAGGAATAATTTTATATTAATGGATGCAGAGATCTATGAAACTTATACTTCCAAGCTGAGAAATTTTCTCAAATGGAGAAAAAATATTTCACGATAAGGGAATCTCAACAAAGACAAAGGATAGAAGAAATCAATTTTGTGTCACCTAGTGAAAGATTGGAGGAAAAGAAAAGTAGAAGGAAAATTCAAAAAGAGATTTCTGAATCCAATTATCCGAATTTGAACAAGCCCCTTTCTCATATTTTCCTGTAGCAAAAGATTCTGAAAGCTTTTCAATTACTCTCAGTATATCAAGCTGCCCCAAACCAAGCAAAGGGAATGGTTATTGAGATTATCACAAACCGAATGGACATAAGACTGATGAATGTCGCGCCCTACATGAATGGTCCAAAATGCAATCAGGACAGGATCTCTTGAAGTGTTCATTAGAAATTTGAATAGCTTCTTATGTTAATAAGAGAATTTCCTAAACACCCGAGAACTAACACTTTTCTGCAGAAGAATGGTAGATTAACAATCTATTGAGCCCTCAAATCCAGTGGCATTTGTTTGCTATGAACTTTTCTTATTCATATAATTCTAAGCCTGATTTGTATTCCAAAACCAGTCATGTACTGATTTTAACTTCGAGTGTCGTTATAGGTTAAAAAAAAACCAGTTTATGGCATTCAGCGCATGGATGGTACACAACAAATTTATATCTACTTGAGAAAAACGGCGCAAATGCCTGATACAGAGCAACTATCAACGTATAGGTCAATGCAGTACAAAGATCAGCTCTCGTGAAACCTCGGGATTCTATTAGTTCTTTACCAATTTCTAAATACACACACACACGGACACACACACACACACACACACACACACACACACACACACACACATACATATATATATTACAAAATGGTTAATAGACCAAATGATATTTTCACAAACGTCTCCAAAAATGTTTTTATACCTCTTGGAAGGAGGAACAAAATTACTTTTATACCTCATAGAAAGTGGGAACAAAACTATTCCATCTTTCCTTAGAAATGTCTCCTGAGAAGAGAAACAAAAATTTTGAAAATAATATATATATATATATAGTACAAAAAAATGTTTTTGAGAATTAAACTGACGTCCAATCCGGAGTACAAAAAATGTTTTTGAGAATGAGTCTCCGACATCCAATCCGGAGTACATCCTAGAGGGAGGAAGCCCCGAACGTCCATGTCACCTATTAGTGGAGGGTCAAGATAAGCACCTACAAAATCAAAAGCCCCAAGCATCCATATCACCTCCGAGGGAAGGGTTAAGATAAGCACCCACAAAATCGAAAGCATCTAACGTCCAAATTACCTCTTAAGGGAGGATCCGGTAAAGCGCTCATCAACGACCTTCTAGAGAGAGGTAACCTAAGTACATATCCCTTTGAGACAAGGGAAGCCTAAAGAGAGGCTTATTAAACAATGGGCTAAGATGTCCATGCCTAGAGAGTGGCTCATCAAAGAGTAGACTGAGACATCTAAGCCCAGTAGGGGCTCCAAATAAAAGAACAAAGACAAAGATATCTACAACTCAAGAAGAAATTCAAAACCCAAGAAACTTAAGGGTTAAAGAAAGAAACTTATTCGTTATCTGAAACGAAGTTGGAATCCTAGAAGAGGATACACACAGAGGCAAAGGATATGCTAACGGATACAGAACTTACAATCGTGGGAAAGTGATTCCTACATCAAAGGATTAAGAAACTTTCACACCACAAAAAAGCACGAGACAAGAAAATGGAAGAAGGAACCCATAACATGGAAACTAAAAACAAAGACTGATACAAAATCCAAAGGAATAGAGTAGATAATAAATTTTTAGTCACAAAGATAAATTACTTCACTCCAAGATCAGGATAAGAAAGCCACCCCTGAATCCTTCGAGATAAAGTGAACGATTAGATAGAAGAGTCTATTATACTTATATGTACATATACATATACTACTAACTTATATGCACTTTAGGAGAAACACATTTATTAACAGGAAACTTTCCTTTGAATAACCTTAGAATTAAGGTTTGATCAACTTAGTTATCTTTAATTTGAAATCTACTAAATATGCTATTATTAGATATATCTATTGCTTCGTACTTATATTGAATGGAGCTTTGAATAGTTAATTCGTCGGATGAGATCCTGACGAGACTTTGGGTGAGTTCTTGATTTCATGAATTTCGAGTTTCACCATTTCTATTGATGCAAATTTCAGTTTGGATTTCATGAATTTTGAATTTCAATATTTCTTTTTATGATGATTTATAGATTTCATACTCATGTTACTTTGTCAAATTTTCATGATAACTTTTCATTGAATTCCTGATTTCATGAATTTTGAATTTCCATATTGGTCTCTTATGATGGTTTGCTTATTCCAGACATTGAGTTTCTCCCCATTCAATTTTCATGATGATTTCTTGTTAGTTTCTTGGTTTAGTGAGTTATTAGTTTCCTTTGTTGATTTTCCATGATAATTTATGAATTTTCCATTAATTTTCTGATTTTGAACAAGAATGGATGAATTTCAAATCACACTGTTGATTCTTGGATTTTTAAATTCCTTGATTTAATGGAATTTAACCTTCATTATTGATTCTTAAAAGGATTGACGAATTTTGAATTCCTAATTTTCCTATTGGAATTTTTGGATGATTTTATGGGGTTTTGAATTGTTGAATTCTGAAATTAATTGATGATTTTCACGGTGATTTATGAATTTCTCATTTCTTTTTTAGGTGTTTGATAATCCTTTATGAGATTTCTGATTAATGAATTCTAAGATTTTCTTGTGAATCTTTATGGTAATTTGTGAATTTTGCATTCTCAATGAATTTGGAATAATTTCTTGTTGGATTTTTGATACAGTGAATTTTGAATTTCCTTGCCGGTTCTCATAATAATTCGTGAATTTGGTTCTCCGTACTTCCACGACAGAATTTGGATGGTTTCCTGCCTATTTTCCAATTTGTTGAGACTCACGTTTTCCTTTGAATTTTGATGAGAGTTTACGATTTTCCTATTCCCTACCATTTTATGGGATTTTTAGGTCCCTGGTTTCAAAAATCTTGCGTTTCCTAAGTCATTTTTATCATGATCCATGAGTTTCGTATTTCTACTGTCCTTATTGAGGTTTTTGATGATCACTATTTGGATTTTTGATAGGATGGATTTTGAAATTTCCTTGAGGGTTTCCTTGATGATTTCTGAATTTTCTATGCTTGATCTTTTCATTGAATTTTGAATGATCTTTTGTCAATTGTCCAATTTCATGAATTTTGATGACAATTTATGAATTTAACATATCCGATCTCCTTATGGGACCTTTACTGGATTCATAACTTTATAATTTCTATCCTGCTATTGAATTTTATGATTATTTATGAATTTTCCATTGAATTCAAAACACAAGACCTTCAAGACACCAAATGGAAACATTACTAAACTACTTTCTACTTTTTCACGAAATGATAACCACCAATCAATGATTTAAGGTTGAAAATGAAGGAAACTTAGAGGGACAAGGAATGGTCCCTGATAGCATGAAATTGATTTCTAACGGTTGAAAAGGTTTAACTCGAGAAAGAAGTATTAATGGTCTGTAATAGGTTTGCTCCAAAGGTTCATTTATTTGAACAGATTTCTGCAAATCAGGTGATATTACTCCACATTCTTAGGGAAGTTTAATTATGGTCATTACAAAGAAACTTATCTAGAAATATTACTCTAATGACTTCTTGAATACTAGATGCGTAAATTTGAGATTTCTCGTTAAGATTTCATAACAAAGTTACAACCTTAACAGAAGTTATAATCTATTTTGCAGAAAGCAAATAAGAAAGTTCATTAAAGTTTTGTCCTAAAGAACAAAAGCTTCTTTGATACAAGAGGGGCTAAATGTTAACCATAAAATATTCAAAAGAATGAAGGTATGAAAGAAGGGTCACGAAAGCATGAGGAAAGATCAAAAAGCGCCAAGATGTCCTGGATAATCATACATTTTGACGAAGTCCAAGGTTGTCTTTCAAAGTCCATTGGCAGGATGATGCTCCAAGAATCCACCTTTCAACTAGGACGAGAGATTTTTCAACAAAGACAAAGGAGAAGGAGCTCAAGCCAAACCTTTTGAAGGAGTCGAGAGGATGCAGCCATCAAGATTTAATAGCTTCAAACCTTCTGAAGTAGTCGAAAAGTTTCGTTCAGGGAGTTCTTACCTTTCAAAGAAGATGGAGATATCAAAGCAAGTAGGTGCAACTCCATAACGACCTTTTTGAAAACGTAGCAAGTCTTTCGAACAGGCTGGAGCATGTTACTCGAAAAACTAACCTTCCTCTTAATTAAGAAGATCTCAAACAAAAGGCAGAAGGAAAAGAAATCCGATCAGACCTTCCGAAGAGGTCGAAGGGATGCAGTCAATAATATGAAGCGGCTCAAAACCTTTCGTAGGAGATGGAGGGTATTATTCCACAGTATCCAAGAAGCTCTTACCCTATGAAGAAGTAAGGAAGTCAAGACAAGGGTATGCAACCCTTTGACAACCTTTTCGAAAGCATGATAAGCCTTCTGGGTCGGTCGAAACACCTACCGAATACCTTTCGATAGTGTCGAAGGGTCTATGATGAAGGTGACATTCATAAGTCAACAAAGAGCATATGGCAACCTTCGGACAACGTTCAAGGAAAGCACGACACTCAGCAACATCCAAGTAAAAAGCAACCTTCCAACAAAGACAAAGGGCTCATAATAGCCAGGAACCCTCTGGCACCGCCGAAGGGTTCACACACAGCATAGATGACAAACCTTTCAAGTAGGACATGAGGTTCCTAAAAACAAATAGAAGAAAAGACCCATCGGTGGTATTCAAGGATCTAAGATGACATGTGAAAAGAAAACCTATCGATGAAGTCGAAAGGTTATCAACTATTTACAAGAAGGGAACCCTTCGACCCAGCCGAAGGCATAGGGACGGAAGCATGGCCGCCGACATCCATAAATAAGACCCCAAGAGGTCTTGTTTTGTGGGTGGATTTTTCCATTAGCCATTCTAGTATTTTCTAAAATCATAGTTCTATAACCCTAATTGGTTAGTGTTTTGGGAAAATTTATTGAAATAAGAAGTCCATTCAAAGATCAGAGGGAAGTCTTAAAATTTATACATTCTCTTTACAGATTACGTTAATTTTTGCTGGTTTAACCACAACTTTCAAGTGCAGTTCCTTCGAAAGGTCCAAACCAATAGAAAAAATGATTTTTTTTTCTTGGGCGGTCTTCATAACACTTCGGTAACCTTTGGATTGTAGCCTAAACCCTTCGGACCTAAAGGGGCCTTATCATAATTGGTATATATAAAACCTTTCAGAGTCATAAATCTTAAGGGCCATACCTTTTGTCAAGTATCATAACATGTCGTATCCCATCAACCTTAGCATCACTCCAAATCGCAAACTGCTACTTGCCTAGCCTTCTAATAAAGAATCAAGTTAACTCTCTATATAAGATTAACCAAGAAATCTAATCCCGGTCAATGAAAAAGCTTTTGGGTGGAGACTTATAAAGGTTTAACCAAATCAGATACTCTTCTATGTTAATTCAATAAGACCGAAAATACTTCTTTCCTCCTAAATCTTATATCCAAGTCTTCCTGACCCTGTCGAAAGGGCAGGATTTAAGTCTAATCCTGAGTAAAGAAGTAAAGAAGGTTCTATATATCATTTACCTTTCGGTATATTTTAGACTAATCCTATCGCTCAGAGTAGCTCAGAGCTATCAGCTGAACATTCGTTAATCCTTTTAGAGATTTCATCTTCCAACATTTCTCAATAACTTCTTTTACTTGGATTCTTTGGATCATTGACCATAAATTTGATTAACTGGGTTGTTGACAAGAAATCTTGTTAACATATAGCAAATGGACTATCTGTTTGATCATTATAGTTTTGTTTGGCTTACTATTAACCTTTGGCTGACTAGGGCTTACCAAACTAAATAACAAAATTTATCTAATATTTCTTTAACACCTATTCTGGACGGTCTATCCTTAACTATCTGTTAAATACTTCTTTTCAGGATGATCTATCTCTAACTTAACATCTTCCAATATTACCTGATCCTAATGATTTTGTGGGCTCACCAATAACCTATCTATATACAAACATATATTCCCTTCTGTGTGTAATCATAATTTTAGTCTTACCTGTGACAAAGCCCTACACACTGGAATTTTGGACTAAATTAGCTGGGCCCAATAGTTAATGTCTAAGGTATGACCTTGTACTAGTCCCATCTGGTGTTCTAATATCCGAGTCATTTTTTCGTAGGCATAACTTCCCTTAAATTTTCCTAGAAAAACTCTTTCAAATTTGATTTAAATCTTTAAATCATACTAACACAAAGGAAAATACATATTCTCTATGCTTTACTGAAAATCACTTTGCCATGTAATACATATATATATTTTATTCAACCCCTTGTTGATGAAAACAATTACCCCTTTCGAAACCATTAAACCTTGTCTTTCGAGAACTTTGGAAAATCCTTCCCTTTATTTTTTTCGAAAGATTCAAAATAATAGACATCGCTCTTTAAAACTTCAAACATTACCTTTAAAAAATATTGGAATAACCATTCCTTTCTTTTCATTAAAGACTTCGAAAATAAAGGAAAAACCTTCCCTTTCGACCCCCTTACGACCCTGGGGAACCACCACTTCGAAACCGTTCATTAAAACTCTTTCGAAAGCATTGAAATATTAAACAATTTGAAAGCCTTTGGGTTCAATTTAAAACATGTGGAAACCTTTCGAAACCATTCCATTTATTGCTTCGAAACCATTAAAAAAACCATCTCGGTCGAAACCTTTTGAATTACGCCTTCAAGTAGAACAATAGGATAAGAAGCCCATTAAAGTCGAAAGCACTTCTTTCGAAACCATTAAACCATCTCTTTCAAAACCATTTGGGTTATACTTCAATTATAGAAAAAGATCTTTATAACATTTAATTCGAACGCATCTGTTTCGAAACCATTTCCTTAGTGAAGAATTGATGGTGTTGAAATCATCCCCTCAAAAGCATTGCAAAAGTGGTCAAGTTTTAAAAGAAAAGTATTCTCTTCGAAAGCATCGCCATCGAAAGGTAGAAATCAGCAACTAGATAGGTTTCGGCTTCGTCGCAAGCAAGTATTTAAAACTAAAGTGCAACCCATTTGAAATCATCTCTTTTAAATCCATTGACCCAGTCGAAGGCCAACTGATTCGAAAGTCATTTAGTCTAAAGCAAGCAGGCGTATTTTAATTTAAAAACAAAGTGACGTTTCGACCCCTTCGGAACCTATGGTTTCGACCTCATACCTTTCGCCTTATATCCAATTCGCTATGTACCAATTTCTTGATACTAGGCGCATTGGTTTCGATGGAGATGGACAAGGAGGGACTTGGTCGAAAGCCATCTGAGGCGGAAGCAGGTGCCGAAAGCAATGAAACAGATTAAAAGCCTAAAATAAACAGTTCATTTCACCTAACCTGCTTTATGTGTAAGATTTTGATTGGTTGCCTATTTTCTTTACCATTAAAATGTGATGCACATTTCAAAGCTAATTATTTAATTTAAATCATTTGCAAAATACCCCTTTTCCTTAGTTAAATATAAAAAACATTCTCATACCTTAAATAATTTTATATATTAATCAAAACATTTACGAAAATTCTATACAAATTCCAGAAAATCCTTTTCATTATTTTGTCTAACATATATTTTCAGATCCAAATAATTATTTATCTTGCCGTAAATAATTTATAACCCAATAAATCATTTTCTTCACTAGAAAATTAATATAAAATCCACCATAATTTAGAAAAATTGAAAATCATCTCTAAAATATCATTTCCAATCTACATTAAAATTTACAAGACATTTGAATGTCATTTAATAGAGTTTTCATATCAAACATATCATAAAAACTTATATGAATGTGCATAAATCATTTACTGACATATATAAACTTCAAATCATTCAAAACATGGCATAATCATGCAAAATCATTTTGGTTTACCCTTAAATCTGAAAACTATTAGAAAAACGGGATGTAGTAATCATTCACCTTAGCTTTGTGATTAAGATATGAAATTTGATGTTGAACAAATTGATTCACTTCTTCTCCTTGAAATCCTAGCTTTTATCTTCTGTTGAGATTGGAAATGGTGGCCGGCCTTAGGGTGCTTTTGCTTGAAAAAAAGGAATGCATATGTGTTTGTTTTCCTAAGGGTTTAGGGTATAAGTTCATCCTATTTCATATTTTTCCCTTTCTTATTTCCTAACATATCTTATTCACGTTATCTCGCTTTGAATTGTGTATTAACAAGGCACGGCTACCCTAAATTTTAGTCAAACCTTAATCTATTAATCATCTTATATTATTTTATTTTATTAGCTAATCAAATATTATAAATAATATTACTAAAATATGGGGCGTTACAGGCATCGACGTCCAATAGAATCTAGTAGATACTAAATGCAGAATGAAATTAAAATAGAGCAAATATCATAAATGAACATACAGGTATTTATAGTGGTTTGGCAGTCTTGGCCTATTTTCACTTCATATTTTTATTGATCTTGCACTTAATTATGATTATAAGAATGTTTGGATCAGCTAGGATCCATTAGTACAAGAATGAAGAAAAAAATAGAAGAGTCTTTTCAAGAGAAAGAAGTATCTCTTTTCTGACGCCATGCCTGCTGTGTTTATAGCGGAAGACGTGCGCTGATCGGACTGAAATTTCGATATAAGGTTCAGGAGACCAAGATGAGGTCACCCAAAATTTCCAGGCCCATCGGAGCCCATAATAGGAATCAGTATCGATCTCTATTAGCGTGTCCAAATGGCCAATGATCCCTCATAGGGTTGCCCTATGATGTTAGCTACTTTCTCTACAAATTTTGTGCAACTCCGATGTACGGTTTGTGAGATATTGCATTTTCCATGAAGTAGTTTTGCTTGAATTTTGATTTTTGCTGATCCCTCCAAAGGGAATTATGCCGATCCCTCCAACTTCCTCCAATTGGAGTGAGATCCCTAGGGGTGTTCCGCATGTTGTAGTAGGCTTGTACTTCAAGTTTCATGTCAATTGGATGAGTAAAACTGGAGTTATCGCTCGATCTTTGGTGCAATGTGAGTTGTCTCTTGATTCCAGCCTATCCATATGGAGGGAAGAGGGTTGATCCCTCTTTCTTCATCCATTTGAGAGGCGATCCCTAGGGTGGGCTCCCTAGGGTCCCCACATCTTGATCCTAAAGTTTCATGTGTAATGGATTTGTAGAATCTGAGATATCAATCGATCATCATTGAATTGAACTATGGAATCAATATGATCCATAGTTGTCTCTTGCTTCGCTACTGCTTCATATTATCATATATGCTTGATTGTTGGACTCCACAATCATCACCATAGGCTAATGGTCTTGATGACAGTCGAGTCTAACTTGTCCAGTTAGTTCAGATATAACCGATTCAAAATGCTGGATAACAACTTCGTTCTTCCACCTTTCACAATTTTTTTTATCTTCCATCTCCACTTTTACTTAAAAATTTGATTTTCCTTTCTAAATTAAAGAGTTATCCATAATATATTTATATACCAATCTCCGAATATTTTCAATATTATTATAATTTGATTGAAAATATCAATGATATTTACTTCTGCATTTACCTTAATTTTTTATTTTAGTTAAGCATAGTTGTTATCCAAATGTTGCTTTTAGTGTTAGGATTCTTACAAAAAAATTATCTAATAGCTGCCAAAAAAGTTTGACTTACTAGATCAACAATATTGGATCTTTATTTTATTAAATGTCTTTTTTGCTGATTTATTGTTTTTATCTTAAATTAATGATTTCGCATTTCTTATTTGGTTTTTTGTCCAAAATTATTTTGTCATCTGACTTTTGTTTTGAATTACAGTTTGTTTTCCTTACAACATTCTTATCTCTATCTTCACTTTCTTCCCTAACCTCTAAAAATTTGATTTCTCTTTTGTTCTTTCATTTTCTATATAAACAAAATCTATTATCAATTAGATATAAATATGAGTTTCTTTCCAAACAATTTAGTTATTAATCCCATAACTTTTGATTAACATGATTTTACTTGACTAAATTCATCAATAATCCTTCACCTTTGTGTTAACTATTTTTATTCATGTTATGAAGTTTTGTTTTATACCTTTTGATTTAAGCATTAGAATACATATGGATAAATTATCTAAAAGATAACAAAATATTTTGGCTTGCGGGAACAATGAGCTTAATATAATGATTGGACTGTTATTTTATTATTACATGTATTTTCTCTCAATTTGAGGTTGAATTTTTTTGTTTTCTCCCTAAATGTTTTTGTCCATATTTCTATTTTTGTCTAATTTTGCATTGACTCATTAACTTATTTTCTAGGGGTTTATTGGATTTACTAACATACAAACATCATAGAATCATCCTTTGTTCTTTAAATGTAATATAGTAGATCTACACTATTCTATATAAAAAAAGAATATTTGGCTCTTTGTATTATCTCACATTCACTCTCACTCATAATACTCTTCTTTTATAAATTTAGAAGAAAAATTATTCTTGGCACCATAAGTTAAATATGCTCGTTAGAACCAAATCTATCCATTGCAGGTAATTGATTCTTATTATATTCTTTTCATCTCCTCACTTTTGAATTTATTATTCTCATATAATCCAACTGACCTTCTCATTGTCTTCTTAACACCTACATTATAAAAAAATTCTAATTTCCTAATATTTTTCCATCTTCAATTTTTCCTTCCTCTTTCATAGATTTGTTTATCTTTCATCTCAACTTTTATATAAAAAATTCATTTTCCATTCCAAATTAGAGAGTTTATTCAAACAATATATATATATCTGTGTAGTTAATGCCCCGCTATTACCCCGCTACAACCCCACTATATCTCATAGCGGATTTCTACCGCCACGATTTTTCCATATAGCCCTAGAATATAGCCTTTCCGCTTTAATCCCTGCTATTTCCGCTATATCCCGTTATTTCCGCTATATTCCGCTATTCCCGCTATATCTTTTTTAATAAAATGAATTAAAAAATTGCATTTATACATTATGAAATTGAAACTAATTTATTTGATTTAATTTTTAGTATATTTTCAGAAATGAAAATACTCTAATATTATACCAAATTCAATTATGTTATATAACAGTTTTTGGTTTATTTAAAGTATACTCGCGCATGTTTTTATTTAAAATTATTTATGTATTATTTATAATTCAATTGAATGATAATTTTTCATTTAATTACCATTTATATATTTGTAAAAACATTAAGTACAAGTTTTATATGCTATTTTAGAGTCATCCGCTATATCCCGCTATATCCTCGTTGTATCCCCGCTATGACTTTTTGCACATCCACCGCTTTGAATCTACCGAGCGCATTAACTGCACAGATATATATATATATATATATATATATATATACGAGTATGGTGGCACGTCCGTTGGACGTGTGCCAAGAAGAAAGTGTGAAAATTTTGTGTGTGCAACAGTTATGGTGGTGATATACATACGCAGAGACACACATACGTACATATGTACACATATATATCGAGTACTTTAGCACATGCGATGCATGTGCGAAGGAGGAATTGGTATTATAAAACATGGTTTGAAAGATTTTTTAATCTTACGAAATGACTGTAACGTGAGGACTCCTATTATGTAAAGTGTTTTGTGTCTAATTACTTGTTGCATAGAAACTGAAATGCTATTTAACGTGTTTTGCATTAATTCTTTGAAATAACTTATTTATGCTGAAATAGGTAATTTAGTTGTTTGTTGATTTATATTTCAATGGTTATACAATAAAGATTTTTGATAGCCACCTCTCGTTATTTTTTTTCGATTTTCAAAAATCTTTTTATAATGTTATCCAATCTTTTTGAAAAATGAATGAAAAAACAATTTTGTAAATTTTTTGTAGAAGATGTTGTATAAAGTGTCCACCCTAGAATTAATAGCTAGCTTCGCCACTGGCTCTACTTGAAGCGAACCTCTAATCCAACCCTTTGTTTTATTAATTTTCCCTTTGTATTTCCTATTCTATTTACTTTAATTGTTGATTTAGGTTCGTTTGAAAGTTGTTTAAATCGAAGATATAGATATTTTTGTTAGCTGAAGCAGTACTTCATACTGTGAAATCTAAGCATGCAAATATGCACTAATTAATAGTGTAGTACTTGTTTTGATTCGAAGAGAAACTATTGAATCATGGCCCATGGAATCTTGGATCCGCATGATCTATGTGCATAATGGTCTAAATATTTGGGCACCCAGTTCAGGACTATTTAAAGGTCTGTATTCGTGTACGTTATCCCATATCAGGATTTACACCTCCTTATATTAATATTATCAATTTTGATATGTTTTATTCATGTGCATCGGCATGTAAATATCTACAACATTTCAACTTATCTCGCTGCTAAAATTTGTCTAGATGTCTGTATATCTAATTTTTAATAACCACGTTATGATGAGTTTCTAAATTTAACTCTTTAGGATGTAGCCTAGTTTTGAAAGTAAAGTCAAATTCTTGGTTGTTCAACAATTTTCAAACTTAAACTGTCCACAAATGTATTAAAGTTATTCATGAAATTTTTCCCATTGCTGAATTTTGCTAAAGCTGCTTGTAGTTCATTAGTAGGGCGAGTCTATACATTTAGCTCTTTACAGTATAGCATAGAACATATCAAGATAACTAAAATAAGATATTTTCTTATTTACGGATAAAATGGGTACGTGTAAACGGATGAGGAAAAAGAACACATCAAGATAATTGATACCGGCTATCGTTCCTGTGGTAAACCATTGTTTTATCCATACAACATTCAAAGTCTACACCTCTGATGGCATATTGGTACATAGTTTTGCAAGTAATATTAATATGTATGATTGAATACATATATACAATAAAGAATTGTTACAAATTTTTATTACAAAAGGAATGTTAGATTAAGTGGACACAAAATAGTTTACATTTCCACTTTCTACGCCTAAATTTATATTGCTAATTCGTACTGTGACAGGGATGAAAAGTTGAAAACTGCCAATCTGAATCCGTTGATAATCATCCTTGATCTACAGTTTCCATTATGTTCCTACAACCACTCCCTCTTCTCTGCCTCTTTTCTAGCATGACTGTTGCTGCGTTAGCACGAGTTTGAATGTTATGCAATTTATATTTGTACGTAAGTAGAAAAGTCACAACAGCTAAAGAAAGACAACACATATATTTTCTTATTTTGTGCAATTGGCTACCTACACATAACTATTTGTTGTGATGAAAATGGCCCACTATGAATACCCAATCGTACGATTTAAATAATCAAGTATTCATCTTTAATTCGACCCTCCATTAGGTATCTAAACTCATCAACAATCAGGAAAACCTACGCATCATTTTAAGATCACAATTTCAAACAATTCAAACAAACTACAATGGTTGCTTGCGTTCTTGTATATCTGCTTTGTAGTCGTGTCAACCCGACGTACATGTGTATGCACCAATCAAAATGGTTCAGTGAAGTTCTATAGGATGATTGAATTTCATTGAGATGTTGTTGAAGATATGGGTCAAAAATTAAATCTAGACTCAACGATGCGTAATATGAACATATAACCCAAAGTTTATACTAAGATAGTCACCTTTATATCAAATTGCACAAACCAAAATAAAAAATATATTTCTTCATATTCAAAGGAAAAAACTCACTGAATAGTAAAAACATAATGTATCAAATCTTATTATACCTAAGTAGGTCTTTGAAATATAGAAAAGAGTCATGTCATTCATGGAGAATAAATGGTGATGACGATAGCTCTACTTCCTGCTATGTTGTCTCCAACACTCTGATCCTAGTCCATTTTTTATAATCTATACTTGATTATTCTTCTACAACAACAATCCAGATGTAAGAAAAATGCAAAAGAAACCTAAACCGTCTTGAAAAAATCCAAGAAAGTGTGGAATCCCTTATTGTTCAAAACATCATTGTTGATCAGGTTATGGATTAAATGTTGCGTACAACCTAGGCGTTTCCAAAATGAAAAAGTGAAGAAAATCAAGATTGGAAAATAGCAAAATAAAAATTACAAAATATAAAAATATAAAAATGTCATTGAGAAGAGTTTGTGATTTTATGAATCAGCGGAAGAAATTAATACACCAATAATGAGAAATAGCTTCAATTGCATCCATTATGGATGTGTGAATAAAAAAATAGACTGAGAAATGGAGAAAAATGCCATAATTAGTGCATCAATTAATAATTGCATGGTATCTTCCAAAAATGCCAAAAATCCTTCACCTTTAACTGTTTGCGTTATCACTGAATTATGAATAATTGGCTTTCCTAATACTTTATGCGATGATTTATTATGGTCGATTAAATTATGGGTCACAAAGTGTCGGATATATGCACTGCAAAGTCTGAAAGGATTATTGTAAAAAGCAAGATATATTTGTGTAACTATTAGATTAAAAAATAATTAAGCTGAAGCGGAAGAGCTTTGAAATTAGAATCTAAAAGAGTTAAAACCTTAAGTTCGACAATCTAAAATTTTAAGTACCACTAAAATGTGAAAATAAGATAAAATCATGTTGTTCAAAATAAAATCTGTCATAAAACATAACACCTAAATTTGTGGCTTGTTTAGCACAGCAAGTTGCTAATGTTGCATTATACCATGAGTTTCAGGATTTTGTATATATGGATGAACAAAAAAAACTAATCTAATTCAAATATACAACATAAATAGCTTGATTTTTTAGTCAAAGGTTTGTCACCCAACTAATCATTACATCTTTGTTTGGTCCTTTCTTACTTATTTTGCAAATAGAAGCGATTGTACTCTTCCAGTCAAATGCAGCCTATTTGCTTCGTTGTTTAATTTTAATGCAATTTCTTGCATACTCCATAGATTCCAATAACGGAATTAAATTTTAAATGATAAAACTGATAAGATGAAGAAACATGAAAAATGGCAAAGTTGTTTATTCAACTTTCAACAAACTGCAATAAATGCTGACAAGCACCATTGTCCCAGTGGTTAAGTGATTTGGCTTTGGTGCGAGAGGTCACAAGTTCGAAACTTGCCTAGCATGATTCGAACGTTTATTGACATGTGATATGTTGTCACAATAATTTGTTGTATATAAAGTACCATTTCAAAAAAAAAAACTGCAATAAATGCTTGCGCCTACTATATTCCTAGACGGTAATTATGTAACATATATGGCTTTATTGAAATTGTATAGTTCCAAATTTTTTAATAATTCTATGTGTTAGAATGTCTAAAAAGAGTATAGACAAACCAACCAATTTGTTCTGGTTTATCCCAACAGAAACAAAAGATTTATCTATATGTGTGAAGCCTGTGTGCATAAGCAGTTAAATCACAAATTTTTCAACACTATGGCAAGCTTAACTCAATCCAAACAATTTAACAATTTAGAGAAAAAATAAGCATCTGACCTAGCATGCTATAGAGCCCACAATAACATAATTTTTCATAAATGTGCACTTCATAACATGTCATCTACTAAAATTGCACAGACGTAAATAACTCATTCACATTCAGCTTATAAATCATATGTAAAAAAGAGCGTAAATAAATGTCTTTTCAAATGTGACACATCATTTCTTAGGCCTGAATATACATTTTAATTTGAATGTTATGAAAAATGTGTATGTGAGTGACTCAAACCATGGAAATTTGAGCTCTCTATTATGCTCAACTACTCTTATAAGGATTCAGGTTAGAGAGTCATTAATTGCATGACTTATTATATTATTCTTCATCAAATTAGCATCAGTTTAAAGTTGAGGCAAATCAACCAATCATCTAAAACCATGATTCTAATAATGAAGCACAACCATAATAAAATGTCTAGAAGTTTTTGTAGTAAAATATACTGAAAAGCGTAAAACAGTGGAACTTTAGTCGAAAATATATGAAGAAACAATACCTATTTGTCTTCCCTCAATTCTTCACGTATTTGAACAAAGGTGTTTATCTTCCAACTCATCGCTGTCAATCATCAAATCTATAGATTAGAGAATAAATAAGGATAATAGCAAACCAACAACAATAGATAAAAGGGTTTCTCCTAAGTTTATATGAATAATATTTCAATTAGCATCAGTTTAAAGTCAAGGAAAATCAATCAATCATCTAAAACCACGATTCTAATAATGTAGCAGTACCATAATAAATTGTCTAGAAGTATATGAGGGTTAATGAAGTATCAATTGTGTTGAGTGTACTTAATATAGTTTTGAATACATACGGAGTAAGAAGGCAACATTAAACCCCTGTTTTTAATTTGTTCACATAATGAAAATACACATCAAACCGAATTCAATATGGTACGAACACGGTGCAAAACAGTAGAAAAAAAATCACTTAGAAATTGCTATGCATTTAATCAAATTATACACACATTTTAATATTGTTGTAAGATAAAAAATTATGGTTTGGATCTATTGATCTAAATGAATATGCCCCTGTAACAGATAGGATAAAGGGGAGAAAGACAAATAATACTTACAATGGATAATTCAAAAATCTCGGCTTTAATTGATTTTCTCTTCCAGCTAGAAATTCGTAGGAAGTATAGATCCAAGTGTCATGATTTTGGAAACTTTCATCATCACTCCTGACTGATCTCGGTTTACTGCTGGGATCATCCAGAATGGAATATGGTTAGCACTACTGAAAATTTACCTCTATCAACATCTAATTAGCAAACAAACATGTAAATAAAAAATTTAAAAGCTAAATTTGGGAGAATACCACAAACTCCAAAGTCGATCTGTGGCGTTCGAAAACCCTAGATCCACAGCCATTGCCTATTTTCGACACCGCGCCTCTTCTTCAGCGATCTGTATCTTCCATAGAGTCAAGTAAATATAGTAAAAGAGATAGATTAATTTAATTGATGGTTAGAATGTTGAATTTGATTTTGAGGTTTTTTTCAACAGCAGTCAATGAGTTTTAGGAGAAGAGTGGGGGGTTTGAGGAGAAGTAACTGCATAACTATTGTACGTGTATGTGTTGAAAATGGCAAAATTAACCTTACACAAACATTGCTGATTTATTTGTCAAACATGGTATTTTGGTCCATGCAAAAAAGGCTTCACTTTGACCGCTTTGACCAGGGTTTTGCTTTATAGTATAGATATATCTCATAATATAAACATGATTATATTTTTCTTGGATTCTTCAATGATATTCACTTATGTATTTACCATTTTACTTTAGTCATGTTATGCGTATAGTTGTTTTCCTATATTTTGATTTTATTATTAGGATTCTTATAGAAAAATCATCTAACAACTGCCAAAAAGTTTGACTTACTAAATCAATAAGATTGATTTAAAGGTTAGATCTTTATTTTCCTACACAAGTCCGATGAGTAAACAGAAAAGTATTACCGAAAGTCTCATCCAAACGGTATCACTAAAATATCTATTCATACTAGTGTGAACCCATGCTTCGCATACGGACTGCACTCAACCTCTTATCATCATAACATGTTTAAATGATTTATATGGTTCATTAGTTAAGAAATAGTGATCTTTTTTTATCAATTTTCAAATAAGTTTGCATTTTGTCTAAAACTTGTGCATAAGTCTTTGAAAACAGTAATCCAGATAGTACTGGTGCTTGATAAACAATTGCAAAATATTGAGCAAAAATGATTTCAAAGATAAAATTTCCACACAATACACATATAAGTTATACACATATAAATTTGTGTGCATCATATGTTGCTCCATGCATCAGCTGTATTATATATAACTTCATTTGGTGAGATACCTTTATCAATCATTTCCTTTAATACTTGATGTCGTTGATTCCATTTGCTGCTTCGGTAATAACTATCTATAAGAGTAGTGCAGGTAACAACATTTGGTTTACACTTGACCATTGATCCAAAAATGCCAAAAGCAACGTTGACATGATTCATGAGAATGCAAGCATTGATGATGAAATCATAACTGACTACGTCTAGGAACACATTATGCAGCATCATATTATTGTAGAATGATAAGATTAGAGGATAAAGAGATTTATTTCTATTTTGAACGATTCTTGTGAAAAACATGCTAAATCTAAAGCATACATATTTTATGTCTGAAGTGTTGGAACTAACAACCATTATTCGACAATATTTATTTTAATGTGAAGAATATCATTGTATTTCTTTTACAGTCAAAACAAATTCAATATAATAAGAAAAATATAATTGTATTTAATGCTTTTGAGCTTTCTGGTTCCATTTCTAATTCCATCTAACATTGTTGTTGTATTTTGGTAATGTTGGATTTCACCAGACTTGACTGCAATTTGTGAAAGTAGAATCAGATGCTGGAAATTTTCAAAACAATCAACGACATAGATTAGTTAAAAGAAATAAAGTCAAACGGATTTAATAACTTTAAGAATATGAATAATCCGAAAAACTATGATTTTAAAATAAATATTTTTAGCTATCAACAATGGATATCATTGGAAAGCATATTAAATTTGAGATTTAATAGTGAAATCGATTTTTAAATCCAATTAATGTAGAAAAAGTTATCATATTTCAAAGTTTGAAATTGAAAGAAATTAAAACGTGACTGTTCATTTTCCAAAATATGAAGAAGGCCTATGTGCTCTTGAAATCTAACTCAATAATAATATTATAATATAGATGCCTAATCTGTTGATTTTTTTTTGTCATAAATTTATGATATTATGTTTTTGATTTGATTTTTTTGACCAAACTTATTTTTTCGTCTGACTTTTATTCCTATTACAATTTGTTTCCCTTAAACATTCTTATTTATATCTTCGCTTTCTTCTTTGACCTCTCATACTTTTGTTTCTATTTCTTTCTTTAATATCTTACATAAAACAAAATTAATTTTCAATTAGAAATAAGTTAGAGTTTCCAGTCAATTTAGTTATTAATCCATAACTTTTAATTAACATGAACTTGATTTGACTAAATTCATCAATTGTTCTTCACCTTTGTATTAACCTTAATAATAGGGCGAATCCATGCTATGCACACCAATCAAACAACATTAAATGAGTTTCTTTTGTCTTCTAGTTTTCATTTGATCATATAATTAGTTATCATGATATAAATATCCTTTGACATTGATTATAAGAGCAATCCCTTGAGAAATTGACATTTGGAACATGTTAAAAAACCATAATAATGGTGAACTAAACATGTATGTGTGTGTATGCTTGGTGAGATTAATTTTTTTGACATTTTGACTTCGAAATTAAATGGTTATTACACACAAACACTTAAGCATGAAATTTGAGATCACGTTGACACATACACGGTTTTTGTTTTATAAACATGAGACATTCAACCAACATTGAACTTGTTTTTTCACATTAATAGATAAGTTGCTACCTGTAACTACTTAAATAGTATATATGACCCCTATTTCAGACTAACATTGTAGCCTAGCTTAATCGAACAAGTTGATTGTTACTATCAAAATTTTACACATGTTTCTTCATCCAATAAGATAATTATTTCTACTAAAATTTTATTTTGTAAAATTAAAAGATAGTTGTATATAAATTGTACATATTTTCGAAAATATTTAAATTTTTTGTGTTAGTGTTAGAATACATAAAGACAAATTATCTGAAAACCACCAAAATACTTCGCTTACTGGAGCAATGAGCTTATTTTTAAGGTTAGATTTTTATTTTGTTACATGTATTTTCTCTTAAATCGAGGTTGAATTCTTTTCCCAAAATGTTTGTGTCCAGATTTATATTTTCCTCTGATTTTTTATTGACTCGGTAATTTATTTTATAGGGGTTTATTGGATTTACTAATGTATAAGCGTGTAGAATCTTCCATTGTTCTGTAAAATCTGTTTAATGTAAATCTATTCCATTCTATATAAAATAGAATATTTGGCTTTGTGTATTCTCCTATTCATTCTTACTTAAAATACTCTTCTATCATAAATTTAAGTGGAAAGTTATTCTCAGCCCCATAAATTAAAGTGAATATTAGGCACGCATCCCTAAAAATAAAACTTAATTCGCTAAAACTCCTCTCACAAGAAAACATACTTTGCAGGTCCCTGTTTTTCATTTCGGCTGTTTTTTCACTATAATGCCCTTCCGCTTCTTGCATGATTGATTTTAATAACGAGCTTATCTTTCTTGATTTTATCTTCTTCTTGTGACGAACTTATATTTCTTGATTTCATCTTCGTCTTCAATGGTAGCTCAGCTTTTTCGATTTCAATGGAAAACTGCGATTATGCACAATAGTTGCAGAAACGTCTGCAATTATATGCAATAGTTGCAGACATTTCTGCAAGAATATGCAACAGTTGCGTTTATACAACTATATGCAATAGTTGATGAAATGTCTGCAACTATATGCAATAGTTGAAGACATTTCTGCAACTATACCATATAGTTGAAGAAATTTCTGCAACTATATGCGCTATTTGTAGACATTTCTATAAATATATGCAATAGTTGCATTTTTGCAAATATGCAATAGTTGTAGAAATGTCTGCAACTCTACGCAATGGTTGCAGACATTTCTGCAACTATACCATATAGTTGCAGAAATTTCTGCAACTATATGCAATAGTTGTAGACATTTCTGCAACTATACCATATAGTTGCAAAAATGTCTGCAATTATTTGCAAATTTGTAAATTTGAAAAAAAATCGAAAATGTTCAAAATTTGCTAAATTGTCTGCAAATATATGAAATAATTGCACATTTACTACAAATATGAATTTTTGGTATCAACAATGGATTTCAGTTTAAAGATCATAAAATTTGTGATTTATTGGTGAAAATGGTATGTTGATCCGATCTTTCTACATAAAGTTATCCGCGTTTGAAATGTTAAAAACATAAAGGGTATTTGTGTCTTTTACGTGCACGAATTTTAAAATAGAGACCGAAAATGTAAGTTTAGTTTGGGAAGGATGTTTTCTCTATTTTGAAACTTATTAGGGATGTGAGCCAAACTTACCCTAAATTAAAAATGCTCATTTGGAATCAAATCTATTTCCACGGCGAGGTAGTTGTTTCTCGTTTTAATCTTTTCACCTTCCCACTTCCTGAATTTAATGTTCTTATATAATTCAACTGACCTTCTCATACTCTTCTCAAACCTTCAATATAAGAAAAATAAATTCTTATATCCTAATTTTTCCTTCATCGCTTTGTTCTCCTTTTTTTCACAAATTTGTTTCTCTTCCATCTACACCTTTATATAAAAAATTAATTTTCCATTCCAAATTAGAGAGTTTATAAGAACAACTTATATATCGATCTCATAATATTTTTTAACATAGATATAATTTGATTGGATTCATCAATGATATTCACTTATGTATCTAACTTAGTTTTTTTATTTTAGACATGTTATGCGTACTTGTTTTTCCATATGTTGCTTTTGGTATTAGTATTCTTATAGAAAAATTATCTAGGAGCAGCCAGAAAATTTTGACATACAAGGTACTGACACTATAATCTCTATCGGTGCCGCCCGTTTCTTCTCGTAAACTGTTCTTCCTAGGGTCCAAGGCCTTGTCAAAATGGCTATAATCCTCGAGCCAGGGGTGGTTCTATAGTTGCTATGCTAACAGTTCGTGAACGTGGGGAGACTTCCCCATATTATTTCCCTTTTCCTTTTGTTTCGATTCGTGTAATGCAGCGGCATAACATTCCCTAGCGATGCTTTGATCTCCTTTTACAACTCTAACTCCATTCTCCATCGGGAATTTCATGGTAATGCAACATGGAGCCAAAGAGATCTTGAAATCAACGAGCCCGGTCGACCTTAGAAAGCATTGTAAGCTGACATTTCATCCATGATCATAAAGGTTTGGATAAGGATATCCTTTATTCTCCTTCTTTGAACTCCACTGGCAAGTCAATCGTCCCAACTGGCTATCTTGGTTCTCTCGTTAAGCAATTGAATTTCATTCGGCAAGTTGACACATCCTTCATACCAATCTTCATTTGATCGAATGTATGTCAAAACAAGATGTGAAAAGAACTTCCACTATCAATTAGAACTCGCATATAATTATAGGTCCAATTCTGACTGTTACTACCATCGAGTCGAGGGTCGATGCTTCTACTCCTTAAATGTCTCAGTTATGAAACACTATGTCATCATTGAGTTTCTTTAGTGCTTGGCCGAAGCACCATCCTTAATTGCAAAACAAGCTTCTTTCGGAGTGTTCTTAAGTGAACTCTCGTATAGCTCCATTTCACCCCAAATCTTCTATGTTGGGTGAGGTCCTCCAAAAAAGTACTTATGACGAGTCTCTGATCAGCCCGATGAGTTCCTTCTCCATTAGACCGAGGCTAATTTCCTTAATTGATCCAACCTTGGAGTCTAGCAGGTTGGTCAGAATTTTATAGTTTATTCACGTACTATTGGAGCCTATTATTTCTTATTCGTTCCTCAATTAAGTCCTTCAGATGGCGACATGCATTTGTGCTATGTCCGTAAGCATCATGAAAGCGACATAACTTCCTCGATTGCTTTTGTTGTTCAGATTCCTCCTTCTTGATAGGCTTGTTCTATCGCTATGCTCCCTGAGTTGTAAGGTAGATGTTCTCCAAGCTATCATTCAACGACGTGTACTCCTCAGGTCCAAGGTTCCTGATCCATTCTCCATTCCCGTCTTGCCTACTAGTGTTTTGGTTTTTCCTTTTTTGATTTCCATCTTTTCCTGCATTTCCTATCATGGCTCCAGAATTATTCCCACCTTGGTTGACTGCCACATTATTCTAAACTATCTCCTTTGGTTACACATTGGCGGTTTTGCCCTCCGACGTGTCTGCCTTTTCCAATCTCAAATACTGACTCGCATTTCGATTAAACTACTTCATGGTGGTTGGTTGTTTCATTTTGTCCATCTTCCAAAGTTTGTGTCCAGATGGATAGCTCGGACTAAAGCCATGAATACCATATTTTTGTTAGGATTGCACACTTCTGTAACTGAAGTATTAAACCAGTTCATAAAGTTCTTTAGTGACTCATTTGGTCCCTGGAAAAGGCCAGATAGAGACACCGCATCTTGTGGTTATGCCATGTGAAGTCTAAACTATTCCAAGAATTTCCTTTCTAACTCATCAAAGGAAGAAATGAATCATGGTGGGATTCTGGTAAACCATATAAAAGCAACACTTCCATGAAGATTGGGAAACATCTGCAACAGACAGCATCCGTTGTCCTAGCTCCGTCCATATGCCAAATATACTCATATAAGCGCTATTTGGGGGTCCATCATTCCATTGTAAAATGGTATAATGGGCATTATAAACTTCTAGAGGTACCTTTCCCTTAAAAAATTTTCATTAAACGGAGTTCAGTTTGGTGGAAAACCCCAATAGTCGTACTTCCTACCCTTACTATCTTCCATCAAGCATTTAACCATGTCCACAATGAATGCCTCACTTGTCAGGAAGTCCACTGTTTGACTGTCAAGGGGTACACGAAGCATTTAACTCTGGAAATAGCTTTGATTTGCCAACTGAAGTCTACTTTATCCATTGTCTGGGAGAACCACAACTGAAAAATTCCATTGGTGTGCGGTTGGCTTTATAGCGGCAGTTTGAACTTCCTTTTCGGCATTTCGCGTTCCTATGTCAACATTCAATTCCCTTCCTTTAGCATTCAAGTTGCATGTCATCTTCAAAATCAAAGAGAAGCATTGCAATATTCCTTTATGGAGCCTTCGCTCCAAGTATGGGGTTTGTGGTAGGTTATCCTTCAGCAGGAGGATTACCTTCAATAATAATTCCAATCGCTCCACTAACTGTCTCCTTCTGCTTTTACTTGCCATCCCTCCTATTCAAGCCTAAGATAGAGGAATTCTCTTGCTCCATTGGCTCTACAATTTACGACCTAGTCCTTGGGGCAGTCGGTGGTTGTAGCGCTAGCAAGCATCAATGTTGTCTATAAGAGCCTTTTGACTATCATCCATCTTCTGGTTAAGTTGATTAACCATCTGGTTATGCTCTCCTTTGGTTATAACCACCTGTTGAACGAAAGCACTTGGTGTTAGGTTTCCAGCATTAATCTATGTTTGACGATTATTAGCATTGATCACTTTCAGTTGGTGGAGATTGGTTTCATCAATGCCTAATGTTTCCCTAACAGATCTTCCAGATGTTGTCTTCCTCTTAAAAGCCATTAGAATAACCAATCTCTTACCTTCTTCAAGCAAACTTTCCTAATCTAACCATTAGATCTATCCAATCTAAATCGATAGCTAAATCCAATCCTAGATTATTTGTTCTCAGTGAAAGCACAAAAATGTTAACCTAAAAAATGGATCAACACTCAAAAGTATGATGTGAAAGCATCAGCCCTGTTAAAATAGAGCAAATATAATAGAAAATAATAAAAAAGTAAATTGATGTTAGATATTTTTATATTGGTCCGGCTGTTAACAAAGCCTACATCCACTTTATAGCTTTAATAATTGGTTGGATCTTGTTTGAATGAGGTTACAATGTGACTGAAAAAGAATTAGCCACAAGTATAGGGGTTAGATTAATTCAAAGTCTTGAATTTCCTAGAGTGGCTGGCTTGGTGGCTATAGTGTAAAAGAAAGAGTTAAAGAATAGATGGACATCTTGCGTAGTGATAGCTGAGTCCAGCTCCTACTTTGGTTGCTTAATGGTTTTCATTTATAGGGGTAGCAACCAAATGAGGTGTAACTACCCGTAAATTTTAATTATTTTTATAACGTAATTCACTGAATTCTTGTGAAATTTTAAATAATAAAATTATGAAATAATATTTAATATTTGGAATACGTCAATATAAGCATAGTAAATGGCAAATTTTCATCTGATAATATTGAAGTTTATTTATTATGTAGTTTTATTTACATTTAAATCAGTTAATATTTGATGATAATAAAACATTTTCCAAATCTGAATATTTTTGTATAATAAATTTGTAAATCATCTTCTGAGTGAGATGCCATATTTCGTTTCTCCAAATTTGTACTGCTATTGCTCCACTTATCTCAATTCTGGAATTTTAGCAGCACTTTGATACCGATTATCGACTTTTGATAGGATGATTATACCACTGATATCTGTATACCGTTTTGATCGTCTCATCGTGCTGATCTCTGTGGCATATTCAATTCTATATGTTGAAGTCCGATAAGCAGCGGAATCCATGAAACGCTGTAATAGTATCGGTACAGGTTTTTGTGCCTTTTTGGTTATTGTGACCTTTTAATATTCCAACGTTCAAACGGCCATTTGATTTATTATTCACTGAATTCAACACAACTTTCTATTCTCTAGGTTTCAAAAATATATCTTTTACATTTTTATTCTAATGGCCGAACACCAGAGCACCAGAGCGTGCAAGCCCAGCAGCTCTATGATCGGCCGAACACCAGAGCACGCAAGCCCAGCAGCTCCTGCCTATCCATTTCTCCTCCCATCGAACAGCATCCACTCGACCTTCGTCAACCCGAACGGACTCCTTCCTTCACGCGAGCCACCCACGCAAAGCTCGCGTAACCCGACCTACCTCACTAATCTTGACCTTCCCTGAGCACGTACCCAACCATGCCGCCACTAGCTCCTCCCCTTCATCTCCAACCATCATCGGAGAAATCAGCCACCATCTCACCTCTAGCCAAATGTATATTCCATAAAGGTATATATAAATCCTTTTATTTGTTATAATATATGCTGCAGTCCTCTTTTATATGTATAAATAAGCTTAAATATATATATTTTTGTTGTATGACTTTGTAGGTCTAAGTAAGGTATATATATATATATATATATTATAAAGATAGTTTATATATATCATGTTCAGATTTTTGAAATTTTATAGTAAAGTGTATATATTTATATAAAGGAATATATTTTATTATATATCAGCTTCAATATTACAAGTTAGTTATGTGTTATACGTTATTAAAGTTGATTATATTATGAATGTATTGTATATATGATATTTTGAAGGAATATTATACATGTTATACTGTTTACATATAATATAGTTATATATATATATATATAGATTTATAGTAGTATATATGTGCTGCACAATGGAATATCATATGTTTAAAGGGGAAGCAAAATAATACATTTTAAAAGCTTCGCTTGCCGATTGGTTTTGAAGGTATGTTTATATATATATGTGTGTGTGTGTGTGTGTGTGTGTGTGTGTGTTATAGACCAGTTTGTTCGCTAAGTATTTTATTGTTGTATATATATAAAAGTTACATTTTTTATTATTTCCAAGTTTAGTTGTTTATAACTTATGTTACAGTAGATTATGTTTATAAGTTTATACCAGAACTATATTATTGTATATAAGACTTTTACATATATATGTTTATACTTTTGTTTTGCTGGTTTTTATATACGATGGTGATATATTTATATCTATGATAAACTATTTTTATAATATGTTTATTTTGGTATATATTGTTTGTTATTACATAAAATAGTATATATAGTACAACACTCTTCTGTGTAAATATATATATTGTTTTAAATATGACAAGCTTATATATAGTTGCTTGAATCTGGAAATGTTCTGACTTGAACCTATGCAATCTTTTTATCAAAAGTAAGTATACATATGAGTATATTATATTATATAAGTTTACTATATAAGTTACAATATTTTATTTATATGAGTCTACAGTGAAGTAAATTATATCGTCTTTTGTAACAAATATTGATTTTGAAAATATAATATCTAGGTAAGTTGTATATTAATCAATATATTATTTAAGTATGATAGTGTTGGTTATATAAAGTATAGGTATATATGTGTTTACAACAATAGTGATTTTAAGTATGTTATAATAATATAATTTTTTTAAATACATGTATAAATATATATTTAAATTTAAAATGTGTTGAATTTAGAATATGATTTTGTATATATATAGTTATATATATATAAATATATGTTTACTTATACCATCGATCTTCATCAAATCCAGTTCATCGTGCCTTGCTCTTGTCTCGCCAATGTCCTATTGGGTCGTAGCATCCTTTTGATTTGCTCATGTCTGTATCCGTGTGCGCGTCCCTGCCATCTTCCGTGTCCTCTAACCTCGAAAGGTGAGCGATCACTCATGAATAACGTTCTTATATTTATTAAATTTGATTTCATTTGAAACGGAAATTGAAATATGTTGTTGCTTGTTATTTAACTGCTATATATACGCCACTATCTGTAACAGTTTACCTGTGATATATGAAACCATATCATGTTTCATATATTTTATTTAAATTTATCACTGATGATATATATATATCTGTTGCTGATTTTTATATTTTCATTACATATATTATCAATCTGCAAGTTCTCTGTAAGTATAGAATTCCCTATGCATTGAAATGATACATACCCGAATTGAGACGACCTGACTTTCTACCACCAGAAAATCGCATCATCTTGAAGAAAGAAAGGGATAGAAAATAGAATAGAAAGAAGAGAAGAAAGAAACAACACATCAGAATCTAACAACGGAACGAATGAATTATATTAATAACATAAACATTACATAGTTTACAACCATATCAGAGTTACACAGATATACAACACATACTAGACAGTTATAAACACCTGTTAGTTATACAACTCAATACAACAACTCAAAGATAACAACTCAGAGAACACACAGCGGAATACTATATATATCTACACGCAGAAGCCTCCTGCTCCATTGCTCCTCCACAATTCGTCAAAGCTAACCTGAGTCCTAACCTGAATTCCCTTGACTACTCATAAAAATTTGAGTACCCAAGAGTTTATGAAAAAAAAATAAACTCCGGGTCAGACATGGGTCTGGTGTGAGCAAGTTAAAGTTGCTTAACTTCAAAAACCTTTGAAAAGGTATCACGTAAGACTTCCCACACATAAACATGGAAAAGTTTTTACCTTACGCTAACCAAAACATTTGATAGGAAATCTGATGATATTATAATAGTGTCTAGGGTTTTCAAATAAATAAGAAATAGCCGAAATTGTTACATGATTAAATTCCAGCTACTAGCCACAAAAGTGGGTAATACAATCAAAACCGTTGGCACTTATGGGATTTTGGATTCCATACAATGGTAGTGCTACTGGGTACCGCCCGTCACAGTACGTGGCCTAGATCAACGTACCGAGGATCACTCCCGACCCCCTGCAACACAAAGCCGGACCCATTCCTTACTGAACAGTTCCGAACAAGACAACCCCGTGGTTGTAGCTAGCAACCACCCACACAGCCGAATATAAAGGGACTTCTAGACATGGGTAAATCTTGCTCTCCGGTGGGTGCGACCCACGAAGCCTTGCTGCACCTCACCTGTTTTAGCCATTCCCGGTTGATGAGGCTTGAGGCTACGATTAACTTTATAGGACACATCACTTAGAATGATCATCGTCCACCTGATGATGTTCTGAAAGCATTCAATCCATACAAGTTTGTTCCGAGTTCGAACGAAACCGAAGGCATTATCTCGTTACACTCGTTTTGGAATCACCCTTAGGGTTAACGATAATAACCCTTGCACTCTGATTCACCATCTCGAATCTGTAAGTACTATTCCGTCAAACTCATTACGGAATCACCCACAGAGTTATACTGACTTATAGTCCTTACACCTCGAGTCTTCACAAAGCTCCACTTTGATTCACGACCTAACGTTATTTGGAATCGATGTGGTTTTCGGATATCCAAATATGGAAACCCGATCCCGGTCTCATCGAAATCCAAAGCGTGTCTTTTAGGGTCCAAGTTGTTTTAAAGGTTTAAAACATTTCAATACAGTATCTATATACACACAGATAGATAACTCATAAATCATAACTGATAATCAACATTATCACATAACAGGTAATCCACATTATCAACATCAAATAGATATACCATATATCACCATCACAATAGATAACCTAAGTTATCATCACAATATAATCAAACATTCCATACCACACAATATCATTTATCTCATTACTGAGATCACAAAGCATCCAAGACAATCAATGACATCCATTCATACATAAGCAAAGATTTACTCATACCATAATATAATTAATTTAAAATGAATTAAATTAATTATCTCCAATCTCTAATTTATTTAAAATGAATTAAATTAATTACTTCATCCATAATTAATTTAAAATAAATTAAATTAATTACTTCATCAAATTATAACTTACTCAATCATTTAATTGATTACAATCAATTAATCATTTATTATTAATTACCTAAATTAATCACCCTTGATTAATTATCCTTAATTACATTCATGTAATTATCCTCAATTAATTTCACAAAATTAATTTTCACAACCAACAGTAATTAACCTTTAATTACCTCAACTAATTAATTAATTATCCTAATCCTTAATTAATTACATTAATTAATTACCTTTAATTACCTATTATTGATTAATTAATCATAATAAATCAACTTTAATTACATCATTAATTAAAATAATTAATGATCCTTAATTATTAATTACCTTAAGTAATTAACTAATTAATCATCATCACAGATTAATTACATTTAGTAATTAACTAACTTAATTACTTTATTAAATAAATAAATTATCCTTTAATAAATTACTTAATTAATCCCTTGATTAATTAATAAATAATTTATCCAAATTATCTCATTCTTAAACACCTCCACTTAATTACAACCTGTAATTATTAATTAATTACTTAACTAAGTAATTTCTAAATCATTAATTACATAAAGTAATTATTTATAACCCAAGTGTTTAAAATTAATTAAACTTAATTAATTAAATTAAACAATCACATTAAATTAAATTAATTACATTAAGTAATTAATTTCCTAATTACTTTATCAAGTAATTACTCTCTAACCATTTATAATTGATTATTATTAAATTAATTAATCTAATTAATTATAGAAATTAACCAAATCAATTAATTGTTAAATAATCCTGGTTAATGACCTTCATTAACCATCCTCTAATCATTTTATAAAGTAATTAACTTAAATTAATTACAATTTAAATTATCCTTAATTATTCATTAATTAAAATTAATTATTAAATTAATCAACCTTAAAATAAAACTTAATTACATAATTAATATTCATCATTAATTACCAATCTAATTAATGATCTTAATTATAGATTGATTAATCATTAATCAATTATTAATTCCAAAATCAATTAATTAATTAAATTAATTGATTAATCATAATTACCTTATTAATTAAATTAATTTTGAATATTAATCTTAATTTAATTTCATTAACATAACTTAATTATGTATAAAACAACTTAATTCAAAACATAGTACTTATGAAATTACCCTTAAATTCCAATTTGAGTTCAAGTTTAAAATAGAATAATTTTAAACTTATCAAAGTTTTTAATAATTTAAAACTTATTAAATTGCAAATCTAACAAATGCTATGAAAATCTTTAAAGTTGAATTCATTTCAAAAAAAACTTATATAACTTAAATTTACATTTAATTTAAAACTTCAAATTTAAACCTTCTTTATAATTTAAAACTGAAATTCAAATTTAACTTTTGAATTTCCAGATTTTAAATAAACTTCAAATCTACTCATATTTTAAAAATCTCTTTATTAAAAAGTTTCAACTAATTACCAAAATGAAATAGTTAATTAAGTTAAATTTTAAACTTAAATTTCTATTTTAAAAACTGGAATTTGAATTTCAAATCAGAAATTCAAACTTGAATTGAATTTTAAACCTAAACTTACTTTAAACCTAAGCTACAGATTTTTAAAAGTTTTAAAAACCCAGATTAAAAAAAGAAAAAAGAAACAGGTTTTCTGAAACCTGAACACTGCAGTGACCCGAGAAAACAAAATTTTACTTCGGGTTTCAAGCTGCCTTACTTCGAGATTTCTTCCTACTGACTTCGGGCCAATCACTAACCTACCCTGCAACACCCCAACCAAAACAGTTCATCAGAGAACTCATCGCCGTGCATATGCACGGCGATCCTCGCCCTTTCTAATCACCAGAGGTGATCAATCCTCGACCATAAACTCATCCATGCCCTCACACCATCACTAGATCGAACAATAAATCAAGCATTCAAAATCTTACCCATAATTTCAAAACCTGTAAACATAAAACAGGTTCTATGTCAAAACCTATTGACGGCCATTTCGCCTTGCTCCGATCACTTGCAGATCCACCCCTCCGGCCTCAAGTCCCTCTATACACTAACTATCCATTCACCAAAAACTATAACACTCGATCAATCCATTACCTCACACTGACTCAATCTTTAACCCCTATTCCAAAACTAGGGTTCATGCTGAAAAATCAAAAATACATCTTCCCTAAACAATATAATCCTTATATCTGATTTTTCTAAGGATCTATGATCCTTACCCTATAACTCAGAAGGATTCTAAGTTATCTTAAACTACAGATTGCAAGAATTTGCACAAATTCATATTCTTGTTCAAGAACAACTTATAAATGAAACATACACCTAAAAATTCCAATACTTGATTTAAAAATCAAGTTCCAGTTTATAAATTTAATTTGTATTACTGAATTACCATATTACTTTGATTGGGTTTTGAAAAAAATTAAACATGCTTGATGTTTCTGTTTTACAGAGGCAGCTCATATTTTAACATAGTTGTAATAATTTTTTTTTAAACATGAACTTAGGAAAATAAAATAACTTTACTTTGAAACTTCATGTTAACAGAAAACTTAAATAAAAAGTAAGTGTAACTAATAAAATTCTACCTGGAAAATCTAAACAAATCAGAAGATATAGAACAGGATTAACATAAACCATATCAACAACTACTGAAACACAACAATACTATTTCCATTCAATAAACATGCAACTTATTTTTAAAACTTAAGATTTAAATGTTACTCACCATTTGATGAATGCAGAACCCCTGTGTTTTTTTCCCTTTTCTAAATTTTCAGGAAAATGAATATGCAGGTATGCTTCATGATCTACAATTTCATGCATGCTTCTTGGATGAAACTGTGGATGCATGCAGGCCCTTGCATTGCAGAATTGAGTCACAGATTACAGTATTGAAGAGGCTACATGTGAAACTAGACTTGCATTTGAACTTTAAGACTCAGTTGCATGTTTCCAGAGAATGATGCAGGCCTAGATGATCTTGATTTTTAGGAAGTGAATATGCAGATTTGTGGATTTGTACAGGTATTTGAAGGGCTTAGATATGAGGGGTTTGTGATTTTGAATATGGTTGAATATGCAGATGAAGGATTTGAGGATGCAGATTTTTTTGTAAACAGAGGTTGATTTGATTTTGTATAAGAAGAAAGTGAGTTTTGATTTTAAAGAAGAGGAGTGAAATATGCAGATATTTAGATTTGAATACGCAGGTCTACTTGAATTTGATGAGGAGTTTTGATGAAAATGCAATATGGAATGAAGATGCAAACTATACCAATGTATTCTCAGATTTAAGGAAATAAAAGAAAGATTAAAACCAAATTTTAACACTTATCTATTTTTACAACACTTTTCAATTTGTAAATTAGTTTTTAAACACATGTCTCTTTAAAATAGTTAATACTAATTACAAATTAATGTATATGTTAGCTTAGTTTAAGTTGTTAGTTTATACTAAAATATGTGTATGAATTTATAAATGAATACAAACCATGTTTACAAAACTTACACTAATAAAAATTAAAACAATTTAAAATTTAAACTTTTGAATTTAAATTCAAACTAAATTCAAAATCAAACAATTTCAAATCAAGTTATAAATATAAATTAAATTTGAAATAAAAATTACAAATCTTATTCAAAATTTATTTATAAAGTCAATACAATATCAATATTGTTTCTATACTTCTCCTATTATTAAATTAAAATCATTTTACAATATATTTTTATTTATAAAATATCCATTTTATTAAGTCATAAAACCATTTGTTGAATTTATTCTAAATTTAAAACTCAAGCCAATTTAATTTAAACACTTTAATATTTTCTTATCAATTTTAAAATCATATATTTATTTATGAAATAGTTTTAAAAATTCAATACTAATTAAAATCAAAATTTCCAATTTATAATGTATATATTAGAATTTTAAAACATGATTCAATTATTAAATTTAAACCAAAATTATTTATTTAATTTTGAAAAGCTTAAATATTAAATAAAACAAAATTTCCAAATTACTACAAATATTAAAACTAGAAAATATGCTTTATTTATTAAAATTAAAACAATATCAATCTATTTAAAATATAAACCAAATATTTATATTGTAAATAGAAATCAATTTATTATTTTTAAAAGATAAAATAACCAATTTAAATAATTATTGAAGAAGATTATTAAATCTATTTGAATTATTATTAACAGATTATCAATATCAATTTAATTTTAACTACAGATTATTAAATTGATATTGTAAAAAATTTCGGGATATTACAATCCTTCCCCCTTAAAAGAATTTCGTCCTCGAAATTTAAAACAAAGGTAATTTAATAATCTTATTAAATTTTTAATTAAAAATACAAGCATATATTAAATATATGCTAACAACCAAAACAACCAATTAAACAAATCTAATTATCCAGACAAATTCTGGATAAAATTTCATCGAGTTTCCCCAGGTATATATATATATACCGGGATACTCGCTCCAGAGAATCCAAACAATCAATACTATAAAGCTACAAAGCTCCTAAACAACTATATCTAAAACACTAGACAAGATATAAAACTACAAACGAGTCGGGCTCAACAACCAAAACTTCAGAACTGCTGGTTCCAAAACCAGAAATAGATCATACACGTACTCCCTCAGAGATACGTGAAACTCATCGAATCCCAGTTATCCAAACTGGCAATTCAATTCTGTAGATCAATCATTTATTCTCCAAGATACAGAAAAGATCCAAAACAATACAGAGCTAACTCCTCAGACTTACCAAATCTTATAGCTCACTTTTGATCGGAGAAAACTTATCCAAAATTAAATCTCCAACTTCAGAGTCCAAATCCCTCCGACTCTTATCCACAAAACTCTTCAGACGATCCTGGACTGTCTACAAACTTACTGATCAGCTCAACCTTTGCTGATGTCTCTAGTAACAAACTAGACCAAACAACACAACAAAATGATCTCCTCAAGATCAACCAAGATCAAGATCTCAAACTCAACTTTTCAACATCAGAAGACAACAACTCGCTTCTCCTATCCGGAAAAAGAAAAAGCAGATACACTTCCCAGCTGCTTCCGCTGCTCAACTCTGATCCAAAGTAGAAGAGAATGCTGAAGAAGAACACAAGCACAACTCAACAACATACCCTAGAGATATGGTTCAACAAATCCATAAGAAAAATTCAGAAGTTCCTCCAAAACTCCGAGCTGCTACACCAACTCAACTCTCGAAACCATTTTACTATTAATGCTGAACCACCCGAACCACTTCTGGAATTCCAGTCGATAAGAAAACTCAACTTCCAGATGCGAACAAAACTCTGACTTCCTGAAGACATCAGAAAACTCAGATAACCCAAGAAAATACTCAAACAATCGCAAGTCACTTTTGCGAACCACCAAAACCAAATCCAAGGAAAACTGTTCTCCCTTAACCAAATTGAACATCTTACACTTAACTAGCCAACCCATCGAAGAAATGGGTCCACTTAACTGCTTCTGAACTCTACTTCAGAAAAACTGCTAAGCCAAAAGATCTCTTGCCAACACCGAGAACACTCTAACTACACTGCTGCCACAGATGCCAAAGAATTCCAAAACAAAGCTCTTCGAGAAACTCGGACCTCAAAGCAAACAGAAACTCAAGCTGACCACAGCCACAATACTGAAGCAGACTCACTTCCTTAATTTGTTCCAAAGAAAACATCTTCGGGAACATCCATAGTCACTGCACCTCATCATGCAGCTACTACTTCCTGAGGTATCCAAAATACCATCACTTGCTTCTGCCAACTAACAGATCCAAACACTACTCATCCAATCTCAAAAATAAACTCCGAACCTTAACAGGTTTCCTTCAGAGATCAATGAAGTTCTTCATCACTACAGAACTCACTTGAGACGGTATTGGGTCTACAGTCTCAACAAAACACCTCCAACCTCAAACATTCAAACTCCATCCAATGGTAGTAATCGTGTTACACACACTACTACCCCATCTACCTTTATAACTTATATTGGAAAACCTAAACAGGTAACCCAACAGATAGGTAGAAATATATATATATATATATATATATATATATATATATATATTAAAAATTACAAATACGCTCTCTCAAGAAAGACACCACTACAGAGCCTAGGTATTCACTCAACCTAATGCTCCCTAAAGAAAGATACACTTCAGAGCCTAGGTATTCACTCAACCTAATGCTCTGATACTAGCTGAGACGACCCAACTTTCTACAACCAGAAAATCGCATCATCTTGAAGAAAGAAAGGGATAGAAAAGAGAATAGAAAGAAGAGAAGAAAGAAATAACACATCAGAATCTTACAGCGGAACGAATGAATTATACTAATAACATAAACATTACATAGTTTACAACCATATCAGAGTTACACAGATATACAACACACACTAGACAGTTATAAACACGTGTCTAGTTATACAACTCAATACAACGACTCAAAGATAACAACTCGGAGAACACACAACGGAATACTATATATATCTACACGCAGAAGCCTTCTGCTCCATTGCTCCTCCACAATTCATCAAAGCTAACCTGAATCCTAACCTGAATTCCCTTGACTACTCATAAAAATTTGAGTACCCAAGAGTTTATGAAAAACAAAAATAAACTCCGGGTCAGACATGGGTCTGGTGTGAGTAACAGGTTAAAGTTGCTTAACTTCAAAAACCTTTGAAAAGAAAAGGTATCACGTAAGACTTTCCACACATAAACATGGAAAAGTTTTTACCTTACGCTAACCAAAACATTTGATAGGAAATCCGATGATATTATAATAGTGTCTAGGGTTTTCAAATAAAAAAGAAATAGCCGAAATTGTTACATGATTAAATTCCAGCTACTAGCCACAAAAGTGGGTAATACAATCAAAACCGTTGGCACTTATTGGATTTTGGATTCCATACAATGGCAGGGATACTGGGGTACCGCCCGTCACAGTACGTGGCCTAGATCAACGTACCGAGGATCACTCCCGACCCCCTGCAATACAAAGCCAGACCCATTCCTTACTGAATAGTTCTAAACAAGACAACCCCGTGGTTGTAGCTAGCAACCACCCACACAGCCGAATATAAAGGGACTTCTAGACAGGGGTAAATCTTGCTCTCCAGTGGGTGCGACCCACGAAGCTTTGCTGCACCTCCCCTGTTTTAGCCATTCCCGGTTGATGAGGCTTGAGGCTACGATTAACTTTATAGGACACATCACTTAGAATGATCATCGTCCACCTGACGATGTTCTGAAAGCATTCAATCCATACAAGTTTGTTCCGAGTTCGAACGAAACCGAAGGCATTATCTCGTTACACTCGTTTTGGAATCACCCTTAGGGTTAACGATAATAACCCTTGCACTCTGATTCACCATCTCGAATCTATAAGTACTATTCCGTCAAACTCATTATGGAATCACCCACAGAGTTATACTGACTTATAGTCCTTACACCTCGAATCTTCACAAAGCTCCACTTTGATTCACGACCTAACGTTATTTGGAATCGATGTGGTTTTCGGATATCCAAATATGGAAACCCGATCCCGGTCTCATCGAAATCCAAAGCGTGTCTTTTAGGGTCCAAGTTGTTTTAAAGGTTTAAAACATTTCAATACAGTATCTATATACACACAGATAGATAACTCATAAATTATAACTGATAATCAACATTATCACATAACAGGTAATCCACATTATCAATATCAAATAGATATACCATATATCACCATCATAATAGATAAGCTAAGTTATCATCACAATACAATCAAACATTCCATACCACACAATATCATTTATCTCATTACTGAGATCACAAAGCATCCAAGACAATCAATGACATCCATTTATACATAAGCAAAGATTTACTCATACCATAATATAATTAATTTAAAATGAATTAAATTAATTATCTCCAGTCTCTAATTTATTTAAAATGAATTAAATTAATTACTTCATCTATAATTAATTTAAAATAAATTAAATTAATTACTTCATCAAATTATAACTTACTCAATCATTTAATTGATTACAATCAATTAATCATTTATTATTAATTACCTAAATTAATCACTCTTGATTAATTATCCTTAATTACATTCATGTAATTATCCTCAATTAATTTCACAAAATTAATTATTCACAACCAAACAGTAATTAACCTTTAATTACCTCAATTAATTAATTAATCATAATTAATTATCCTAATCCTTAATTAATTACATTAATTAATTACCTTTAATTACCTATTATTGATTAATTAATCATAATAAATCAACTTTAATTACATCATTAATTAAAATAATTAATGATCCTTAATTATTAATTACCTTAAGTAATTAACTTATTAATCATCATCACAGATTAATTACATTTAGTAATTAACTAACTTAATTACTTTATTAAATAAATTAATTATCCTTTAATAAATTACTTAATTAATCCCTTGATTAATTAACAAATAATTTATCCAAATTATCTCATTCTTAAACACCTCCACTTAATTACAACCTGTAATTATTAATTAATTACTTAACTAAGTAATTTCTAAATCATTAATTACATAAAGTAATTATTTATAACCCAAGTGTTTAAAATTAATTAAACTTAATTAATTAAATTAAACAATCACATTAAATTAAATTAATTACATTAAGTAATTAATTTCCTAATTACTTTATCAAGTAATTACTCTCTAACCATTTATAATTGATTATTATTAAATTAATTAATCTAATTAATTATAAAAATTAACCAAATTAATTAATTGTTAGATAATCTTGGTTAATGACCTTCATTAACCATCCTCTAATCATTTTATAAAGTAATTAACTTTAAATTAATTACAATTTAAATTATCCTTAATTATTCATTAATTAAAATTAATTATTAAATTAATTAACCTTAAATTAAAACTTAATTACATAATTAATATTCATCATTAATTACCAATCTAATTAATGATCTTAATTATAGATTGATTAATCATTAATCAATTATTAATTCCAAAATCAATTAATTAATTAAATTAATTGATTAATCATAATTACCTTATTAATTAAATTAATTTTGAAATATTAATCTTAATTTAATTTCATAAACATAACTTAATTATGTATAAAACAACTTAATTCAAAACAAAGTACTTATGAAACTACCTTTAAATTCCAATTTAAATTCAAGTTTAAAATAGAATAATTTTAAACTTATCAAAGTTTTTAATAATTTAAAACTTATTAAATTGCAAATCTAACAAATTCTATGAAAATCTTTAAAGTTGAATTCATTTCAAAAAAAACTTATATAACTTAAATTTACATTTAATTTAAAACTTCAAATTTAAACCTTCTTTATAATTGAAAACTGAAATTCAAATTTAACTTTTGAATTTCCAGATTTTAAATAAACTTTAAATCTACTCATATTTTAAAAATCTCTTTATTAAAAAGTTTCAACTAATTACCAAAATGAAATAGTTAATTAAGTTAAATTTTAAACTTAAATTTCTATTTTAAAAACTGGAATTTGAATTTCAAATCAGATTTCAAACTTGAATTGAATTTTAAACCTAAACTTACTTTAAACCTAAGCTACAGATTTTTAAAAGTTTTAAAAACCCAGATTTAAAAAAAAAAGAAACAGGTTTTCTGAAACCTGAACACTGCAGTGACCCGAGAAAACAAAATTTTACTTCGGGTTTCAAGCTGCCTTACTTCGAGATTTCTTCCTACTGACTTCGGGCCAATCACTGACCTACCCTGCAACACCCCAACCCAAAACAGTTCATCAGAGAACTCATCGCCGTGCATATGCACGGCGATCCTCGCCCTTTCTAATCACCAGAGGTGATCAATCCTCGACCATAAACTCATCCATGCCCTCACACCATCACTAGATCGAACAATAAATCAAACATTCAAAATCTTACCCCTAATTTCAAAACCTGTAAACATAAAACAGGTTCTATGTCAAAACCTGTCGACGGCCATTTCGCCTTGCTCCGATCACTTGCAGATCCACCCCTTCGGCCTCGAGTCCCTCTATACACTAACTATCCATTCACCAAAAACTATAACACTCGATCAATCCATTACCTCACACCGACTCAATCTTTAACCCCTATTCCATAACTAGGGTTCATACTGAAAAATCAAAACTGCATCTTCCCTAAACAATATAATCCTTATCTCTGATTTTTCTAAGGATCTATGATCCTTACCCTATAACTCAGAAGGATTCTAAGTTATCTTAAACTACAGATTGCAAGAATTTGCACAAATTCATATTCTTGTTCAAGAACAACTTATAAATGAAACATACACCCAAAAATTCCAATACTTAATTTAAAAATCAAGTTCCAGTTTATAAATTTAATTTGTATTACTGAATTACCATATTACTTTGATTGGGTTTTGAAAAAAATTAAACATGCTTGATGTTTCTGTTTTACAGAGGCAACTCATATTTTAACATACTTGTAATTTTTTTTTTTTAAACATGAACTTAGGAAAATAAAATAACTTTACTTTGCAACTTCATGTTAACAGAAAACTTAAATAAAAAGTAAGTGTAACTAATAAAATTGTACCTGGAAAATTTAAACAAATCAGAAGATATAGAACAGGATTAACATAAACCATATCAACAACTACTGAAACACAACAATACTATTTCCATTCAATAAACATGCAACTTATTTTTAAAACTTAAGATTTAAATGTTACTCACCATTTGATGAATGCAGACCCCCTGTGTTTTTTTCCCTTTTCTAAATTTTGCAGGAAAATGAATATGCAGGTATGCTTCTTGATCTACAATTTCATGCATGCTTCTTGGATGAAACTGTGGATGCATGCAGGCCCTTGCATTGTAGAATTGAGTCACAGATTAAAGTATTGAAGAGGCTACAGGTGAAACTAGACTTGCATTTGAACTTTAAGACTCAGTTGCATGTTTCCAGAGAATGATGCAGGCCTAGATGATCTTGATTTTTAGGAAGTGAATATGCAGATTTGTGGATTTGTACAGGTATTTGAAGGGCTTAGATATGAGGGGTTTGTGATTTTGAATATGGTTGAATATGCAGATGAAGGACTTGAGGATGCAGATTTTTTTATAAACAGAGGTTGATTTGATTTTGTATAAGAAGAAAGTGAGTTTTGATTTTAAAGAAGAGGAGTGAAATATGCAGATATTTAGATTTGAATATGCAGGTCTACTTGAATTTGATTAGGAGTTTTGATGAAAATGCAATATGGAATGAAGATGCAAACTATACAAATGTATTCTCAGATTTAAGGAAATAAAAGAAAGATTAAAACCAAATTTTAACACTTGTCTATTTTTACAACACTTGTCAATTTGTAAATTAGTTTTTGAACACATGTCTCTTTAAAATAGTTAGTACTAATTACAAATTAATGTATATGTTAGCTTAGTTTAAGTTGTTAGTTTATATTAAAATATGTGTATGAATTTATAAATGAAAACAAACCATGTTTACAAAACTTACACTAATAAAAATTAAAACAATTTAAAATTTAAACTTTTGAATTTAAATTCAAACTAAATTCAAAATCAAACAATTTCAAATAAAGTTATAAATATAAATTAAATTTGAAATAAAAATTACAAATCTTATTCAAAATTTATTTATAAAGTCAATACAATATCAATATTGTTTCTATAACTCTCTTATTATTAAATTAAAATCATTTTACAAGAAATTATATTTTTATTTATAAAATATCCATTTTATTAAGTCATAAAACCATTTGTTGAATTTATTCTAAATTTAAAACTCAAGCCAATTTAATTTAAACACTTTAATATTTTCTTATCAATTTCAAAATCGTATATTTATTTATGAATAGTTTTAAAAATTCAATACTAATTAAAATCAAAATTTCCAATTTATAATGTATATATTAGAATTTTAAAACATGATTCAATTATTAAATTTAAACCAAAATCATTTATTTAATTTTGAAAAGATTAAATATTAAATAAAACAAAATTTCCAAATTACTACAAATATTAAAACTAGAAAATATGCTTTATTTATTAAAATTAAAACAATACCAATCTATTTAAAATATAAACCAAATATTTATATTGTAAATAGAAATCAATTTATTATTTTTAAAAGATAAAATAACCAATTTAAATAATTATTGAAGAAGATTATTAAATCTATTTGAATTATTATTAACAGATTATCAATATCAATTTAATTTTAACTACAGATTATTAAATTGATATTGTTAAAAATTCCGGGATATTCCACGAATGATCTTATAGAATAGAAGAAAATCATTATGGGTTGAAATGATAGACCAAAGCGATTTTCATTGACATTGAATTTGGGATTGCGGGTTGAAAAGATATATACTCATGGATATTTAAATTGCGGATTGAAATGATAAATATCTGTATCACTTGACCATAGGATATAAAAGTATATACAGACACCGTTGGTCTATACATATATTTTGAAATGATTTCCAAGTTTTAAAAAGAAATATATATAGTTTTATATAATTATTGATTTTTAAAATATTATATATATATATATATATATATATATATATAAACGTTATTTATATATGTTTAAATTCTTGATTTAAAAAGATATTATGTTTGAAATTTTAGAATTATAAGTTAGTTTTGAAATTATAAATTTTAAGAATTTACTTATGATTTTACTATTTTAAAATATGTATAAATTAATTTTAATATAAAATAGATCTAAAAATAAGGTTTAATTTAATAAAGTTTAGTTTAATTGGTATACAATATGGTTTTAAGTATTTTATTTAAAATTTTATTTTAAAAAGTAGATTTTAAATAATTTTAATAAACTAAAGGATGGAAAGATAAATAGAAATTGATTTGAAATTTTATTTGTTTAAGAATTATATTTAAATAAAACCGATTTGAACTTATTGAATTTGAAATTTTAATGATATGGTTTTATAACTTGATTTTGAATAAAGGTGATTAAATGAATATTTTCAAATTTAAATAAATCGAAATTGGATATTTAGTTTTATTTAAATTTGTAATCTGAAGTTTTATTTAAATGTTATTTGATTGATTAAGTGAATATTTTAAAGTTAAATAATAGTAAAGTTGAATTTATAATATTAACGAATTTATTGAAATTGAGTTATTATAAATGTTTAATGTTTAATGCTTTGAAATCTATTGAAATTGAAATGGTTTGATTTGTAGTTTAAATCTATGTTTGAGATCGATATAAAATGGTTTATTGAGATGTTGAATTAAATTGAAATTTGTGAATTAAGATTTAATTTAATTGAATTTTTGAATTCGAATGATTTGAATCGATTTGTGAACTTGAGGAAACTATTTTACTATCTTAAGTATTTTAATATATATAAACTATTTTTAGTATAAAACTATTTTAATGTAAACTTTTTTTAACATAAAACTATTTTAATATACTAATTACTTTAATATAAACTATTTAATTTATAACTATTTTTATATACAAATTATTTTATTATATTAACTATTTAAAATGTATATTATTTTAATATCTAAACTATTTATGAGGGAAGTGTTATGGATTTCAAAGTATTATGATTTCAAAAGTTATGATTTCCAAAGTGTTATAATTTCAAAGTGTTATAATTTCAATGACTTATAATTTTGGAAAGTGTTATGTGTTTGGAAATGAATATTATATTAAGTAAGAAAGATATCGTATTGATATGGTTTTAAAATAGATACGATATTTTGGTTTTGAAGTACGATATTTTGAAACGATCACGGTGTTATAATAACGATTGGTTGTTAAAGGGACCGGGATCGGTTATTTTCATACTCTCTACCAATATCGAAAAACACTTTAACAACTGTGTACGCGATGGAGATTCCAGAATGAAGTAGGATGGCGACGATGATTCTATATGAGGTATATACATGGACCTGAATCTCGTGAGTTAGCTTAAGGTGGCTAAAACAGGAGAAACTGACGGGCCAAGTGAGGTAGCTCCTCCGACCAGACACACTTCGTCGATACCATTCTATTACTTTGTGATTGATTGGGTGCACCCTTGGATTTTGGGAGTGTGGATCGAGGTGTGCGGTAGCTGCGGCTATGCGTTACCACTAGCCCGGATGTGTAATTGGTATATTTAGCCTGGCATTGCCTAGTTGTGCCACGTCATCTACCATATCGAGACTACTACGATTTTTTTTGTGTCGTACCTATGGAGTGCCCTCTGGTACCTTCCAGTTTATGGAACTATTACGGTGCTGTATAGACTATGGCACTATAAAATGTATTAAGGGGGATATGGGTAACGCCTTAACGCTAATTCAATAGTTTACTTTACTATAGACATATTATAATAGCATATATTACTACATAGTAGATAGTTCCACGGATCCTTAGAAGATGGTTAACCCAAACATCCTTTGAGTTACTTGTATTTTGGTTGGTATTTCACTTGAGTTGGATTTATTGGTATAAGAATGTTAATCCTGACTCGAGTGTTTCGTGTTTGCTTTATGCTCGGGACAGATTGAGTGTCACAGCATTTGAGACTCACCCTTGGAGTTGGAGCTTTTATAAGAGATCCAACTACATCTATTCAGTTTTCACTTATTCAGTTGAATCCAGCGATATATTCAGATTTTGATATTTGACTACTGTACTGAGACTTCTATGTATTCGAGAATATTGTTGTATCTTGTTTTAACTTTGTTATATATATAGTAGCTTCATGAACTACTATTTATCTGTTTCCGCTGCTTATTGTTATGTCACTCTATGTCTATGATTTTGTGGTTTATTTATTTATTTATGTATATGCTTAGCTTTGCCAAATATAAATTAACAAATCCGATATTTTAAGAAATTCAAGTCCTACATGTGCGGATGCGAATGGCATGAAATAGCGGAATGTTACATGGGTTTAGAAGCTTGCGATCAACCAAGTCCAAAAGTTGGCCCACACTTACACGGAAAAGTCCAAAGACACGCGAGTTAAAACCTTTACTCGGTACCGAGTTAAGAAATAAAGTGATAAGTCATTTCTGACTTTGTCTATATTCTTCTTTTTTTCGATGAAGGTGTTCCAACCGCTTTTCCATGTATTTGACACGATTCTAGTGATCTGTTTGATCGCACTTGAGGTACCTGACTTTTCTGATATCATCGCGTTAATCTTGAGATTGGCCATGCTAACCGTGAAGAAAACGTTGGATATCGACGCACGTGGACTACATTGATAATATATGGAGTTTTTATGGAGTTTGGTGGGGATCCTTAACTCGGTAACGAGTTAGGATTCCTTAACTAGGTGCCTAGTTTAGGTTTAACCCAAAACAATGTAAAAATCCTCCAAGCCTCTTCTTTGCCTCTTCAAAGCATACTTGTGAAGTTTTAAGTCATTCCGTCTTCATTTCGACTTTCTAACTCCTATTAATTTATGCTTGGTTGAAAACTAAGTTAACACCAACTAACCTTCTCATTCTTTCTCAACGCCTTCATTATAAGAAACAAATTCTTATTTCCTATTTTTTTTCCATCTTCACTTTGTTCTCCCCCCTTCACAAATTTGTTTCTCTTCCAACTCTGCTTTTATATAAAAAATACATTCTCCATCCCAAATTAGAGGTTTATCCAAGCAATTTATATATTAATCTCATAGTAATTTTTAACAAGTTTATAATTTGATTTTATCCATAAATGATACTCACTTATGTATTTACTTTAATTTTTCATTTTATTCATGTTATGCGCAGTTTTTTTCTATATGTTGCTTGTAGTGTTTAGATTCTTATGGAAACATTATCTAAAAGCTGCCAAAAAGTTTGACTTACAAGATCAATAAGATTGATTTAAAGGTTAGATCTTTATAATATTACATGCCTTTTCTATTGATTTTTTGGCTTTTGTCTTAAATTTATGATATCATATTTTTGATTTAGTTTTTTTTGCATATTTATTTTTTCATCTGACTTTTTTTCAATTACAATTTGTTTCCCTTACAATATTCTTATTTCTATCTTCACCTTCTTCTCTTACCTCTTACAATTTTGTTTCCTTTTGTTCTTTAGTTTCCTATGTTAACAAAATCAATTCTTAATTAGAAATAAATAAAGTTTCTTTCCAAACAATTTAGTTATTAGTCCTATTGCTTTTGATTAACACGAGTTCTTATTGGACTAAATTTATTAATAGTTCTTCATCTTTGTATTGACCTTAATATATTTATCATGATATAAAGTGTTTGTTTTTGTACCTATTGATTTTAGTGTTGGAATACATATGAATAAATTATCTAAAAGCCACCAAAAAACTAGGCTTATTGGAGCACCGAGCTTAATTTAGAGGTTAAATTCGTCACTTATTACATGTATTTTCTCTTAATTCGAGGTTGAATTTTTTTCCCTAAGTGTTTCTATCCGGTTTTCTAATTTTTTCTGATTTTCTATTGACTCTTTAATTTATTTTATAAGGTTTTATTGGGCTTACTAATGTACAAGCATCGTAGAATCGTCCATTTCTGTAAAATCTATTACAGGTAAATTTGAATTTTTTTTTTCTTTCTCACGTTTATATCAAACTCTTTTTTTTTCATTAGTAAGATTACGAATTTGAGTTCCTTCATTTACTTTGTAAGGAGCTATTTGTTTATTGATACATAGGTACCATGCACTTCAAGTTATTCTATATAATCAAAGGGAATTGTTAGAGGGAGTGTGCTTTGGATAGAGGGTGTAGAAAAAAAGCTATTTTATTGTAATAAAATTTCATCAAGAGAGAATTAAATAATTGGTTCTTTCCACACAAAAATAAACCATAAACACTAAATTAACCTTTTCCCAATACTTTCACTCTCTTCTTTCACCTAATTTTATGTCACACCAAAATTATTAATTATATCACATCTTTGAAACTTTAATTTAAATAAATAGTTAAACAGTAGGATCAAGGTGGAGGACTCATCTCGATGTCCATCTATGTTCCATTAGCTCAATAATCATCTCAATTAAGATTGAGAACATAAATAGATTGATTGAAAAATCTTACGATGAATAAATTTTTAGTAGCATAAAATGAAGAAGGAATATTTTATTTACGAATAAGAAGGGAACGAAACCAAGAAAGTTATTTTGTAAGTAGAGGTGACAATTTTCCATGAAAAAATAGGTATAGAAAAAATATTTCTCCCATTATATTTTTTCTTACAATTTTCTCCGTATGATTCACTCCCACTATAGAAAATACCTCTCTCTTTAACAACTTTATAATCAAATAGAGCTATAGTTATCTTTAATTCAGCCCGAAACAAATATATATAAGAAAATCAAGTTGGAAGAAAAACATTACACTTGAATGCCTATCAAATCTAAATAAGCAACATATATTCATGATTATCATCAAAATCTTGGTGATCTTACAGTACAATAAGGTAATTGTTTATGTTTTTTTTCTTTAGGTTTTTTATGCTATGTTTTTGTAGTTTGGACATGTTTATAAATAACTATATATTGAAGATATACTTATTTATAATCTATATAACTAATGTTTTTTAAATAGAAATGATCATTTCAAATAGTATTACCATAAAATAAATAGAAGAAATTAATTAATTAGTTTCGATCCATTTGAATTCAGATTAATCAGGGAACTAAAATGTGATTTAATTTACTGAAAGGATTATTACACATTAATTATCTTTAGTGCAAATAAATCAAAGAATTAGCATATAGTCAATCACTTCCTTTGGATTATTTCCTTTTATCATCAACATATTTTATATTGATTTTCTTTTAACATTTTGTTTCGAACGGTAAGAATATGAATTTGGGTTCCTAAATTTTTCGTAGGGGGTTATTCATTTATAGTTATGTAAATACTAAAAAACCTTTAAAAACTTCTGCATATTCAAATAGAGGTCAAGTTGATCTTTACTTTATTCTTAAACATAAGTATATAATATTATTAAATTGGAAGGAAACTTTATATATGAAGTAAATGAATATTCAAGTAATAAATTTTCATAAGGTTTTTTGGTGAAAAGAGATACTATTGTTCTACCTTCCATGGACAACTTTAATTTTTTTTTAAAATTAGTTTTGAATATGTATTTTGTAAACCTATTATTTATTTTTAAATGCATTTTGTAGTATTTGCCAATATAAACTTATTTTTTGTATTGTCTGACACTATCATGTTAATTAATCTTGAATTTTAATATTATTTAGCTGTTTAGTTTAATAGACTATAAAATGTTCATAAGAAACACACATTTGGAGATATCACCAAAGTCTTGATCTCATGAAACAATGAGGTAATTATCCACGATTTAATGGTTTTTAGATCCTTTTATTTTTTGTAGTTTGGAAATTTCTATAAATAGGTATGATTAAACTATTTTTTGAAGGTACATTTCAAATATTCATGCAATAAATAAATATAATTGTTTATTTTTAATTTTAATCAATTTAAATTCAAAGTAATTAGTGGATTAAACTGTAATTAAATTTAATGAGAGAATTAATTATATACCAACTCTCTTTAATGCTAATCACTTAAGGAATTAATATGTAATCAATTGATTCCATTTTATTATTTTCTATTATCAACAACATGTCAAACCTATAAGGGATCATGTAATGTGAAGTGTTAATTATATTTATCACAAAGGAGTATTGGCCTATTTCCTATCTTATCTTAATGAATACTTATCTTATCTTTAATAAGGTTAGCAAAAAATAAAAAAAACCAAGAAAATACATTTTATTATGCATTAAAATCAACATGTATTTTGACCCGTTTCTTATGTTTGAAAGGGAACATTATATATTTTATTTGTTTAAAAGCATAATTATAATTTTCATCTTACATGCATAACAATTGTATTGGGTAACAAATATTTTGTTGGATGTACAAGCACAAATATTATAAGCATTAATAATGAGTTACAACTACATGATATTTTAATAATTGGCTCTGTTTTCTTATGTCAGTCGATCTTATAGTATCTCTAATGCGGTGTCATCTAAAGTATTATCGATATGTATCCAGAAGTTATTTTCCTCATGACGATATATTATTTCGCTTTGAATTTATGCCAAAATTTATATCATTTTATTTATTATATTGGTATGAATATTCGAGAAAAAATAAATAATTATTTAATTATTCTGGAAATTAGAATACAATGTCCCTTAGGACAGCTCATCCAATCATGGCATTAGAGTTAATGAAGTGGTGTAAATATCAATTCCCAATGACAACATTAAATCCGTTACTTATTGTGATAGTTACAACGACACTCACTCCAAAGTTTATATATCTTGTTTGCTTGAGTATCAAGAAGAAAACAATTGAGTTATACAATGTTTGTAATTTTTATTTATTTCTTGCATCATATTATGTTATATTTGAACTAGTAGGATAGTGTCAAAAAATTGCATTGATGCAAATGTTGGAATATGTTTGTAAAACCAAATTTGAATCACTACTTCGCACTGGACATGATTAATTTATGCTTGTTATAGAACATTATTATCATATTGAATATGTAAATATTTATATTTATAATTTATAAAACATGAACTGATGTTAAACTTATTCATCTCTTAAATTGATATGTATGCTCAGTAATATAATTGCTATGAAGTAAGGGATAATTAGTGGTTGCCATAATTATTTTTTATATAAATCCATTATTCTCCATAAAACTTCCTATACTTCATATGCTTTAAGATTACCTAAGCATATTTATCAACAAATGTCTGTTAACAGTGTTTAAGAAAAGACTAACCCAAATAAATTACAATCCATAAATATATGCTTTCATCTTCGTATGAACGAAAAACAACGATAAATAAATTATTTGGTGAACCCATATGGGTAGCATGGGTTCGTACTAGTATGTTTAAAAGGAAACACACATAGACACCGCCCTCTTATTAGAGTTACTGATCTGAGAGGATATTTGAGTTAAGGGAGTTTAAATTTTAAATTATTGAATTTGCCTTTTTAGTTGAACTCAATTCACTCCTACTTTTCTTCTCTTTTTATTTTCCGTTCTTTTCCTACACACACACACACACATATATATACATATATAATACTCTTATAATTTCAAAAATAGTGGAAAATAAAAATGTTGGAGCTTCGCTGCTCTATTCAAAAAATATAAAAAGAAAAGTGAGGGGTTATGCCTGTATTTATAAATATTCGAATCAATTCCGGTCGTTAAATTTTTTTATATTAGATCCGAACCATTAAGGCCATGGTTCAAGTCATGTCGGCCCTAACCCAATCGGTCGTTCGTTCATTTGGAGTGGTCGATCGGCTCCACTCAAGTGTCGACCAACGGTGGGTTGCTGATTTATTAGTATTTATTTATGCTTTTATGTTATTCTTAACGTTATTATTATATATTAATATTTATTACCCTATTTTTGTTTTGAACTATTTTTGATCCGAACTCTTCAACATCAATAGTATTTTCGTTTGTACTCCGATCGTAAAACTTCATTTGTGAAATTGATTAGAAGTACAAACATAGTGATATAAGTTTTCTGGCCAAATTTTGAAGTTTGTTCATATTCAATTTTTAAGCTTGAATAATTTTTTATTAATTCTTTTTTAATAATTATTGTTTATTTTATGGGGTGTTATGGTAACAATACTTCCCTCGGCATCATTCAACTTAAGTCGCCTCTCTATGAGGTGGTTTGTTGTAGTTTTCTATACCCTATGCAGTATGTAGATGCTCTCAACTGTATCATTTAAGAAAGCATAATTTCCCAGCTAAATGTACCTTCAACGCTTCTTAGTGTCATTCTTTTTTCCACATACGCCATGGTTTCTCCTTTTTTAATTATTATTATTATTATTCCCAAAATCTCCGCAAAGTTTTAGGCTCTCTCACTAGTTTATTGAAAAGAAATGTTGCTTTGCACGACCTCATTCGATGCTCTATTACCAATCAGTCCACCGGCCAAGTCCGCCTCTTCCATGTGTAGAAACTGGGATAACTTATGAGAGAATTCTCCATGATAGGTGGTTGTTTTCTCTTTAACCTTTACCAAACTTCGTATTCCGGCGTATCTCTTGGATTAATGCTATCAAAACTATATACTTCCTTGGATTACTAACTTCGGTCACAATAGTATTAAACCGCTTTAGAAATCTCTTTGGAATTCTAATTTATGCTCGAAAAGGATATCACATCAGGGCTGTGTGGACCCTGAATTTCTCTATGAATTTTCTTGCTAGTTAATTAAATGAAAATATCATCCTCAACAAGAGACGAGTAAACCATATATATCTTAGCCACCCCATCTAAGAATATGGGGAAATATCTATGCCACACTTTGTTTGTTGGATCTTGGGCATTGTCCATATGTCACTCATATATATTCATTATGAACTCTTTCATGGTTTGAGCAGTTGGATGGTGACAGTCAAGGACAACCCCAGGTGTTTGACTCTGCAAAAGCTTTCAATTCTATATTTGACATCTTGGCTCTCCTCTCCCTGAACAAACCGTTCACCCAGATCTCCTACATCGTTTAGCCGGCTCAGCAGCGTTCATTTAACACTATCAGTCCACGGGCATTCTGCCCAATGTTATTGTCGGTGTCTTGTAGGTCATCTTACTATTAGACAGATTAATAACATCAAGCGGTTGTGCGCCGGCACAACCTTCAACATTTTATTTCCAATATGATTTTTGTTAGTACCAACCATGTTGGCCATGGCCAAAATTTGGCCACCTCCTCTAGTTTGCCTCTTTGGCGTCCCAACAGCCTTTTCATTTTTTGTTTTTCTTCTCTCCTTATTTGATCTTATGAGGATGAACTTTCCCCCCAGAAATTGAAGATGATGAACTCTTACGGCTCCTCCTATGCCTTTGTGACTATTGGGCTAGCAAAGCGAAGCTTCCTTTCATTTTTCAAAGATAGAATTCTGGCTATCAAGAACCCTCTGATTCATCTCAGCCATCATTTCATCAACCTTAACTCCGTACATCGTCTCCTATAGTGAAGATGCTCCTAACAAAGCATGTGTTGGCCGAGTGGTCTTGTCATTGTGATAAGAAGCTTAATCTTCTCCAGGAAAAGCTCCAAGTTTCCTAGAAGGTCTTTTAGGTGCCATATATTTCAAAATTAATGTAGAGTCCTTTCCAAATCCTAGTAGCTTTAGATCAACAACAACAACTTCTACATCTAACTTATGGATACTCGAAATCCTAAGGTCTAAGCTAGATCTTCACTTGAAAATCTTGATTCTTAGTCAAAGCACCAAAAATGTTGGGGTAAAAAGTAACATAACACTCCAAATTGAAAAATAAAAAAATAGATCTAACTAAAACAAGTAGAAACAAGAAGGATATACAAATTTTTATAGTGGTTTGGACAAGTCAAGTGCCAGAGCCCACTTAATATTATTGATTATGGATTTGTCACTAGTACAAGCACTTTTACAAGGTTTACCAATCTAGAAAACAAAGTATGATCAAACTTGACAATACTTCATGACAATGGTGGAGAAGAGACAAGAAGATGAAGTGTATAGCCTTTTTTAGGTCCTTCCCCTGTTGCTCGAACCCTTCTATTTATAGCTGAAATCCTCCGCCATAATCACTAGATCACCAAAGATAAGGTAAGATGTCAGATCCACAAAGCCAGAGGAATAACAAGTCAAAACTGTGTGAGAATATCATGTTGGTGCCATCACAATTGTGTTTAGTACCAACCCCGTTGGTCATTACTCTGCATGCTTGTTATCCTATACTTTCATAAGTCTCAAGCCTCTAAAATATTAGGTGGGTCCCCACCATGGAATCAACTCGGTACCAACCATGATTGAGGGCAGCACCAACCATGTAGAGCTTGCTCCATTTGTTTCCAAATTACATGTGTTGCTTCCTCTAGCCATTTCAAGCATGCCTCGAAGTTCTTATCCAATTTCTTTATCTCTATCCCTAGATTTACTTAGAAGCCATTTGGTTCAAAAGCTGACAATCTAACAATTCTTTTTACTATTATCGTCAAAATCATCATTTAACTCGTATTACATTATTATTAATTACTTTCAGAATCCATATTTACCAAATTCCATCCAAATTTTAATCCTATGCCATATCTATTGAAGGATTAATTCATAAACCACTCATTTAGACTAGAAATCACATAATTGCTCATTTTTTGGAGTTGGCCTCCATTCTAAATCGAGGAATTCGCAATTTTAATCGGTATTAGAATGTAACCCTTAATTGTCTCGTTGATTTGAAATTTTATATAATTTTGTTGAGATATGGGAAAGGAATTTGATTGTGATTTAAGAAGGTCTTCTAAGATGGGAGGAAGAAGAAGAGAGAACGAATGCATACAAAAGAAATTGATTTAAAATTTCATACGAGGGCATCGACTAACATTTATAGCCTTAGTAAAGTATCCATTCAAATATGCTGACTCGGCTTAGTTCAAAAGTCAAATTCTGTTACAAAAACGTCCATAAATCCATTGTCTAAACATTGGTTCAGAAAAACAAATAAACGGCACACATCAGAAAAATGAGAGGTTATTACTTCCCACTAAAAGGAATTTCTTCCGCAAAATTATGAATATAGCATCTAAGTCAAGCAATTCATAATGACCATTCAACTTCAATCACTTTAATACATGTACCATGTATGGATGAGTAGTTATGAATGCCTGATCATGTCCTATAATACTGAACCAAATGCAAAATCGCAATCGGGTAGTTAACCTCTTAAATGAGTTCGCCTCGTGCATATGTGCAATATAAATGGCATATAAGCATGATGCAATACAATCCTAATATATTGGCATTGTAACAACCCAGAATTTTGAACAATTTAAAAATGAAGATATTTAATTAATTTTAAATATTTGAATGAGAATTTAAATTGAATTCCCAATATAGCTATAAATTGGCGATTAAATTTAGGAATTTAATCTAGTGAAAAGTTGAATAAAATTTGAAGTCGACTTTGGAGTTGAATTTGAATATTGAATTTGTATTTAAATTTGTAACTAATGACTTAGAAAAAATAGTTTTGATTTACGAATTATTTTTATGTAAATTTATAAATTGATATTTATAGTTGAACTTCAAAACGTTTCTATATTTACTAAAGAAAATTTTTGCAAAACAAATTGAATATAAATTGAAAAATATATATATATATATATATAAATAAACATAAAATATAAAGAGTATGTTGCCTTACCTTATCACCGAAATCTACGCCGTTACACACGCCTCCAACCACGCTAAAATCACGTTCTCTATTCTCTTTTATACCCTACCCCTTTACCCCATTCAATCGAAATCCTTCCTTTTCATAAAAAAATCAAACCGAAGAAATAATGGCGGCCACGAGTTTCTTCGTTCGTTCCTTCTCGAGATAATGGCGGCCTCGTCTCTTCGATTCCGTGCTTCAACAATTAGGGCTTCAGCTTCGATCTTCGTTCAATTGTGCTCAGTACTCTCTTCGGGTGTTTCGATTATAAAGGTGAGTTCTTTGCTCACGATTAATTTTAATTCAAGTTTTTATATTTGTTTGAATTGAATGCTTGGTTGCATGCTATGTTTTGGGTGATATTTGCTATCAATTGCTCTGATAATTCGATTTAAACTGATGAGAACAGATACTATAATTTTGTTTTAAACTGATGAGAAACAGATGCTATTTATTTGGTTTTGAACTGATAAGGACAGATGCAATCAGACCTTGCTTTTTAAAATGATTTGAACAAGATAAGTCACTACATGTTGGTTGTTGGTTGTTATTCTTTATCATTTGCTCTGATATTTTGAATTTAAACTAATAAGAACAGATGCAAGATAATATTGAAGTAATTTGTTTGTATGTATATGAGTTTCTGGAAATTACTATGTACTTATATAAGTATGTATACACTGTTAGTATCAGTAATTGTTGAAGTTCTTAACTTAAGCTTTTAAATCTAAAATTTTGGTTGCATGATTTTATGTTGAGATGAATAAGCATTGCATGTTATTATAAGTAAATACATGATGTAAGTATTATATGTGTGCATGGCTGTGAAATTGCTTCTGTATGTTTGTTTTCCATCCGAAATACCTCTGTTTCCTGTCTTCATCCCTCAGTGAGTAAACAATCTGACTTTGGTTCTGAAATATTGTTTGATGTTGAATGTATTTAATAAGTGCAGTGGCAATTGGTTGCATGTAAGAAATTTTGGCACACATGTTTTAAATATGCAAATATAAATGGAACATATCTGAACATGCTTTGCTACTTCTTTTTAAATTTAGTTTTAAATTTTAATCTGGAAACTGTGAACTAAAATTTCATGTAGTTTTTGTTTACAAGATTTAAAAGCATATCACATCCATCCCAATCTTGCTCTTCTTTATTCCTTCTGAGACAAATTGAAAACAAGTTGAAAAATTTGTTCCTTTGAACTTGCACTAGGTCTCTGCATCAATTTAAAACAAGTCTGAAATTTTACTGTGAGTATAAGAATGGATGTGATGGATGCATGCTTGTGTATATGTATATATATGCCACCTCTGTTATGATATACAGTTTCAAGAAAAATTATAATACTGTGAGTAAAGTCTAACTTGTTTTCACTAGAATCTGGTTGCATGACTTGAAGCTCGATGATAAATATGTTTGCATGTTGTTGAACTAAGTATACTTGTTAAAATCTGCTACTTGCATGTGAATGAAATATCAAAATGTCTCTCTGTTTTGAAAATGTGCAGAGTACAGGTAGAGAAAGAAAATTCATTTTCTTTTGGTTTGATCCTTATTTGGCTATGTTTCTTAAACAGAATATGTTTGTTAAGTTTAGACCAAAATTTGAAAATAATCAAAGCAATTAAGTTAGTAATTGTTAGTAATTAAGCAAACAGAAAATTCTTTTACCCTCCTTGTTCCTGAAATATGTTAGTAATTAAGTTGAAAATTTGTTGTTTAAATTTGTATTTCATCTCAGAAATTAATCAAAGCAATTTACAAGTTTATTACTGGTAGATGTATGAATATATGCTTGCTGTTGAAAAAAATGCTCTTGCATGTTCACTTGAGTTTTGAAATTGTTGTCTCATTTTGAAAACAGTGCAGTCCCTTTGTTTTTGAGATATATGCATGTTGACTAGTTCACTTGCTCATTTGTGTTGGCTCTGTTAGCTTTGGGTTCACTGATCAGTACATGTACATGTTGAGTCTCATGACTTTGTCTCTATTTTGACCCTTGATCATTTCATGTTGACATTTACTCCACTTTGCATTTGTACATTGCTGTCATTTAAGTTCGTCACTGTTGCATTACTTGTGGCAGTTGCTATGTTCACACGTTTTCCCATTCACTGTCACACTGTACTTGCTTCACTTGAGTTTTTGTAACTTGTACATGTTGTGTTCATTCGAGTTGCTTCACCATTGAGTGTTTCATTTCATGAACATTTGGGTCTGGTCTCTTTATCCACACTTTGTTGATCAATATACACTGCTCAGTGTACATCTCCACTACTTCATTTTGTTGCACTGTATATTGGTCTGCATCCCTTTGTTTGATCATCATGTAGCTTACTGTGTTCATTTGAATACTTTGTATTTCCAAAATTTTGATATGTTGTCCACCTGAGTTTGATGCGTTTGCATATACTCTGTCTTTGAGCTGCTGTGTTGATTGCATTGTTGTACCTAGGTTATCTCACTGATCATTTGTATACACATAGTTGTATGCGTCTCGGTTGCACTGTAGTTTGGTCTGCATCCCTTTGTTTGGTCATCAGTTGTAGCTTGTTATATTGAACTTGTAGTTGTTGCCGTAAGCTCTGTTGCACTTCGATGTTGTTTATGTTGAATCATTCACTGTCCCTGTTTCATTTGTTCAGTTGCACTTATAAATCCATGAATTGTTGTCCATTCATTTTGGGACCCTGTTTGTTCATCTGTGCTTGGCCTTAATGCTTAGTTATATTCAGGCTGATTTTTGATACACTGTATTTTGGGCTTTTACCATTTTATTCAGTTCATTACAAATTTAATTACTTGAATAAAGATTAATCCTGACTCGAGTGTTTTTGTGTTTTGCAATAAACGCTCGGGTTAGACCGAGTAATTTTTACAGCTTGAAGATTTTCAGGCCGCGAAGTTAGAGAGATTTGGGGAAATTGCTTCACTTTAGCTTTTCAAAGAATTTTTGTAATTAAAAGAAATATTCCGCTGTATAAAAATTTAATGCATTGTACAAACTCTGATATATGTATAAAAATTCATTTATGTAAAATATTATGATTATTCTGTGATTCTGTGGCTGTTTCTGTTTAAACTCTATAAACTGACTAACAATCCGTCATTTTGAACGTCTCAAGTTGGTTTAATTACCGACTGGGGGCGGTCAGAACGGCGGGTCGTTACAGGCATAGATAAAATCTATATAAATGCAACTGTTACATCATATCATGGGTCAAGAGTTCAATCATTCTAATGGCCTACACTAATTTAAGTCAGCCATGAAGCAACCAAATCCAAAGCATCCATAATATAACATCCAAACCTAGATCCTAAGAAAACAAAACATAATTAAGAAACATAGTAGTAAAGGGATTGGGACAATAAGCCCTCACCTTCTCCTCGAGATCCTATGTGATCTCTATCGGATCGTTCCCCTACTGTACTCTTACCAACTTCATTACATTATTTCTAAGCTGCTTCACTTCGTGCTAGATAATACTAGATAAGCCACGCATGAATTTGGCTCGGGCTCTGACTCCACATCCTTTAACTTTCTTTGCTTGATAACATTGGCTAAATGTAATATATTTTCACAAATGTGATATATAGAACACATTGAGGACTCCTACCATCTTCTCTGAGAGTTTCGCTCCATAATCTAGACTTTCAATATGCTCCAATATTGGGAAAGTTATGAAAATCTTGGTGATAATTTCCTAAATTTCCAAACCTCATTACTATTGGTGCTAAAAATGGCATCAACATCCAAATATAAGATGAAAGCACCAATTTTAAAAAAATAAACGTAAAGCAAAAAAGGAGAAGCAGATTTTGGCTTATATTCACTTTAATCTTTGTTATTAGTCGCTTTCTCTCCAGATTGCAACTAATTTTATCAGATTTGACCACAATCTTATGGATCTCGGATTTACAGTGAAGTTTCTAAAGTATATTTAAGGAAGAAGATAAGAGTAAAGAAGATGCAGAGTGTGAATCTCCTCTTTGGTTTCTATAGTGCTGGTATTTATGAAGTAACATGCCAGCAAACTCAAGAGCACACATTTAAACAGTACAGGAGGGAATCTGCTGGCCCAGTCTCCAAAAAAGACTCTCGATACTAGGTGGTTTTTTTGGATGAAAGTACTTTATCCTATTTGTCTTGCCTTTCTATCTCCAATTCGATGCATTCCAAACTCTTTTCCCCCAAAAGATCAAGTTCTTTTTGACGATTCACCTGATATAGCTTGTCTTTTCCTTCTTTCTACTTTGAAGTCCTTAATGTTGCTCATCTATCTTCTAGAAAAACCACTTTATCGCCATTGCTTGAAGAAGTACTTAGAGTATAAGGATATTAGGAAGTGCTAAGTGGAAGAAAAACCTCTCAGTGCCAAGAGGTTCCTCTCAGTACCGAGTGGTCTACTTAATTTTGATTAGACTTCTTGAGTCCATTCTGTTAGACTTTCTAAGCATGTTTCCAAGTTCGTGAATTGTCTTGTATTCATTTTGGCCTTCTAATTCCAGTTGAAATCTGCTTGGTTAAAAAGTCCATAAACACTTGCACCTCTAAGTATGCCTTATGAATGTAAGGTGTGCTTTGCTCAAGAACAAGTTTTATAATAGTCAATCTTTGATAGTTGAGCCCTTCGACCATCTATTGGTCCTGAGCTTATTACTTTAGATTCTCCTACAAATTCGTGGTCATTACAGACCATCATAGCTAAGGACTCTAGTCCTTGATCAACGGTTAATCATGAATCATAATCAGTTTGTTTTTATCCGGAGTTATCAAATTGCATATCAAAATCGTCCCTTGTTTGTTTGGGATTTATCTATTCTAGTCTAATCACACGACTTTTGAATCTTAAGGTCAAGTCAACGTCTATTCTAGTGTTTGATCTCTTCAGATTGTCTAACATCCAATCTATAGTTCCACCCAATCTAGGGTTCGATCTCTCTTAATCATTTGTCATCCAATCTAGGGTCCGATCTCTCTAAACCGTTTGTTATCCAATGTAGGGTTCGATCTCTCTAGATCTTTTCTCATCCAATATAGGTTTGATCACTTCAGATCCTTGCTAAGCCCAATTTGCTTGCTCTTTGGAAAGGGGACTCAACAACAAAGCAAGTCCATCCGCTTATTCTGCAGTGAGTGGACTTACTTTTGATCTATCTAGATCCTTATTGAGCCCAATCCGCTTGCTCTCCAACAAGGGGACTCAACAACCATGCAAGTTCATCACTTACTCCTCCATAAGGGGACGTACTTCTTTTGGTTATCATAGGGCTACCACGATCAATATCAGTCATCATGTTTAAGTGCTTTACATAATTAATTAATTTCAAGGGGTTATTAATCTCCATTGGGGTTTCCTAATTGGCGTCGGTCATCACTCATGAAGCCTAAGTCAAGACATCTATCAAACATCAAAGCATCTCATCCTACCAAGGTTCACCTTTAGAGATCCAACTCAGAGTGTGCCTAAGAACCCATTAGGATCCGTTACACGTTTAAGAAATCTGATAGTAATATTGCATCATTTATGTAAAACAAAAGGAGGGATAAGGGAATCAAACCTGACTCCTATCCATACCGACAACGGGTTTATCATCTAATGGAAGTATTTGATCAATAACCCCATTCTGCCCTCCATTCCTATATTGAGCTTCCGGTTCCATCTCCTGTTATTGTGCATTCATATTCTAATCTGCCTCTCTGGCTCCAGAATCGCCTGTTCCAAGCATTAGAGCTCATCGTAGATCCAAATTGATCATGTCCTTGAGTAAACTCCTCTCGGTACCAGTTCAATTCAGGTTGATACCAACTGGTTCTGCTTATAGGGGCATTACTCTAGTTTGCCATGTTCCAACTCCAAATGCTCCCGCATTAGTTTTTGTCCTTTAGTTCTGAATTCCAACTGCTCTAGTTGTTCTTCATAGGTTCATCCTTAGAAAAAATCCTTCTAGCATTTCCTGCTTTTATATCACTGATCTCTTGCATCTCCTTCATCATTTTCTCCATCTTTTCTCTAGTCATGTAGATAGACTGATTAGAATTTGAGGACACCTTTTGGTTGCCTCTACTCTATTTGACTTCCTTCAATCTTAGATCTAGTATTAGGCCTTTTTATGTTCTCCAACCCTCAAATCCAAGCTTTAGGTTGTGAAATCTAGCCCTTTCTTAGCGAAAGCACTAAAATATTGACATCAAAAATGGCACCAACACCCAAATATCAAATGGAAGAACCAACTATAAATAAAGGTAAAGAAAAAAAGGAAACACCATTTTTACAGTTGTTCGGCAAATACTCCGACCTACATCCATTTTAATCTTAATTATTAGTCGTTTTCTCTCTGGATGACAACTACTTTTATTAGATCTGACCACAATCTTGTGGATATCAGATTTACAATCGAGTTTCTAGAGTACATTTGAGGAAGGAGATAAAAGTGAAGAAGATGCAGAGTGTAAATCCCCTCTTAAGTTGCCACTGAGCTGATAATTATAGAGAAACATGCTAGCAAAAAAAGGGCCTACATTCAATAAAGTCTAGATGCAAGCCTAAGTGTAAAGGAGGGAAAACGCTGACCCAATCTCTAAAAAACCTCTCGGTACGTGTAACAACCAAAGTTCCAGTCGGTCTGGATTTTTCGCAAAAATGCTAAAACCCAAATCCACTGAAGCCCGAGTTAGGTGTTTGGTATCTTGCAAATATGCAAAGATAAATATATCACAGCTCAAATAAATATCTCACAGCGGAATTGAGTAAAATATAGTAATAAGTAAATACTCACCAATGCAATAACACTTTCTAAACAAGTATCTCAAAGCTGGAAAATCTCTGCTATCTATCTAACCCGTGGGATGATAAGAGGAGGGGATCAGAACTAAAGTTCTGGTGAATGGACAAATTATACACTTCTACGCATAATTCTACATATACCATTCTATTTCCCTTTTCTGGTATACTAGGTTTATTGGGTTTATAATACTCTCGCCTCTGTGTGGTACCCATCTACTTCCTAATAGACTAAGACCTAATAACCAATAAATAAATGTAGCTACATTTCCAAAGACCGCATCGGTCCTAGGTACTACCTATAGTACCTTCTGTATCCTCCTCAAAAAGGACACAATCATCTCGCTACTAGAGTATACTGTAACTACATCTGTAAAGGATAGCTTTATGAGGCCTATAATACAGATGTTCCGTGGTCTACTATGAAAATGTGAAAGTGCATCCACACTAGCTTGTATTAGTGCTCGGACATCCACAATATACCACCTAGTGCGTACCTTAAGGACTACACATAATCGTTCTGTCCACTCCCTGAATTCTGCCACCAAGGTCTACCTTGTACGGAACTCAGTCGGGGATTTTCTATATCTTTAAAGGTCTGCTTCATTAGACCTACAATAAATTCTTCTACTTGGTCTGTCTCTTTTCTCATCGTGGCTTTAGCCCCACGCAGTCCCCCTCGACTAATCGAAAGACCTTTCAAGAGCTAAGTAGTTGTGACCTACTGCAAACAATCTAAACATCCAATTGGTTATGCCCCTCATCCAATGTCTCAATAGTGAAAGAATCATTGGCCTCTTAGTTTAACTCTAGTCTTTCCTGAACTCGCTCTGACTGATGATGGTTGATAACTGCATGCGACTATCATTATGGGTCCTGCCTACTGTAACCTACTCACATACTAGAGTACGGTGTCAAACGAATATCCTACTCCATCATCAACTGTTTGACTGCCTACAAAGGTCCGGTTCGTTAGGACTGCAATGCAAAAGCAGTCAAGACATACTTTCTTAATGGAACACCTAAAGACCTGCCTCCGTGGGTGCAGCTTCATTAGGCCTACCCCAGAGAGCCATCCTAGAGTATCCTCATGTCCCGTTGAAGTCCCGTACTTCCTTCTAGTCCAAAATAACTAAGTTGGACGTGTTTTTTCTGTACTAGACAAACTGCTTTGTTGGGCTCTTTATCTAGAGTCTCTTTGGGCAACTCCAAACCCACCTTGCCATTTTATTAGACCCTACGTCTAATCTTTTATTATGCGTTTAGTTTACTTTTCTTATTCTGTTAGCTACTTGTTTATCCTAACCAGCATGCCCAGCCCCACCCATGTCTGAGACCATCAGTCCTAGACTTGAAAGGGAATGTTGCAGGTACGGGCCACTACTATTATTTTTTGCTTATTAACTTAATCTAAGATCTAAGTTTGATAAAATAAGCCTCATCTATTTCTTTCTTTTTAATTATAACCTACGTTTAACAATTTTACTTGCAATTATCACTTTTATATTCTTTTTTTGATAACCTACATGTTATAAATGTAATTGCATGTGTCTCTTTTCTTTTCTAGTCTTTATTTATCATGATACTAAATTCTCTTTAGTTCTCTTATATTATATGACTGTCTTAGCTTGGGACTACATCCAACTGTCATAAATTATGTATCATAATAACTGCTTTACTTTTTATTCTACTATCTGCACAGTAAATGTAGATCAAGTCACATTTTCTATTTACTATTTCTAGTCTTGTCAAATATTTAACTTCATTATTTTCTCTTCTTCAATTTCATTAACACTTCATGTTATTCTCTTTTATTCTAGGAAAAAGTTCTACTCTATTTGGTTGGTTATAAAAAATGTACTAAAATCCATTTCGATGTTTTAATACTAAATAATTCCATCAACAATAACTCATAACTGTAAGATGTTTCTTTTATTGTTGGATAATGCAAATTATGGTAATGTCTGTATTTTGCACTAATTCCATTTTTATTGATTTTATTCTTGCAATTTCGTTTACCACTTTTCTTATAATATTAAGCTATGGAAATGCATTCCCTTTTCTAAACCAGCCAACTAATATATCACTAACTTCCAAATCAAGTTATTAGATTTCCCCTTTTTATTTCATTCCCCAAGTTTTAACATAATTTACTATAAATTTCTCACTTTTAGGCTTACGCCTTTCTCTATAATTTTTAAGCCTAATAGTACTTATATTTAATTGGATTCCTTTCATTTTCCATATAAATAACATTTAAATATAAGTACATTTCTCTAATAAAATTTACAATTTCAACATAAATAACTAGTAGAACTAATTGCTGAAATTAGTTCAAATGCTGAATTAAAATATGTAATTGGAATCTAACAATATTATATATCATCAACATAAAAAATATATAATTTAAATCCACTCACCTGAAAAGGAAACACTCCAAATTCTAGATCTGATTTTTAGTCCAGTTCTATTGTCCATAGCCTTCCCCTTTGCAACTCTATTTGGATCCACAAACCGGAATTTGTATGGATTTATAAATCTGAATCTAGTTGAAGAAAAATAAAAAATATAAATTAGAAAACCGGGTTTGAAAACTCACCTCATACAGACGGTTTAATTTGGACATCTCTTCTCTAGATCAACAGTTTCTACCTCCAAATTATATTTAATTTATAAAGAATTGGAGGAGAAAAAAAGTGACTGGGCTTCCGCGCCCATTCAAAAAAATATGGGTTTGAAGACTAGTCATGCATGTTTATTTATTGAGAGCCAAGGAAACATCGTCCATTCATTAAAACAATTGAATTTAGCAGTAAAAAACAAGCAAAACGCATCAATTTTGACGTGTCTAGCCTTTTTGTTTTATACGTATTAATTTATTTCCTCTATGTTTAAACGTTATAAACTATTAAACGTTAACTTTTAACCGTTGCCTATTCATTCTAATTAATTTCCATCAATTGCAAATTTATTTCCTTTTACAACATTGTTTATTTTGAAATTCACACGTTGCTAATTAATGTAAATTAATTTCCGTTAATTGCTGATTTGATTAACATTGCCCACTAATTTTAATTAATTGCCTCTAATTGCTGATGTCAATTAGTTTCCTTTATGACGCTTGTCTATTTTCAAATTCAAACGTGCGTTATTTCTAGAATTTATATGTGCATATATTTATAAACAAATATATTTACGCACATTTACGCGTATAATTATTTTTCGATACGGAACTTGGAACATCAATAGCTTTTTCATATGAAGTCCATTTGAGGCATATTATGTTAGTCCTTGAGATGATGGTTTTGATGACAATAACCTTAGAATAAGATTATAAAATATAAATATTAACATTATAGTTTAGATATATATGTATATGCAAGATTTAACCATGCATGTACCAAGAATGAAGACTGTACAGTATAGAGATTCAAGATATCAAGATTGAAGAGTCATGAGTCTCAAGAATATCAAGATTATCAAGAGTTCAAGATTTCAAGAATAAGTAATTTAACTAGGAATTTTGTTAAAACTCCTAGAAAAGCACTGGCATCTTAAAATCCAATTTATTCGTGGAATGGAATCCACTTTGAGCCCATTAAAGGGATGAAACTCTAAGTAGGATGGAACCTACGAAAAATCTAGTGGAACATTGTTTTGTATCTGCTAACTTTTATTCAAAATGATTTTACAAAATTATATCTTGTTTTCAAAATGTTTTCAAAATCTTCCTTTTAAAAGAATCAAAAACATCTATCCTGATTTTAAATACTTTTAGCCTCAAAATAATATTTAATTTCAAAATCAAATTATCCTTGGTTTTAAATTATCTTTAATAATAATATATTTAACTTTTAGTATTTATACTTAGATTTAAATATAAAATTATAGTAAAATTTTATATATACCGAAATATTATTCTCTATATTTATTTATGTATTTTAACTATATTTAAGTATATTTATAAAAGTTTAAAATAGTTTTAAAATAAGATAAAAGTTATTTTCAAAGAAAAACAAACCACCAAAATTTCCTTTGGGATGTCGACATACTCAAGATACCTATGTCGACATAGTGGCAGTTGATTTCAAAAATTTGAATTTCAAAAGAAGTGTCTATTCGTCATATCCCTTCACGAATGAACATGGCTGTTGTTCTTCTATAAATAGGGGCTGTTTTCAACGAATTTATAATCATATTTTTCTAGTTTTCACTCCTCTTCTTCTTCCACATTTCATTATACACATTCTTACCATTACTCTGCTGAATCAACATTGAATTTTACTAGGTCATTTCTGGTTTGATTCTCTATCACTATCTCAACAAGGTCCTCAGTGCTATTCAGAGTTGTAAACTTCTTTGTAATCAATTTTGCGATAAAAGGTGTGATTGTAGCCTTGGAAATCAATTAAGCGAGAAAAGATGTGATTGTGGCCTTGGAAATCAATCAAGTTAGAAAAGATGTGATTGTAGCCAAGGAAATCAATTGGGTAAACTTGTTTCCCCTGAAATCAAGTATCTCTACCCAGAGAATTGTGAATCTGGAGTGGTGTACCTCGTGGCCTTGAAATCAAGGGTGTAATTATACAATTGCTTTTGAAAGGAAATCCATACTTGTGTGCGAAACTGGATGTAGGGTAACCCCGAACCAGTATAAAATCCGGTGTGTTCTTTCCTTTATTGCTTTTACTTTATTTTTGCATCTGTGTTTGATTCTGTGATCATATCTGTGTTTGAATATTGTATACTTTTGTGTTCAAATTAACAAAAACGCAAAAAGATTCAGTAATTCCTTAAAATATTATTCACCCCCCTTCTAGTGTTAATCCTAGCCTTAAGATCCGTATTCCGCATTTCTCACATTTGGTATCGGAGTAAGATTTTCAAAGTTTCATAATCTAATTTTTGATAAAGTTTTTAAAATGGCTATGTTTGTTAATACTAGTTTAGAAATATTCAGATCATCATTGTCTCTTGAGTCTGCATATAATCAATGTTCAAATTCAAGTTGTCTACCAAAATTTTTTGATGTGCAGGAAACATGCTTTATGGGGGTTAAGGAATCAATCCACAACGGACAAACTGTGCAGATCAAAAAGAACAAATAGATACTCGATCGTGGATGATCTAGACACATGACTGAAAATCCGGATATGCTGAATGATATAATATACAAAGATGGAGGGCTGGTTAACTTTGGAGATAATTCAAAAGGATATTTGATTGGCATCGGCAAAGTCGGTAACTCTGAAACTCCTATTATTACTAATGTTTTTCTAGTTAAGAATTTGAAACATAATCTGCTAGGTATAAGTCAACTCTGCGATATAAGATATAAAATTAAATTTGAAAAAGATAAGTGTCACATTGAAGATAATAATTCAACCATAATATTTGAGGGAATTAGGAAAAAGAATATTTATATTCTTAGTATGAAAGTTCAAATGATAACTTATGTTTTTTGGCAAATACAAGTGATCCTTGGATTTGGCATAAGAGATTTGGACATTTTAATTTCAAACTCTTATATAGACTGTCAAAACATGATCTAGTAAGAGGTCTCCCTAAAATGAATTTTAAAGTATATAGTCTATGTGATGCATGTCAATTAGGAAAACTTAGAAAAAGTTCCTTTAAATTAAAAGATATGATTTCAACCACAAAACCTCTTGAATTACTTCACCTTGATTTATTTGGTCCATCTCAAATTCTGTCAACAAATCATAGAAAATATGTTTTTGTAATTGTAGATGATTATTCTAGATTTACATGGACAATATTTTTGAAACCTAAAAGTGATGCTTTTGAATGTTTTAAGAACTTTACAAAAAGGATTCAAAATCAACTTTCTCTGAAAATTATACCATCGATAGTGATCACGGTGGTGAATTTGAAAATGAAAAGTTTGAGGAATTCTACAATAAAAAGGGAATAACTCACAATTTTTCATTTCCAAGAACTCCGCAACAAAACGGAGTAGTAGAACGTAAAAATAGGATGATTCAAGAGTGTGCGAGAACTATGCTTTCATATAGTAAATTACCAAAGTATTTTTGGGCAGAAGCAGAAGCTACCGCCTGTTATACTTTAAATAGAATTTTAATTACACCTTTAACTGATAAGACATCTTATGAACTTCTTCACTCAAAGAAACCTAAGGTGTCTTATTTTCGAATTTTTAAAAGTAAATGTTTTATTTTAAATACAAAAGATAACTTAGATAAATTTAATCCTAAATCCAACAAAGGTATCTTTGTCGGATATTCTAATAGAAGTAAAGCATAAATAGTGTTTAATTCAAAAACTAATACCATTGAAGAAACAATGCATGTTTCATTAGATGAAAATCTCAAAAAATTTAAAGATTCAAATGATGAAGAAGATTTAATCACTCAAAATCAAGAGTCAACTAAAACTAATAATGAAAATCTTAAGTGAATCTATATTTACTAAATTAGAAGAGAATTAGGAATTTGTTCAATAACTGAAATATAAAAATATAAATAACAAAGTATATTTAAAAATTAAATCAAATAGTAAATTTTCAAGGACCATGTCGACTTACAACGATTTTTTATTTTTGAAATTTTTCCCACCAAAATTCAAATAATTGGTTATATATTCTTCTTATTTTCGAAATTTTGATCATTCTCTCTATTCTCTCTCTGTTTTAACTTCTGAAATAAATTAAACCATGGCCTCCTCTTCCAAATCAAACTTTTTCATTCCCTTCTCCTACTACACTCGCTCGAGTGACAAAAATGGAGGATTCTCTTAAGGATGCACTGCAATTATTGACTGAAATTCAAGTGGTGCAACTTAGAATGGCCAAAGAACAAGAGAGGCAAGGCAAAATCCTTAGGAATTTGCGAAAATGTCTAATGGACAATCATGCTAATCCAATCTTGATTGACGAAGATTCTTCAGGAGATCAAGTGCAAGAGGGCAAGGAGGAAGAAGAAGAAGAAGCTTTCATGGAAGAAGAGCACATTGAAGAAGACGACAAAGTCATTTGTGTTGGCGAAGTGTGCTTTGACAAAGATGGAAATCTTGTCGAACAACATGAAAATTTCTGTTTCCACTATCCAAATTGTTCGGTTCATAGATCTCCCATTTTCAAAGACATTCATTAGTTTATTCTCTCTTTTTCCTATTATTGTATGTTCTTTCTTACGTTCTCTACGAAAATGTAAATATAACTATATAATTAATGAATAATTTGTATTCTTATATGTGCTCTATTAAAGTATTATTATATGGATACTTAGTAGGATAGTTAGTAGTTTAGGACTAAGTTTTAAGTTTTAGAGTTAAGTGTTGATTATTTATGATAACAATATCATTATAATCACATGTCATAGAGTATTAGATTAAGGGGGAGTTATATAGTTTGGAGTTAGTTTTTGTTGATGAAAAAAGGGGAGAAATATAAAATAGGATAGTTAGGCATAAATTAAGGGGGGGTTATTAGTTTTAGGGAGAGTTATTAGGACATAAGTAATATTTTATAGACAAAGATTGTCATCATCAAAAAGGGGGAGATTGTTAATCTTTGAGATGATGGTTTTGATGACAACAACCTTAGAATAAGATTATAAAATATAAATGCTAACATTATAGTTTAGATATATATGTATATATAGGATTTAACCATGCAGGTACCAAGAATGAAGAATGTACAGTATAGAGATTCAAGATATCAAGATTGAAGACTCATGAGTATCAAGAATATCAAGATTATCAAGAGTTCAAGATTTCAAGAATAAGTAACTTAATTAGGAATTTTGTTAAAACTCCTATAAAAGCACCGACATCTTAAAGTCCAATTTATTCGTGGAATGGAATCCATTTCGAGCCCGTTAAAGGGATGGAACCCTAAGTAGGATGGAACCTACGAAAAATCTAGAGGAACATTGTTTGTATCCGCTAACTTTTATTCAAAATGATTTTGCAAAATTATATTTTGTTTTCAAAATGTTTTCAAAACCTTCCTTTTAAAAGAATAAAAAACATCTATCCTGATTTTAAATACTTTTAGCTTCAAAATAATCTTTAATTTCAAAATCAAATTATCCTTGGTTTTAAATTATCTTTAATAATAATATATTCAACCTATTTATGTATTTTAACTATATTTAAGTATATTTATAAAAGTTTTAAATAGTTTTAAAATAAGACAAAAGTTATTTTCAAAGGAAAACAAACCACCAAAATTTCCTTTGGGATATCGACATACTCAAGATACCCATGTCGACATAGTGGCAGTTGATTTCAAAATTTTGAATTTCAAAAGAAGTGTCTATTCGTCATATCCCTTCACTAATGGACATGGCAGTTGTTCTTCTATAAAAAGGGGTTGTTTTCAACGAATTTCTAATCATAATTTTCTGGTTTTCACTCCTCTTCTTCTTCTTCCACATTTCTTTATACACATTCTTACCATTACTCCATCGAAATCAACATTGAATCTAACTAGATCATTTCTGGTTTGATTCTCTATCACTATCTCAACAAGATCCTCGGTGCTATTTAGAGTTATAGACTTCTTTGTAATAAATTTTGCGAGAAAAGGTGTGATTGTAGCCTTAGAAATCAATCAAACGAGAAGAGGTGTGATTGTGGCCTTGGAAATCAATCAAGTTAGAAAAGGTGTGATTGTAGCCTAGGAAATCAATTGGGTAAATTTGTTGCCCCTGAAATCAAATATCTCTACCCAGAGGATTGTGAATCTGGAGTGGTGTACCTCATGGCCTTGAAATCGAGGGTGTAATTGTACAATTGCTTTTGAAAGGAAATCCGTACTTGTGTACGGGACTAGATGTAAGGTAACTCCGAACCAGTATAAAATTCGGTGTGTACTTTCCTTTATTGCTTTTACTTTATTTCTGCATCTGCGTTTGATTATGTGATCATATCTGTGTCTGAATATTATATACTTTTGTGTTCAAATTAACAAAAACTCAAAAAGATTCAGTAATTCCTTAAAACACAATTCACACCCTTCTTATGTTAATCCTAGCCTTATGATCCATATTCCACACTTCTCACATATTATATATGTAAATTAATCGGAAAATCATCACGAACACAATGGTATAAGTTTCGAGGCCATATTCTGACGATTCCAAAAATTCTCATTTTCACTGTTTATAATTCTTTTATTATCTAAAAATGCATGGTGTTATAATCTCCCACCATTTAGAAAATTTTGTCCCCGAAATTTGACAAGGGTAAAACTGTGTAATTCCTCGCATCAAACACATTCATCTTGTGTACATCCAATTTTGTGACCGTCCGTGTGACGCCCCACCTTTATACTCACGCTAGCCAAGGACATTATGAGGTAATGCCGTCGACTAGCACGAAGAATAAGGCTGTTGAGGAGCGACCATCCATGTACTTTCTTTGTGCGAGTACCGATATGTCAGAGAATATGTCACGCGTTTCATTTCAAGAGGTTATCCAACATATCAAATACAAACTCAAAGCTACTACACCATGGCTATGTGATCTTCAAAAACAAATATAGAAATAAGCATAACACAAATCATTCACAGATATCCATATCACAAAGTTGGAAACAGATATGAATATATCACATAAAAGTGTACATCAAAGTAGTGATTATTCAAGATCCACTACATCACAAAAGAATAGGTACAATTTCTACACAAAAGAATTGTATACATCAAGGAGTCTCTATCTCGAATGTATAATGACAAAAACTACTAAACTAAGTAGTTAGACAAAAGTCAGATGATGGTCCTAGATAAGGAGTCAAGCAGAAGCACCTGTAACATCTCAGTCTAACCCGAGTATCATTTAATAAGAAAATAATAAACGAATCAGTCTAGCTATAAATATCAGATAAAATAAGACAAGATAAGAGATATAACAAAAATGTATGATAACAATAATGTCATACTATGAAAAGTATACATTTAACAACAACAAAAAATCATACAATATCTCAAGAATCTCAGAGATAAAAAAAATGTCATATTCCTTATTTCATTCACCAAACCAGAAATATTGACACATATATCAATGCTAATCGTAAAATTGGTGAATACAATTTCTAGAAATAATCAATAGGAAATCCAGAAATCACAAAGGGGGAGGCCTATCACAAACGGGAGCATGATAACTCACCAACACGTGCATCACAAACGGGTCGCTAACCCATGGCCGCTAACTATAGAGTCGGTGTAACGACGTATTACAATAACGGTATGCTCGAGGAACCTGAAACTCAAATAATTCGGAACAATGAGGTAATACAACGATATGCCCGATGAACCTGATAAGCCGGTACAATGACGTATTACAACGAAACGTCCGATAACCGAACTCCATAAAAGAACATGGGTCGCTAGCCCACAAAAATGAGTAGAAACTCCAAAGAACCCATAGGTCGTTAGCCGATAAAAGAAATGAGACAAAACTCAATAAAATGAGGTATAGTCCCTCATGTGGACAAAGAGACATAGCATATCGCTAGTCTAAATCACAAATGATCATCATTAATCAATAAAAAGTGTGAATTACACTAAGATAGAAAATAAATGAGTTTAGCTTCATGTCCCATAACCACTGGCTTAACATAAATATTTACGAACCAATTGTAGATCTCCACTCGAAAATTGTCACAAGAGTTTCAATCAAACAAGTCCAAAAATTAACCGACGAAGTAAACGCAAGCGTTTCATACCACTTGTTTTGCTAAGCCGTTTAATTAGATTTTCTTATATGAATGAGGTAAAGGTTTGTATATACTAATAGATTGGAAAATGGTTTTAATAAGCGAGCTTTGTATTAAATAGTGTTGAAATCATTTTGATGAAAGGGTTTTGATATTTACCACTAGTATAGAAACCTTTGCATTTTAAAGTGATAAACCATAGAAATGATTGTAGAAGCAATCAATCACCAGAAATTCACATTCGAAGACGTGAATTAAATCCAAATAAATCGATACAAAATCCATCAAAATGGATACTCTTGAAATCCCAAAAGAAGAAGTTATCATAGTCAACAAAGGTGATAACAAAAAATCGGATCCATTGGAATCGATTAAAATTTGGAAATCCCCACAAAAAAGGAAGAATTGGCCGAGACATCAGATTCAATCGACTGGACCAGGGTGGTCAGTCGACTGACACAATTTCTGGAAACCTTCTGTTTCCAGGTTCATTCGACTGAACTAGAGTGGTCAGTCGATTGATACATGCCTGGAAACTTTCGGTTTCCAGGCTCAATCGACTGACCCAGGGTGATCAGTCATCTGATACTGGCTTAGGAAAATTCCTGGGTTCTGGTCAGTCGATTGACTTCCTGGTTCAGTCGATTGAATTAGAATTTCCAGTATTGTCAGCCTAGGCCCAATGAAGGGCGAAAACCAAACGGAGGCGATCGAATGAGCAATGATGACTAGAGATTTATCCCACGCAACAACCCAGCTTTATAGGCTCTTCGACACGCCCTAAAAACATATTCAAGCATTAAAGCTAGGATTTTTAAAGATTTAACTTCAAAACACCAAAATTTGGAAAATTCATAAATACCAATTCAATCCAAAGCAAATGGACAAGGAATAGATGTTAGGAATCACTACCTAACAACTATCAAAGATATAGATATAGATGTGAGTTCAAAAGCTCACCTTTTTCTTAAAAACACAAGTGAGACGCTATAAGGCAAGACAAGAACAACCACTCTTCAATATTAACCTTAGAAGCTTCAATCTAAGCTCATAAGAAAGACAATTCCTAAGTTAATGTTTAGGAAATTTCTGAAATTGAAGAGGAACTGAGATGGAGAAGATGAAGAGAATGCTTATCTAAGCTTCTCCTTGATTTCTAGCATGAAGTTGATAATTCCTAAGAGAAGTAGGGCTTAGGAATTCCTAATTTTTTTTCTCTTCCTCCATATTTACTAAAGCTTGAGTATTAGGAAATATTATGAAGGAATGAAGAGGAGTGCAATGGAGTTGGGTTCATATGCTGGGTAAATGGGCTGAAATCCAAACCCAAAGCCCTAAATGAAAACATTAATATTCTAATCAACTCCAAACATATCGATGTTTATACTCAAAAAGGCCGCAAACGTCATTTTGAACTCAATGGAAGTGGTCTCGAGACCAAATTCGACTGTTTGCAAAGAGTAGTATTTCGAACTTCGATCCGACTAACGTTAATATACTTAAATAAAATATTTAAATATACAATCGTAAAATATGCGGGTTGTTACAGACTCCCTTCTTTAAAGAAATTGCATCCTTGCATTATTTAAGAAGAAAATAAAGAGTAACAACCATAAAAGCATATCAACACAAAAGAAAATTTGAAATAATAATTTCACCTCAAAGAGCATGGGAGAGTAAGTCTGGATGTGTTCGCTCGATGAATTCTCGAGATTCCCAAGAGCAATCCTTAGGATTTGAGGACCATTGAACGTTCATAAGCGGAACATCTTTATTTCGAAGGCGTTTAGCTTTCATAGCGATAACATGAATAGGATGTTGCTCATATGTCAAATTAGGCGAAACTTCGATTTCTTCAATAACACCGGGCACAAGAATAGAATCGGAATCCTTAAGGCATTTCCGTAGTTGAGAGACATGGAAAACATCGTGAATAGAAAAAAATTGAGCCGGTAATAAAAGGCGATAAGCCACGGAACCAATACGTTCGGTGATGGGAAATGGACCAATATATGAGGCGCTAATTTTCCCGATCGACTGAAACGCAGAAACCCTTCATAGGTGAAACACGAATAAACACCAAATCTCTTACATAAAATTCTAATTTCCTTCTTCGGTTACTGGCATAGGATTTTTTTCTACTTGAGCTTCTTTCATCCTATGGCGAATAAGGTCAACTTTTTCTGTGGAGTCACGAATAAAATCTACACCTAAAACCAGCTTCTCATCCGCTTCAAGCCAACAAAAAGGAGATCGGCATGGCCTTCCATAGAGTGCCTCAAAAGGTGCCATACCAATACTAGATCGGAAGCTATTATTATAGGAAAATTCAACAAGAGAAATATGATCTTCCCAACTTCCACCAAAATCAAGAACACATGCTTGAAGATCTTCAAAAGTTTGATTCACATGCTCGGTTTGTCCATCGGACTGAGGATGATAAGCGGTGCTAAAATTAAGCTTCGTCCCCAAAGCTTTTTGAAGACTCTTCCAAAATCCACTAGTAAATAATGGATCACGATCGCTAACAATAGAAGTAGGAACTCCATGAAATTTAACAATTTCTCTAATATAGAGTTTGGCCAAAAGAGGTACGGTCCGATTAGACCGAATGGGAGGAAAATGGGCGGATTTTGTAAGTCTATCTACAACCACCCATAAATTGTCATGGCCCGAAGGATAACGGGGAAGTCTGTCAATAAAGTCCATGGAGACTTGATCCCACTTCCAAACAGGAATATCAAGAGGTTGCAATAACCCACCGGGCCTATGATGCTCGGCCTTAACGAGTTGGCAAGTCATGCAATGCTTAATGAAGTCAGCAATATCAGATTTCATTCCATCCCAATAATAAAGTCACTTTATATCCGCGTACATTTTACTACTGTCGGGATGAATGGTAAATTTAGAACGATGAGAATCTTCTAAAATGTCTTTACGAAGATTACCAATATTTGACACGATAAATCTACCAAATTTTTGAATGTCGCGACGAGTGTCGATTTCAAAGTCTTTCAAACCATCAATATTACTATCCCGACAACTTTGGCTAAGAAGAACCAATTCGGGATCATGTTTTAGGCTTCAAGAATGCGGTCAAAAGTGATGGATGAGCCTCAAGGCTACATAGAACAAGAGATGAACATGAATCGGATTCACGATCTTGAATCTCACAAGTGGATAAAGTCTCGAGATCGTTCCATTTGGATATCATCATAGAAACAACCGCTTGTTGCTTATGACTAAGGGCATCGACAACACGATTTCCCTTTCCGAGAATATAAAGAGTACCAAGATCATAAGATGCAAGGAACTCGAGCCAACGTTATTGATGCAAATTAAGTTCCTTTTGAGAAAATAAATACTTTAAAGATTTATGATCGGTATAGAGAAAAAATTTCTCTCCCAAAAGATAATGACGCCAAATTCTAAGGGCAAAAACGATAGCCGCGAGCTCTAAATCATGAGTGGCATATCTAGTCTCGGCAGGGTTTAATTGCCTAGAAGCATAAGCAATAACATGTTCCCTTTGCATGAGAACGACTCCCAAACCAACACGACTAGCATCGGTATAAACAATAAAGTCTTGGTTCCCTTCGGGAATCACAAGAATAGGAGCATCGAAAAGGAGTTCTTTCAATCTTTGAAATGAAGCTTCACATTTGTCTGACCAAATGTACTTAACTCCCTTCTTTGTCAAATTAGTACGAGGCATGGAAACTTTAGAAAAGTCTTTTATGAAACGACGATAATACCCCACCAATCCAAGGAAACTATGGATTTCCGACACACTCTCTCGTCTCTTCCAAATTTGAATCGCTTTGATCTATGAAGGATCCATGGAAATTCCGGATTCGAAAATAATATGACCGATAAATTTCACACGAGATAGCCAAAAGTGACACTTAGAAAAAATTTCTTTCAATTGATTGCTCCTAAGAGTTTCCAACACAATCTGAAGATGCTTTTCATGCTCTTCCTGTGCTTTAGAATAAGAATATCATCTATAAAGATGAGAACAAATCGATCAAGGAAATCTTTGAAAACTCGATGAGGTCAACGAAATAAGCTGGAGCATTCGTTAAACCAAATGGCATAACAAGCAATTCATATGATCCATATCGAGTATGGAACGATGTTAAAGGAATGCTATCCTCTGCAATACGAAGCTGATGAAAACCGATTGCTATGTCTAACTGTGAAAAGACTCTAGCACCGCTAAGTTGGTCAAATAAATCATCAATCCAAGGTAAAGGATGTTTATTCTTAATGGTAAGATCATTAAGCTTGCGGTAGTCAACGCAAAGCCTAAATGTACCATCGGATTTCTTCACAAAAATAGCCGAAGCTCCCCAAGGAGAGGAACTAGTACGAATAAACCGCTTCGCCTCCAATTCGGATAATTGTTTATGCATCTCCTCATTTTCCTTATTAGAGATACAATAAGGAGGACGCGTGATAGGCAAAGCTACAGGGACTAGATTAATTCTTAACTAGATTGCTCGCTTAGGGGGTAATCCTAAGACAGGCTCAAATATGTCGAGAAATTCACGAACAACATGAATGAGGGAAATGACATCTTCCTCATCATCATTATCGTCATCATGAGGGTTTAGAGAATATAAGGATGCTGCCAAATTGAAATCTAAATCTTTAAGAACAATAGAAATATGCTTAACAGATTAAGGATGTCGAAGATGAATAGTCCTCTCAGGACATTAGATGTGGGCTTCATAACGCTTAAGCCAATCCATTCCAAAATTCATTCCGAAGCCTAAGTAACGCATGACATGCAAATTGGCACGGAAGGAAAAATCACATAAAATAATCTCGACATCTTTACAAAGTAAACTGAGTGTTTCGGATCCACCAATCGGATTCACAATTCTCAAAGAAGTTATCAAAGCCATAACACTTAAAGAAAAGGTATCAATAAGCTCTTTTTATATAAAAGAATAGGATGCACCCATATCAAAAAGAGCATAAATAGGATGATCACGAAACATAATAATGCCATCAAGGATAGAATGAGAAATACCTTGACCACGAGAAGTGTTACTAAGGCTTCCAAAACATTTAGCTTTCCCTCGTTCTTGCTTTGTAGTATAGGGCATGAAGATAAAATATGCCCCGAACTTTTGCAATAGCGACAAAAGAGAGGTTTCAGACATCTATTAGCAAAATGGTCCTTAGAACCACAATTGTAGCATTGCCCATGGCTAGAGGTAGAAGTCTTTGCTACATGAGTTGCTTGCTTCTCTTTCTTGTTGGGATAAGGACCTTTGAACTTAATAGGCCTCTTGTTGTTGTTGAAGTTCGGTTTGGCACCCACAACTTCAACATCCCTTTCTTTATCGGCCTCTTCGAGTCGAAGAGCGATATCAACAAGCTGATCGAAAGAAACTTCTAATTTTAGAAGTAATGGCTTTATGAGATTCTTATTCAAGCCATAGACAAACCTCTGATTTTTCTTCGATGGGGTATTAATTTACTCAACCCCATATTTAGAGAGGGATTCAAAAGATATGATGTAATCCGTCATAGAAGATTCACCTTGTGTAACGACCCGTATAAATTCGATGCTTAAAATGAATTAAATTAATAAGATTTTAATTTAAATTTAGAAAGAAATAAAAAAATCTTATTAATTTATATGAAAGCGAATGTTGAAATTTGATGTATCAAGGGTAATTAAAATTTACAAATTAATTTTTTTTTTTGGCAAAGCCAGCGGGGTTAGAAATGGACCCCTACCATTTATTGATATACCAAGAACGAAGCACTGCAAGGAAAACATACCCACCAAAAAGGTAGGCAAGGAAGAACTAAGAAACTAGAATACAAGGAGGACAGGCATATCAACAAAAATAAAAAGAAATAACAAAACACAACACGATATAAAAACCACTTAACATGAAGAAAGGGCCGTCCGGAAACCAGCTTCAAATCGATGACTAGAAGCAGCAATCCCAAATTTCAATTTCCCAATGATACTATCTTGCACTTGCATGTAAGTTTTTTTTTGTCCCTGAATATGACTGCATTCCTCTCCTCCCATATTGTCGCAATGAATATTTTCAGTGAAAATAGCAGAATGTACGTTGATTCACCTCTCCATCTTGTAGCCTTGAATATGATATCCCATTCTTCCTCACTGTCATTCACAACTGTCCTTCCAGAGATGATGGAAATGATCCAGCACCATAAGCTGTGAACAAAAGAGCAGCTGAAGAAGAGATGAAGAGTGTTCTCATCCTCAGCATGGCATAAACTACATGTTGCATCAAAGGTTAGCCCATACTGCCTCAGCTTAGTTTTGTCTTTAAAGCATTACCAAATATCTTCCAAATTTTATATTGCAATTAATTGTAATAGTGAAATTTGTTGCATTTTGATATAAAGTTGAAAATAAGTAAATAAAGGCAAGTATTTAATTCATCAATGAAATTAAGTATTGATTTATGGAAAGTGAATGTAAATGGAGGTAATAAAGTAATGTAGGGCAATAAATAATTTATTTAGTACAATCCCTTTTTATTTGTAAACTATTGTAAGGTGTTAATTAATTGAAATGTGAAAATTTGGAAATAGATTCAAAATTTATGTTAGACAATGAATTGCAATAATTAAAGTTAATAATTTATAAACTTGAATGAACATTTCAATTTAATAAGTGAATGGAATATGATAATATGAACAATTGCAAATTTTGTATTTAGGGGCGAAAAATATTAATAGGTAGTAGTTGTTGTGAAGAATAAATATACAAGTATATTAAAGGTTATAATAGTGGGTTACTATTAAATTCACTCATCTACCCATAAAGATAATTAGATGTGCCTTGATGATAATTAATAACGTAACGGAAAGGAATAAATGTATTCATTAGAATATTAATTGAAATTGGATAGGATTTTAAGTGACAATGTTAATACAAGGTAAGTAATGCTAAATTTAAGTCAATAATAATGAATAGTGATTAATTCAAAATTTGTAACATATATTATAAATTACCTGCTTATTTATTAATGGAATTAGAGTTTATAATAAGTGATAATAAAATAAATGAATGTTACACTAATGAAATAACGTTCGTTTAAATGTTGAGTAATTATAGGGTCGTATTTATTATAAGCGTACTTTATTAATTATGATTAATTGTGAAATTAATACGAGAAGTATGTAGAGTAATAACTAAAAAAAGAATGGAGATTTGATTGGTTATATTAATTGAATGGAATTCAAATTTTTTGGAAAAGGTAAATGTGTATTTGGTAATAAATTTAAACAGACTTAGATATTGAATTTACTTAATTAATATATATAATAAATAATGATTTAATGAAAACAAATACTCTGTAAATATCTATAACATTTGAGTGGAAATAATAAACTTATAAATATGGGATTAAAAGTTTTACAACAATCATTATGAGGTATATACTTAGTTCATTCAATTAAATTTGGAAATCATTGCAATAAATATAATTTAATGTTAAGATAAATAAGTTAACGTAATAAATGGGAATAACGTAAATATTCTTCATAGTGTGATGATTTGTGAATAAAAAGAATGGAAGTAAAGTTTTATCAATAGTTCGGAATTTAATTTATGATAAAAAGGTTAATTGCAATTAAATGAGTTAAATATTTAAACGGGAATCAAGCTTTATGTAATTATTTGGGTTTATTGCAATTAATTGAAATTAAATATAAAATTTTATGTTTATTGGAAATTAAGTTGAAATTGGAAAATATTTATGTAATAGCTTTGAACCAATGTTGATTTCACCCATTTGACTCTAATGGATCGAATAAAAAGAATGAATAGTGAATTCAATAGAATTATTGAAAGGTTAATTTATAATTGATAAATATAACGAAATTTGAATTTACGCTGAAATTTATGACTGAATCAACAACTAATTGACATCTAAATTGGTTTAAATCGCTGAGATTGTTTAAGAAAACCAAACTGATAAGATTTGTAAATTTTGGAGGTGAAATTGAAGAAGTGATTTAATTTAACGAAATTTTAATTTATTTAATTAATATAAAAATAGCCATTTTGGTCACGGACTCGGATTTCGAAAAAATCCGTTTCATCGGATCCGCAACAGTGAATTATTGCAGGGTTTCAAGTTTTGTGGCGATCGACTTGTCGTTTGATCGTACGAACGCGAAACGCCTTGAAATCGATTTAATTGAAATCAATTTGAAATCAATTTGAAAATATTGTTTTCAGCATAACTACTTCATACGATGGAATTTGGACGTGAAACTTTTTCCATCGCGTTCAAAATATTTTTAAATACTTATTTCGATATATGGGTTTAACCAATTTCATTCTGAGGTGAGAACGGGCTTTTTGGGCCAATTATCGTTCAGCACGTTTGTTTATCGGGTGCATCTACTCTACTCCTAACCTGCCTATTTAAACCCATTTATAAAACCTAGCCGCCATCTATTCTCATTTGTTTGTGCATTCATTTTTCCTCAACTCTGTCCTCCTCAATGGCAGACAACGAAATTTCAGATCCAATTCCATTTAAAAATCAAATGAAAATTTAAACTGCTCGGAAAAATTCGAAAAAATTAAATGTCATAGTTCTCGGCTTGCGTAATCTTCTGATGTAATTTGTTTCTCGATTTGGTCTGTAGTTTGACCAGAAATTAAGGTTTTTGTCCCGGCCGTTCATGTGTAATCAGCGAGATTCAACGGTAGATCGTCGTTCTGGGTTCGATCGGGTTGTAGGAGGTTGAAGAGGAGGTCAAGGCAAGGCGATCTGGTGATTTGCATCTCGTCTCTGGTGAACGATGTTGCTTGAAATAAGGTGGGTTGCTGGCGTTGGTCGTTTGTGCTAGGCCAAGCAGAAGGGGGTCGCGAGTAGGGGCCGAGGTCGGCTAGAGATGTAGGGGAGGTGGACGATGCCTGATCTGATTTTTGACGCGTGATTAGGCAACGGCAGGTCGAGGATGGTGGCGGCTAGGGCTTCGGCCTGTTTTGTTTTCGCGTGAACGAGGGGTGAGCGTGAGGAAAAGGAGCGCTGACGTGGCGTTTGAGGTAAGGTTATTTTGTTTTTCTGTTTTTATTTTAATTTTGTTTTCAGCCCGTTCTAACAGCTATAACTCTCGCATACGAAATCCTTTTTACGCGCGATTTTTTCCGTTAGGATCGTAATAAAATTCCGGACTTGATGACACTGGTTTGGATGGATTTGGAGACTGTCAAATTTTTGGGTTTAAATCGGATTTAAATTCGATTTAAATTCGAAAGGTGAGTGTTTTAACCCACTCACAACTTCTAAAATTTCTTATGTTCGTTAAATTAATTTAGGATATGAGTAGAAATTTATTTATGACTGTTTGGCATGTTTTATTCATCATCTCAGTTAAATCGCATTTATTTAGTTTAACTGTTAATTAATTTTATTTTTGCATATAAATTGACAGTTATAATTTATTTATTTTGTATATAAACCTCCAATTTAACGGTTATTAATTTACTACTGAATATAAACTGTTCGTTGATATCTGCTATTTTTATATGTTATATATTGATGTTTGTTTAAATTGATGACAATTGAAATAAATTGGTTGATGATTAATATTGGTTGAATGGATGATGTGTTCTATCTTATATAAACTGCAAGTTATTATGAATTTTTATTTCATTCGGGATTATGGTTTGAAATGATATACAACCGCATTTTTATTTTTAAATTGCGGATTGAAATGATAAATATCTGTATCACTTGACCATAGGATAGAAAATTACATACAGGCACCACGATATATATATAAAATTATTTTAGAAATGATTTTTATGGTTTGGATATGATACGGTTTAATAAATATTAAATTTGAATATGATATAAATATATTTTATATATACATACATAGTTAAATTATTGAATTTAAGCTATGAAATTGTTAAATAAAATAAATAAGTTGAATAATGGAGTTTAATGATTTAAATCAATTAAGATTGGAAGGTAAAATTTGAAATTTATTTGAATGGAACTTATTTAAAAAAATTCACTCCATAAGTTGATGTAAAACTTATCAAAGCTGGGAAATTTAAAAAAAAGGGTATGATATTTATCACTGGATTTTTATTCAAGATAAATTAAATGAATATTTCTAGTACAGTTAAATTGAAGGAAATATTAAATTGTTAGAAATTTGAGTTTTATTTTATGGATTTATTTTGTGACTGTTCAAAACTAAATAATAGGATAATAAATTGTTGAATATAAATTCCAACCTTAGTTTTGAAATTATTAAATACTCGAAGTTTGAATATATTAAAACCGAAGTGTTTGATTGAAACTAAAGGTGAATCTAAATTTATGGGGTTTAGACCTAAAATTTTAAATGGATAAATTGTGAAGTTGCTGAAATTATTTTATAAAGTAATATAAAATCAACTATTTTATTCTATATACCGTTGAATATTCAAACCATTCAAGTTTCAGAAGTTATGGTTTTAAAGCTATGAATTTTGCAGTATTATGTTTTAAAAGCTATAATTCAAATGTTTGGTTTCCAGATATTAAATTTTTTAAAGCAGTATGATTTTGGAAGAGAAATATATTTGAAATAAAGGATATCATTGATTTGGCTTTTATAAGAATAATATCAAAATGAATTTGTTTTGGTAATAGAAATGATATCGTATTTATGGGTTTGAAATGGTAAATTTTATTCTGGTTTTTAAAGTATAAACTATTTTTAAAGACCGCGGTGTTATAATAACGTTTGGTTGTTGAAGATACCGGGATCGGAAGTTGTCATATTCTCTGTCAACTTCGAAAACCACTTTAACAACCGTGTACGCGGTGGAGATTCCAGAATGAAGTAGGTTGGTGGCGGCGTTTCCTTTGAGGTAAATACGTGGACCCGACTCCCATGAGTTGGCATAAGGTAGCTAAAACAGGAGCGATTCTCGGGCCAATGAGGTCATTCCTCTGATCGAACGCACTCCTTCAATATTATACTCTGACTTTTGGATTGATTCGGTAGCCACTTTTTATTTTGATTTTGGGGGTGTTGTTCGAGGTGGGCGGTAGCTGCGCGCTGCGCGTTTCCACCAGCCCGGATACGTAATTGGTATATCTACCCTGGCATTGCCTAGTTGTGCCGTGTCACCTACCATACTGAGCCTTTACTACGAGTTTCTATTTGCGTCGTACCTATGGAGCATCCTTTGGTAGCTTCCCGATCAGGAGGTATTACGGCCCTGTATAGACTATTGGCATTATTTGTGTTAAGGGCTATATGGGTAACCCCTTAACGCTATTAAAAAGTAAGTTTATTTTATAATTAGACACTATTATAATAGCGAAATATAATACATAGTTGATAGTTTAACGGATCTTTAAAAGATGTAAATCCCGAGCATCTTTTGAGTTACTACACTCATATTTATTTCTGTTGATTTAACCCACATAAAATCTTTTAGTTCCGACTCGAATGTTTTGTTTTTCAACACGCTCGGGTCAGTCCGAGCGTTTCAGGATTTGAAGATTTTATTTTTGGATGACGAAGACGGAGATTTTATTATTATTATTATATACTATATGGTTCCACTACACACTGTATTCCGCTGCATTAATATTTATTGGTATATGAACTCTGATATTTATTGTATAAAGAAGAATCAAATGTTTTGTGAACAGTTTTATGAACTGTATATTGATTATTATATTTTATCCTTCCGCTGTGAGATTCCGTTTTGTTTTTCTTATTTACCCCATAACAATCCGCCCTTTCGTATGGTTTGAATTGGCATGTGTGTGGATTTTAACCATGCGGAAAGGCGGGACGTTACATCTGGTATCAGAGCTTTGGTTTAGCGATAAACCTATGCTTTGTGGGGTTTGACTCTTTATTAATTGGGTAGTAATACCGTATGGGAGTCGCTGAGTGTATATATATGAGAGAGCGTATTTGTTAGTGTTATAAAAAGGTTTTAATATTGTGTTAATCTGTTCCGTTTTGTATTTATAAATTCTGGTTGGTGCATGGGATGCTATAACATCAATAGGGATTTCTAAACACTTAATAAGACAGACCGACATAATATCTGTTTTTATATAGGTGAATGAAATAATTTTTCCTATTATATTTTAAAAAAAAAGTCAAGTGATATCTATATTTGGCTGCAATAGATTTGTTGTTAGGTAATAAAGTGTATAAATAATAATAGAAATAAGATTGAAAAATAAAATAAATGAAATTTGGAAATTTAGAACTTACGTTCTGGGGTTTTGAAATTTCTTTCGAATAAATTTTAGAATATAATAATATTGTTTATAAGTACTTTCTGGTATAAATATTTATTATAATTCGGAAGAATTGTTTTAAAGAATATTTTGGAGAAAATAAGTTTGTACTTTCCTCTCTGTCGCTGGAAAATAATTTCGGTGATGGCGGCCGCATCATCGACTTTCATTTTCGAGTTTCGAAGGGGAAAGGCCACTGTAGTAGTTTTACTGCAGATTCATTTTTGAAAAATATATAAATTTTGAATAGTTTTAAATATAATTAGAGATATATAAGTTATAAGAATATATTTATCTATTGTTTTAAAATTGAAAATTTTAACCTGGTATTAAATTCTTAAATTTCCGTTAATTAATTGCTTCAATTACTGTAGTGAAATGAAAGGTAAGTAATTAATGATTAGAACCTCTAATTTAGATAAGAGATTTAAGGCTAAGTAATAAAGGAAATAAAAAGGAAGTTGAAAGTGTAACTTATAAGGAAAGGGTAAAAATTTATTAAACAATGAATTAATTAAAAGAAATGAGAAAACTTGTATAACTTTCAATTACATTCTTTAAAAGCATATATATAACTTACCAAATATTAAAGGTTGAAATGTTTAATAAGAGATTGTAATAAAATATTATACAAGTAGAAATTTGGAATAATGAAAGTATGCAATGAAATCGCTATTAAATGAGAATTTAATGTTATAAATTTAAGTTATAATTAAAATTTTACCAAGTAAATATAGTTAAAGGTAAGTATGACAAATAGATGATTATAAACTTAAGTAATTAAAGTGTAAATAGATGAGGTCATGCAATTATAAATGAATGTAATATAATAAAGAGAAATTGTAAACTTAAGTAAAGGAGTTAAAGTTATTTCTAAATAAAATTGAAAGAAATAAATGAAAATAAAAAGATAAACCGTTATATGTATGAAAAGAATCACTGAATGAATGAAAGAAAGGAAATTAAACAACTAATGTATGAAACAAAATTAATAATAAGTAAATTTGATTTGAATTGTGTTGTTTGGTTTATGGTTGTTGGGGTAAGGATACTTTAGATTTGTATAGATGGGAGAATAACCTATTTAGTTCTATCTAAAGACTGTTGAGTAAATGATGCGCTAGTAGTTTATTCTTCATTCTGTACAATTTGAAGGTTTTGAACCCGAACAACTATTTGTTTGTTTGGTTGAATGGTTGTTTTATATTTGTTGTGTATGCCGGTTGTTGAAATTGATGGTTGTTATATTGATTTGTTATTAGTGATTGAAACCACTTAAATATTTTGCTTTATATAAATTGTTAACCCTTTGGATTTTATAAGGGAAATGCAGGTTATGGAAGCAATTGCTACTGCTTTTGGTTTCATAAATTAAGCGTAAATTGCCCAACAAATAGGTACGTTTCGGATTACGGTTTATAGCGCTATTTTATATATTTTCCCGGGTTGGGATATAATATTTTGGATAATATATGTTATATAATTGTTATATTTGATATTATATTTTCTCCCGAGTCTCTCCGTACAAAGGAGACTCTGCCAAAATTTTCCGTAAGTTTTGGACTTAGAAATTTTTTGAAAAGTGTTTTCCAAACTTTATTAACTTGAGTATAAAGGGTTTAATGGTTATATTTGTATATTTTATTTAAAATAATTAATTTTATAGATTTAGCTGTTTATAAAGTTAGTATTTCAAGAAAGATATATTGATTTCTAATGCTTCTTTTCCCTTTCTTTCCTTTTCGGGGATGAAAAGTTTTGAGTGGGGGAGAGTGTAACGATCCGTATAAATTCGATGTTTAAAATGAATTAAATTAATAAGATTTTAATTTAAATTTAGAAAGAAATAAAAAAAATCTTATTAATTTATATGAAAGCAATGTTTAAATTTGATGTATCAAGGGTAATTAAAATTTACAAATTAAATTTTATATTGCAATTAATTGTAACAGTGAAATTTGTTGCATTTGGATATAAAGTTGAAATTAAGTAAATAAAGGCAAGAATTTAATTCATCAATGAAATTAAGTATTGATTTATGGAAAGTGAATGTAAATGGAGGTAATAAAGTAATGTAGGGCAATAAATAATTTATTTAGTACAATCCCTTTTTATTTGTAAACTATTGTAAGGTGTTAATTAATTGAAATGTGAAAATTTGGAAATAGATTCAAAATTTATGTTAGACAATGAATTGCAATAATTAAAGTCAATAATTTATAAACTTGAATGAACATTTCAATTTAATAAAATTAATTCAAATGTTATGACTTAGTGAATGGAATATGATAATAAGAACAATTGCAAATTTTGTATTTAGGGGCGAAAAATATTGATAGGTAGTAGTTGTTGTGAAGAATAAATATACAAGTATATTAAAGGTTATAATAGTGGGTTACTAGTAAATTCACTCATCTACCCATAAAGATAATTAGATGTGCCTTGATGATAATTAATAACATAACGGAAAGGAGTAAATGTATTCATTAGAATATTAATTGAAATTGGATAGGGATTTTAAGTGATAATGTTAATACAGGGTAAGTAACGCTAAATTTAAGTCAATAATAATGAATAGTGATTAATTCAAAATTTGTAACATATATTATAAATTACCTGCTTATTTGTTAATGGAATTAGAATTTATAATAAGTGATAATAAAATAAATGAATGTTACACTAATGAAATAACGTTCGTTTAAATGTTGAGTAATTATAGGGTCGTATTTATTATAAGCGTTACTTTAATAATTATGATTAGTTGTGAAATTAATACGAGAAGTATGTAGAGTAATAACTAAAAAAAGAATGGAAATTTGGTTGGTTATATTAATTGAATGGAATTCAAATTTGTTGGAAAAGGTAAATGTGTATTTGGTAATAAATTTAAACAGACTTAGATATTGAATTTATTTAATTAATATATATAATAAATAATGATTTAATGAAAACAAATACTATGTAAATATCTATAACATTTGAGTGGAAATAATAAACTTATAAATATGGGATTAAAAGTTTTACAACAATCATTATGAGGTATATACTTAGTTCATTCAATTAAATTTGGAAATCATTGCAATAAATATAAATTTAATGTTAAGATAAATAAATTAAGGTTAATAAATGGGAATAACGTAAATATTCTTCATAGTGTGATGATATGTGAATAAAAAGAATGGAAGTAAAGTTTTATCAATAGATCGAAATTTAATTTATGATAAAAAGGTTAATTGCAATTAAATGAGTTAAATATTTAAACGGGAATCAAGCTTTATGTAATTATTTGGGTTTATTGCAATTAATTGAAATTAAATATAAAATTTTACGTTTATTGGAAATTATGTTGAAATTGGAAAATATTTATGTAATAGCTTTGAACCAATGTTGATTTCACCCATTTGACTGTAATGGATCGAATAAAAAGAATGAATAGTGAATTCAATAGAATTATTGAAAGGTTAATTTATAATTGATAAATATAACGAAATTTGAATTTACGCTGAAATTTATGACGGAATCAACAATTAATTGACATCTAAATTGGTTTAAATCACTGAGATTGTTTAAGAAAACAAAACTGATAAGATTTGTAAATTTTGGAGGTGAAATAGAAGAAGTGATTTAATTTAACGAAATTTTAATTTATTTAATTAATATAAAAATAGCCATTTTGATCATGGACACGGATTTCGACAAAACCAGTTTCATCAGATCCGTAACAGTGAATTATTGCAGGGTTTCAAGTTTCGTGGCGATCGACTTGTCGTTTGATCGTACAAACGCGAAACGCCTTGAAATCGATTTAATTGAAATCAATTTGAAATCAATTTGAAAATATTGTTTTCAGCATAACTTCTTCATACGATGGAATTTGGACGTGAAAATTTTTCCATCGCGTTCAGAATATTTTTAAATACCTATTTCGATATATGGGTTTAACCAATTTCGTTCTGAGGTCAGAACGGGCTTTTTGGGCCAATTATCGTTTAGCACGTTTGTTTATCAGATGCATCTACTCTATTTCTAACCTACCTATTCAAACCCAGTTATAAACCCTAGCCTCCATTTATTCTCGTTTGTTTGTGCGTTCATTTTTTCTCAACTCTCTACTCCTCAATGGCAGACAACGAAATTTCAAATCCAATTCCATTCAAAAATCAAATGAAAATTTAAACTGCTCGGTCATAGTTCTCGACTAGCATAATCTCCTGGTGTAATTTGTTTCTCGATTTGGTCTGTAGTTTGACAAAAAATTAGGGTTTTTTTCCCGGCCGTTCATGTGTAATCAACGAGATTCAACGGTAGATCGTCATTCTGGGTTCGATTGGTTGTAGGAGGTTGAAGAGGAGGTCAAGGCAAGGCGATCTGGTGATTTGCATCTCGTCTCTAGTGACTGATGTTGCTTGAAATAAGGTGGGTTGCTGGCGTCGGCCGTTCATGCTAGGCCAAGCAGAAGGGGGTCGCGAGTAGGGGCCGAGGTCGGTTGGAGATGTAGGGGAGGTGGACGATGCCTGATCTGATTTTTGACGCGTGATTAGGCAAGGCAGGTCGAGGATGGTGGCGGCTAGGGCTTCAGCCTGTTTTGTTTTCGCGTGAACGAGGGGTGAGCGTGAGAAAAAGGAGCGCTGACGTGGCGTATGAGGTACGGTTATTTTGTTTTTCTTTTTTTATTTTAATTTTGTTTTCAGCCCGTTCTAACAGCTATAACTCTCGCATATGAAATCCTTTTTACGCACGATTTTTTTTGTTAGGATCGTAATAAAATTCGGACTTGATGACGTTGGTTTGGATGGATTTGGAGACTGTCAAATTTTTGGGTTTAAATTGGATTTAAATTCGAAAGGTGAGTGTTTTAACCCACTCACAACTTCTAAAATTTCTTATGTTCGTTAAATTGATTTAGGATATGAGTAGAAATTTATTTATGACTGTTTGGCATGTTTATTCATCATCTCAGTTAAATCGCGTTTATTTAGTTTAACTGTTAATTAATTTTATATTTCCATATAAATTGACAGTTATAATTTATTTATTTTGCATATAAACCTCCAATTTAACGGTTATTAATTTACTATTGAATATAAACTGTTCGTTGATATCTGCTATTTTTATATGTTATATATTGATGTTTGTTTAAATTGATGACGATTGAAATATATTGGTTGATGATTAATATTGGTTGAATGGATGATGTGTTCTATCTTATATAAACTGCAAGTTATTATGAATTTTTATTTCATTCGGGATTACGGTTTGAAATGATATACAACCGCATTTTTATTTTTAAATTGCGGATTGAAATGATAAATATCCGTATCACTTGACCATAGGATAGAAAATTACATACAGGCACCACGATATATATATATAATTATTTTAGAAATGATTTTTATGGTTTGGATATGATACGGTTTAATAAATATTAAATTTGAATATGATATAAATATATTTTATATATACATACATAGTTAAATTATTGAATTTAAGCTATGAAATTGTTAAATAAAATAAATAAGTTGAATAATGGAGTTTAATGATTTAAATCAATTAAGATTGGAAGGTAAAATTTGAAATTTATTTGAATGGAACTTATTTAAAAAATTTCACTCCATAAGTTGATGTAAAACTTATCAAAGCTTGGAAATTTAAAAAAAAGGTATGATATTTATAACTGGATTTTTATACAAGATAAATTAAATGAATATTTCTAGTACAATTAAATTGAAGGAAATATTGAATTGTTAGAAATTTGAGTTTTATTTTATGGATTTATTTTGTGACTGTTCAAAACTAAATAATAGGATAATAAATTGTTGAATATAAATTCCAACCGTAGTTTTGAAATTATTAAATACTCGAAGTTTGAATATATTGAAATCAAAGTGTTTTATTGAAACTAAAGGTGAATCTAAATTTATGGGGTTTAGACCTAAAATTTTAAATGGATAAATTGTGAAGTTGCTGAAATTATTTTATAAAGTAATATAAAATCAACTATTTTATTCTATATACTATTGAACATTCAAACTGTAACGACCTGGAAATTTCGATTTCGAAATTTCCAAATTGTTAGAGAAAAGAAGGAAAGATAGAAGAAGAACAGAAAAGAATCACACATTCTCACATTCGCAGCGGATAAAATATAATATCAAGAATAATAGTTATACCAAAGAAAACTATATCTATCAATTTACATCGACATATCAGAGTTACAACAATCTTATACAACATTGGACAGATACAATTTAACATGTCTCAGATATAAACAATATCATAGTGGAACACTCCATACGTCCCTGCCATCTTTCTCCCCACCTGAGCTCCAGAACGTCCTTACCTGAAAATCTGTAATACTCGGTCTGACCCGAGCATTACATCAAAGTAACACCCGGGTCAGGCTGGAAACCATCGTGAGTAAACCCATTCAAAAAGAATACAAAAGCATGCAACACTTATAAACCCGGGGTACTTATGTCAATTTACAAATTTACAATTTGTTATAAACATTACTTCATCACACCTTAATTTCTAAGTATTAGACTTAGGTTAAATGGACCCATCCATTTCATTCTATTGATTCCATACATCAAATTATAAAGAATCGAAGTGGTTTCGGGTATTTACTAATACCCGACTCCGATCTCTTCGAATCTAATATCAACTTAACTTAAATTATTCAAGTGAAAAACAATTCTACTTTTCATACAAGATTTTCACAGTAATTCATCATCAATAGATATCCACATCCTCACGGTTTAAATCAAACATATCATATCACATAGCATTACGAACCACCTATTAGGGATAACAAATAATCAAGGCTTCCAATATCATTTTATTTTCCCTTTAATTACAGTTAAGTAATTAATCCTTAATTAATTTCACAAACTAATTATCCTTAACCCAATACGGTAATTAATCTTTAATAGATATCAATTCAATAGATATCATCCAAATTCAGACACTTAACAACCCATCATCCATAAGCAAGTATTATCAATTCATATCAAAATTAATTTAATTACTTAAATTAACTCCTTAAGAATTTATCACTTAATCTTGCTCATAGAATCATTAGTTAAATAATAACCTTAATTAATTAATCACATCCTTGATTTTCTCTCTTAATCAATTAATCAATCCTTAATCCCAGATTAATTACCCTAAATTAATTATCTCAATTAATCCCCTTATTAATTACATAAGAATTTAATCCAATTTACTTCCATCATCAACATCTTTAATTTCATCCAGTAATTACCATTAATTACTTCCTTAAGTAATGATACTTCAATTAATTACATTAAGTAATAACTCATCAATCCTCAAGTGTTTAAATTAATTAAACTTAATTAATTAATCTAAACTAATCACATTAACCCAATTAATTACATTAAGTAATTAATTTCTTAATTACTTTTATTAAGTAATTAAACTTAAAAAATTTCACATATGATTATTCTTAATTAATTAATCTAATTAATTATTAAAATTTATCACATTAATAATTATTAAATAATCTTGAGTTAATAACCTCCATTAACAATTATTAATTACTTCCCTAAGTAATTAAACTTAGTCAAACCTTATTAATTTCAAATTAATTAATTCCCAATTTACAAATTAATTTATCCTAAATTTTTATTAGCTTAATCCTTAATTATCAAATTTTAACCCTTAGTAAGTTATCTTATTTAACCCATACTTTAATTATTTACAAGTAATTAATTCTCAAGTACTCCCAGTAAGTACTTTATTATTTAAGTAAATAACCAATCTCAAATTACAAATGATTGGTTTTCAATAACTAAAATACCTTATAAATTTAATAAATCATTTTATCTTAATTGTTTTTAGGATGAAACATTAACCCTTAAAATGACTTGATTACCATTAGCAAAACCTTGAATCTTTAAATCTTCCTTTAAATTTATTCAAAATAAGGATTTAAAATAAAATTCTAAGTTTTATTTTAACAAAATCTAAATCAATTTACAAAACCCATTCAAAGTTGTGAGGTTACTCAACCCTGTAACAACCAACCACCTAGCCCACATAAAAATGACTTCGAGACAGTCCACCCCATTCTTCGAGTCAAAACGCTTTCTTCTCGATCCAAACTCGAGAAAAACACTCGTCTTCCAAACAGAAATCAGCCCCCAAACTCAATCGTTGTTCCAGCTATCACAATCTATCGCGTGCACACAACAATCCCGAGCTTACTCTCCTTCTTCTCGAGCTTCGACCCGAGGAACCCCTACGTTCCCAAACCTAGTGCACAACCCAATCACGGTGCACATGACCTTCACCGTCGGCCTCCATCGTCCATCGCGACAGCCTACTTCGGTCACAACCTCACTCGCGAGCACGATTCCAAGCTCAGATCAATCACAACATCGTTGAAACGAATTTCGATTGTTCAAACCAAACTATGAAAAACAACAGCAGTAATCATCTTCCCCAAATTCCATCACCGCCGGCCAACCCAACACCGATGGTCTTGCCATTCCCTCCATAGCACCGCCACGACTCGAGCTCCACTTTCCCCCATGTGCGAACACCCCCGACCCTTTATTCGCGTCGCAAACACCTCAACAGTAAAGCCCAGTAAAAACAAGCTTTAAACCCTACTTCGATCTAGATCCATCACCACGACCTATGAAAAAAATCCTAAACATTTTTTTCCTCTTTGATGATTCACAAGCATGCTTCGACCCAAGTTTCAAACCAAATTACAGCGTGGGTAATCGGCAAATTACAAAAACCCAAATTTCAAACTAACCCCAAATCCATATTCAATCAATTTTTAAAAATCTGGATTTTTGATTTAAAAATCATAATTTTAAATGCTGATTCAATACATGTACATGAATCAATAAAATTCAAAATTTTATTTAGTACATTATAGGAGTTTCACAGTAATATTTTAGCTTTCAGGTAATCTCAAATCTTAATCCGCTTAAACATATTTTCATAAGCTAGATGAGTTAATAACCTAGCTAGTTTGTTTCAAATTCAAAGCTTCAAAGTGTTTATATGAAAGCTTGAATTTTGTTTATTATGAAACTCTATAAACATGAATGAACAGAGGAAAGCCAATTTCAGACATGCAAAATTAAACACAACCATACTTACTGAATTATATTCAACTATCATCACATGTAGATATTCCAGTCTCAGCAACCACTTAAGCAACAATTTTTATCCTACTTAAGTTCTTAAAACGAGATGTTTACTCACTGTTAAATTTGAACAGAAATTTCCATTTCATGTTCCAGCCAGATAAAACTTGCTAACACACATATATTTATGCTCAAAATTATTTTAAAACAACATGCACAGATAATTTCAGATCATACTTATAAGATCAATGCATACTTGTTCAAGAATCATATATTTATCAAGCTTACTCACCTGTTCACCTCAAAAACAGAGAAGCCTGGAGCTGATTCTTAGTTTGAACTTATTGATCTGCAATTCCTGATCTTGAGTTGACTGGAACTTCTGATGTTAAGATGATGATGCTTCTTAAGTAGTTTATAATTTGGAAACTGATCTTACTTTAGGTTTTTGAGTTGCAGATGCTCGTCTCTGTTTATATTATTTTTTTAAACTGCTTTGTTTCCTAGATCTGATTGTTTAGGTTGATTTTTTTTTTTTTTGGTTTAAGCTTTAGATTTTTTTTTTTTAGAATGAGATGATAAAAGAAATGAAAAAGAGGAATGGAGATGTTATATAACCTATATTATTATTTTAAGAAATTAAGGACACTTGTCATTAAACATATTTTCTTGCTTACATTTGTAATCCATGTTTTATATGTTTAAATGTTATTTATATACCTACACTTGTTAAATTCTTTGTTTAAAAAGGGTTACACATGAAATTAAATGTTCTTAATATGTTTACAAAGTTCTTATATTATAAAAATTCAATTAGTTCTATATATGTTTTATATTTTGAAACCAAATTTATTTAAGATAATTATTTTCTTTTTTTTTTTTTTTGAAATTTCAATCTCAAATTCAAATTTTATTTTAAATTGACTCATATATATATATTTAAACAACACATATTAAATTTATTTGAAAATAATATTATTGTCAATTTTAAATAATTATACTAGGTGGATTATCAAATCAATACTTTTTCAAATATATGCATATATATAATTTATTATTATTATTATTTTATTTACCAGAATTATTTATATACATTAGCATTTCTACAAAATTAAATCAAGTTATTATATCAATTACAGATATTCAAAAATTCGGGCTATTACATTCCTCCCCCCTTTGAATCTTTTCGTCCTCGAAAAGGAACGAAGCCAGAATTTATTAAAATGCTTATTTTTAGAAAAATTATTCTTTGAAACACTTTTAAAATTTACATAATATTTGAAAATGGTTTTATAAAAATACTTTTTATAACTCGATGTTTCAAATAAGTCCATCCTTGTTCTTACAGAAATTCGGTCATACGTTGATCAGGCGTAAGACCGAAAATCTATAAATACTTAGCAGACTCATTTTCAACATCCAGTGAAAATACTTGGAAAATAACTTTATTGAAAATATAGAAAACATTTTTGAAAATAGAGTATATATCTTTGGTGAGAATGCTCTGGAAATCATCACCCCCATCCATGGTCGCAGTTAACCCGATGGTTACGTTGCCGTCCCGACAAAATCCATAGATAACTGTAGGCCTCCGCGCCCCTTGATTGCACCATGGAACCCGCTACAGATCGCAGCTACAACTGGGGTTACTTAGCTATCACAGCAAAAACCCATATAGCTGTAGGCATCAGCGCCATCGAATTTCGCTGCCAAAAGAATGAAACTTCTCCACTCCACTTGACCATAGATCGCAGTCTACCGATGTTGTGTTGCCTTCCCGGCAAAATCAAGTGTAGACCGTTGGCACTCATCCTCCACACGATTTTCGCTATGGTCCCCACAGTAGATCGCAGTGACATCGAGTTACTCTGTCGTCACAACATAACTCAAATGCCTCTGTAGGCATCAGCGCCCTCGACTTTCGCTACCCAATAATCCTCAGGAACTAGTTTGTCCGGACTCCTGAGAAATCCATTCCAAGGGAGCGCCTTTTTCCCCAGAGCCATCATCAAAACATTTTATACTATATATATAGCATCTTTATACACTTAGTATGATCTCATTCAAAGCTCCTTTACTCAAAGTCGATTATCCCAAAATCGATAATTCTCAAATTAGGCTTTCCAAATTCAATATTGATTTTACCCAAAAATCAAAAGCCTTTCCAAATCCATAGGTTCGCAAAACCTTTTTCCAAAATCCTCATAAGATCCTTTATATATACAGACATATATTTTTTTCAAAAAAAAAACTTAGGATCATTTCAAACTTGTATAAAACTCCTTTTTATACTTCAAACATTTTCAAAAACCATTTTTTTCCGGCAAAAGATTCATCAAGCGGAGTTTTATCTTATATAACAAAGATATATATTTTTATTTATCCAAAATCAAATATTCAAATTTGATTACACCTTTCAATATCAATTTCATTCAAATCCGTACGATGTACACATATCATTCGTACGCCATCAATATGATTGCTCACTCGATCACATAATTTCACTTCCGAAATAGTATCGTCCACCCGGCTTCCTAGTGCGGACACAGATCTGGTTCCTTGATCAGAAACCGTCATTCTCCTTGCATAGCCTAACTATGATAGAGAACATCCAGAACCAATCAACAATCCATATCCAGGTTCGCCGCCAAAAATCGAGTGAAAAATCCGACTTGGATCGATATAATTATCTCAAAATTCTGTGCTCGAATCTGGATCAAATCACTATGTGAATAGAATAACATACGTACACCCTGCGTATTTATCTTTATTGGTTTTTAGCCAAATCAATTCCATTTCTATTCACATTCACTTTGATTTTCATTCACTTACTCACATTTGCTTCAATCCATTTGGATTGTCACCTCCATTCTTTTCTTGATTGGGTATTTACCAATAACAGTTTGAACTCTGTCCAGTTTAAATTTAGAAAATAGCTTGAAAAGTTAAAAATAGATAAGTAGTTGGAAAATAATTACTAGTTTGTAAAGTAGGTATAAAATAGTTAAAATAATTATAGAAATTATAGATAGTTGCAAAATAATAGTAAGATAGTAAATAGTTTATAAAACAGTTGGAAAATTTGTTAAACTGTTTCAAAAATAATCGTAAAGCAAGTATAAGATAGTTTGAAATTTTTTTAAGAAAGGTTGTATAAATAATGAATAGCTTGGAAAAATAGGTTTATATTAAAACAATTTATATTAAAAATAGTCCAGAATCAAAACTGTTCACTTCTCAATCTCCATTCTCATTAATTCGATTTAAATTTCCACTTCCATTTAAATTGACTCAATTCCAGTTTAAATAACTTCAATTTCCATTGAAATTGATTTTCACCCAATACAAGTTGAATTAACCACATTTCTTTCCAAATTTAACTTTATTCAACTTTGATCTCAAATTCTACTAATTCAAATAAATTTCAATTGAATTAGTTCCAGTTTTAATTCATTTCAACTCCAGTTTGAATTAATCTCAATTTCAAATTCCATTTCCAAATCAAGTTGAATTATTCTTGATTTCCTCCCAAATTCAATTCAAATTCCATTTGAATTTAAAACTATTCAACTTTAATTACAATTCCAAATTATTTAAATCAATCCAATCCAAATTTTCCATTTGAATCTTATACTTATACATCTTCAATCACTATTTCAATCAAATCAAATTCAATTTGAACTAATTTCAAATTTCAAATTTAAACTATCTCGAATTATATAAATTCGAGTTAATACTTCAAATGTTGATTTAATTCCTTTAAATAAATTTACCTTTTTATCCCATCAATGGATTACCATACTCCATTTCTCAATCATTTAAACAAATCCAATTCACATTTTAAAGATTATTAATAACAATAGGATGATATCATCCAATTATTTCAAAATATCCATCCATTTCCAATTCTCGGATCTCAAACCCAATTTGAGATCACTCAAACTCTCAATTACAATTAAACATTTAACTTCCCAAATTAAATCTTAATTTCATCTTAAAATTTACGAATCAGGTTGAACATCCCAACATACTTAACTTCTTCCAAGTTAATTTCAATTCACTTAATTCAGTCAACCTTACCCAATTTGAACTTCCATTTCAAATTTTAAACTTCTCATAAATAATCTTCCCACTTATTAAGTTAAAAAAAACATTTCACTTTGGGTTTCAAATCTTATTCCAAATTCAAAACTTACCATTTAGAGTTTATTTCAAACCATCCTTTTTATATTATGTATATTCACATATATACATATTAATTTCTTGGCTCACCAAGCCAAATTTTAAAAATTTAAACCACCTTTGGTTTCAATTCATAACAATATTTCTTTAAATTTTCAAACAACTCTTGTTTGAAATAGGACCATTTTATTTAAATGCATTAAACAATATTATTTATTATTTCTTTAAATTAATTACATCATTAATTAATTCCAATTAATCACATTCGGTAATTAACTTATTTCTTAATTACCTTCTTTAAGTAATTGTCCCTTAAATTACTTGCCTCTAGTTACTTCATTAAGTAACTCCTTCTTATTTATCAATTCAAATTATTATCCATTAATTAATCTCATCAAATTTAATTAATTACATAAATTAATTGATTATTCTTATCCTGAAACCTTTCCCAAATTCAAGATTTAATTTCGGTTTGAATCCATTTCAAACTTGTCTTTAAATTTAATTCCAATTTGGTTGTAATTATTACCACTTAATTCTTACTATAACTTTTAGTTTAATTAATACTACAATCAATTTCCTTAATATAATAGATAGATAATCTATTTCTTATATAAGATTCATTTACTTTTTGAAATCATTTAAAATCCTTTATATAAGAAAATAACAAGTACGCTCTCTCATATATATACATTCACCTCATTATAGGGTACCACTGACCCTTTCCTTAATGAGTATCCCACCAGAGCCAAGGTTCTCGCTTAACCTTCTGCTCTGATACCAAATGTAACGACCTGGAAATTCCGATTTCGAAATTTCCAAATTGTTAGAGAAAAGAAGAAAAGATAGAAGAAGAACAGAAAAGAATCACACAATCTCACATTCGCAGCGGATAAAATATAATATCAAGAATAATAGTTATACCAAAGAAAACTATATCTATCAATTTACATCGACATATCAGAGTTACAACAATCTTATAGAACATTGGACAGATACAATTTAACATGTCTCAGATATATACAATATCATAGTGGAACACTCCATACATCCCTGCCATCCAGCTCCCCTCCTGAGCTCCAGAACGTCCTTACCTGAAAATCTGTAATACTCGGTCTGACCCGAGCATTACATCAAAGTAACACCCGGGTCAGGCTGGAAACCAGCGGGAGTAAACCCATTCAACAAGAATACAAAAGCATGCAACACTTATAAACCCGGGGTACTTATGTCAATTTACAAATTTACAATTTGTTATATACATTACTTCATCACACCTTAATTTCTAAGTATTAGACTTAGGTTAAATGGACCCATCCATTTCATTCTATGGACCCATCCCTACTTCGGTCACAACCTCACTCGCGAGCACGATTCCATGCTCAGATCAATCACAACATCGTTGAAACGAATTCCGATTGTTCATACCAAATTGTGAAAAACAACAGCAGTAATCATCTTCCCCAAATTCCATCACCGTCGGCCAACCCAACACCGATGGTCTCGCCATTCCCTCCATAGCACCGCCACGACTCGAGCTCCACTTTCCCCCATGTGTGAACACCCCCGACCCTTTATTCGCGTCGTAAACACCTCAAAAGTAAAGCCCAGTAAAAACAAGCTTTAAACCCTACTTCGATCTAGATCCATCACGACGGCTTATGAAAATAATCCTGAACATTTTTTTCCTCTTTCATGATTCACAAGCATGCTTCGACCCAAGTTTCAAACCAAATTACAGCGTGGGTAATCGGCAAATTACAAAAACCCAAATTTCAAACTAACCCCAAATCCATATTCAATCCATTTTTAAAAATCTGGATTTTTGATTTAAAAATCATAATTTTAAATGTTGATTCAATACATGTACATGAATCAATAAAATTCAAAATTTTATTTAGTACATTATAGGAGTTTCATAGTAATATTTTAGCTTTCAGGTAATCTCAAATCTTAATCTGCTTAAACATATTTTCATAAGCTAGATGAGTTAATAACCTAGCTAGTTTGTTTTAAATTCAAAGCTTCAAAGTGTTTATATGAAAGCTTGAATTTTGTTTATTATGAAACTCTGTAAACATGAATGAACATAGGAAAGCCAATTTCAAACATGCAAAATTAAACACAACCATACTTACAGAATTATATACAACTATCATAACATGTGGATATTCCAGTCTCAGCAACCACTTAAGCAACAATTTTTATCCTACTTAAGTTCTTAAAAACGAGATGTTTACTCACTGTTAAATTTGAACAGAAATTTCCATTTCATGTTTCAGCCAGATAAAACTTGCTAACACACATATATTTATGCTCAAAATTATTTTAAAACAACATGCACAGATAATTTCAGATCATACTTATAAGATCAATGCATACTTGTTCAAGAATCATATATTTATCAAGCTTACTCACCTATTCACCTCAAAAACAGAGAAGCCTGGAGCTGATTCTTAGTTTGAACTTGTTGATCTGCAATTCCTGATCTTGAATTGACTGGAACTTCTGATGTTAAGATGATGATGCTTCTTAAGTAGTTTATAATTTGGAAACTGATCTTACTTCAGGTTTTTGAGTTGCAGATGCTCGTCTCTGTTTATATTTTTTTTTTAAACTGCTTTGTTTCCTAGATCTGATTGTTCAGGTTGATTTTCTTTTCTTTTTTTTCTTCTTTTTTTTGGTTTAATCTTTAGATTTTTTTTTAGAATGAGATGATAAAAGAAATGAAAGAGAGGATGGAGATGTTATATAGCCTATATTATTATTTTAAGAAATTAAGGACACTTGTCATTAAACATATTTTCTTGCTTACATTTGTAATCCATGTTTTATATGTTTAAATGTTATTTATATACCTACACTTGTTAAATTCTTTGTTTAAAAAGGGTTACACATGAAATTAAGTGTTCTTAATATGTTTACAAAGTTCTTATATTATAAAAATTCAATTAGTCCTATACATGTTTTATATTTTGAAACCAAATTTATTTAAGATATTTTTTTTTTTGAAATTTCAATCTCAAATTCAAATTTTAATTTTAAATTGACTCATATATATATATTTAGACAACACATATTAAATTTATTTGAAAATAATATTTTTTTCAATTTTAAATAATTATACTAGGTGGATTATCAAATTAATACTTTTTCAAATATATGCACATATATATAATTTATTATTATTATTATTTTATTTACCAGAATTATTTATATACATTAGCATTTCTACAAATTAAATCAAGTTATTATATCAATTACAGATATTCAAAAATTCGGGTTATTACACAAACCATTCAAGTTTCAGAAGTTATGGTTTTAAAGCTATGAATTTCGCAGTATTATGATTTGAAAGCTATAATTCAAATGTTTGGTTTCCAGATATTAAATTTTCTAAAGCAATATGATTTTGGAAGAGAAATATATTTGAAATAAAGGATATCATTGATTTGGGTTTTATAAGAATAATATCAAAATGAATTTGTTTTGGAAATGGAAATGATATCGTATTTATGGGTTTGAAATGGTAAATTTTATTCTGATTTTTAAAGTATAAACTATTTTTAAAGACCGTAGTGTTATAATAATGTTTGGTTGTTGAAGAGACCGGGTTCGGAAGTTATCATACTCTCTGCCAACTCCGAAAACCACTTTAACAACCGTGTACGCGGTGGAGATTCCAGAATGAAGTAGGTTGGTGGCGGCGTTTCCTTTGAGGTAAATACGTGGACCCGACTCCCGTGAGTTGGCATAAGGTGGCTAAAACAGGAGCGATTCTCGGGCCAATGAGCTCATTCCTCTGATCGAACACACTCCTTCGATGTTATACTCTGACTTTTGGATTGATTCGGTGGCCACTTTTGATTTTGATTTTGGAGGTGTTGTTCGAGGTGGGCGGTAGCTGCGCGCTGCGCGTTTCCACCAGCCCGGATGCGTAATTGGTATATCTACCCTGGCATTGCCTAGTTGTGCCGTGTCACCTACCATACCGAGCCTTTACTACGAGTTTCTATTTGTGTCGTACCTATGGAGCATCCTTTGGTAGCCTCCCGATCAGGAGGTATTACGGTACTGTATGGACTATTGGTATTATTTGTGTTAAGGGCTATATTGGTAACCCATTAACGCTATTAAAAAGTAAGTTTATTTTACAATTAGACACTATTATAATAGAGAAATATACTATGTGGTAGATAGTTTAACTGATCCTTAAGAGATGTAAATCCCGAGCATCTTTTGAGTTACTACACTCATATTTATTTCTGTTGATTTAACTCACATAAGATCTTTTAGTTCTGACTTGAGTGTTTTGTTTTTCAACACGCTAGGGTCAGTCCGAGTGTTTCAGGATTTGAAGATTTTATTTTTGGAGGACGAAGACGGAGATTTTTTATTATTATATACTATATGGTTCCACTACACACTGTATTCCGCTGCATTAATATTTATTGGTATGTGAACTCTGATATTTATTGTATAAAGAAGAATCAAATGTTTTGTAAACAGTTTTATGAACTGCATATTGATTATTATATTTTATCCTTCCGTTGTGAGATTCCGTTTTGTTTTATTTACCTTGTTTTTCTTATTTACCCCATAACAATCCGCCCTTCCGTATGGTTTGAATTGGCACGTGTGTCGATTTTAACCATGCGAAAAGGTGGGACGTTATACCTTGAACAAGGTCAATAAAGCACCGAGCTAAAGTTATTTTTTCAGCTTTCGACACAAACTTAAATTCCAATCTTTCCCGAAATTTATCCCAAGTAAGATTCGCTTCAATAATTTTAGAAATCTAAAGCTCATACCAATCTAATGCTCTTTCTTGGAGCATACTAGAAGCAACTTGGACACGGTGCAAATCAATTAGATTCATGCGAGAAAAGATGAGATCGCATGTTCTAAGCCAAGCTTGGACTTGTATAACGCTTTTGGACCCTTGAATGGCTTTCCACCCAAATTGGTATAATCACTACACAAGCGTGGAAACCCAGATTTAGGGTGAGTAGGCTCTAGAATAGGTCCGACAGCTTGAGCATTCTTTACAAGATCTAGAAGCTATTGGGCAGACATAAACACTCTATCCTAAGGAGTAGCATTGGATTGATCGGCGTTGGGACGACCTGGTCTAACCATTTCTCTTCTTTAAGAAAGAAAGAAAGAAGAAGAAAAAGGTTATTCACAAAATGAATATCAAAAAATCATGACTGATAAAACAAAGTATCATAAAAGAAATTAGGATAGAACGGGTCATAAGACTCGAATAAAATCCTAAGGCAGACTCCTAAGAAGGACTTAGGACAATGATCCTCGCTAGATTATTATACATTGTTCCGAAGTTTGGCTCTAATACTTAGCTGTGATGCCCCACCTCTATACTTACGCTAGTCAAGGACACTACGGGGTAATACCGTCGACTAGCACGAAGAATAAGGCTGTTGAGGAGCGACCATCCATGTAATTGCTTTGTGTGAGTACCGATATGTCAGATAGTATGTCATGGGTTTCATTTCAAGAGGAAATCCGACATATCAAATACAAACTCAAAGCTACTACACAGTGGCTATATGGTCTTCGGAAACAAATATAGAAATAAGCGTAACACAAATCAGTCAAAAATATCCATATCATAAAGGTGGAAACAGATATGAATATATCACATAAAAGTGTACATCAAGTAGTGGTCATTCAAGATCCATTACATCACAAAAGAATAGGTACAAGTGCTACACAAAAGAATATGTATACATCAAGGAGTCTTTATCTCGAATGTATAATGACAAAAACTACTAAACTAAATAGTTAGAAAAAAGTCAAATGATGATCCCAGGTAATGAGTCAAGCAGAAGCACCTGTAGCATCTCGGTCTGATCCGAGTATTATTTAATAAGAAAATATTAAACCGACTGGTCTGGCTATGAATATCAGATAAAATGAGATAGGATAAGAGATATAACAAAAACGTATGATAACAATAATGTCATACTATGAAAAGTATACATTTAACAACAAAAAAAAAAATCAATCTCAAGAATCTCAGAGCAAAAAGAATGTCATATTCTTTATTTTATTCACCATACCATAAATATTAACACATATATCAATGGCAATCACAAAATTGGTGAAACACAAATTCAAGAAATCATCGATAGGAAATCCAGAATTCATAAGGGGGAGGCCTATTACAAACGGGAGCATGAAAACTCACCAACACGTGCATTACAAACGGGTCACTAACCCATGGTCGCTAACCATAGAGCCGGTGCAACAACGTAGTACAATAACGGTACGCCGGAGGAACCTGAAACTCAAATATTTCGAAACAACGAAGTAGTACGATGGTACGTCCGATGAACCTGATAAGCCGGTACAACGACGTAGTTCAACGATACGTCTGATGAACCGAACTCCATTAAAGAACATGGGTCGCTTGCCCACAAAAATGAGTCGATACTCTAAAGAACCCATAGTTCGTTAGCCTATAAAAGAAATGAGACGAAACTCAGTAAAACGAGGTACAATCCCCATGTGGACAAAGAGACATAACATATCGCTAGTTTAAATCACAAAATGATCATCATTGATCAATAAAAAGTGTGAATTACAATAAGATAGTAAATAAATGAGTTTAGCTTCATGTCCCATAACCACTGGCTTAACTTAAATATTTATGAACGAATTGTAAATATTTATGAACGAATTGTAGATCTCCACACGAAAATTATCACAAGAGTTTCAATTGAACAAGTCCAAAAATTAACCGACGAAGTAAACGCAAGCCTTTCATACCACTTGTTTTGTTAAGCCGTTTAATTAGATTTTCTCATACGAATGAGGTAGAGGTTTGTATATACTAATAGGTTGGAAACGATTTTAATAAGCGAGCTTTGTATTAAAATAGTGTTGAAATCGCTTTGATGAAAGGGTTTTGATATTTACTACTAGTATAGAAACCTTTGCATTTTAAAGTGACAAACCATAGAAATGATTGTAGAAGCAATCAATCACCATAAATTCACATTCAAAGACGTGAATTAAATCTAAAAAAATTGATACAAAATCCATCAAATGGATATCCCCGAAATCCCGAAAGAAGAAATTATCATAGTCAACAAAGGTGATAACAAAAATCGGATCCACTAGAATCGATCGAAATTTGAAAATCCATATAAAAAGGCAGAATTGGCTGAGACAGCAGATTCATTCGACTGGACCAGGGTGGTTAGTCGACTGACACAACTTTTGGAAACCTTCTGTTTCCATGTTCCGTAGACTGAACCAGAGTGGTCAGTCGACCGAAACATGCCTGGAAACTTTCGGTTTCTAGGCTTAGTCGACTGACCCTGGGTGGTCTGCCGACTGATACTGGCTCAAGAAAATTCCTGGGTTCTGGTTCAGTCAACTGACTTCCTGGTTCAGTCGACTGAACTGGAATTTCCAGTATTCTTGGCCTAGCCCCAATGAAGGGCGAAAACCAAAGGGAGGCAATCGAACGAGCAATGACGACTAGGGATTTGTGCCACGCGACAACCCAGCCTTATAGGCTCTTCAACACACTCCAAAAACATGTTCAAGCATTAAAGCTAGGATTTTTGAAGATTTAACTTCAAAACACCGAAATTTGGAAAATTCATAAAATCCAATTCAATCCAAAGCAAATGGATAGGGAATAGATGTTAGGAATCACTACCTAACAACTATCAAAGATATAGACATAGATGTGAGTTCAAAAGCTCACCTTTTTCTCAAAAACACAAGTGAGAAGGTATAAGGCAAGACAAGATCAACCACTCTTCAATTTTAACCCAAGAAGCTTCAATCTAAGCTCATAAGAATGACATTTCCTAAGTTGGGGTTTAGGAAATTTCTGAAACTGAAGAGGAATTGAGATGGAGAAGATGAAGAGAATGCTTACCTAAGCTTCTCCTTGATTTCTAGCTTGAAATTGATAATTCCTAAGAGAAGTAGGGCTTAGGAATTCCTAATTTCTTTTCTCTTCCTCCATTTTTACTAAAGCTTGAGTATTAGGAAATATTATGAAGGAATGAAGAGGAGTGTAATGGAGTTGGGTTCATATGTTGGGTTAATGGGCTGAAACCCAAACCCAAAGCCTAAATGAAGACATCAAAATTCTAATCAACTCTAAACATATCGATGTTTATACTCAAAAAGGTCGCAAACACCATTTTGAACTCAATGAAAGTGCTCTCGAATCCAATTCGACTTTTTGCAAAAAGTAGCATTTCAGACTTAAATCTGACTAACGATGCTATACTTAAATAAAATATTTAAATATACGATTGTCAAATATGCGGATTGTTATAGTTCATGTCCTTGTGAAAATTGTCATTCAACATAAAATATATGCATGTACATGAATTTCTAAGCCGTAGCTCCTGTATGAGTACTTTTCTACTTTAAAAACTCCTTTTTAAAATATGATGCACACATCCTAAATATACTTGCAATTTTTATATGAATGCAATCTTTCGAAAACTCAAAACATTTTTCATCCAATTTTCCCTCACTCCTACTCAATAGGGGCGTAGTTCAACAATTTTTTTTCATCCAAACCCTACCACACAACTTTTAATATTCAAATTTCAGAAAAATATAATTTTTTGAATTCGATTTCCTATGTCAGAAAAAAGGTATAAAAAGGAAACCTCACATTTCCCTGTTTTACTTTTGGGCACCTCTTTCTTTGTACTTGGAATTTGTGCCACTACTATATAAAAATCTCAATTTGCTTTGCCAAGCACAGTTCATGTAAGAAAATTTTTCTTTTCAAATTTTTCTGTTGACATTTCTGTCGCTTACTTTAAATTTTACCATTTTTCTTTTTGTTACTTTTCTGCTTTTACTTTTCTTTTATTATTTTCATCCTATAATCTAATTCTCTTCTTGTGAACATTACAAAAACACAAAGAAAAAGCATCATACTAATCATCATTGATTTACTACAATAGGAACTAAATTCTTACATAGGAGTACAGTCTCATAACTAAAAGAGAAAACAAGTCCTACTATAGAACGATACTAGATGGGTAAATATAGCACCTAAACACAGCTATCATTTAGGGCTAGGAGGCTTAGGACCATGTCCACCCTGACACAGAAAGGTCCTACTCTAGGAATCCAAATAACTCATATGCTCCCCTTGCCGCCTATTACTCATTACTAACTTACGCTATATTACTCAAGATGAATAAGATCTTTTCATCTCTTCCTGTCCATACTCAAAATGGCATAACCCCGTCTCATTTACTGCAACGAATAAGGATTTCAATCCATGCGGTCTCTATTTAAAAAGCAACTAAGTTTGGGGAAATTTTCTCTTTACCTTTCATTTTCCCCCAACTAAGGTCCACCTATCCCAACCATGTGTGTGTTACTATCTTACTAATATCACTTCACTATTCTTCTACAGTCTACACACATGAAGCAACATTCCTAGGTTCTCACTAATGTCCTACACAATTTAGGAGAAACTTTATTATTACTACTAAAAGTAATCACTGCTATCTCCTACATATCCTTACACTTTTCCCTTCGCACCTAGGATTTGATTCCTATCTACTCCATAATTAGAATTTTGGTTTGATATTTATCATTTCATTTCAAAAATTAAAGCATCTGAATTTTTGAAACATCAAGTCCAAAATTCTTGCCTTTAAAAGTGTTGCTTTGGAGTTCCTATAAAATTTAAAAGTACTTGGTTACTTTACATTTTATCTTTCTAGACTTGCCTCTTTACAGTTCTTTGAATTTAAATTATTCCCCAAACCTAGAGGGGGAAAGTTACACATTGTAAGTTCAAAACTTATTCCTCTTTTCCCTTTAAAGACCTTTATAGATTTCCATAAAATAATTGAATTTTTAAATTTAACCGTTTACTAAGTTTTTCTTTTCCAAGAACTTATTTACTTTTTACCAAACCATTTTTCTTAAAACATGCCTTGCTTGTCCTTAAAACATTTTTTTCTTGACTTCCAAAAATGTCCTCACATGTTTCTAAAACATCTTATTTTCATAGATTTTCAAATTTACAAAAAAAAAATACTGGAGTAGATAAGAACGATTATTCTATCAAAAAATCCCTTAACTTTCTTACTCTTCCAATTACCTAACCTTGGAAGAGTTTCAAACTTACTACAAATGGGGACTGTCTGCAAAGGCAAGCAACCAATGTGCATAATTAATGGAAAAATATGAAATTTCCATTGCTTAGCTTTCCTACTAAGGCTTCTATAATATCCCTCCTAAATAACACTATCTCTAATTATTACACTTCTTATTACACCTAATGGTTTTGTACCTTAATGTATTGGGACTACTTTCTCTTATGAGAAACCATTAATGCTAAAACCTTCTATGAATCCTTTAAAAGTGGATTCATGTCTATGTGAAATTATAAGAAACTTATTTTATATTTTGTCGAAATAGGCTACACAAAATATGGCGCTTTTCATACCTTGTACATCTCTTTCACATATTCCTTATAACTTGCATAAAACATCTTTATTTGTGATTTGGTTTCATAGAAAATTATATCATTATTATTTCATTCCAATAGATTAAAGTATGTTTAATCCTATATTAACTTACAATAGACATTTCCTATGAAATTTATTAATTTCCTAATATTTAACTTACATCCGCTTTTTTTTCCAAATGAACTCATTTTCAAAATTGTTTTAATATTTTCATAACTAGAAATCCTTTCCATATACTTATTTAAATAATAGGATAGCTTGGCTCACATCCCTGCTAAGTTTCAAAATAGAAAAAACATCCTCCTAAAACTAAATTTACATTTCCAGTCCCTGTTCTTAAATCCACATGCACAAAAAGACCTAAGTACCATTTACGTTTTAATATTTCAAACGTGTATAACTTTCTATAGAAACATCGGATCAACATACCATTTTCACCCAAAAATCAAAAAATTTATGATCTTTAAAATGAGATCCATTGCTGATACCAAAAAAACCATATTTGTAATAAGGGTGTAATTATTCAATATATTTGCAGAGAATTCTGCAATTTTTGAACATCATCGATTTTTCTTCAAATGTCAACAATTATTCCATATAATTGCAAACATTTATGTAATTTTATGGAATAATTGCAGACTTTTATGCAATTATTTCATAAAAGTGCATGCTTTATGCAATTATGTCGAATAATTAAAGAAAACTCTACAATTATTCCAAGTAATCACAGAATTTTCTGCAATCATACCATATAATTGCACACATTTCTACAATCATACCATATAATTGCAGACATTTCTACAATAATTGCGAACCTTTTTGCAATTATTGTATGCAATTATTGCATATAATTGCTGGATGTCTGCAACTATACCATATAATTGCAAACATTTCTACAATTAATGCATATCATTGCTGAATGTGTGCAACTACACCATATAATTGCAGACATTTCTGCAATTATTGTGTATAATTGCATATTTTTATGCAATTATTATAGAATTGTCCGCAATTAGAATTGTCTGTAATCATACCATATGTTGTTTTACATATGCACAATGCCACTCGTTAAAAAGATAATAAAATTTGTGATTTAATGGTGAAAAGTGATTGTTAATCCGTCGTTTCTGCAAAAAATTATTGCATTTTGAAGATTGATAATTAAATGAGGTGCAAAATTTAATTATGCATGTGAGAATAACATGAACGTATGAAGAATGCAATGGAATAAAGAGGTATTTTAGGAAATAAATTTGGAGTATTTGAAAATAAGGATGTAATTTTTATCTTTTTTGTTGGAAGGATGTTTTGTATGGGATTTGTCCCTTATTTTCACTAAATAATAAATGTACATACAAACCACTTTTTTTTGTACTTAGAAATTATCCTCAAAACACATTTTTATGTGGGTCAAAACAGATGTTGCGTAGAACACCGTTACTACAACATAAAAATACTAGTATATGGATTCAATTAAAATAAATATCAACAAATCTCATATGCTATGTAAAAACATTTCCTTTGGGAGTACGAACCATAACAATAGTTTCATAGTCTATGCTTCTTTTATTTTTCACAAAAACATCTATTACAACAATAAATGGTGTAACCTACGTTTTCGATACTTAACACACTCTAGATTTTTATATTTAAAATCTTTGTTTACCTTCAAAGAAACTAGAGAGCTATATATGCTCTATAATTCTTCAAAAAGAATTTCACTTTTAACAAAATTTACATCGTATAAAAACCAATTTAAATTTCATACCGACTTTTTTCAAAAATACCCAATATTTACTTCCTAAACATATTAACAGTTATATTTTCAACTTTTCAATTTCAAAATTTTCATTTTATTGGACTAGACGTAACGTGGATTTTCTTCTTACTACCCTAGGAAGACCCTTCCTAAACCTTGGATTTTCTCACTAAAATCTCTTATTCCTTTCGAAATAAAAACACCCTCCCTACTATCCCTAGGGAATTTCCTACTTTCTATAACATATGGATACCAATCTTCTCTCAAAATATAGGTTATTGTACACTATAAATCGACAATAACATAAGGCTCCACATCCTTGGGTCATCCCAAACCAAACTAGCAAACTATGCACAAATATACTTCTAAAAACTTTCAATATGTTAAAATCTATAATTGGGGACATCTGGATTTTAGTACATAATATATTCATATTTTATTCAAAAATACAAATACGTTCACTTATATTTCCTAATTTACTTAAGATCTACTAAACTAAGCTCCAGTACCAAATGAAATAAGCCAAGTTCCAATAGGTCCGCATTTTTCGCAAAAATGCTTAAACCCAAATCCACTGAAGCCCGAGTTGGGTGTCTGGTACCCTACAAATAGGTAAAGATAAATATATCAGAGCTCAAATAAATATCTCATAGCGGAACTGAGTAAAATACAGTAATAATTAAATACTCAACAAGGTAATAACACTTTCTAAACAAGCATCTCAAAGTTGGAAAATCTATGCCATCTATCTAACCTGTGGGATCATATGAGGAGGGGTCAGAACTAAAATTCTGGTGAATGGAAAAATTATACACTTCTAAGCATAATTCTACATATAACTTCTATTTCCATCTTTTTTTGTTATATGAGGTTTATTGGGTTTATAATACTCCCGCCTCTGTGCGTGAATCGTACTCATCTACTCCCCGGTAGATTAAGACCTAATCACCAATATATATATATATATATATACACACACACACACACACACACACACACACACATGACCAAAGACTGCATCGGTCCTAGGTACTACCCATAGTGCCTTCCGTATCCTCCTCGAAAAGGACTCCATCGTCTCGCTACTAGAGCGTACTATAACTACATCTGTAAAGGACAGCTTCATGAGGCGTACAATACAGATGTTCCGTCGTCTACTATGCAAAAGTGAAACTGCATCTGCCCTTGCTTATACTAGAGCCCGGACATCCACAATGTACCACCCAGTGCATACCTTGATGACTATACATAATCGTTCTATCATCATCCTGAATTCTGCCAACAAGTTTTACCTTTTACGGAACTCGGTGGGGGATTTTCTATATCTGTAAAGGTCTTCTTCATTAGGCCTACAATATAGATATTCTACTTGGCTTGTCTCTTTGCTCATAATGGCTATGGCCCCATGCAGCTCCCACTCAACTAATCGAAAGACCTTTCAAAAGCCAAATGGCTGTGCCATACAGCAAACAATCTAAACATCTAGTTGGTTGTGCCCCTCATCCAATGTCTCGATAGTGAAAGAATCATTGGCCTATTGGTTTAACTCTAGTCTTTCCCGAACTCGCTCTGACTGACGAGGGCTAATACCCACATGCGACTATCCTTATGGGTCCTGCCCACTGTAACCTACTCGCAAACTAGAGTACGGTGTCATACAAATAACCTACTTCATCATCAAACTTTTGACTGCCTACAAGGTCCGCTCCATTAGACCTACAATGCAAAAATAGTCAATGTATACTCTCTTCATGGAACACCTACAAACCTGCCTCCGGGGGGGGGGGGGGGGGTGCATCTTCATTAGACCTACCCAGAGGGCCATCCTAGAGACTCCTCACATTCCGTTTAATCTCATACTTCCTTCTCGCCCAAAATAACTAAGCTGGACGTGCTCTTTCTGTACTAAAAATCTAGGATAACTACTTCGTTGGGCTCTTTATCCAGATTTTCTTTGGGCTACTCCAAACACATCTTACCATTTTGTTAGATTCTATGTCTAATCTTTTATTATCTGTTTAGTTTACTTTTCTTATTCTGTTGACTACTTATTTACACTAATCAGCATGCCCAGCCCCATCCATGTGTGAGACCATCAGTCCTAGGCATGAAAGGAAATGCTGCCGGTACGGGCCACTGCTATTTTTTTTGCTTATTAACTTAATCCAATATCTAGGTTTGATAAAATAAGCCTCATCTATTTCTTTCTTTTTAATTATAACCTACGTTTAACAATTATACCTGCAATTGTCACTTTTATATTCTTGTCTTTCTTTTATAACCAACATGTTATAAATGTAATTGCAAGTGTCTCTTTTCTATTCTAGTCTGTCTTCTTTTATTATGATACTAAATTCTCTTTAGTTCTCTTATATTATATGACAGTCTTAGCTTGGGACTATGTCCAACTGCCACAAATTGCTTATCATAATAACTGCTTTACTTTTTATTCTAGTATCTGTGCAGTAAATGCAGATCTAGTCACATTTTCTGTTTATTATTTCAGTCTTGTCAAATATTTAACTTGATTATTTCCTCTTCTTTAATTACTTTAATGCTCACATTATTCTCTTTTTATTCTAGGAAGTAGTTCTATTCTATTTGCTTAGTTACAAAAACTATACTAAAATCCATTTTCATGTTTTAATACTAAATAATGCCATAAACAATAACTCGTAACTGCGAGATGTTTCTTTAATTGCTGGATAAAGCAAAATACAGTAATATCTCTATTTTGCACTAATTCCATTTTTCTTGCTTTTATTCTTACAATTGCATTTACTGCTTTTCATACAATATTAAACTATGGAAACGTATTCCCTTTTTCAAACCAGCCAACTAATCTATCACTAACTTCCAAATCAAGTTATTATATTTCCCCTTTTTATTTCATTTTCGAGTTTTGACATAATTTACTGTAAATTTCTCACTTTAGGCTTATGCCTTTCTCTATATTTTCTAAGCCTAATATTACTTATATTTAATTGGATTCCTTTCTTTTTACATATAAATAACATTTCAATATAAGTACACTTCACTTATAAAATTTACAGTTTCAACGTAACTAACTAGTAGAACTAATTACTGAAATTAGTTCAAATGCTGAATTAAAATATTTAATGGGAATCTAACGATATTATATATCATCAACATAATATATATAATTTTAATCCACTCGCCTGAAAAGAAAACACTCCAAATTCCAGATCTGATTTTTAGTCCAGTTCTATTAGCCGTAATCTTCCCCTTCGCAACCCTATTTGGATCCATTCACCTGAAAAGAAAACCAGATCTGAAAACCACCTCATGCGGTGAGCTTAATTTGGACATCTCTTCTCTAGATCTACAGTTTCTACCTCCAAATTGCAAATAAGAAAACGTAAATCTAATATATTTGATTTATGAAGAATTGGAGAAGAAAGAAAAGTGATAGGGATTCCATGCCCATTCAAAAAAATATGGGTTCGAGGGCTAGTCCTGCACGTTTATTTATAGAGAGCCAAAGCAAGGTCGTCCGTTCGTTTAAAGTGATTGAAATCTAGCGTTAAAAACAAGCAAAACGCGTAAGTTTTGACGTGTCTAGCCTTTTTTTATACGTATTAATTTATTACCTCTATTTTTCAACGTCATAAATTATTAAACATTAACTTTTAACCATTGCCTATTCATTCTAGTTAATTTCCATCAATTGCAAATTTAATTCCCTTTATAATACATGTTTACTTTGAAATTCAAACGTTGCTAATTAATGTAAATTAGTTTCCTTTAATTGCTTATTTTATTAATATTGCCCACTAATGTTAATCAATTACTTCTAATTGCATATGTCAATTAATTTCCTTTATGATGCACATTTACATGTATAATTATTTTTCGACATGGAACTTTGAACGTCAATAGCTTTTTCATACGAAGTCCGTTCAATGCATATTATATATGTAAATTAATCAGAAAATCGCCACGAACACAATGGTATAAGTTTCGAGGCCATATTCTGACAATTCCAAAAACAGTCATTTTCTTTGTTTATAATTATTTGATTATTTGGTTGTCTAAAAATGCGGGGTGTTACAGTACGAGGTGGTTTCTTCGAGGTAAAGTTCCTTTATCTTATTTGTCTTGCCTTTCTATCTCCAATTCGATGCATTCCAAACTATTTTCCCCGAAGATCAAGTTCTTTATTGTGATTCAATTGACATTGCTTGTCTTTTCGTTCTACCTTTGCTTTCTTCTTCGAAATCCTTAGTGTTTCCTCATCTATCTTTTAAAAACGCACTTTATCGCCGATGCTTGATGGGGTACTTAGCATATAAGGAGATTGGAAAGTGCCAAGTGGGAGAAAAATCCCTTGATACCGAGAGGTTCCTTTCGATGCTGAGTGGTCTACTTAGCCCTAATTTCAAATTTTTTGAGTGCAGCCTTCTAGGCTTTCTAAGTATGCTTCCAAGTTCGTAAATTTCTCGTCTTCATTTTGGCCTTCTAATTCCAGTCAAAATCTACTTGTTTGATAAGCCGATAACAATTACTCTCTTCAAAGTTGAAATTTTCAAAAATACTAAATCTACTACCGCAAGCTCTAGCTCAGTCCTCCTCTTATCAGCGTATGACTTTTGCCAATAGCGTGCGACCTTCATTCTTTTCCTTATCAACTTCTTTGAACTATTGTTTATCATCTTTAATCCAACAATTACCTTATTTGTCGTTTCCCACAAACATGAGGGTAACTTACATGGTCATTCGAACAATGCTTAATACGTTGCCATTCCAACACTAGATTGGTAACTATTGTTAAATGTAAATTTGGTAAATAGTAAATGGTCATCCCAAGCTCTTCTAAAATCAATTACATATACCCTGAGTATATCCTCTGAAACTCTTTCACCCTTTCCATCTGTCGATCTGTCTAAGGATAGTATGTTGTACTCAAGATCAGTTCTGTTCCTAAAGCATCTCTTAGACTTCTCTAGAATTCACTCATAAAGAGTGGATCTCAATCACTAACTATACTAACTAGAACTCTATGCAGCCGAATTATTTCTTTTATATACAACGCTGCCAATGTTGTAGCTATCCTTGTTCTCTTCATTGGATGAAGTGTGCACTCTGGTCAGTCAATCTAAAACTATCCAAATACTCTCATTACCTCTCATACTTAGAGGCAATCCGTCGATAAAGTCCACAGATTTGTGCTCTCATTTCCACCGTGGAACCTTTAGAGGGAGTAATAGCCCACTCGACTTCTTTTGTTCTGCTTTTAGCATTTGGCATGTCAAACTTTTAGCCATAAACTCTGCTACATGTATTTTCATTCAATGCCAGTAAAAAAAATTCCATTGTATGAGGATACATTTTGTCTACACTAATGAATGTTCCCTAGAATTGTGACAAACTCTTAGGACTTCTTCTATTAATTTCTTAATTTGAGGCAGATATAACTTACCATCGTGCCAAAGGTATCCTTTTTGATTTTTAGAGTAATGATGCAAATAGTTTGACCATTCACCCCGTTCCAATTTCCCTAAAATGTTAACTAACACTAAACTTGTCTTTGACTAAATCAAATTATATCCATTAATGCGGGTCTAACTTCCATTATAGCCAGTAAACATCGTGTATATTCCTAAGAATCTTGGAAGTCGGAATCAAAATAGACTCTAAAATCTTCGATTCCAATAAAAAACAAATCATCTGAGATGTTTCCTACTCAGTGCATCTGCAACCGTATTTCTATTTCTTACAGTATAGGCAATCCAAAATCATACGATGAAAGAAACTCCATCCATCTTTGTTGCCTCAAATTCGGATCCTTTTGTGAAAATAAATACTTAAAGACTTTTGATTTGTGAATTGCTGAAATATTTCACCCAATAAGTTATGCATCTAATATTTTTATGCAAATACAATGGCAGCTAACCCAGGTCATGTGTCGGGTAACTTTTCTCATGTACCTTGAGCCATCAACTTAAATATGATACCACCTTCCTTCCTATGTTAGGATAATATAAAGACTGATTCCATAAGCATCAGTGTAAATGGTAAACGGTTTGGTACCATCTAGGAGGCTTAAGATATGTGCTCTCATCAACATCTCCTTCAACCTAAAGAGCACCTTCTCAAAAACTGGGTGCCAGGTGGACACCAAATTTTATTATTAAGATTAGCAAAGGCGCTGAAATATTTACTAAGTCTTTGATAAATTTCCTATGGAACCCAACCAATCCTAAGAAGCTACAAACCTTTAAAGCATTCTTTAGTGTCTTCCAGTTTCTTACTGCTTCCACTTTCCCGAGGTCAAGGGCTAATGCTTTACCAGATACAATATGCCCAGGAACTTGACTTCTTTCCTCTAAAAGTGGCATTTTGAAAATTTCTCTCTCAATTGATTCTTCCATAAAACTTCCAACATTCCCCTCAAATGATATATGTTCTCTTCTTTACTTGTTGAATATACCAATATATCACCCACGAACACCATAACAGATTTCTTCAATTGCTCTTATAAAAATCTACTCATCATATTGATAAAATAAACTGTAGCATTAGTCAAGCCAAACGACATGACTACTCATTCAAAAAACCCATCAGGAGTTATAAATCCAGTCTTTCGAATACTATCTTCCGTTATCCATGACTGATGAAATTGTGCTACCAAATTAAGTTGAGAAGACTTTAATCTCGACCTACTGATCAATGAGGTATCGATGCAAGGCAAGGGATATCAAATCTTTCTCATTAGTTTTTTTAGTTCTCTATAATTAACGCATAGCCGGAGAGAACCATCAACTTTAGTGACAAAGATGATGGGCGCTCCCCACTTCAAAATACTTCTTATAAAATCTTTCTCAAATAACTCTAGGACTTGCTTATCTAATTCCCTTCTTTCTTTCAAAGCTATGTGCCTAAGCGAAAATACAACGGGCACTGCATCTTTGACAAAATCAATACTATACTTGATATCTCTTCAGGGTAGGAGACCTGAAACTTCAGCAAAGATAGTTGGAAAATCTTGCACTATGGGGATTAAAGAAAGACTGTCCTATGAAATACTAAAGGAAAATTGGTAATAAGTCACCATGGAATCATCAAGTATACAATGTACAATAAGTCCCTTCCTTTCACCATTCCTTAATCATACAATTCTCCTGTCGTAATCCAAAATTACCTCATAGCGCATCATCAAGTTTGTTCCCAAAGTCAATCCATACCCCCAAGAAGTTAAGTATATATGAATTACAAAGGAACACCACATCATGTATGAACAACTTGAGGTATTGACAAACCATAAATAGATGGGTCAATCCTCTGTCTTGATTTTTATAAACCATAGATAGATGGATCGATCCTTTGACATGATTCGACATCGAGACATAATAAAAGATAACTTGGGGTCTAAGGCATAATTAATCCATTAATGCACGACTAATGAATGAATGTGATGCATCAGTGTCAAAAAGAATTTTAACGGTAAATCCTGATAGAGAAACATGCTTCCATAACGATATGCTTTCCTTTCTCGCCAACAAATGGTATAATATTACTAGTCGGAATCGCCTCTAATGCATATGCCTTTAGTACTTGCCCCTCCTTATGCTGAGTTGGGCACTTTTTCCTGAAGTGCCCAAACTGTTGACGTCCATAACACTTAATCTTATAGAAACCTGTCTTGTAGTGCTTCATAATGTGACCCTTTATGTGACACCACCAACACGCTATAATATGTTTCTTTCCATCGTCCTCCTTGAGGTTCACCTTTTTATTATTTTTATTTTGGTTACATCCTTTCATTAGTTCATCTTCCTTAACTACAACATCTAACTTCATATCAATCGAGTTCGGCAAAGCTGCTTTAACCAATCCTTCAAATGTTGCCCTGGTAGGTATTTGATTCAATGCTAGCTCTTTTAGCGGAGAAATAATACCCATAACAAATTTCAGTGCCTTTTTCTTTAGAGTGTCAATCAACTCAAATACGAATCTTTCCAAGTCATTGAACTAACTAACATACCCGCTCATAGTAGAATCTCCTTGCTTTAGATGAAAAAACTTTCCAGTAGTAATACTTTCTCCTTCTAGAAGAAGAACTTAACCTCAAATCTTCTCTGAATTCTGCCCACGAGATAGTATTCTCATTTACTTCTAAAGCGGTTGCTTTCCACAAATTCGTAGCCTCTCCCTGAAGATGCCATGTGATCGACCACCTCATGGTGTTGTCATTTAGAACCTATAAGATGAAAATCCTCACACCTATTTAACCATGCCTTAGTCACTGAATAGGTTTAGTATCCACATAAGGCTTTTCGCCCAAACTTGAGAAATTCCTATGAAGTTTTGGAAATCAACAGCTAGTGTTGGTTGGATGGGATCTTACTTTGGAATGGCAGTAGCATTAGGCATAGGAGGAGTTTCGGTAAAGTTGTGACCCATTACTTGCAGGTACCTTCGGAACCACAAAGGAATATTCACTCCAGGTATGTCTACAGCATCAATCTTGGTTTAGTACTACTCTAGTATCAACCCCACTGGGATTGGTAGCATTGGTATTTACTCCAGTTAAGTTGCTCATTTTCAACTATTTGAAAAGAAAATGAGATTCATTAGCAACTCTCAAATAGATAGTGAATGAAACTTGAATAGTAAATGGAGTTATATATGTACTCAACTAACCGACATAAATAAATATACCTTATAGGAAAATTACAAATATGCTTTCTCAATATATTCATAATCCTTAGTTTAGGGAAAATGTGACTCAAATGCCAAATGTAACAATCCGCAATTTTTGACTTTCAGATTTAACATAATTCACGATGTGTAAACACCACAAACCGAAAACAACGTGCTGTTAGAATAAGATAAAAAGAGAGGAAACAATATATATATATATATATATATATATATATAAGTACCTCCTTTTTAGCTCACAACAAAACGCAACAATGCATAATATAGTCAGATATCATTATATTTTAAACTGATAGATTCATTGTATATAAGTCAAATACAATCAAATTCCAACCCAAACACACATATACTAATCCAAATTATGTCAGATTATTGTTTGTATACAAATTATCTACACAAGAAATGCCATTATCATTCATACCTTATAGTGTTACTTGACCAAGCACACGATATTTCGTCAACCTAGTGATGAAAAAAAGGAAAGAATATAGAGAGGATTAGGCTACAGCCTGGTGAGTGATGTATGCTTACTCTAATATATATTCTAATCATTCTCAAATAATACTAAGACAACAGTAGTAAACACCACACTTTAGTCCCTTTTCGACTACATCCAAGTCAGTCAAATAATATAATAAACATGGCTAACTTGTGAAACAATGTCTTAGTCTAATACGGTTACAATGGTTGATGATATAGTTAGAACAATATACAAAGCCAAGCCAACTCTATTGCATTAACACAAGGTTGAATCACCGAATGGACACAATTCAGTACATGGCATATAAACCCATTTCTGTACAATAGTATGCACATCATATTTCTACACATACTGAGTGACCGTGTTACCATGATAACCAATAGAGGTTTCAATATTAATAGTCAAACCGATCATAAATAAAAATCAAGTATTCTAATGTCTATATCCATATATCTCTGCACAAATACCTCTATCCATACACACACACGTCCAATCACTCGATTTAATCAAGTTTGGAATTCACACAAAACATTGCCTAAACATCACCTATAACAAAACAAATACATTTGCATCCATCAAACATTAATATATAGCATATAAAGTTCTACCCATACTCATGTATGAGTCGAAAAAGGAAATGCGTGTCAACTGCCTATTTTGTATAGGCCCTAATAAGGTCTACGTTTATACTACCTCTATAATATGGCTAGAGGTTGACCACTAGGGTCGAATTTTATAAGAATAAAAATCTTGTTACTTCCATCTTTTATATTTTCTTCCTGATTTTCTTTCTTCAATTTCTACTTCGTTTTTGATTTGTTTCTCAATCTATTTTCTTATAAATTTTGATATGACCTACTACGATCTACCTACTTTGATTTCACTAAAGATTTTCAAACAAAATCATCCCAAAATTGCATAGAAAGCCAATGTATGAAAACCTAATTTTAGAAAATAATTTTATTTCTCATTATATATAATCTAAATACTCCAAAAGGACCATTATAATTTGTAGTAAAAATCATAACATGACCCGAAACCTCGTTCGAAAGATTATTATTATTTTTATAGAATTTTGTATAAAATATATGTATGTTTTTGTCTAATTCATTCCATTGTTGAAAATTACTGTTTCCTCATTTCTTATTATATCCTCATGCAATTCGTTTTATATATATATATATATATATATATATCATATTTAACCTTTTAAATGCATCATATTGCTCCATAGATCATTTTATAGCATTTATTTAGATTTACCATAGTAATTTCACCATATGTGTATGTGTTTGCGCATGTGTGCATGTTCATATGTGCATGTGTATGTCTCAATATAAATATTCCAATCATCTTGTTTATTAAACACCATTATTTATATAACATATGTATGTAAAATGTATAACTTTCAAATTTTACTTTTTTGATTTTCATAATCTATCATCTTAAGTTTTGGATTTTCAAAATCTCTTTTATTCCATATGAATTTAACTCGTATCGTTCAATATTCATTCCAATATTCCTCGGTTTATTAACTAGTCTAACCAATATCAAAAATATACCAATTCTATTGATTACTAACATCAAAACCAATTTAACTCATGTTATATCATCACTAATTAGTGTCTAGAATCAGTAATCACAAAATTCCATCCAAACTTTAATCCAATTCCATAATTATCAAAGGTCTGTTAGAGAACCATTAAATATATATTAGATTAGTCATGAAACATTCACTTAGATTGGAAATCCTCTAATTTTCTCCTCATTCGGAATTGTCCGCCGTTACGAATCAATGATACAAATTGGTATTAGAATATAGCTCTTAATTGTCTCTTTGATCTGGTATTTTTATTTTATAATTTCGTTGAGATTTAAGATGGCAATTTGATTTAGATCTAACACCGGTACATAACTCAAATCATACTATGCTTAACATATATGTACACGACCTTAATACAAAGAAATAAACACAAGTGCTTTGAGGATAGAAAAATACATAACCGTCGAAAACAAATAGAGTGCGCAGAGTTAGAATGCAGCAGATAAAATAAAATAAAGTATAACCCATAATATAAGTCCAGAAGGGCCATAAAATGATAGTCTCTAACCCACTATATACATACATCATCATAATACATCACAATATATACATCACTGAAGCTACAAAAATACATAGGGAATGTATTATACTAATGTAACTACAAGCCTCAAAAGTCCCATTAAGCCATGAAATCACTTCGTGTATACACATGGAATGTCTCGGATCGACCTGGGTAATATAAATAACACATGGGTTAGACTATGTTTATGATGATATGATAATGGAGATAATAAACATAACACATGCATATGTCAATGGATATATGTATAAGTCAATCATGCCAATAATTCATATAATCAAATAGTGCATCATACATTAATCAATCCATCAATGATCACATATTCGAATAATATATATAACCTCAAACCCACTGGTAACGGTAATAGAATATACGATAAACACATGGTCCCAAGTACAGTCGTATATCAAAATCCAATAGTCATGTGAGGTGTATAAACAGTATATGCCCATCTACCACTCCACATAGAACTAGACGGGAGACTTATAGCTATCCACCTACTCTAGAAACACATAGGTTACCCATCAGATCTGCTCCTACAATCTTTAGTTATTTCATGGTAATTTTAGTAACATCCACCATTGTAGCCGTTAATGTGAGTACATTTAGTAATAACCCGATTCCAGCTTCTACAGCAACAGAAAGTTGGCCTAGGATAAAAGGGGATAAGGGTATCCCACTCGAAAATGATTACCAAAGGTATCACAAATCTGGGGTGTGACCCTAAGATTTGGCCACTAGGATGGATGATAGCCTAATCCTGTTCTCTCTAAAAACAACAACCAGAAGTACATCACCGTAGAAAAACACATAGTATCTACATATGTAGGGTATCCTACCTAACTCATATCCACGAGCATGCTCAACACCATGAGCATCACCCACGTTAGTAATCCATATTATCCTTATTCTGGTCACATGAGTGACATCTAGTCACAATGAATAACTGAATAAAGATCACAACGGTGTCCTATACCACCACATGATACTCAATTGTTTATTCACTACTTATAAACTACACTCAATCCCTACAATATTCTGCAATGAATCTAATGAATAACCAAAGGTATATTAGTGAAAGTCCTATATAAGATAGTATTATAACTCTGTTTATTCAAAGTCCCCAATACATAGTAATCATATTTACATAATTGGTTTATTTTTAAAATAAGTATTTACTAAATTTCATTAATAACTCGTTTAAATATTATTATCATATTATTTCATAGAATTATCAAAGCTTATTTAATCAGATATCTATGTTAATTATAGAGTATAAGGTTGTTGTTGTATATTTTATTTACATTTTATTAAATTTATTTATATTTATTTTACATATATTATTAAACAATAAAGCATTGGTTGTGCAACCAATTGAACCCCAGTGGTAGACAGGTAGGCAGTTGACCATTGGCCCTACCAGTGTCGTAACAACTGAAGCATCGTTTAATCTTCTCCAATCATATTCAGGCCTCCATCCTTACTACCCTCTTCTCCACTTTGATGCACACTCCACTATTGAACAATAATGAAATCCCACCATATTGCAGATACTACATATAATTCAAAACTAATATGCAAAGTTTCATTACAGTAAATTTTATCCTTAATCACACAAACACAGCAATATATTCCAAGCATACTCAAATCAAAATAGACATGGAAGTGAGCTAGAGCTCTTATCCCATTCATGTTCCATTTCCTACCATGCTTGCAATTCACCAAAAATTTCTAATTCCAATTATTGATGATCAAAACTTTGGATTTTACCTTAAGTGTTGGTGTAAAGTGGTGTCATGAAGCTTATAATCAAGTTTTTGGGAATTTCTAGTAACTTATTAGATTTATCTGGAATTTTTAAAAAGGAGGCAAGGGATCGGATCAATTTCGGAAATGGAGATTCAAGCAACATGATGCCCAAATTTGTGAATGTGAACTTGTATATATAAGGTTTTGGATTTAGAAATCTCTAGATCTTATGAAGCAATATATTTTTGTTTTGGGCTAAGCTTAGTTGGGCTTGTTTTTATTACTAATTCATTTTCTTTCTTTTCTTCTATTTTCTTATCATATAAAATGTTTACACTCTCATTTTCGAACCCAAATATTTTTCCAATAAATGATATTATATTCTCCTAACATCATGTTATTTATCTACTGTTTTTTAAACCATTTTCTATAATTTTATTATTTAATTTAATCATTTCCTTTAAATTACTCTTTAAACTCATTTATTAATTAGATTCAAAAAAATTCTACTTATTATTAAAATAAATTTCCAACTTAATTTTTTTCTTTAGAAATCATATTCATCATTTTTATTCCAAATTATTATTAATTTATACTAAATTTATTATCAAATCAATATTTATCAATAATAATTTTTTTTTCATTTCAATAAAATTATTTTCCATTTAATCTTCAGATCATTACATAATTTCATATTTATTGTATTAAAACACATTTAATAATTTGATCTTTATCGTTAAATTCCTAATTAAATGCTTATCAATGTCGGCTTGTTACAAACTCCCTCCTTAAGAAGCTTGCGTCCTCGTAATTCCTTATTTAAGAGAATCTATAACTAGCTAGTAAAATTCAAGCTCATCTACACCATTTATTAATAATAGACAAAGAAAAAAACACATACCTAACCTGTGTGCATCATGAAATAACTCGGGGTAAGATTGTTCCATATGATTATACGTTTCCCAGGTATAATCCAATAGGTTGTCAGACCCTGTACCTTTACTAAAGGAACTTTCTTACTTTTGAGTTGTCGGAATTTTGAGTCAACTATCCGAATAGGATACTACATATAAGTCAGATTAGGGGAGAGCTCCGTATGTCTCTCATATCCATTACAATCTCGGTATCCCATAAACACTTCCTTAATTTAGAAACATGAAAGACGATATGGATTCTCGAGAAGTAATCTAGAAGTGCAAGTCTATAAGAAACTATTCCAATTCGTTTCATAATCGAATGTGGGCCAATATAGCGAGGTGCTAGCTTCCCCAATTCACTGAATCTCATAACTCCCATCAATGGAGATATCTTCACATATCGATCGACATAAGAATTATTATGATCCTAGGCGAATTTCATGCTTCTTCAAATCTGCTCAATCCTCTTTGATGCTTCTCTTATAGAGTCTGGACCCAAAATAAATCTATCTCATGTCTCGAGCCAATAGGAAGGTAATGAAATGTTCTACTGTAAAGAGCCTTAAATGGTGCTATGCCGATGATGGATTGATAAATGCTATCGTAAGAAAACTCAACTAGATAGAGATGGTCCTCCGAGTTACCACCAAAATCTAGCACATTAGCACATCTTCAAGTATCTGGTTCACCTGTTCCGTCTCACCATCGATCTATGGATGATATGTTGTTCTCGAAATTCATCTTTGTTCCCAAAGCTGCTTAAAGACTCCTTCAGAAACTCCTGGTAAATAAGGGATCACGGTCATAAACTATAAAGCCGGGAACTCCATAAAGTCTAACTACTTCCTTCACATATAGCTTAGCCAGATACAAGGTGATCTATTTCGACTTTACTAGTATAAAATGTGTATACTTAGTCAACCGATCTACTACTACCCATATGATGTCAAGGCCACCCCTTACCTGAGGTAATCCATCTATAAAATCCATTCACCTACAATAGCACAAAATTAAAACTATTCTGATGGGATTTATATAAGTGAACTATTAAATTGTAAATCCACTTATATCGGATCCAATTTCTACTGAGGAATTTACAATGGTTAAAGCAGACCAGCAAGCTTCTAGTGTACAGCCTTTGCAAGCTAACATTTCATACACTCCTTCACGAACTTGCAAATATCATGATTCATTACTTCTCAGTAGTATAGACGTTTCATATCCATATAAATCTTACTATCACTTGGGTAAATAGTGTATCATGATCGATGGTAATCTTCTATAACCTCTTACGGAGATCATCGATTTTCGAAACAACTAATGTATTCCTTCTCCTTAGATGTCCATACGAATCAAGAGAATACCTAATAAGAAATTCACCATCATCACCTGATTCCAATCAATGGATAAGTGCAAAAATAACCAGATCTTTATTCTAAGCTTCAGCGATCAAATCCATCACGGATGGCTTAGCCACTAGATTAGCTAGCATCGCTCCTGAACAAGCTACATAATCCCCATCATGAATCTCCCACATGGATAGTATCTCGAGATCCTTCCATTTTACAATCATCATAGAAACTATTGCTTGGTGCTTCCTGCTCAGTGCATCTTTTACTTGATCGCCTTTCCCAAGGGTGTATTGGATCTTAAATCATATGCTACTAGAAATTCTAGTTGTCGCCGCTATCCCATATTGAGAACCTTCTAAGTAAACAGATAATTCGATGACTTTTAATCTGTGTATAACATAAATTTAAGCAAGTAGTTATGCTAGATCTTTAATCCGAAGACTATGGCAGCTAGTTACAAATCATGAGTAGCATATTTAATCTCATTGGGCCTTACTTCACTTGATGCTTATGCTACCACATTTCCCTTCTGCATTAACATTGCACCTAATCCAGAACTGCATGCATCTATACAAACATCTAGGTTTGGGTCACCTTCTGGAACAATTAGCACTGGTGCATGAGTAAGCAATTCCTTCAACTTCTGATATGCTTCCTCCACTTAGTCTATAATCAAAACTTGACTCCTTTCTTTATGAGATTAGTGAGAGGCTATGTGATCATCGAAAAACCCTTAATAAATCACCCATAATATCTAGCCAATCCCAATAAACTTTGAATCTCCAAAACCGTCTTAGGCCACTTCCAGTTTTGAATAGCTTCTACTTTAGCAGGATCAACTAAGATGCTAGCTCTTGAAACAACGTAACCTAAGGACTTAACTTGCCTCTACCAGAAATGGCGCTTGGAGAATTGGCTTTCAACTTATTCTGCATTATTGACTCCAATGTTGTTCTCGTGATCTGCCTTAGATTTAGAATATACTAGAATGTCATCAATGAAAACCAAGACAAACCTATCCAGATATTTTCTGAAAACTCCATTCACCTAGTCGACGAAGAATGCTGGCTCATTCGTCAATTCAAACTGCATTACTGGCCATTCGTAGGATCCATACCTAGTCCTGAATTCCGTTAAGGGAATACTATCCTTAGCAATTCTAAGTTGATTAAATGCAGTTGCTAAGTAAAGCTGCGAAAAGAATTTACCCCCACTGAGCTAATCGAACATATCATCGATCCGGGCAAGGGGAAACTTTCTCTTAATAGTAAGCTCATTCAGCTTTCTATAATCAATGCATAGCCTAGGTGATCCATCCACCTTCTTTACAAATACTACTATGGTGGCCTAGGAAGAACCGCTTGACCTAATAAATTGCTTAAACTCTAACTCTGTCAATTTCTTCTTAACCTCATCATTCTCCTTTGTGGAGATTCTTTTCGGAGGCCGACTAATATGTTTACCTTCAAAACTAAATCAATTCAAAACTCAATAGCCCACTACGGGGGAAGGTCGGTGATAGGTTCAAAAATATCAAAATAATCTCTGACAACTAAGATACGAGCAACTTCATCTTCAACTCGAGCTTCTAAAGCATAAAGAGATCCATTTGAATCACTACTAATACTTCCACGAGCTACATTTACTCGCTCTACAGAATCTGGATGGCTGAGGGTAACAATCCTTTTAGGGCATAATAGGTGTTCCTCATATTGGTCCAGCCAATCCATCCCAAGGTTGAAACCATATCCCATATATTCAGACACATGCAAATCGTGATAGAATGTCAAATCACATAATACTAATTCAACATTCTTGCACATCATTCCAAGGGTTACATATCCTCCAATAGGATTTGCAATCCTCAAAGATGGAACTAAGCAGACAACATTAAGATTAAATTGGTCAACCAATTCCTTCATCACGAACTAATGTGATGCACCCGTACTGAATATAATTCTGATAGGAAAATATCTATATAAGATTGTACCTTCCAGGACTGCTGAAACCTTTCCTTTAACTTGAGGTGGCTGACTAGAAGACTCAAGGAAGTTCGGCTTACCAACTTTCTTTGAGCATGAATTTGTAAAATGTGCATTCCCTCTGCAAATCTTATATCCGAGTTGAGATGTTGTACCATGGCTTAGCGCATTTATCATAGTTTTGACCTCTCTCTCCATAATTGTAACATATTATACGATCCTTGAATCATGCCTTGTATTCAGTTACATTTCCCTTTGCATACTTCTGCCTAGGAAACCTTTCCTTCTGCCTTGTAAATGGGAACTTCCTCTTTAACCCAATGTTGACTTTATCCTTTGATTCATCATAATTACTTAGTTCATCCGCTTCTTCAAGTCTAAGTGCAAAATCAACTGATTTCTAAAAAGAAGCATCCACCTGAGTAAGAAGAGCTTGCCATAAAGCTTTGTTCAATCCATATACGAACAACTGGTTTTTCTTAGCTTCTCACTACTTTTAACTTCAAAGGCCAAATACAAATGCCATAAAATACGCTATAACTAATTTCTAATATTAAAAATAATGGATCGTTTATATTATAATTTTATTCAAAACTATGAAAATAATAGAAAACCTCACAGCGGAATCAAACATCAATATAAATATACATCAACTTAATGATTCAGTTGTCTTATAACTTCATCACAATAATTTACATTGATAAGTATAAACTAACACCATCCAACTAACAAGAAAACGATGGAATAAAAGAATTTACCAATTAGCTATCCATGACATAGCCTGCGTCCGCTTTCCATTCCCTCTTCTGCTCCTATTTGCAACTTCACACCTGTATATATAGAAAAAATAAAAAGGGAAAATGTTCCAACGATTTTTGGACTGTGCCAATTTCTATACACCCAGCCAACCTAAGGGATCAGGTGGTTATTGCATAGGAAAAAGAATGCCTGCGTACCCCTTTTGAGGGATCAAGCCCACGTAGTTTTGGTTTCTGCTATTCTACTGCATCCAAATAGTCAATAGCACATAAAAACCATAGCACCCATGCAACAATTTGCAATTATCACAGCTAATGCAACCAATGCAACCATTGCAACCAATGCAATCAATTCAAGCAAGAAAACACAACTCCTACGTAAACATCAAATCACTCAATGTACTAACCCACCATACTAGGGCATAACACCAAATCTGCAAATGCATGCTAACTCACTACATTTTAGAAACACAACACCAAATCAGTAAATGCAGACTGACCCACTATACTAGTAACGTGATATTCAACTAATAAAATTCACCATATTAGTAACATAATGTTCATAACAACCAATTACACGTTACGTAGAAATAATAGTAAAATATAACATATATCGTCCTATTGGTCTACCACTAGAAGCCATAGTCACTCGCCACATCGAGTTATCCAAGTCATCGCAATTCGTTGCCATCACAAAGTCATTTAGAGTCATCCTTGGGCCCTCCATCCTTACCTCAAACCAACTCCTAAAAAAACCAAGCAACCCCAAATCTTGTTTCAAAGCCAACACCCAAAAAAGCCTTACTCCATGCTCTATTTGGCATCCCTATGTTTGGCCTGAAACTATGCTCCCAACAAACAAAAGCAACACCAAACAACATTTCCTGTTCAGCTCCCCTATACCAAATCAACAACATCGAACAACATCTTCTGTTCGGCTACAACTACTGAATGACAATTTCTGTTCAGCTCTTCCATTGGCCAAAATAACCAGCTACCGAACAAGATTTCCAATTCGGTTCTTCGCTACATGAACCAAGTTCTTACCGAGCCAAGCAACGCCGCCGAACTAAGCGCCTTCGAACCTAAACTTATACCTCCTTCGGTATTTCAACATCTTGCCGACTCTATCGCTACACTCAACACTTCGAACCATATGCATTGCCTATGCAACGATATACTTCCAACGTTCTAGGGCCCAATCTCAAAGCCTGATTCCACTATTCCTACATTAAACACCAAAAAGTTGGAGATTTGCACGAAAATTGAGGAAAATATGAAAATTAATAGCTAAGATCTGATTTTTTTTCCCTCCTTAGAAATGTAGATTTGAAGTTCTTCAAAGAATCCCCTTGCTAATCTACGATTTAGGTTTTATTTGGAGGAGTAAAGAAGACGTTTTTAAAGAAAGATTAAAAATAGAGGTTTAGGGGAAATGTTTTTAAGAAGTGGAAAAAATGATTTGGGGATGATCGCTCAGCCTATTTATAGCCACTAACCCCTAGAAGTATCAAACCAAACCCACCCAGTCCTCCATCGAACTGCTTTCTATGTCCGGCCCCAAACTACTCCATCACCAAACCGTTTCCACTGACCAGATCCGATCCGAGGCAACTCCTCTCCAAACCCCAAGCTCGCTTATCACTGACCGGAGCTACCCACCAAACCAATTTTTTGTAGTGTCTTTGAGTCTAAATTTCGCGTTTGAGATATTCCAAAGATGGGAAATGTTACCAAGGCATTTCCTAAAATTGTATACTCATATGGATTTACATAAAATACGGGTCATTACACTCTCCTCCCTTTAGGAATTTTACTTCAAAAATCCCCAATACAAACAAGATAAAATCAAGCATATATACCCAAATCTACACTACAGATCTTATGTACCTCCTTCATTTCAACAACATGTCATTTAGATGCGAATAAAAGCGAGTAAGCATCCAAATAGTCAACACTTGCTTCGATGCATATGAACATTTACATCATAAAGAGGATTAAATGAAATTACAACATCATTATGGGCTTAATCACAAAATATAAGGAAGCAATCTAATCACAACTAACAGCTTATAAAACGGTATACAACAACCGCACAACAAAACTAGCAATGACACAATATACATTCACAACAATGAATCTAACACATATACTACACTACCACCACATCTCTTTACTCATGCAATTTAAAACTATAGTATGACAATAAAACCTTACTAACAAAAACAAAATAATCCAACCATACAAGTTCATAACAGGGTTCATAACAAAAACATGGGTTGACCAAAACATGCATACAGACAAAAATACATAGACTAATAATTAATATAGACCACCAAGATAAGTCACACATACTAAAAGTGATAAGGTGTCATCCTCACACTAGTATACCAAGAAATAAAATATATGAGCTAACTTATACACTGATAACACATACGGAAAGTATATATCACCACTATAACGACCCTGAATTTTCGACCCTGAAAATTCGACACTAATACGACCACTGTAGAAGTGCCGAGCAATCGAACGCCGGAAATCCCAGAATGTTAGGGTAAATAAAAGAGGTAGAAGAAGAAACAGAAAACAAAACACAGAATCTCACATCCGCAGCGGATTAAAATATAATATCAAATAGTAGCATTTACACAAAGAAAAGCTGTAATTATCAGTTTATATACAATACATCAGAGTGCAACCATTCACAAATAACTAGACAGTTGTAACAACAAGTCCCAGACTACTATCAATACAATCTCAAATACATAGCGGAATATACTACATATGTTCCTTCCATCCAGCTCGCCCCTAAGCTCCCAAACGTCCTACTGAAAACTTGTAATACTTGGTCTGACCCGAGCATTACAATAAAGTAACACTCGGGTCAGGCTGGAAACCAGCATGAGTAAACCTATATAATTTGAAATACTAAGTTATAAAACATAGTTGCAAACCTAGGTAACTCGTACCTCACTATGAGTTTTTATCTTGATATAGTCAATACCTACTTCATAAAATTTTATCTAATAATTGTTACTCAGTTTAAATGGCCATGTTGCTATATTTATTTCATTCCTACCTGTTTGATTCTACGACCAAAATTTATAAAGAATTATTGTAGTTACTAATCGAAGTGGTTTTGAGTATTTGCTGATACCCGACCCCAGTCTCTTCGAATTCAATGTCATCTTTAATCCAAGTTGTTTAAATGAATATAATTAATTTAAAATATAGGATGTCACATTTACATAGTAATTCATTATCAATAGATAACCCACATTATCACAGTTCAACCCAACATATCATACCTCAGAACATCACAAATTATCAGACTAGAGACATTAATCTAAACATTCAATATGATTTAATCATCCATAAGAAAGATTAATTTGATGCTCAAACCCTAATTAATTCAATTTAATTTCCATATAAAGTAAATTAATTACTTTAGTTAATTTTTAAATCTTGCCAAGTTAACATTAATTAATCACAAACCTTTTATTAGTATGGAATTAATTAATGATCCTTAATTATCCATCTTAAGTAATTATCCTCAATTACTAACATTAATCACAAAAATTAATTAACCTTAAGTTAATTACATTAATTAATTAACCTTAATTAATTATCCTTTAATTACTTAAATTAAGCAATTAACCTTTAAGTAATTAATTATCCTTAATTTAATTACACTAAGTAATTATCCCATAATTACTTGATTAATTAACCTTTAATCATTAATCAATTATCCTTAATTACTTAAGTAATTAAGCTTGAATCATTGATAAATTAACCTTTAATTATTAATTGATTAACCTCAAATTAATTTCATTAAGTAATCAGTCTTTAAGTAATTCATCACATTAATTAATCATTCTTAAATTAATTACATCAAGAAATTATTCTTTAATTACTTTCAGTAATTTATCCTAATACATAATCATTCAAATCAGACAAATTAAATTTCAAAACTTTTGCCTTTATAATTTATATTGAAACTCAGTTTTCGAAAACTTGATTACACTTTACTTTTGAAAACTTGTTAAATAATTTCTTTGAAAACTTGTTAACATTTTCTTTCTTTATTCTTCCCTCCTTCCTTTTCTTTTCTTACTTTTATTTCTATTTCTCCTTGGGCCCAAACCGGGCCCACTCTACTTTTTTTTTTCCAATTTTAACTTTTAATTCCTTGTACCAAAACACACTCGATTCCAACCCAAAGCCTACCCATATTCTTCCCGAGCCCGACCCGAAGCCTTCCTTCTCCCCTGCCTTCTCTTCTCTATTCCTACAGAAAACCAAACTTCACTGATACTCACTGCACCATGCACGTGCACATCGCATCGGAGCCATGCCAAACCTCGCGATGATCCCCTCCGTCGATGATCTCCTCCGCCTCTTCGATCACCCAGAAACCGTCGACAACCCATAAATCAAAATCCAGCCAATTTGTCCACTACCCAGAAATAGATTAACATCCATATCAACCTTGTGCCGCCGACGTTGTCCATCGGGGACCTCACCACCTTGCCTGTAGCTGCACCTACCTGTTACCCTCCTTTTCCACTTCCTCCGGTCCAACCCGATGTCGTCATGTTGACGAAATCGCCTTGACAACCACCACGGCCATTTCGACTCCTCAAACCCTGAATCCACCTCGATTGGTCAACTCCTCCATTAAAAAAAGTCGAACCCATTTTTCCTAAGACCTCCGTCCCCCTAGCTAACTTCAACCCAAAACACGACACCCAAACCTTTGCCGATTGTCAGAAATTGATGAAAATCCTAAATTTGTTCAACTCTTAATATCTCGTTATCCACAACACTAAAAATCGTGAAATCTATATCAAATGTCATGGTTTCTAAGTTCGAATCCATTCATGCAATTAAAATTTGGAATTTAAATACTTGATTTTCTATCTAGAATGGATTTTTACTGTGATTTCTTATTTTCTAAATATTTACTTAATATAAACACTTGAAACTATTTTTAAAATTAATATCTTGTTGATTGATGCACTTTTTGCTCAAACATCATCATCTAAAAGAGATTTGGGGAAGAGGAATCGGATTTTGAAAGGATTTTACCTATATGCTCAGAACAGAGGTATTACATTCATATGTACAGACATGCACACAATATCTTCATATCTACAGACATGCAAGCATATTTTACATTCATACGACGAGTATTATCACATGCTAATCTAGATATATAAAAGGTTTAAGATCTAATCAAGGTAGTTCACTCACCTGGTAGTTTAAAAAGAGAAGCTACTTGATACTTAGATATTGGAAACAGAAGCCTGGAAATGATTTTGACTTGAAAACTTTTGAAAACTAAAACTTGTTTGATTTACATTGATCTGATCTATAGCTTCAACTGAGTTGAATCTGAACTTTGCTTTAGGTTTGAAAATTGTTTTGTTGTTTGATTTGAACAGAGAAGAAATTGATAGTTGATCTTGAACTGGAAATTGCTTTAACTTGAAACTGAATTTTGAATCTACTTTGTTTTAAGATGAATTTTGCATGCTTTTGATCTTGATTTCCATTTAATAAAATTGAGTTGAACTTGCCTGATCTCTTTTATTTCTGGTTTGATTTAATTTCCAGGATTTTGTTTTGCTCGGGCTTTAAATTTTGAATGCATGAAAGAAAATGAGAGAGTAGGAGAGTAGATGTGTGTATATATAGGAATGTTTTATTATCTTTTAAAAAATAAAAATAAAATAAAAAAAACATGACACTTGTATTTGTATAATGTAATTAAGCTACACTTGTATTTTTGCATGAAAAATTCACATAACACTTGATAAATCTCATGTTGTAATTGTTACACTTGTAAATTTTGCATATTATAATGTTGTTTTATATTTTTGTATTATACTTTTAGTTTGGTTTTATATTTATATATACAACTATATTTATTCAAATATATAATTTTAAATGAGATATACTAAACCTTTTTTATTATCTTATTTTACATAAATAAACAAACACACACACACACACACATATATATATTATATAGGTTTTTAAAATATTAACTTTAAATAGCTTTTGAAAATTATTGTATTGAATTCAAAATATCACTTTCGAATCACAATGTGTGTGTGTGTATACAAATAAATTGTAGATAGAAATTTTGGATTTGAAATCCAAAAATAAATATTTAAAAATAAATTGGATTTAAGTACTCTGTATTTTAAAATTATAATTCATCATTTATTATTGTTTAAAACAATTTATATATATCCAGATATTTCTAATTATCGGAATTTTATTTGTTCAACTAAATAAAAATCAATATCTCAATAGTAAAAATCAGTTAATTATCCAATTATCAGACGCCCAAATTCCGGGTTATCACATTCCTCCCCCTTTAAATCTTTTGGTCCTCAAAAAGGAATGAAGCCAGAATTTTATTATAATGTTTATTGTTAGTTAAATTACTCTTTCTAACCCGATGTCTCAATAAGTCCAACCTTGTTCTCATAGAAATTCGGTCATACGTTAATCAGGCGTAGGACTGAAAATCTATAGGTACTTGGTAAACCCGTTTTCAACGCCTAGTGAAAACACTTGGAAAACTTTTGTGAAAATATAGATAACATTTTTGAAAATATAGAAATTTTTTTTTGGTGAGAATGCTCTGGAAATCATCACCCCCTCCATGGTCGCAGTTAACCCAATGGTTACGCTGCCATCCGGGCAAAACCGTAGAAAACTATAGGCCTTCGCGCCCCTCGATCACACCATGGAACCCTTCACAGATCGCAGCTGCACCCAGATTTTACATTGCCATCATGGAAAAAACCCGTGTAACTATAGACATCAGCACCCTCTAATTTCGCTGCCAAATGAAACTTCACCATTCCTACATAGATCGCAGACTACATCAGTCGAGTCCCATGTAGCCTGTAGGCACTCATTGCCACACGACTTTCGCTATGTCTTTATAGATCGCAGCCTACCAGTGTTACGTCCCCCTTCCGATGAAATCAAATGTAGACTATTGGCACTCACTTTCACACGACTTCCGCTATGGTCCGCAGTAGATCGCAGTGACATCGAGTTACGGTATCATCACAGTATAACCCTAACATCTCTGTAGGCATCAGCACCCTCGACTTTTTCTACCCACACACAATCCTCAGGAACTTCAGTTTGTCTGGACTTCCTCCCAGGATCAGATTTAGAACCTCCCTTAGGGCTCAAGGCAGAACCACCACGTGGATCTCCTAAGAAGTTCATTTATGGGAGTGCCTTTTTCCCTAAATCCAATCTCAAAACATTTTGTACTATACACATATAGTATCCTTCAAATCATACTCTGTATGATTCACATAAAAATCTCACTTACATAAAATCGATATCTCAAATCAATAGTTCCAAACTTAGCTTTCCAAGTTTTGAAAATTGATTTTTTTCCAAAAATCAAAAGCCTTTCAAAATCCATAGGTTCCAAAACCTTTTTTCAAAATCATTCTCATAAAATAATTTATATATATATATAGATATATATAACCTTGAAAAATCTTTGAATCACTTCATACATATATAAATTCCCTTTTATACTTCAAATATTTTTCAAAAGTCTTTTCTTCTGGTTTTAGATTCAACAAGGGGGAGTTTATCATATGTAACAAGTATATATAACTTTATTTATGCTAAATCAAGTATTCAAGTTTGATTTCTTTATAAAGTTATTTACCATATCACTTACTTTTCATAAAGTGAATTTCAATTATAAAGATATCCAACTTCCACTTTTATTCACATATATTTCTCAAAATATACTTTTCTTTTCAAAAATCATTTTCATCTCTTCCAAAATTTCAATATCTATTACATTTAAGCAAGTACAATGTACATATACAATCTGTACGCAATATCAAATCTGATCGCTCACTCAATCACACAATTTCACTTCCGAACTTGTATCGTCCACCGACTTCCGAGTGCGGACTCAAATCTGGTTTCTTCATTAGAAACTGTCATTCTCCTTGCATAGCCATAACTATGATAGAGAACTTCCAAAATCAATCAAAAATCCATATACAGGATTCGCCGTCGAAAATCGAGTGAAAAATCATAACTCGATCGATATACTATCTCAAAATTCTATGCTCGAAATCTGCATCAAATCGTTATGCGAATAGAATAATATACATACATCCTTCGTATTTAAATTCATTTTGATTCTATTCACCTACTCACAATTGCTTCCATTTCTTTGGTTTATCACTTCAATTCTAAACAGATTGCACTCTGATCAACTTGAATTTAGAAAATAGCTTGAAAAAGTTTAAAATAGATAAGTAGTTGTAAAGTAGTTATTAGTTATAAATAGCAGTAGAATAGTTAAGTAATTATAAAATAGTTCTAAATAGATAGTTGCAAAATAGTTATTAAGTAGTAATTAGTTTATAAAACAGATGTAAAATAGTAATCAGTTTTCAAAATAGTGGTCAAATAAGTATAAGATAGTTTGGGTTCTAAAAAGAAAGGTTGTATAATAAATAGCTAGGAAAATAGATTTAAAACAATTTATATTAAACAATTTATTTGAAAATAGCTTTCAGAATCAACTAGTTTAATTACCCAATCTCCATTTCGGATCAATTCCCATCTCATTAAATTGATTCAATTCCAATTCAATTTGAATTAACTCAATTCCTTTCCCAAATTCAAATCAATTTCCATTTTGAATTTACACTTATTCAACTTCAATCACAATTCCAATTAATTCAAATCAAATTCTATTTGAACTAATTTCAATTTCAATCTCAATTTTAAACCATCACGAATTACATAAATTCGAGTTAAATTTACAAATGTGTATTTAATATCCTTAAATCAAATTAAACTTTACTTTTAATTTAACAGCCTAAGTCTTTAAACAATTTAATTTTGAGTTCAAATTTCAAAATTCCATTTTAAATTACCTTTACTTCTACATAAACTTATCTCTAGGTTCAAATAATAGTTCAAATCTTTTTTAAATAGTTTAATCTTCTGAATTTAATTTATTACCCAATTTTGACTTCTAACTTTGAAATCAACTCTTAAACAATTTCAGTTTACAAGTTTCTTTTTATCGTTTAAATCTTAAATTCAAAGTGATTTCATTTCCTAAATTTAAAATCTTATTTCTAAAAGTCAAAATCGTTTAAATAATTTCAATTAAAGTTTTACTTCCATTTAATTTCAGTAATGGATATATTACCTCAATCCATTTCTTAATTCATTTAAAACAATCCAATTCATAGTTCCATAGATTATTAATAACAATAAGATGATATCAGGATAAGCCAAAGTAAATAAACATCCAAGTTATCCAAACACCAATCAATAGCATCCATTACCAACTTCCTGGTCTCAAACTTGTTTTGAGATCACACATTATTCCCATTCAAACCAACCATTTAACTTCCTTAAGTTAAATTCAATTCTCTTAATCCAATCAACCTTACTCAATTTGAATTCTCCCTTTCAAATTTTAAACTTCTTATCAATATCCTATCTCACTTATAAGTTCAAAAACTTATCACATTTCAGGAAAAATTCAAAACTCAACATTTAGTGTTTACTTCCAATCAACTTGTTATTACGTATATCCCGCATATATACATATTCATTTCTTTTGCACCAAAGACATGTTTTAAAATTTAAACCATTCTTGGTTTTAGTTCAAAACATATTTCTTTAAAATTTGAAACGATTCTTGATTTAAGATAAGATTCCTACATTTAAAAATATTATATATTATATCTTTTAACACTTTAGAAAAAATTAAATTTTCTAGACTTAGATTTAAAACTTCACAATTTAAATTTTTTCCAATTTATAAGTCATTCTTATCTAAATTGTTACTTTCTTTAAAACATTTCATTTTGCTTTATCATTAGTTATCATTAAAAACAAACATCCCATTATTAGATGCCATAACCATTTTATGATAATAACCAAGATTATCATATCTGGAAATCAATTCACCATATATTATCTCTTAATTTGTTGGAAAAATTAAAATCAGGCAACTTAATTCAGCATTTTTAAAACACTTCTACAAATTTCAAGATTTTATTCTCTGGTTTGAATCTATTTCAAGCTTATCTTATTCATTTAGTTCATATTATCTAATTTCAATAAATATGTTTCCACTTAAATTCTTATGATCTAATTCAATTCCGATAACCAACAAACAATTATCTTAATATATAGTAATTAGAAAAACTATTGCTTTTTATATATATCAAAATATGAGCTTATATAAAAATCATTTTTAAAACCATTTTTAAAACCATCATATAAGAAAATAACAAGTACGCTCTCATACACACACACACACTCAACAAATTCAAGGGTACTGCTGACCCTATCCTTAATGAGTAAACCCACCAGAGCCAAGGTTCTCGCTTAACCTTTAGCTCTAATACCAAGTGTAACGACCTGGAATTTTCGACCCCGAAAATTCAACACTAATACGTTCACTGTAGACGTGCCGAGCAATTGAACGCCGAAAATCCCAGATTGTTAGGGTAAAGAAAAGAGGTAGAAGAAGAAACAGAAAACAAAGCACCGAATCTCACATTCACAGCGGATTAAAATATAATATTAAATAATATTATTTACACAAAGAAAAGGTGTAATTGTTAGTTTATATACCATACAACAGAGTACAAACATTCACAAATAACTGGACAGTTGTAACAACTTTTCCCAGACTACTATCAATACAATGTCAAATATACAGCGGAATATACTCCATACGTTCCTGCCATCCAGCTCGCCATCTGAGCTCCTGAATGTCGTAACCTGAAAATCTGTAATACTTGGTCTGACCTGAGCATTATAATAAAGTAACATCTGGGTCAGGCTGGAAACCAGCATGAGTAAACCCATTTAATTTGAAATAATGTTATAAAACGTAGTTGCAAACCAGGGTAACTCGTACATCACTACGAGTTCTTATCTTGATATAGTCAATACCTACTTCACAAAATTTTATTTAAGAGTTGTTACTCAGGTTAAATGGCCATGTTGCTACATTTATTTCATTCCAGCCTATTTGATTCTACGACCAAAATTTATAAAGAATTATTGTAGTTACTAATCGAAGTGGTTTCGGGTATTTACTGATACCCGACCCCGGTTTCTTCAAATCCAATGTCATCTTTAATCCAAGTTATTTAAGTGAATATAATTAATTTTAAATACAGGATGTCACATTTACACAGCAATTCATTATCAATAGATAACCCACATTATCACAGTTCAACCCAACATATCATACATCAGAACATCACAAATTATTAGACTAGAGACATTAATCTAAACATTCAATATGATTTAATCATCCATAAGCAAGATTAATTTGTTGCTCAAACCCTAATTGATTCAATTTAATTTCCAGATAAAGTAAATTAATTACTTTAATTACTTTTTAAATCCTACTTAATTAACATTAATTAATTACAAACCTTTTGTTATTATGGAATTAATTAATGATCCTTAATCATCCATCTTAAGTAATTATCCTCAATTACTAACATTAATCACAAAAATTAATTAACCTTAAGTTAATTACATTAATTACATTAATTAATTAATCCTTAATTAATTATCCCTTAATTACTTACATTAAGTTATTAATCTTTAAGTAATTAATTGTCCTTAATTTAATAACACTAAGTAATTATCCCATAATTACTTGATTAATTAACCTTTAATCATTAATCAATTATCCTTAATTACTTTAGTGATTAAGCTTTAATCATTAATAAATTAACCTTTAATTATTAATTGATTAACCTCAAATTAATTTCATTAAGTAATCATTCTTTAAGTAATTACTCACATTAATTAATCATTCTTAAATAAATTACATTAAATAATTATTCTTTAATTACTTTCAATAATTTATTATCCTAATACATAATCATTCATATCAAACAAATTAAATTTCAAAACTTTTGTCTTTAAAATTTATATTGAAACTCATTTTCGAAAACTTGATTGCACTCTACTTTTGAAAACTTGTTAAATAATTTCTTTGAAAACTTGTTAACATTTTCTTTCTTTATTCATTCCTCTTTCCTTTTCTTTTCTTAATTTATTTCTATTTCCTTTGGGCCAAACCCGGCCCACTCTACTTTTTTTTCGGGTTTTAACTTTTAATTCATGTTGCCAAAACACAATCAAGTCCAACCCGAAGCCTACCCCTATTCTTCCCAAGTCCGACCCGAAGCCTTCCTTCTCCCCTACCTTCTCTTCTCTATTCCTATAGAAAACCAAACATCACTAATATCCACTGCACTGTTGATGCAGCCCAGCCTGATATTCCAATTCAAGATTTGAAGCTGGAACAAGTTAACGACTCAGCTACGTCGTATGAACGAGTTAGAGGGGTGAAAAGGCGAGGAAAGGATGATGCAGTGTAATCTCACTCGAAGGTCCTAGGTCGTTCACGACCTAACACGTTGGGTTTTAAAACGCTCAAACGATACGGTCCAACCCAGCAAGATAAGCAACCCAGTGCGCGCCACTTTAGGTCGCTCCGATCTTTCAAACCACAACCTTGCCGAGCTACGACCTAACCTAGGTCGTTAAGACGCTCATCTTAAGCCGCATGAAGCAAGCCGCTGTTGTTAAGTCGCTTGGTGCCGTATAATGTTGTGTCGCTCGTGTTCTTAAGTCGTAACTCGTGTTGTATATATTGAGTCGTTATTTTGCTAAGTCGTAACTCGTGTTGTATATATTGAGTCATTATTTTGTTAAGTCGTTGGGCCTGCTAGGTCGTAGGTAGTGGAATAAGTTAGGTCGAAGCTGATCTGTGTTGTGTTGTAACCCTATAAATAGGCAAGTTGGGTCATTTGTAAAAGGTTGTTGATTTTGAATAAAACTCTGTTTGTGTGCTTTGTGCCACTTTTTAAAATTGGTAGCTGAGTGGTATCTCCTATCTCCACCTTTGGCATTCGAGTGCGCTCGAATCAACGATTGTTGAAGCCAATTCACGGAATCAAGTGCGCTTGATCAACGTTCAAAGAATTGTAGATCTTCTCTCACGGCATCATGCGCGATCAACGTGTTGAAGATAGCTAGAATTCGGTATCTTTCGAGATCAACGAATTTGGGCATTTGGGTATTTTCAATCCATCGATTTATTTTTGTTCATCTAATCGTTACATCGATTGGTTTGACATGAAATCTTCATTTCGTCGTCATCGTATTATTTCCGCTGCATCAACTGTGCATGTGCACATGGCGTCGGAGCCGTGCCAAACCTTGCCGATGACACCACCAAGTTGCCGAGTATCACCTCCACCTCTTCGATCACCCAGAAACACTCGACAACCCAATAAATCAAAATCGAGCCAATCTGCCCACTACCTATAAATAGATCAACATCCATATCAACCTCGTGCCACTGCCGTTGTCCATCGAAGACCTTGCCACTTTGCCTGGAGCTGCACCTACCTGTTACCCTCCTTTTCCACTTCCTCCGGTCCAACCCGATGCCGTCACATTGACGAAATCGCCTCGACAACCACCTCGACTATTTTGACTCCTAAAACCCTAAATCCACCTTGACCGGTCAACTGCTCCATTAAAAAAAATCGAACCCATTTTTCCTAAGAGCCTCGCCCCTAGCTACCTTTAGCCCAAAACACGACACCCGAACCTTTGCCGATTGTCAGAAGTTGAAGAAAAACCCAAATTTGTTAAAATCGCAGTATCTCGTTAACCACAACACTAAAAATCATGAAATTTATATCAAAAATCATGGTCTCTATGTTCGAATCCAGTCATGCAATTAAAACTTGGAATTTAAATACTTGATTTTCTATCTAGAATGGATTTTTTACTATGATTTCTTATTTTCTAGATATTTACTTAGTATAAACACTTTAAACTATTTTTAGAATTAATATCTTGTTGATTGATGCACTTTTTGTAGAGATTTGGGGAAGAGGAATCAAATTTACTTTGTTTGATTTACTTTGATATGATCTATAGCTTCAATTGAGTTGAATCTGAACTTTGCTTCCGGTTTGAAAATTGTTTTGTTGTTTGATTTGAACAGAGAAGAAATTGATAATTGGTCTTGATTGGAAATTGCTTTAACTGGAAACTGATTTTTGAATCTACTTTGTTTTAAGATGAATTTTGCACGCTTTTGATCTTGCTTGCTGTTTGATAAAACTGATTTCAACTTTCTTGATCTCTTTTATTTCTGGTTTGATTTGGTTTCCCGAATTTTGTTTTGCTCAGGTTTTAAATTTTGAATGCATGAAAGAAAATGAGAGAGTAGGAGAGTAGATGTGTGTGTGTATAGGAATGTTTTATTATCTTTAAAAATAAAAAGAAAATTAAAAAAACATGACACTTGTATTTGTATAATGTAATTAGGCTACACTTTTATTTTTGCACAAGCGAGCTATACGATCCAACCCAGCAAGATAAGCAACCCAGTGCGCGTCACTTTAGGTCGCTCCGATCTTTCAAACCACAACCTTGCCGAGCTACGACCTAACCTAGGTCGCTCAACTTCCTAGGTCGTTAAGACGCTCATCTTAAGCCGCATGAAGCAAGCCGTTGATGTTAAGTCGCTTGGTGCCGTATAATGTTGTTTCGCTCGTGTTCTTAAGTCGTAACTCGTGTTGTAAATATTGAGTCATTATTTTGTTAAGTCGTTGGGCCTGCTAGGTCGTAGGTAGTGGAATAAGTTAGGTCAAAGCTGATCTGTGTTGTGTTGTAAGCCTATAAATATGCAAGTTGGGTCATTTGTAAAAGATTGTTGATTTTGAATAAAACTCTATTTGTGTGCTTTGTGCCACTTTTTAAAATTGGTAGTTGAGTGGTATCTCCTATCTCCACCTTCGGCATTCGAGTGCGCTCGAATCAACGATTGTTGAAGCCAATTCACAGAATCAAGTGCGCTCGATTGTTGAAGCCAATTCACGGAATCAAGTGCGCTTGATCAACGTTCGAAGAATTGTAGATCTTCTCTCACGGTATCGTGCGCGATCAACGTGTCGAAGATAGCTAGAATTGGTATCTTTCGAGATCAACGAATTTGGGCATTTGGGTATTTTTAATCCATCGATTTATTTTACTTCATCTAATCGTTTCATCGATTGGTTTGACACGAAATCTTCATTTCATCGTCATCGTATTATTTCCGCTGCATCATATGGTATCAGAGCTAGACTTAGCCAATCATAGCTAAGCCGAATCTTGGAGCCAAGGAGAAGTATTTGAAGTTTGGAGATCGGATTTGTATTGTTGAGAAGTTGGTGTTCATCGTGTTCATCGTGAAGTTGCACAAGTTGGGAGTTTCGATCCATATCATTTTGGATCAAAGTTCGAAAAGTGTTAGAATTTTGCTCGTTGGAATTCTTGTATGCCGAAGTGAAGTTTGAATTTTGAAGTGTTTGCACGAGCTAAGTTCGGTCGCGACAGTTGAGCCGAGCTAGTTGAAGTATAGATCCGAGATAAGTGAAGTTGTGTTTGTTGAGAATTTGTTGAAGATTCAATCATGCCTCCGAGAAGAGCTAATCGTCATCAAAATGTTGAAGATTTGTATAAGCGAGAAGATGCTAAACAAATGGAGCGACGCATTAGTAATAAATTCAATGAGAAGTTAGATGAAGGTATTGGGAGGTTGGAGAAATTGATGATAGATATGAATCAAAGGAGAAGGTCACCAATCTCGAACCATGGAGGAAACGGAGTTTCGCCATCGGTTACGGAAGCGAGGAGGGTGTCGCCATAATCTTTTAGAGAAAGAAGAGAAACATAAATTTCATCAAAAAGAGATCACCATAAATATAGACATGAAGAGAGAATAACTCCACGTGAGTTTGAAGATGAGCCATATCGAGATGAAGAGAGACATAGTAGAAGAGACATGCGTGATCGAAGGGATGTTGATGGTCGAGATCGATATAGACGTATATTTGATTTTGATGAAGAGGGTGATAGAGCTAGCATGCATTATCGAGATCAAGACCAAGTTCGAAACTCATATCGGGATGTTGAGGATGACCGACGATGGGAGTCGGTATGAAGATGGAAATTCCAAAATTCAAGGGTGGAATGGTAGCAGAATTTTTTTTGGACTGGTTGTCTAATGTTGAGGAAATTCTTGACTTCAAAGAAGTTCCTGAGCATAGAAGAGTTAAGTTAGTTGCTACAAGGTTGAGAGGGAGAGCTTTAGCATGGTGGCAGCAAACTAAACTTACGCAGGAGAGAATGGGGAAGCCAAAGGTTGAGTCATGGGAGAAGATGAAGAAACTGATGAAGGCTACATTCTTGCCTTACAATTATCAATCACTCATGTATCAGAGGTTGCAGAATCTGAGGCAAGGAACAAAGTCTGTGAATGATTATGCGGATGAATTTTATCAACTGATTGCTAGGAATGATATCATGGAGACAGAGGAACAATTGACTGCTAGGTTTGTTGGAGGGTTGAGAATGCAGATCCAGGATATGGTGAATATGTTTGATCCGAGATCTGTTGCATAAGCTCATCAGAAAGCACTTTCTTGGGAGAAACAAGGAAGACGAGGAGGTGGTGTGTTTCCAAGTTCCAATATTCAGAGCAAAGGTGCTAGTGGGAGTTCCAATGTTTCTAAAGCTGTCAGTAAACCAGTTGTGAATGAGGTTGCAAAGGAAAAGTCAACAACAGTTTCAAATGTTATAATTGCCAAGAAATGGGTCACAAGAGTAATGAATGTCTGAAACCGAAGAAGCGAACAATGATTGCTGAAGTAGAAGGTGAGGATGTTGATGAAGGTTATACTAGTCCAGTTGAGAAGGATGAACAGGATATCGCGTCGGGGGATGAAGGATGTAATCTAATGATGAGGAGATCTTGTTTAACACCAAAGCAAGAGGATGAGGCTAGTTGGTTGAGTAGTAATATCTTTCAGTCGACATGCATTGTACTGGGAAAGGTTTGTAAATTTGTGATTGACGCGGGAAGTCATGACAATATCATTTCTACCGAAGCTGTGAGAAAGTTGAAGTTAAAGATGGAGTAGCACCAAATCCTTACAAGTTAGCGTGGTTAAGGAAAGGAGGAGAGTTGAAGGTGGACAGGCGAGTTCATGTTCCATTTTCTATTAGGAAGAAGTATAAAGACGAGATCTGGTGTGATGTGGTGGAGATGGATGTTTGTCACTTGCTTTTGGGAAGACCATGGCAATATGACCGAGCAGTACAGCATGACGGTCGAACCAATAGCTGCAGTTTTATGTTTGAGGGTACTAAGACCATTTTAGTTCCGAAGAAGAGGCAGCAAGGAGAGAGCAAGTCAGAAGAGATTGAGGAACTGAAGACTTTTTTGACTTTTAAGGAGTCTGTTGAAGAAGTAGAGGAGAGTCCAGAGGTATTCTGTTGATTGGACATAAAACTACTGAATCTGTTGAAGTTCCAGAGGGAGTAAAGCCAGTATTGGAAGAATTCAGAGATGTGTTTCATGAAGAGTTGCCAAAGGAGTTATCACCGTTGGGAGATATTCAGCATCAGATTGATCTTGTGTCAGGGGCGGTATTACCACACAGGCAACATTACAGGATGAGTCCTAAGGAGCATGAGGAACTGAGAAGGCAGGTGGAGGAGTTGTTAGGACAAGGGCATGTTCAGGAGAGCTTGAGTCCTTGTGCAGTGCCAGCCTTATTGGTACTGAAGAAGGACGGTTCGTGGTGTGTTTGGACAGTCGGGCTCTAAAAAAGATCATTGTGAGATACAGATTTCCTATACCGAGGTTCGATTATTTGATTGATCAGTTAAGTGGGGCTGTTGTGTTTTTAAAGATTGACTTGAAGAGTGGATACCATCAGATTCATATTAGACCGGGTGATGAGTGGAAGACTGCTTTTAAAACTAGAGAAGGTCTATACGAATGGCCAGTTATGCCCTTTGGCTTGTTAAATGCTCCTAGTACTTTTATGAGAGTGATGAACCAGAATTTCAGACCGTTTATTGGGAAATTCGTAGTGGTTTACTTTCATGATATTTTGATCTATCGTGGGAGTATGGAAGAGCATATCCAGCATTTGCGAGAAGTGCTGTTTATTCTACGACAGGAGCAATTCTATGCTGCAGAAAAGAAGTGTGTGTTCATGACGCACGGTGTTTTGTTTCTGGGATATATTCTGTCGAAGGAGGGTATTCAAGCGGATGAAAGTAAAGTGGAAGCTGTCAGGAGTTGGCCACAACCCAAGACAATTACTGAAGTGAGGAGATTTCATGGGTTGGTATCTTTTTATCGAAGATTCATTCCACATTTTAGCAGTGTAATGGCACCTATAACCGATTGCATGAAAGGAAAGAAGTTCGTATGGACAGAGGAAGCGGAGTTAGCTTTTGAGAAGATTAAGACACTTTTGACGTCGGCACCAATTCTAGTTTTGCCGGATTTTCAGATATTGTTCGAGTTACACGCTGATGCTTCGACGGTTGGGATTGGTGGAGTATTGAGTCAGAAGGGCAGACTAGTTGATTATTTCAGTGAGAAGTTGTCTGGAGCCAAGTTGAGATATAGCACTTATGATGTGGAATTTTATGCAATTGTTCAAGTTGTGAAGCACTGGAGACATTATCTGTTTCAGAAGGAGTTTGTTCTTTATACGGATCATGAAGCTTTGAAACATTTGCAAGGACAGGACAAAATTTCAGCTAGGCACGCTTCATGGGTCGCGTATCTACAACAGTTTACTTTTGTTGTAAAGCACAAATCAGGGGTGACGAATCGTGTAGCTGATGCATTGAGTAGGAGGAATCATTTGTTGACAACGATGAAGGTTGAAGTGATGGGATTTGAGCTATTACCAGAGTTGTTTGAAGAAGATCCTTACTTTACGAAGATTGTTGAGAAAGTCAAGGATGGGAGTACTGATGAGTTTGTGTTGGTAGATGGATTCTTATTCAAGGGGAATCGATTATGCGTACCAAATTACAGCTTGAGAATGAAAATTGTAAAAGAATTGCAAGAAGAAGGACATGTTGGACGGGATCGCACATTGCAGTTGATTTCTCAGTCTTACTATTGGCCCTCGATGAGGCGGGAAGTTGAAAAGTTTGTGCGTAGATGTCATGTTTGTCAAGTTTCGAAAGGAACAGCTACAAATGCGGGATTGTGTATGCCTTTACCTGTTCCTACAAAATCGTGGGTAGATGTAAGCATGGATTTTGTGTTGGGCTTGCCGAGGACTCAACGGGGAAATGACTCTATATATGTTGTGGTGGACCGTTTCTCGAAGATGGTACATTTTGTTGCTTATAAGAAGACGGCAGATGCAGTCGATGTGGCACAGTTGTTCTTTAAAGAGATCTATCGCTTGCATGGTTTACCAGAGTCTATAGTTTCAGACAGGGATACCAGATTTCTAAGTCATTTTTGACTGAGTTTGTGGAAGATGGTGGGAACAAAGCTGGATTTCTGTAGTGCTTATCATCCGCAGTCAGATGGACAATCGCTAGGAAATTTATTACGGTGTCTCGTGAAGGATAATCTGAAGAGCTGGGAAGTGAAGTTATGTCAAGCAGAGTTTGCTCATAATCATGCTATCAACCGTGGTAAGGGTTTCAGTCCATTTCAGATTGTATATTCAAGCTTGCTAAAGGGGCCGTTGGATTTAACGATAGTGCCACAACCGAAGGGGATAGTTAAGCGGGCTGCTGATTTTGTTGATGGGTTGACAGAATGCCATAGAATCGTTCAGGAACGATTGGAGAAGATGAATGAGAAGTATAAACGATCTGCGGATCTGAAGCGAAGAAGTGTTGAATTTAATGAAAGAGATTTACTATATGCTGTACTAACGAAGGATCCTTTTCCAGTGGGAACATACAATAAACTTAAAGCTCGAAAGAATGGTCCTGTCAAGATTTTGAAACGGATCAATGAAAACGCTTATAGGTTGAAGCCGTCGAAGGATGTGTACACTTCTGACGTGTTTAATGTTAAACATCTTATACCTTATTATGGAGATAAACAATCCAATGGGGAATAACTTTTAAATTCGAGGACGAATTTTTCCCAACCAGGGGAGGATGATGCAGCCCAGCCTGATATTCCAATTCAAGATTTGAAGCTGGAACAAGTTAACGACTCAGCTAAGTCGCATGAACGAGTTAGAGGGGTGAAAAGGCGGGGAAAGGATGTTGCAGTGCAATCTCACTCGAAGGTCCTAGGTCGTTCACGACTTAATGCGTTGCTCAAACGACCTAGCGAGTCAATTCTAAAGTCGCAAGCGAGCTATACGGTCCAACCCAACAAGATAAGCAACCCAGTGCGCGTCACTTTAGGTCGCTCCGATCTTTCAAACCACAACCTTGCCAAGCTACGACCTAACCTAGGTCGCTCAACTTCCTAGGTCGTTAAGACGCTCATCTTAAGCCGCACGAAGCAAGCCGCTGTTGTTAAGTCACTTGGTGGCGTATAATGTTGTGTCGCTCGTGTTCTTAAGTCGTAACTCGTGTTGTATATATTGAGTCATTATTTTGCTAAGTCGTAACTCGTGTTGTATATATTGAGTCGTTATTTTGTTAAGTCGTTAGGCCTGCTAGGTCGTAGGTAGTGGAATAAGTTAGGTCGAAGCTGATCTGTGTTGTGTTGTAAGTCTATAAATAGGCGAGTTGGGTCATTTGTAAAAGGTTGTTGATTTTGAATAAAACTCTGTTTGTGTGCTTTGTGCCACTTTTTAAAATTGGTAGTTGAGTGTTATCTCCTATCTCCACCTTCGGCATTCGAGTGTGCTCGAATCAACGATTGTTGAAGCCAATTCACGGAATCAAGTGCGCTTGATCAACGTTCGAAGAATTACAGATCTGCTCTCACGGCATCATGCGCGATCAACGTGTTGAAGATAGCTAGAATTCGGTATCTTTCGAGATCAATGGATTTGGGCATTTGGGTATTTTCAATCCATCGATTTATTTTACTTCATCTAATCGTTACATCGATTGGTTTGACACGAAATCTTCATTTCGTCGTCATCGTATTATTTCCGCTGCATCAACTGTGCACGTGCACATGGCGTCGAAGCCGTGCCAAACCTTGCCGATGACACCACAAAGTTGTCGAGTATTCCCTCCACCTCTTCGATCACCCAGAAACACTCGACAACCCATAAATCAAAATCGAGCCAATCTGCCCACTACCTAGAAACAGATCAACATCCATATCAACCTCGTGCCACCGCCGTTGTCCATCGAAGACCTTGCCACTTTGCCTGGAGCTGCACCTACCTGTTACCCTCCTTTTCCACTTCCTCTGGTCCAACCCGATGCCGTCACATTGACGAAATCGCCTCGACAACCACCTCGACTATTTTGACTCCTAAAACCCTAAATCCACCTTGACCGGTCAACTCCTCCATTAAAAAAAATCGAACCCATTTTTCCTAAGACCCCCGCCCCCTAGCTACCTTTAGCCCAAAACACGACACCCAAACCTTTGCCGATTGTCAGAAGTTGAAGAAAATCCTAAATTTGTTCAACTCGCAATATCTCGTTAACCACAACACTAAAAATCATGAAATTTATATCAAAAATCATGGTTTCTATGTTCGAATCCAATCATGCAATTAAAACTTGGAACTTAAATACTTGATTTTCCGTCTAGAATGGATATTTGCTATGATTTCTTATTTTCTAGATATTTACTTAGTATAAACACTTTAAACTATTTTTAGAATTAATATCTTGTTGATTGATGCACTTTTTGTAAAAACATCATCAGCTAAAAGAGATTTGGGGAAGAGGAATCGAATTTACTTTGTTTGATTTACTTTGATCTAATCTATAGCTTCAATTGAGTTGAATCTGAACTTTGCTTCAGGTTTGAAAATTGTTTTGTTGTTTTATTTGAACAGAGAAGAAATTGATAATTGATCTTGACTGGAAATTGCATTAACTGGAAACTGATTTTTGAATCTACTTTGTTTTAAGATGAATTTTGCATGCTTTCGATCTTGCTTGCTGTTTGATAAAACTGAGTTCAACTTTCTTGATCTCTTTTATTTCTGGTTTGATTTGGTTTCCAGGATTTTGTTTTGCTCAGGTTTTAAATTTTGAATGCATGAAAGAAAATGAGAGAGTAGGAGAGTAGATGTGTGTATATATAGGAATGTTTTATTATCTTTAAATATAAAAAGAAAATTAAAAAAACATGACACTTGTATTTGTATAATGTAATTAGGCTACGCTTGTATTTTTGCATGATAAATTCACTTAACACTTGTTAAATCTCATGTTGTAATCGTTACACTATAAATTTTGCATATTATAATGTTTTTTTTATATTTTTATATTATATTTTTAGTTTTTTTTTATATTTATACTATATTTATACACATATATATAATTTTAAAAGAAAGTATATTAAACCTTTTTTATTATTCTTATTTTACATAAATAAACAAACACACATATATATTATATATTTGTTTTTAAAATATTAACTTTAAATAGTTTTTGAAAATTATTGTATTGAATTCAAAATACGATTTCCTAATCACAATGTGTATATATATATAATGTAAATAGAAATTTTGGATTTGAAATTCAAAAATAAATATTTATAAATAAATTGGATTTAAATACTCTATATTTTAAAACTATAATTCATCATTTATTGTAGTTTAAATGAATTTATATATATCCAGATATTTCTAATTATTAGAATTTTATTTGTTCAACTAAATAAAAACAGTCTCTCAATAGTAAAAATTAGTTAATTATCTAATTATCAGATGCCCAAAATCCGGGTTATCACAACCACTAAGATCTCTTACTAAGCACAATTGGGTACACTATAATCCATCTGACTATCACTAAGATCGATAACTACTTAACACTGCAGCCTTACCAAAGACTAAAGTAGTTCATTATAATCACTAAGGAAAACTAGACCATCACTAAGGTCTATACTAAACAACTTTACCACCATTAAGGTGGATTTGACCACCATTAATGTCATACATTGAACACTTCTCGTCACCACCAAGGTGAATTAGACCATAATCAAGGTCTTACATGGCCATAGCCATCATCAAGTCTTCATGACATCATAGCCGCGACCGAGGCCTCGCATTACCACCGACATGCTACTTCATTTTGACTATCATCAAGGTCTCACATCATCACCAAGGTGCCATTCCATCCTGACCATCACCAACGTCCCACATCATCTTCAAGATGCCTCCGAATACTTAACAACTCTGACGACCATTACAAGGTCGGTGATACACCATGTTGCAATTAGATTCGATGCATGATCACATACCATCACCAAGGTAATGCCTTCACCAGGGCAAGCTAAACTATCACCAAGGTCTAAGGTTGACAGGTGGGCGTCCTCACATAGCCTTGCCCCATGAAACACCTATCCTACCTAAGGTTGTTAGTTCTTTCTCCTGCACTCGACTCGATACTGGAACGCAGTACATCCTACCGCACCATTTCACCTTGTCGAACATGCCTCCTCGAACATCACCAAATCTACCTAAACTTCCCACGCGAAGCACATTACCTGGAACGATTCACACCATCGATACATTGAAGTTAAGAACACCTCACTTGGCTCCTATAATTTACTTGTTCTTGATAAGAAGTAAACGTCCATTTTTCCAAGTCAAGGCACAACGTCAAGAAGAGAAAACCTCATGTCATCCACCATGAATGATCCGAATATATTACTTATCGTCTCACTTATCCTCTAGAAAGTTAACATTGGATAACTGCCTCATCATAAGATTATTAACACTAGCAAGCATTTATCCTACCATCTAATGTACACAATCACAACAAGGCAAACAACAAGTAATAAACAACACAAATAATTTAATCAAAACGAATAAGCACTACTAACGTAAATTATCTCAACTTGATACAACAAAATGGGTTTTAGAAAAGCTTAAAACTTACATCACTAGGCGGCCTATGTCTCATGTCACACAACCTAGTTTTACAATCTTCAAATTGAATTTTTCCAAATAAAATACACTTACTTTCGTTTCAAAAATCCACTTTTGAATTAATTTATTTCCATCCTAGTAAAATATTTTAACAAAATATTGAATAATATGACACAATATCTTTTTTGGAAAGATAAATATATTCATGCATATTCTCAAATAATAAAAAAGTTCTCTTAAAAATTGTTTTCTCTTCAAACATCACTTTTCTATGCTCCACTAAAATAGCTTTTTCCATAGAACATCCTCAAAAAAAAATTCATCTGTAAAACATTTACTTTCACCTTCTTAAATCTTTAGTAAATCTCTTTAAGTCCAAAACATAGGTTTTAACTTCTTAAATAAGAAACCTTTCAAAAATACAAAATGTTTATTTTAAATATAACTTCTCAAGTTAAAATTCCATAAAATAGCCCACTTTCTAAGGTTTGGTTTTTAAACTTCAAATATGTCAATTGGGTCAAAACAAACACTTAACCTCTCCTAAAATTGCTCATCCCACCCTTGATAGTATTTATTGCTCACTCAAAGATCACTATATATAACTAATACATTAGGATGAGGTAATGGTGGTTACCCACACAACGCATGCGCACAAACCATATAAACATAAATGAGAATGCTCTCTCGTTCTATATTTTCAACACAACCAAAAGTGTAAATTAACCTATCTTAAATGGTTAATTCTATCCAAGGCTTAAGGAGTCACTAAACTTATGTTATTATATCAAGTGTAACTCCCCACTACTTTTAACGTCAAAAATCAATTACAAATGCCAAAAAACTTGCTGCAACTAATTTCCAATATTAAAAATAGTATATCACTAATATTATAATTTTAAACTTTTCAAAACTACCAAAATGAAAGAAAACCTCACATTGGAATCAAACATCAATATAAATATGCATCAAATTAGTGATGCAGTTATCTTATAACTTTATCACAATAATTTACATCAACTACTATAAACTAATGCAATCGAACTAACAAGAAAACAATAGAATAAAAGAACATACCAACCAGCTACCCATGACATAGCATGCATTCACTTTCCATTCCCTCTTTCACTCTTATCTTAACTTCACACCTATATAGATAGAGAAAATAAAAATAGAATATGTTCTAATGACTATTAGACTACAACAACTTCTATACACCCGAGCCCAACCTAAGAGATCCAGTGGCTATTGCATAGAAAACTACCTACCCTTTTTGGGAGACCAAATCCATATAGTTCTAGTTTATGCTCTTCTCCTGCACCCAAATAGTCATTAGCACATAATAACCATATCATCTATGCAACCATTTGCAATTATTACAGCGAATGCAATCAATGCAACTAATGCAACCATTACAACCATTGCAATCAATGCAAGCATGAAAACACTACTCCTACGCAAACAAAATCACCAAATGTTCTAGCCCATCATATTAGTGCACAACACCAAGTCAGCAAATGCATACTAACTCATTATATTAGTAACATAACACTAAATCTCTAAATGTATACTTGCCCGCTATAGTAGTAACACAATATTCAACTAATCAAATGCGTACTAACTCACCATATAAGTAACATAATGTTCACAACAACCAACTACACACTATGTAGAAATAATAGTAAAATATCACACAACTCGTCCTTTCGGTGTACCACCGATGCATGGTCACTCACCATATTGAGTCATCGAAGTCATCGTACTTCATTCGTTTCCATCCTAAGTCATCTAGGGTCTTCCTTGGGTCCCGCATCCTTACCCCGAACCTACTCAAAGACCACCAAGCAACCCCGAGTCGTGTCCTAAATCCAACACCCCAAAAGCCTTACTCCATGTTTTATTCGGTCACTTTGCTCGGCCTGAAACCATGTTCCCATCGAAAAGAAGCAACAGTGAACGTCATTTCCTATTCGGCTCTGCCTACACCGAACACACAACTACTGAACAACATCTTCTGTTTGGCTCCAACTACCAAACAACATTTTCTGTTCGGCTCTTCTACCATCCAAACTAACCACCTATCGAACAAGATTTCATTTTCGGTTATTCCCTAGCTGAACTAATTTCCTACCAAGCCAAGCAACCACCCAATGCTAAACCAAGCACCTTCGAACCAGAACTGTAGCTCATTCAAAACTTTAGCATCATGTTGATTTCCTCGCTACACTCAACAGTTAAATCCTCATGCATCGCCTATGCAATGATATGACTTCAAACGCTCTAGAGCATATCCTCGAAGCTCGATTTCATGGTTCCTACCTTAAATACCCAAAAAGTGGAGATTTGAAAGAAAATCGAGGCAAATCCAAAAATCAACAGCCAAGATCTGATTTTTCCTTCCTTAAAAATGTAGATTTGAAGATTTTTAGAGAATCCTTTTACTAATCTATGATTTAGGTTTGATTTGGAGGAGTAAAGAGAAGGTTTTTGAAGAAAGATTGAAAACAGAGGTTTGAGGGAAATGTTTTTAAGAAGTGGAATAATTGATTTGGAGTCGATGGCTCAGCCAATTTATAGCCACCAACCCTCAGAAGTATCCAACCAAGCTCAATAATTCCTCCATCGAATTGCTTTCCATGTCTGGCCCTAGAACCACTCTACCATTAAACTATTTCCCTCTGCCAGACCCGAACAAGGGCAAATCCTCTCCAAACCCCAAGCATGCTTAGCATCGACCAGAGCCACCAATCGAACCAATTTCCTATAGCATCTCCGAGTCCAAGTTTCGCGTCTGAGAAATTCTAAAGACAGAAAATGTTACCAAGGTATTTCTTAAAATTATAGAGTCATATGACCTCTTGTGGATTTATGTAAAATATGAGTCGTTACATTCTACTTTGATGGGGTAATATTTATATCTGTACCATACTTCGACAATGCTTCAAATGTAGCTACATACTTAATAACAAATAAGCGGTACTACATCAAATCTATGCATTCCCAAGCTAAGGCTACCTTCTCTGCTTATGAGAAGAATTTCCACTCAAAACGGTTATTAAAATCATCCAAAGTCAGCTCAACTTCATCTATCTCAGTAACCAATAAATCATACCAATGTAAAGCCTCTATTGTAGCTGGCTTGATGCTATATGAACCTTATGCTCGTCTATGATCCCTATATGTTTGAAAATATAGTCACATATATTTAAATAAGCTTGCACTCCATATTCTCCTTTTGTGCCCTTTAGGATGTTCCTTCCAAGGTGTACCATCCAGTATTAGGAGGCTAAAGTTAAGCGCTACTGATGCTGCAGTCATCTATGTATTGACTTCTAATGACAAAATACGGTAATGATAATAGTATCCATAATATCAGAAGCACATAAATATGAATAAAATCACAAATTTCAAAAACTACACTTTGTTGATTACATTTCAAAACAACAATTCATATCCATTTTACATAATCCCTTAAAGTTTCCCAGGCAATGATTAAATATAACATTACAAAAAAAGCCAAAAGCGGCATATGACTATCCCTCTTGGTTGATCAAAGCGATATAGTTCTATCTGACTATAAAAAGCGGAATAAAAGAAAAATGAAATGGCAAATCTTAATTAGCTATTCGTAAGCCACCTACTCGTCTTCGGATGCTTTATTCGCCAAAAGAAAAAAAAACCCGAAAACCTCAACCCTCAGCCTACTCAAATCAATTTTGAGTACCTGAAAGTTTAAGGAGAAACAAAAACTTCGAGTCAGACATAAAGTCTGGTGTGGATAATTCTATTACTTCTCGGTTACTGATATTAAGTGAGACCACGCCGCTTACGGAATGGTTTTTCCCTCACTTATATCCATTTCAAAACATATTTATTTTGCAATCCTTTCCTACAACCAAACTGGTTAATCAAACTAATTATATCAAAATAGCACTATTATTTATGCTAATATATGGACTATCTGTCCATAAAACAAGTAAATGTGAACTATTTGCCCACATATAATAGCAAGGTCCGTTATGGTACAAATGGACTATCTGTCCATACAACTGGGCTGACTGGCCACAAACTTGACTAACTTTTCGAAATCTAGGCTAACTACCTGCAAAATAGACTGACTATCTGAATTATTTTCTTAGAGTTAACTACCCTTTAATTTTTGTTGAAGATCTTTTCAAAATGATTTAGTCCTTCAAATCATATACAATTAGAAGGAAAATATATCTTTAGCTTTACTCTAAGCCATTTTGCCATTTTATACATACTTTACCCAAAATAATGTTGATGGATTTTTAATAAGGATTAACTATCCTTTCAAATAAGTTAAAGTTCTTTATAACTTGAAAACACTTAGGCTAATCTACCTATTTAATATATTTGAAACTTTTGTTTAAATCTTTAAACAACCCATTCGAAATCCATGAAGGTAACCCCTTCGAAATAAGTAAAATCGTTTACCTAACCTAGGCTAAAAGGCCAAATCTTACCTTTCGAAGCCATTAAATATAGCCTTTCAAAAACATTGGAAAAACCATTCCTTTCTTTTCTCCGAAAGCTTCAAAATATCGGACATCGTCCTTTAAAACCTTTTAAATATTTCCTTTTGAAAACATAGGGAAAAACCTTTTCCTACAACCCTTTCAAATCCTTGGGGAACCACCCCTTTCGAAACCATTCATTAAAACCTTTGGAAATAGTCAAAACTCGATCCTTTCGAAAGTACTTTAGGTTCAATTTACAAAATGTGGAAACCATTCAAAATTTCATTCCTTCGAAATCGTTGAAAAACATCTCGGTCGAAAGCATTTCGATTCTTCCTTTAAGTAGAGAAAAAGGACCGGAAACCCATTAAAGTCGAATGCATCGGTTTTGAAACCTTTTATAATTATTTCTTTTGAAACCATTTGGGTTTTACTTTACTTAAAGAAATAGGGTCTTAAAAACATTTATGTCGAAAGCAACTGCTTCGAAATCCATTTCCTAAGTAATTAAGTGATGGTGTCGAAACCATCCCTTCGAAAGAATTGGAGAGGTGGCTAGGTTTTAGAAAAAAAACCTTTTGAAACTATCTAGGTCAAAAGTTAGAAAGGTGGCAGTAAAAAGGTCTCGACTTAGTCGAAAGCCATTTAGTTGAAAGCAAGCGGGTGTATTTCTTTAATTTAAAAACAAAGGACTCCTCAACCCCATCGAAACCTATGGTTTCGACTCCCTACCTTCCCCATTATCCAATTCATTACGTACTAGTTGCCTGATAACATATGCATTAATATCAATTGTGTCGGAGGCGATGGTATGGAGGCGGAACCTGGTGTCAAAAGAGACGAAACAGTGTAAAACTTGTAGCAAATAATTCTTTCACCTAACCTGCTTTACATGTCTAATTGTGGTTGGTTGCCTCTTTCTTTACCAATAAAAAGTGCTGCACTTTGTCAAAAGTGCTGCCGACTTTTCTAGGTTTTATTGTTTAAATCTTTTACAAAAAGCCCCTTCTCTTCTTTTAATTATATCAAACGTTTAAGTCTCATAACTTAAACAATTTTATATAACCATTAAAATGTTTAGGAAAAATCTAGAAAAATTCTGGAAAATCACATTACATATGTTTTCAAACGTATAAAAATTTCAGACCCAAATAATTAGTTATTAACTCGTAATTAATTTATAACCCAAATACCATTTTCTTTACTAGAAAATTCATATTAATACCATGAAATTCAAAAAAAAATCCGAAAATTGAAACCTATCTCCAAAATAATATTTATCATCTTCATAAAAATTCGCAAGGCATTTGGATGTCATTTTTATAGGGTTTTCACCTAAGATATCATAAAATCAATATGAATATACATAAATCATCAATATGTATATATAATCGTTCCATTATTCAAAAACATGGCAAATCACTACAAAATTTTCGAAATTCGTGTTGAAACTGAAAACACAATCAAAAATGAGATGTAAACATTACTCACCTTAGCCTTTATGATTAAAGAGAATGAGATATGAATAGATTTGATTTTCTTAAGCTTCTTCCTAACTTTTCTTCTTCTTTTTCTCTTTTTCCTTAATAATGGTGGTCGACGTCTTTTTAATAATTTTGAAAATGAAATGAATGTGTAAAGTTTTACACGGCCAAGGTTTGTAGGATATAGGAATGACCTCTTTCCTATTCTACCCCTCTTCTATTACAATTTAAACCCTTCTTTAGTTCATTATTAAATGGCAGGGCTACTCTTAATTAAAAATCAAATCTTAATCCCCTAATCAACATATTATTTTATTTAATTTAACTAATTAAGTTTCCTAAATAATGGTACGAAAACTCTAAGGAGTTACAGACTCCCTTCCTTAAAGAATTTTATCCTCGAAATTACGATAAAGTACACAAAATCAAACAAGAAGGTAAAATATACCATCAAACAAGTCAGGATAAGTATCTCTAATCCTTCTCTTAATCTTCCAAGTATAGTCTCTATCATCGTCACTCCATTGGACTTTGACAAGTCTGACCATCTTGGTTCTAGCCTCTTCTCGTCTCTTGCAACTATGTGAACTGGCCTCCTCACTATGGTCAAATCCGGCTCTATCATTAAATCATCTAGCACAGTCGGTGCAATAGCTCTTCGAACCTCTAACACACTTTTTGAGATGAAAAACATCATGGAATCTTGCTAAACTGCTTGATAACTCCACTTTATATGCGAGTTTCCTGATCCTCTCAACAATAAGAAAAGGTCCAACGAATCAAAAAGCTAACTTCCTCAATTTCCCAATTCTTACTACACCCTTCATTGGTGACACTTTAATGGTCTCCAATTGAGAAATCTAGATCTTTTCATCTCTTATTTGCATAACTTTTCTGCCTAGACTAAGCCTCCTTCATTCTAGCTCGAATTACCTCGACCTTATTTGCAGCTTCTCTGACTAATTCTGGACCAAGAACCAACCTATCCCCGGTCTCTAGCCAACAAATGGGAGATTTGAATGGCCTTCCATACAAAGCTTCAAACGGCGCCATCTCTATACTAGTCTAATAACTTTTTTTTATAGGAAAACTCGACCTAATGCAGATGGTCTTCCCATGATCCCCCGAAATCTAATACCCAAGCACTTAACGAATCTTCCAAGATCTTGTTAACTCTCGCCATTTGCCCATCAGTCTGTCGATGGTAAGCGGTGAATAAAGGATCTCTATCGCTAACTATGCTACTAGAAACTCCCTGTAGTCTAACTACATTCGGAATAACCTCACCAAAATATGTGTCGTTCTGCTTGACCGAACTGGAATGAAATGCACACTTTTGGTTGATCTGTCCATTATGACCCATATACTACCATTTCCCTTGTTCGACCTCGACAACTCATCAATAAAATCCCTGGAGATAGAATCTCACTTCAATACTGGAATCTCCAATGGCTGAAGAAAACCACTTGGTTTCTAGTGTTCGGCCTATGCCTGTTGGCAAATCATACACAGCTTCACACACAACCCAATATTCCGCTTCATACCTTCCCAAAAGAAGCTCCTCTTCATATCCCGATACATCTTAGTACCTCCTGGGTGAATAAAGAACTTCAAACGATGGCATTCCTCCAAGACTTCTTTCCTCATGCTTCCTACACTTGAAACATATAATCTTGTTTTCTATCTCAACCACCCATTTTGATCAAGACTGAAACCTTTCAATTCAACGCTCTCAATTCCTTCTCTTAACTTTCTAATCTGTTCAGCTAACACTGTATCCTCAATCTGTTTAGAATCGGTTCTCTCGATCATCACCAGTCGAACTTCCAAACAAGATAATACAATTGTGTCTCCACTAGACCCAGCCTCGGATCTCCATTGCACTCTGCAATCTGCTAATGCTTCTAAATCCTTCAACTCAGCAATCATAGCTAATACTGCATTCTGATGCTTCCTACAAAATGCATATGCAACCTTGTTGCCGTTCTTCGGTGTATACTCAATCCCAAATTCATAAGCGACAATGAACTCTAACCACCTTTGAATTTTCATGTTCAACTCCTTCCGAGAGAACAAATACTTCAATGACTTATGATCTGCATATAGCTCAAACATTTCTCCTAAAAGGTAATGTGTCCACACCTTCAAAGCAAAAAATTGCAACATCCAATTCTAAATCATGCGTCGGATATCTGACCTTATGTGGGCTAAGCTGTCTAGAAGCTTAGGCAATCACTTTACCCCTCTGCATCAGCACAATTCCTAGTCCTATTCCACATGCATCGGTGTAAACTACTAAATCTTGATTCCCTTTCGGAACAACTAACACCGGTGCATGGGTCAATAAGTGTTTCAAACTAGAGATGCTTCCTCGCACTTATGGGTCGACACAAATTTCATATCCTTTCTTGTTAGCATGGTCATCAGCACCGCTATCCGCGAAAAATCCTTAATAAACCTCTGATAATAACCAGCCAACCTAGGGAGACTCTTTATCTCTGTCACCATCTTGGGTCCCTTCCAACTATTCACCGCTTCAATCTTAATCGGATCACTAACAATCCTCCCTCTAAGAATACATGACCAAGAAGCTTCACTTCTTTCTTCTAGAAATGACTCTTCATAAACTTCACCTTCAGCTGATGTTGCTGTAGCGTCTCAAGCACCACTCTAAGACAAATTTCATGCTCTCTTTCATCCTTGGAGTAAATCAAAATATCATCTATTAGAACCAATATGAGTCTATCAAATGCTCTCGGAAAACCCGGTTCATCAAATCTACAATAAAAGTTGGCACATTAGTCAGTCCGAACGGCATAACTAACCATACATGCGACATATTTGGTGCTAAACATCGTCAAAGGTATATTGTCCTCTGCTATCCTTAGCTGATGGAAACTTGTCGCCAAATCCAACTACGAAAATATCTTCACTCCACTCAACTAGTCAAAATAAATCGTCAATCCTAGGCAATGGATATCGATTCTTTATCATCTTCTCATTTAACTTATTATAATCAGTACATAGCCTTAACGATCCATTTTGCTTCTTAGCAAACACTGCTGCTGCTCCCCAGGCAAACTACTCAGCCTGATAAAAAATTTCCTTCTAAATCCACCAACTTCACCTTAAACTCCCTCATCGTTGTAGGGGTCATTCTTCTCGGCGGTCTACTCACTGGTTCTTATCTTAGAACCAAACCTATCCAAAACTTAATGGCTCGTTTCCGTGGCAATCCTACTATCATCTCAAAAACATCTATGAAATCTCTAACTACGAAAACTCGACTCAATTCATCATCCAATTCCATAGCACCCAACAAAGCATACATCTCACCGCAAGAACCTTCTATGGTACAAACTATCCGATCACTACAATCTCGGAGTCTAAGAGATATTTTCTTATCATAGAAAAATATCCTAGCATCGTACTCACTTAATTAATTCATCCCAAGAACAATCCCAAACCCTACAAAATAAAACACATGCAAATTGAAAATAAAAGTATGACCTAATAGGTCATACTTTAATTGATCACATCTCATCCCTAGAGTTGCATCCCTCCTATTGAATTCGCAACCCATAAGGAAGAAACCAAATAAGTGGTTTCTAGGTTAAGCTTATCTATCAAACATCTATACATAAAAGAATGTGATGCATCGGTATCAAATAGAATGCTAATAGTCATACCATGAATCTGAAGCATACCGCCCAAGACTGCCTTTCCTTTTTCTTGAGCTGTCGGCTTAGAAGCGGCAGTCTTTAATGCATACACCTTCTCTTTCCATTCTTAGCTGGCGCCTTCCCAACACGACACTTATTAGCATAGTGCCCCTCCTTATCACACTCGAAACAGACGATCTCAGACTTCCCCTTCTTAGCCGCTCTAACCTTTTGAGCACATTTCTTTGGAAAGAACTTCTTTTTCTAATTCTACCCAACCTGAACATCCTTAGCCTTACTCTTCTCTAGAGAATCAAGCAACTCCTTATGCCTTAAGGCCATCTCTACAGCAAAGTCAAAAGGATCTCTAATATGAGGTGATGTAGCCCTGGCCAACTCAGGCTTCAACCCCTTAATAAACTTCTCGTACCTCTTCATGACTGTGTCCATTGAAGCATACCTATATCGGGACAATTCCTTAAACTTCGTTGCATACTACAGAGCTGACATCTCCCCCTACTCTAATTCAGCAAACTTCCTGATCAGAGCTGACTGTGCCATTGCTGACATAAACCTCTCATAAAACCTTCCTTTGAAATCTTCCTAGGGCATAGTTTCCTCATCCACTGACGCAGTCACATTATTCCACGAGAACAGAGCTACTCCTTGAAGCTGCCTAGATGCCAACCTCATCTTCTGCTCATCATTAAGCCCCAGATCTACAAAAATATTTTCACGATGCAATCGCCAAATCTCTACCTCAATGGCATCTTCTTTTCCAACAAACTGCTTCCCTCCAAGCTTGGTGTAATCCCACTTAGCTTTACATAATGGTTGACTACCGCAACTTCCAGAATCGCTGCTTATGGAACATTTTCTCCTAACACTCTGGCTGCAACTCCTGCCTGCACCATATTCCTGAAAAACTGATACATAGCTTCCATTCCAACCTATGGGACTTCAACACCCACATTCTCTGCTTGTGCCTGACCTTAACCTCTTCTCACATTAGGCCAGGCATTCACTTCGATGCCCCCCCTCCTTGGTTAATTGTTCCTCTTCTACCTTCCATATCTGTATTCAAACTTCATGTGATATAGAAAAATATCTTAACAAAGATAAGAGACTAGAGATAAAGCAGATACTTATATATAGAAAATACAAGTACGTTACTATAGCGTTATCCCACACCCCAATCTTACTCTAATTCCTTAGGATTATGTTTTAAAATCATTTTTAGTTTAAAGATTTTCATAAACCATGCACTGATGCCAAGTTGTAACTTCCCGTATCAAGAGGCCAAAAGCTAAGCTCTACAGATGCTGCTATCATGCATAGTATTAATTTCTGGTGACAAAATATGGTAAAGAAAATGGTATCCATAATATCAAAAGCACATGAATTTGAAAAAAATCACAGATTTCAAAAACAATGTTTTGCTGATTATATTTCAAAATAATAATTCATATCCACGTACATAATCCCTTAACGTTTTCTAGGCATTGATTAAATATAACATTACAAATATATTCTAAGAGCGACATACGACGATGCCCCTTTGGTTGATCAAAGCGATATAGTCCTATCTGACTTATATACACAGCAAAATCAAAACAAAATGAAATGGAAATTCCTAATTAGCTATCTGTCAACCACCTTCTCCTCTTTGGATGCTTTATATTCAAAAATACAAAAACCTAAAAACCTCAACCCTCAACCTACTAAAATCAATTTAAGTACCCGAGAGTACAAGGGGAAACAAAAACTTCGAGTCGGACATATAGCCTGGTGTGAATAATTATGTTACATCTCAGTTTATTGATATTAAGTGAGACCACGCAGCTTAGCGGAATGAGTTTTCCTTTATTATATCCTTCCAAAAACATATATATTCTACAACCTTTCCTGCAACCAAATTGGTTAATCAAATTGATTTTATCTAAACAGCAATATCCTTTATGATAATAAATGGACTATCTGTCCATAAAACAAGTAATATATGAACTATCTATCCACATATAATAGCAAGGTCCGTTATGCTACAAATGGACTATCTGTCCATACAATTGGGCTGACTCCCCGCAAACTGGACTAACTGACTGAAATCTAGGCTGACTGCCTACAAAATGGACTAACTGTCTGAATTATTTTCTTAGGGTTAACTACCCTATAAATTTTCCTTGAAAACCTTTTCAAAATGATTTAGTCCTTCAAATCATGTACATATACAAAGAAAATATATCTTTAGCTTTACTCTAAGCCATTTTGCCATGTTATATATACTTTACTCAAAACAATGTTGATGGGTTTTAATAAGGATTAACTATCCTTTCAAATAAGTTAAAGTCCTTTTAAACTTGAAAACACTTAAAGTTAATTTGCCTATTTAGTATATTCGAAACCTTTGTTTAAACCTTTAAACAACCCATTCGAAACCCATGAAGGTAACCCCTTCGAAACTAGGTAAAACAGTTTACTTAACCTAGGCTAAAAGGCCAAATCTTACCTTTCGAAACCATTAAATATAGCCTTTAGAAAACATTAGAAAAACCTTTCCTTTCTTTTCTTCGAAAGCTTCAAAATATCAGACATCCTCCCTTAAAACCATTTAAATATTTCCTTTCGAAAACATAGGGAAAAACCTTTTCCTACACCCCTTTTGAAACCCTGGGGAACCACCCCTTTCGAAACCATTTATTAAAACCTTTCGAAATAATCAAAAATCAATCCTTTCGAAAGAAATTTGGGTTCAGTTTAAAACATATGCAAACCTTTCGAAACCATTCAAAATTTCATCCCTTCGAAACCATTAAAAAACGTCTCGGTCGAAACCATTTGGATTCTGCCTTCGAGCAGAGAAAAAGGACCAAAAATCCAATAAAGTCGAAAGCATTGGTTTTGAAATGTTTTAAAATTCTCTTTCGAAACCATTTGGATTTTACTTTACTTATAGAAAAAGAGTCTTAAAAACATTTACGTTGAAAGCAACTGCTTCGAAATCCATTTCCTAAGAGTGATGGTGTCGAAACCACTCCTTCAAAAGCATTGGAGAGTTGGCCAGATTTTAGGTAAACAAAAAAACCCTTACGAAACCATCTTGGTCAAAAGGTAGAAAGGCGGCGCAAAAAGGTCTCGACTTAGTCGAAAGCCATTTAATCGAAAGCAAGCAGGTGTATTTCTTTAATTTAGAAACAAAGGACCGCCTCAACCCCTTTGAAACCTATGGTTTCGACTCCCTACCTTCCGCCATCATCCAATTCATTACGTACCCCGTTGCATTGGTTTCGACTGTGTAGGAGGCAATAGTGTGGGGGCAAAATCTGGTGTCGAAAGAGACTAAATGGTGAAAAACTTATAGCGAATAGTTCTTTTAATCTAACCTGCCTCACGCATCTAATTGTGGATGGTTGCCTCTTTCTTTACCAATAAAAAGTAATGCACTTTGTCAAAAGTGTTGCCGACTTTTCCAGATTTTATAATTTAAATCTTTTAAAAAAGCCCCTTCTCCTCTTTTAGTTATATGAAATATTTAAGTCTCGTACCTTATTAAAACGCTTACGAAAAATTCCAAAAAATCACATTATATATGTTTTCTAACATATAAAAATTTCAGACCAGATAATTAATTTTTAACTCGTGATTAATTTATAACCCAAAATACCATTTTCTTTAATAGAAAATTCATATTAATTTCACGAAAATTTAGAAAATTATAAAAATTGAAACCCATTTCAAAATTAATATTTATCATCTTCTTAAAAATTCGCAAGGCATTTGGATATCATTTTATAGGGTTTTTACCTTAAAACATATCATAAAAATCAGTATGAATGTACATAAGTCATCAACATGTATATATAATCATTCCATCATTCAAAAACATGGCAAATCGTAGCAAAATATTCGAATTCATGTTAAAACCAAAAACACAATCAAATATGAGATGTAAACATTATTCACCTTAGCCTTTGTGATTAAAGAGATTGAGATATGAATAGATTTGATCTTCTTACGCTTCTTCCTAGCTTTTCTTCTTCTTTTTCTCTTTTTCCTTATTAATGGTGGCCGTCCTCTTTTAAAATTTTGAAAATGAAATGAACGTTTAAAGTTTTACACGACCAAGGTTTTGAGGATATAGGATTGGCCTCTTTCCTATTTTACCCCTCTTCTATTTCAATTTAAACCCTTCTTTAGTTCATTATAAATGACACGACTACCCTTAACTAAAAATTAAATTTCAGTCCCCTAATCAAAATATCATTTAATTTAATTTAACTAATTGAATATACTAAATAATATTACCAAAAATCTGGGGTGCTACACAAGGCTAGCATAATTGCTACACAGTTTGGCAAAATCAAATCAAGGAGCAGGAGGATTAGGATTTGGGAAAGCACATGACCACTAGATGTTCTTCATAAGCTCAATATCTAATCTACAGTCATGTAAGCTCCCCTGAATCCACTAAACTGGCCTCGGTCTACATGACTAGAGCGAGTACCAACCATTTCTCATTACTAAAATAAAGTGAGATTTGGATTTAAATAAACGAAATAATATTAATATATACACACACACATATACATACATATACATACATACATACATACATACATACATACATACATACATACATACATACATATATATATATATATATATATATATATATATCAAGCACGTAAATAAAAAATACACCCAGATGATTACTCACTGTAATCTCCACATATACCTAAGTAATATATATAGGTAATCTACTAATTACCTAAGAGACAAGGAATCCTAAGTCCATTTAGGCCAACGAATCGTGTCTCTTTGTTACATGTATTTTTCTAAACCTGCTCTAATACCACATTAAACACCCGACGTCTATACTCACTCTATCCAAGAGTATCACTGGGTAATACTATTGGTTAATATGAATAATGAGGATATAATCGGTACATGCATGAATACTCTTTTGGACTAACATCGGTACATTACTCAAATCATAAGGCACTGACCATACATGTACATGGTCTTAGTATAAAGCAATAAATATATGTGCTTCCAGGAAAGAACAATGCATAAACACGTAATATAAATAGAGTACATAGAATTAGAACATAGCAAATAAAATAAAATATAACATGTCACAAAATAAAAAGACCAGGAGATCTAAAAAATAGTAGTCTCTAGCCCACTATATACATAAATCATCATAACACATCATAATATATACATCACTGAGGCTACGAAGTACATAAGAATTATTCTAATGTAAATAATAGCCTCCAAAAGTCCCACTAAGCCATGAAATCACTTCATACAAGTACCTATAATGTCTTAGGCCGACTTGAGCATTATAAAGAACAAATAGGTCAGACTATGTCTACAATGATATGAGAATGGAGATAAATAACATAATGCATGCATATGTCCATGGATATGTGTATAAGTCAATCATCCCAGTAATTCATATAATCAAGTAGTGTATCATACATCCATCAATCCATCAACTATTACAATCACATATATATTCAAATAAAATATATCATACATATATAATCTCAAATACAGTGGTGATGGGAACTGGCTGTACGACAAAAAGTGGCCCGAAGTAGAGTCATATATCAAGGTCCAATACTATGGTGATGTGTATAAATCGTACATGCCCATCTATCACTCCGTATAGAACCAGACAGGAGACTTATGGCTATCCACCTGCTCCAGAGCATATAATTTACCCTTCGAATCCCCTCATGCAGTCTTTAGTTACTTCATGGTAATCATAATAACATCCACCAGTGTACTCATCAACGAGAGAACTTTATGTCGCACCCTGGTTCTGACTCCTATGGTAACAGACCATTAGCCTAGGTGACACGAAGGTCTAAGGGTCTCCCGCCTTTAAATAATTACTAAAGGTATCATAGATCTGGGGCGCGACCCCAAAATCAAGCAATTAGGATAGGTGCTCCTAATATGGTTCTCTCCAAAACCAAAAACCAGGAGTACATCATGATAGACCAACACATAATATCCACATATATTTAGGTATCCCACCTAACTCAAATCAATGATCTTGCTTAACACCATGAACATCACCTCGTGTAAGTAAATCCCATTATACCTATTCCTATCATATAAATGATATCTACTCACAATGAATAACCGAATAAATAACACAGCGACATCCTACACAATCGTGTGATACTCAATCGTTTATCCACTGCTTATAAACTACACCTAATCCATATAATATTCTATATGACGAGTCCAATGAATAACTGGAGAAATATTATTGAAAGTTATATACCATATGGTATTATGACTCTTTTTATTTAGATTCCTCGTTACACAGAAATCACAATTGCATAAATGATCTATTAAATATTTATATTTATAGAAAATATTAGATATTTATCTTTAAAGCATTTAAATAATTATATAAATAAAAGATATATATATATATATAATACAAAGAAATACTCAATTCAATACATAAACTTCTTTACTATATGAGATCCTATACATTTCAATCAAATCAATAAACAAACAGCACCAGCCTTTAATTAATTATTAGTATTCATATAGGATTTTTAAACAATTATATTAATCTCTAAATCAATTTATTGATTGATAATTCTCATTAATGAATTTAATAATTAATATAAATAATATTCTACCTTGGAACGTGTATAGACTTACATATATATAAATTTATATAATTTACATGTATTTATTTTATTTGTAAAATAAATATTTACTAAATTTCATTAATGATTCATTTCAATAGTATTGTTATATTACTTCATAGAATTATCAAAATTCACTTAATTATATATCTAATTTAGTTATAGAGTACGGGGTTGTTGTTATATATTTTATTCAATTTATTTATAATTATTATATGTATAACAAAGCATTGGTTGTGCTACCAGTTGCACCACTGATCAAACCCTAGCGGTCAACCGGTGGCCCTGTCGGTGTCACAACAGCGGAAGCCTCATTTGATTTTCTTCGATCATATTTAGACCTCCATCCTTACTACCTTCTTCTTCGGTTTGATGCACACTCATATACCCAACGATATTATAATCCCATCATATCCATAAACATTCAAATACCACATATAATTCAAAATCATTACCAATAGGCATAGTTTCATTGACAGCAAATGTTCATCCTCAATAATGCAAACACAGCAATATATTCCAAGCACGCTTATATTAAAATAGGCATATAGGTGACTTATAGTACTCACCTGAAGATGTAGAGTTCCTATTTCACTTTAGCTCCACTTTCTACCTTGCTTGCTCTTCGTTGAAAGTTTCCAGTTCAAACTATTGATGATCAAAACTTCGGATTTCACCTTAAGTGTTGGTGTAAATTAGTGTCTTGAAGCTTATGATCGAGTATGGGAATTTCTAGTAATTCATTTGCTTTATTTGGAAATTTTAGAGGAGGAGGCAAGGGCTTGGATCAATTTCGAAAATGAAGAGCAAGCTACATGATGCCTATATTTGTGAACGTGAACTTGTATATATAAAATAGGGGTGAAGAGTCTGGATTTAGAGATCTCTGGATCTCATGTAGTAATATATTTTCATTTTAGGCTAAGCTAAGTTGGGCTTGGGTTTGTTCTTATTATTAATTCATTTTCTTCCTTTTCTTCTTCTTTCTTTTCATAAAAAAAATTTACACTCCCAATTTCTAACCCAAATATTTATCCAGTAAATTAGATTATATTCTCATAACATTATGTTGCTTATTTACATTGGTAAACATTTCTATAATTTTACTTATTTAATTTGATCGTTTCCTTTAAACTACTCTTTAAAATCATTAATTAATTAAATTTCAAATTCCTTTGATATTTAAAAATTAAAATTCTATTTATTATTATAATAAATTTTTAACCTAAAAATTTATTCTTTATAAAATTTATTCATCATTTCATTTTATATTACTATTAACTTATAATAAATAAATTATCGAATCAATATTTATCAATAACAATATTCTTTTCAATTCAATAAAATTATTTTCCATTTAATCTTTAGATCCTTCAAAAATTTCATATTTATTGTATTAAAATAGATTTCATTGTTTAATCTTTATTATTAAATTTCCTAATTAAATGCATATTGACAATGGGTTTTTACTGTTTGCGCCAAAATTGGTCACAAACCCCAAGTATCATGAAAGCACCAATATATGAATATAAATCAACAATATTCAAGCACAAATCATAGATCTAAGCTAACAACAAACAACATTCCAGAAATAACGAACATAAACACAAGATTTATAGTAGTTCGGCTATCTTCAGCCTACGTCCACTTCGATTGGTAACCCTTTATTGGTTTTCCTTGCTGGCTACAGATGATTACAATGATTACAACGACGGAATTTGAGTACAACAGTGATGGTAAGGTGTAGAATTGAATCCGGCAGAGTCTGGACGTTGAATGGCCAAAAGATTCCTTTTCTATAGGTTCTAAGGGGCTATTTATAGGTGTAGGAGGCTGATATCACGCTCAAACTTCTAGAGACTCCTTCTGGCACATGAGTGGGCTCACGCGACGGATCCCGGAAAGTTTCTACTCGATCCGTGATCGATACGAACCAATTTCGTATCGATCAAGAAATGATCCAATCAAGCTGAAACTTGGCAGGAATGTTCTTTAGCTTGTACGTTAGCTCCAGTGAAAATTTCATAGCATTTGGACCTGTGGTTTGGGATATATAATCGATGCAATTTTCTATACTTTGGAGGCTGTCGACTTCGAATCCATGGTTTGTATCCATCCCCTTCGCATCGATCAGAAGGACATGCATGGGATGACGTGGCGTGAGCTTCCTGGATCGATCCAATTTTTGCGGCGAGTTGATCGAGTCGTTCCGAGGCTTTCGCCTTGTTTGCATCGACACGTTCACATCAATTACTGGGGGTATCGATGCCTCTGTTCGCATCGATGATTAGAGCGTGCCGTTTTATATTGATCGCTGAAGGAGTGCACTATTCGTATCGGTCGATCTTTGGGGATCGAAACAAACAGCGAGCGTTGGATCGATGCGAACCAGATCGACATGAACAGTGCAAGTGGAGTGCGAACAATATCGATATGATCTGAACCAATGCGATGACTCCAGATCGATTCGAACATATGGGTATGAACAATCCATCATGCATGAATCTGATCGATACGGACCTGATGGATTCGAATATATTAAGGCGATGTCTCTCTGGTGGATGCAAATCTGATGGATTCGAATAGACCATCACCTCGGCTCTTCGATGGATACGAACAGCATATTTCTTTTACCTCGTATCGATCATATCTCCTTCATACGGACTCCGATTAACCTGAAATTTGAAATGTAGTATCATCATTCCCAATCGATTCCGACCTGATGGGAGCTCGGCCAAATTTCAATGAAATCGATCATCGCCTTATTTCCAATCAATCCTGATATCCATCATTTCTTGCCAATTTGTTGGTATTCCAGCCTTGACCAAAAGGTGGGACAACATTTGCCCCCCAAAACATGCCTTGTGGTAAGAAGGTGTGTTTTGAATAACTCTGAATCCGACATCCAAAGTCCATAGGCAATCCCATATCCATCCGAACTAGATAACCGAGTCTTAACCCAACTTTGTCCAATAACCAGTAATCGAATCCATGACGTCTCCTGGCCAATATCCGAATCCGTAACCTCTCCAGGTTCGTGCCAGGTGTAATCTACACCCGATGGCTTTGGTCCAATGTCCCTGGACATTGAATCATTCTCTTTGGGTTCTTGCCAAGCGCAATCCATATTTGACAACCATGGTCCAGTGTCCCTGGACGTTGAGTAATTCCATGGCTTAAGTCCTAAACCGAATCCTGGCCACTTCGAACCCTTGTCGAGCATAGTCCATACTCGACGACTCGAAACAATAGCCAATAACGTAGGGCCTAAGTCCTTGGCCGAATCCTGGTCTCTCTGGATCCTTGTTGAGCATAGTCCATGCTCAAGGACCTGAAATAATAACCGATAATATAGGGCCTAAGTCCTAGGCCGAATCCTGGTCGCTCCATACCCTTGTCGAGTATAGCCCATACTCAATGACCTGAGTAAGCCGATTTACCACATTCGGGTAAAGCGACTCACCCCTTGCCAGGTATAATCCATACCTAACGACTGTTTACCAAAAACCAGAAAAAAATCCAATCAAATCCAATCCAAAATCCAAATCAAACCAGAAAATCAGAAATCCGAACCAATTTCCAAAATAGAAAATAATCATCCAAACGAGAATCCAAGCCAGAAAGCAAAAAAACTAGGAGTTTAAACCGAACTCCAAAATAGAGCCAGAAAAAACGAGTATCCAACCCACAAATGGAAAACAGATTTCACAAACCATAGCATCGCGGTCCACCACCATTCGGAGCATGCCTAGGGGCCATCTCCGTCCCCGTACATGTATAAATGATTTTTTCGTTTGCCAGTGGCTTGCTACTTATTTCATAACATCCCAGTCAATTTATAACCAATCGGCCATCATCCCTGGGCCTCACACCATCATGGTATGAGGTAGATGGTGGTTGCTCCTGCTCCACCGCTACATTCTGAGCCCCAACATACTGCCTCAATTGCCCATTCCTCACATGCTCCTCAATTATGTCCTTTAAGTGCCTGCAACTGTTGGTATCATGTCTATCCAAATCATGGAAGAGACAGTGCTTTCCTGAGGCCCATTCACGTTCAGATGGTTCTCCCCATGTCGGCCTTCGATAGGGAAGGCGATTATGGGTCTACATAAATTACCGCTCCAGCGTCTCATTTAATCCTGTGTATGTGGAAAACTTTGGATCCTTCCATCGCTTCCTAGTTTTCTTGAATTGTCATCCAGCTTCATTTTTCCTTTTCCTTTATCTCTGTTTAAGCCTCCGTTGGATGGTCCTCCACCCTCAGTCGCATTCACCTCCTTTAACTTTAAGTCCATACATGCATCTTCTTGCCAAAGGCATCTTTCAGCTTCATGAAAGAATTCTTCAAGATCCATTGGTGGGTCTCGTATTAAAGATACCTTGAAATTCAAATCCTCTCTAACTCCTGAAAATGCTGCCATTAGAACCATTGATGGATCTAGACGATCCACCGAAGCAACTGCTGCATTGAACCGAGTCAGGAAAGCTCTAAGTGACTCATCCGTCCTTTGCTTGATTGACGTTAGTGTCGTCACGTTCTTTGGAAACTTGATATGAACCCGAAATTGCCCTAAAACCTGTCCACTAACTCCGTCCATGTTCTGATGGATCCCTCTTCCAGCTACCTGAACCACATCGCAGCTATATCCGTCAAGTAGAGAGGGAAACATCGGGCCATAACTTCCGTCGATGCCCCCAGCACTTCTGTGTTTGGTGTATCTCATCAGATGATCTGTAGGGTCAGCCTTGCCATTGTGCACTTCCACGCTAGGTAGCTTGAACTCAGGTGGATTCCGAGCTATCCTGATTTCCCAAGTAAACGAAATCTTATTCACTCCTTCCAAATCTCTATTGGTCAAACCTCCATGCATAGTTCTCCTAATAATCTCAGCTAATCCAGCATTGTCTATCAAAGGTTTCCCCCTATGCCCCCGAGAGAATTCTGGTACATATTCCTCATGTGGTTCATTAATGTTAGCGCTTGCTCTAGCCTGTTAAGCTCCATCCAAAGGTCTTCCAGTGTCAGATCCTGCGAGCCTGCCCCCAAGCCCTCGGTTATTGCCTTCTGGCTCTGTATTCTGTCCTCCATTGGGATCCTCAACCCTAGCTCCTTGTTCCAGATTCAGATTCACAGCTGCTATAGTCGGTCCTAAGTTCTGTGTTCCTGCAGCTCTTATCTGTTCAAAGAAAGTCCGCATCATATCCTGTTGACTTTTCAACAATCTCTCATGCAATGAATTTGCCATAGCTTCCATCTCGTCCCTAATAATATTGATAGAAGCTTGTCCTTCTCCCGCTCCGGAGGATGCCTCTTGACTTCCTCCTTGTTGGCTTCGCTCAGCTCTTTCTCTTCTGCTTGTTTGTCGAGTAATTGTCTTTCAAATCTAATTCCTTCAAGCATTCAAATCTTGATTCCGAATCTAATATAGCTAGTGCTAGTCCATTCTCAGTGAAAGTACCAAAGTGTTTGCGCCAAAATTGGTCACAAACCCCAAGTATCGTGAAGCACCAATATGTGAATATAAACCAACAATATTCGAGCAAAAATCATAGATCTAAGCTAGCAACAAACAACAATTCAGAAATAACGAACAAAAACACAAGATTTATAGTGGTTCAGCTATCTCCGGCCTATGTCCACTTCGAATGGTTACCCTTTATTGATTTTCCTTGCTGGCTACAGATTATTACAGCGATTACAACGAAGGAATTTGAGTACAACAGTGATGGTAAGGTGTAGAATTGAATCCAGCAGAGTCTGGACGTTGAATAGCTAAAAGATCCCTTTTCTGTAGGTTCCAAGGCGCTATTTATAGGTGTAGGAGGCTGACGCGACGGATCTAGGAAAGTTTCAACTCGATCCGTGATTGATACGAACCAATTTCGTATCGATCAAGAAATGATCCAATCGGGTTGAAACTTGGCAAGAATGTTCTTTAGTTTATACGTAAGCTTCTATGAAAATTTCGTAGCATTTCGACCTGTGGTTTAGGAGATATGATCGATGCAATTTTGTATTCTTCGAAGGCTGTCGACTTCGAATCCATGGTTCATATCCATCCCCTTCGTATCGATCAGAAGCACGTGCGCATGGGATGACGTGGCGCGAGCTTCCTGGATCGATCCAATTTTTGCGACAAGTTGATCGAGTCGTTCGAAGGCTTTCGCCTTGTTTGCATCGACATGTTCGCATCAATAACTGGGGTATTGATGACTCTATTCGAATTGATGATTAGTGCGTGCCGTTACATACCGATCGCTGAAGGAGTGCACTATTCGTATCAATCGATCTTTGGGGATCGATACGAACAGCGAACATTGGATCGATGCGAAACAGATCGACACGAACAGTGCAAGTGGAGTGCGAAAAGTATCGATATGATCAGAACCAATGTGATGACTCCGGATTGATTCGAACATATGGATACGAACAATCGAGCATGCACGAATATGATCGATACAGACCTGATGGATTTGAATAGATTGAGGCGATGTCACTCTGGTGGATACGAATATGATGGATTCGAATAGACCATCACCTTGTCTCTTCGATGGATACGTACAACATATTTATTTTACCTTGTATCGATCATATCTCCTTCATACGGACTCCGATTAACCTGAGATTTGAAACGTAGTCTCTCCTATCCCTTATCATCATTCCCAATCGATTTCGTACGGATCGGAGCTTGGCCAAATTTCAATGAAATCGATCATCGCCTTATTTCTAATCAATCTTCAATCTTGATATCCATCATTTTTTGCTAATTTGTTGGTATTACAGCCTTGACCAAAAGGTGGGATAACATTTACAAGTTGTTACTTCCTTAAAAGCTCTGCCTCTTTCGAAGGCATTCTGCTATAAGGTCAGCTAAATGGTTTAGCTCTTGGTATCGACTAATTCTAGAATTCAATACCTCTCGATGGTGGTATTCCTGAAACTAATTCAGACATGTCCATGAAATCTCTCACCATTCATACTTCTATAACTTTAGCTTCCTTCGGGATTAAGGAAAACACATCAAGTCTTGGTTCTTTTAGAGTTATAATTACCATCATGCTTCAGTTAGCATGTCTCAATATTATAGTTCTTTTAGCACAATATATATTCATGTCATAATGCTTTAATAAATCCAACCCCAAAATAATTTTGAAGCCTATGAGGTCAAATATGAAAAGAACAGACAAATCGACCTAACTCAATCTCTAGGTTAGTGCACTTAAATGTTTAGAATGGCTGGCATATCACCCTATTGGATTAACTACATGAACGGAAATAATGAAGTTGGTTATCTCTAACCTAAGACTATTGACAACTCCTTTGTTATAATGAAGATATAACACCGATATTAAATAGTACTCTAACAAAAGTACCGAAAATCAAGGTTTACCTACCAGGATTTTTCCTTTGCCTTTTCCTTTGGTAGATGGACCTCCTTTCAACCCTTCCAAAGAATCACAAACTTCTTTTTGAAAAATATTATTATTGACTTTTAAAATCTCACATTCTTTAGATAATTCTAAATGCTCTTTAATTAAAGCTTCAATCTCTTTTTCAAGAGGCAAAATTAAAGAACTATAATTATGTAAAGAATTTTCCAAAAAAGTATTTTTGTTTTGCAAAACATTGATTTCCTCTAGAAGATCATTGTTTTTATCTTCTAAATGCTCATTTTCTTTTTGTAGGAAATCTTTTGTAAAACAAGCTCCTCCGCGGTATTTTCAAAACATTTGGTTTGTTTTACCGAAAATTTATTTTCCTCTTTTGAATTGGAAATTCTTGCTCACAATCTTTTAACTTTGCTAAAGCTATTGTATTAACTTTATTCAAAGTTTCACAATCTTTTAATAATTCATCGTATGCTAACAGAAGAACTTTACATAAAGAATATAAACATACCGATTGCGATCTAAGTTTAGCCATAAAGCATTTATTTGTTTGCTCCTTTGATTCTTCTTTATTGCTCTTTCTCTTCCTATTGCCTTGACTAGATCTCTTTATGGCCATTTATTCTAGGATGTTGTTACGATCTCTAGAATCCCAAGCTTTAATACCATGTAAGTCACTATGCTCTGATACCTAATGTAAGTGACTGTGCTATAGGATCGTGTAATATAGATAAACTACTTGTGCGGAATAAGTAAGTAAATAGTAAAAGCTGTAAAGTAAATGACACCAGAGATTTTTATACTGGTTTGAACTCCCGTTCTACGTCCAGTCCCAGACTCCTTCTGGAATTAAACTCGCAACCCTCAATTAACCCAAAGGAATAGTTTTACACCGCCTGAGTAACCGAACAGGACTTCTACCGCCTAACCAGCCGAATAGAATTTCTACCGCCTAAGTAACTGAACAGGAATTCTTTACAAATAACAAAAGTATCAGACTATAGTATGCTAAAATAGCACTGATAAGTCAATTAAATGCAATCTTCCTATAATCTTCTCCTTTATGATACATAGTGTAATGTGCTTTAAGAATTGTGGAAGATAGAGTGATCAACGGTCAGAGAATGTAAGCAGTTTGAGTATAGTTTGAAAATATAGAATATATAAGAATTCAAGAATATTAAAATTAGTTTCGGTGAATTGTTTATTGAATTCTAAAATCTATTTATAGAGATTAAAGAGTTGCAACCATTTTCGAAAGATAATGATGAAAAGAAATAGGTGCAACTATTAGTTTGAAGATATTTCTCTGTTTCTCTTCGGTGAAGAGAAGTGTCTTTTAGAAAAATAGCCGTTAAAGATATTCAGCCGGTTGACATTATTAATCAAAATCGTAAACAGTATGGAAACATGCCATTTTTGGCCTGATTCAGCTGGCTGAATGAAGCAATTCAGCCGGTTGAATAAAACAATTCAGCCGGTTGAAACTTCATATCAATTTATGAAATGTTTCAGCATTCAGCCGTCTGAATGGTATTATTCAGCCGGCTGAATTATAGCCGGTGACAAAAATAATCATAGCTCATTTGTTTAGAGCACTTGCCTTCTAAACTAGTGACCCGGGTTCGTGCCCCGCTCCATGCAATTTTTGAAAACTTAATTTTTTTTATTTAAAATATGAATGTATATGTGTGTATACCATTTTGAGAAGATTTTAACATTTATAAACTCTAGACACGACACTCTATGACTAATAATACTTTGTTTGTCACCTTTGTCTTGTCTCTATCGTGTATATCTCTTCTTGTATCTTCATGTACAAAGTTTCATCCTTTTTGTACCGTGTATCTTCATTTGGAACGTATTTGTTTGTCTCTTTTTGATGCTCATGTACCTGCAAATTAGCTTAGAGATTCTTTGGAATAATTATATGGTTGGTGTCATTAAAACCCAACAATTGAGGTTCTAACATTCTCCTCCTTTTTGATGATGACAATTACATAATTTTTTTTAAAAAAAATATTCATTCTATATATAAAACAATATTAGTATGTTTAAAGCTCCCCCAGGCATAACATCACCCCTAAGTATAATATCTTCCTCTATCAATATGCATATGAATTTCTTCCTCTTTATCATTATAAAAAAGAATGAGGGAATATAATAAATTTTATAAAAAGTCTTGAAAATAGCGGGATAAACTCAATATTAATTATGGAGAATAAAATATATTTTGTCATATTGCTGAAGTCCATATTTCATTGTAAGCACGTAATTCTATTAAACGTATGGAACATCCTTTAAAATTCTGAAATCTATCCTTTTCCTTTTGTTTCTCCGAGTACCTGCAATAAATAATAATCATTTTTGGTACCCACTTACTATGTTAGGGTCCGAGGGTTAACCGTAGGATGAAAACCTTACCAAAATAGGTGTGGTTGTATCCAAAAAAATAATGAAACAATTTTAAAATAACTACTACTTATAATCTAAGGTATCAGAAAAACAATTAACATTTAAAGCATGTGATACTAAGTTTCTTATGATTACCTAATTTTTAGGAAACCATACCCATTTGGGTGTGGTTGAACCTTTATAGATATAGTTTTCATTACAAATCACATTCTTATAGTAGTTGCTAATATAAAGTTGTTTATCATGATCAATCATATTAGCTGGAATCCATATCTTAATACTATTAGTCATTAGCTTAGTACTTGAAGAATAATTTCTAACATTTCTAAACAAATTACTATTGTGATTATAACTGGTTTTAAAACTATCTTGTTTACTAGCACTAGCGCTAAAAGTAGTATACAAGAATGCATATCTAGTACTATTTGTGACGACCCGAAAATTTTTAGCAATTGAAATTGGAATATTCAATTAATTTTGAATATTAAATGTTAATTTTTAACTTGAATTCAAATATCACCAATTATTTGATAATTAAATTATTTAATTAAATAAGTTGAAGTTGGGTAAAAGGTTGAATCTAGAGTTTTAAAGCCTGATAAAAATAATTTGAAGGCTTGTAAAATTTATATTGATAACACCGAAGATAGTAAAGGTGTTGAAATTAAATTTGGAAGTGTTTTTGTTGAGTTTTGAAATTTATATCGTTTAAATTGAATTTAAAAATAGCCATCCGAGAAACAGTCTCAGAATTCGACGAAACCAGTTCCATTGGATCCGTAATATTGAATTATTATCGGATTTCGAATTTTTTGTTGATCGGAGTTAGTGTGTGAGTGTACGATATATAAACGCGCTGAGAATTTATTGCTAATAATCTAATGAAATTTAATTTAAATAGTCAAGCTTCTCTAATACGCCATCTCATATTCGTTTTAATCACGCTACCCTTATCTTCCATCGTACACTTCTCGTCCCTTCTAAAAACTGCTGGTTCCTTTCTCGTTTATGCAATTCAATTTCAATCTTTATCAAACGAAAAGAAAACATAAAATCGACCGAAGCCTATAAAAAAATGGCAAACGGGGTTTGTAAGAGAATTAAAATCACGAGTTCCCCTCTTCTTCTTCTGTTCGAAACCCAGTCGCCTCCTCCTTCAATTTCGAATCGGCAAAATCAAAACCCTAGCTCCCTCTTTTCTATGTTTTTTTTAATTGAAACCGAAACCCAGAAGAGAATAAGTGAAGGACCGAAGTCGATTTCGACTTCGACAAAGGGGGTCACGATTAAATCGCGTAGCAACCTGAGGCGGTGTCGACGAGGTGGGGTTCTCGTTTCGTGATGGCGATTAGAATCGAGCTCAGGTTCGACGCGACGACTTCGGGAGGATTTCAAAGTTCATCGACATCGCAGTCTTGCTGTGAAGTTCTCGAGTATCGAGGTGGAGGCGCGTTGCTCGTGGGAAGTTGCGATGCTCGGGTTCGTTTCCAATGGAGGTCGCGATCTTCTTTGGAGTTTTCGTGTGTGCTGCAGTGATTTTGAGGTAAGGTATTCCTTTATTTAAATTTATCTATACACATGAGTTTTTAATTAATATATATATATGAAACAGTAACAGTAGGATTATATGTAAGTTTGAACATATAATTTTATGTTGAACAGTGAAAATAGATATATTCATATTTGTATTTTAGTTTGCTTTTATATATAGTAAAAGTAGAAATATATAGTTAAAACATAGGAATATACGACATTCCAATGGTAATGCAGATCACTTTATAGGCGTATGAGGTTTTCCAAAAAGTGAAAACTAAAATCATATAGACATGCACACATTTTACTTTACTGGTCTATAAAAAAAATATTATTAAGGTGATTAATTTGTTTCACTAACATATCTAATTTATTTTAGTTCTGATACTAATTTCTTAAACAAAAATAGATTGAATAAAATTTTTGTTAATTAAATTTTACTTTTTCAAAATGGAAATTAATTTATTCGATTGATCAAATATTAACGAAGCATCTAATGATTTTACAAGGTCTGAAAATCGAGAAAAAAAGACCAAGGCAATATTGACGTGGATTGAAAATAAAAGCAAAGGTGAGTTAATCTCACTCAGTTTAAATTTAAATTTAAAATGATTGAATTTAAATAATTGATTGTAAGGTTGAATTGATTGATGTGATATAGTATAGTATAATTTGTAATTGGCATATTATGTGATGCTAACGTCTGTGGATGCAGGGAAAACAGGTTGGAGGGATCCAACTGGGTCCCTCAACATTTATTTAAATTATTTAGCATTCTCTGTTGTGATTATTGGATATTCTATGATGAGTTATATTAGAATATTGAATGTTATGATTCAATTGGATATAATTGGGTATAATGAATTACCAAAATATATGAATTGGATTTTGAAAAAAATATAAAGGAAGTAAAATTGCAAGTAAAGTAACTATAGGGAAATTTGAATAAATTTAAGAATGAATTGGAGAAGAAATAAAGTGATTTAAATTTTTAATAAATGAATTGCGAGTATAGAAAGGAATTTTTTTTTGAATAAACAGGAAATTAATGAATTTTAAAAATTCAGTGTTATTATTCAGAAGGACAAGCATTTATTTAAAAGTTAAGATTTAAATTATTGGAAAAAAAACCGGAATTTGCAAGTTAAAAGTTAAAATCAAATGAAAAATAATAACAACAACAATAATTAAGTCCATACTTAATGGATTTTGAAATGAATTCAGTAATTAAAGAAATTTATTTCAATGGAAATAAATTGGGAATCAATTTGGAAAATTGATTTAAGTGATTGAGATTGAAAATTCTCCTTGAATAACCAAGTACGTTTTTAAAGTAAATTTTTAAATATAAATTAAATGTTTTAAAGTTGTTTTTAAAGGAAGCAAGTTTTGTAAAATTTATTATTTCTAATATGTAAAGTCTAAAGTAAGTATTTTCTTTTAATCTAATTATAAGAAGTAACTTAGTATGTTGTTTTAAAAGAAGAAATCTAGATTTTATATTTTATTAAGTAACCTTATTTTCAAAAATTCATATAATGTGTATTTTAACATATTATCTAAGTAGTTTTATTCTAAGTGTTTTAAAGTATATATATAGTTCAAAGTAAAGTATTTAAAAATATTTTTTAAAAATCTATTTTTGTGCTTGGGATTTCAGAGGAGATGGTAAATATTCGGAAAAGTTTATCCTGAAAGGAAAGATGGTTTTGAAACTGCTTTCAAAGGATTGAAAATAGAAATATATCTTTGAGGATATTTTAAGATAAATAAATAATGTGGAAAATTATTTATTGTTTGATGGATGTTTGTGAATTATTAATTGATAGTTAAATCACCGACTATCAATATTGGACAATGCGTTGATCGTTTCGTAGAGACCTGGATCGAGATTTATTTCTCGAAAACCACTTCGATCCGGTTTGTACGTTTTCATGCGAAAAACGATTTTTGGATTCGAAGATGGAGCAGTGAAGAGCAAGGGCTAGTCGCTACTAATCCTGAGGATATTTCCAAAATGGATGTAGTAGGAATAGTGCCTTCGGTTTTGTTCGAACCCGGGACGGACTTGAATGGATGAATGCTTGCGAAACATCGTCAGGTGGGCGATGGGCATTCTAAGTGAAAACATTCTAAAGGTAACGCTTAGCCTCAAGCCTCATCAAATGGGAATGACTGAAAATCAGGGGATATGCAGCAAGGTTAGGTGGGTCATGCCCAAGCAGGACAAGATATTCCCCTGTCTAGATGTCCTTTTTATATATTTCGGCTTAGTGGGTGGTTGGTCGCGCCAACCCGGGGTTTATCTTGTTCGGGACTGTTCAGTAAGGAATGGTTTCGGCCTTGTGTTGCAGGGGATGAAGGGAGTAATCGTAGGTACGGTGATCTAGGCCTCGTACTGTGACAGGTGGTACCCCAGTGCCTAGTCATTAGTTGGAAATCCATTCTCCCTACGAGCCTTGTTCGAGTTTTGTTTGTATTACCCACTTTTGTGGCTAGTAGTTGGAATTTAATCATGTAACAATTTCGGCTATTTTACAAGTATTTGTATATAGACCCTATTATAATATCAGAGGATTTCTATAAAAAGTGTTTTAGCTATCGTAAGGTAAAAACCCGACATGTTTATTTGTGGCGCGGTCTTACGAGATGCTTTTGTTTTCAAAGGATTTTTGAAACTTTAATAATCAATTGGGTGTGATTTTCTCACGCTGGTATTCCAGACTGACTCGGGTATTATTTAACTATAATGCTCGGGTCAGACCGAGTATTATAGAATACAGGTTATGATGCATTGGAGCTCAGGGGACGAGCAGGATGGCGATACGTACTACCGTACTTGTATATATAGACATATTCCGCTGTGTTGAGTCGCTGTTATGGTTGTGAGCTATGACTGATGTACTATGATGATGTAATATATGTAAATAGATATATTTGATTTTGAGTAAAGATTATTTATTATCTATTATATTTTATTCCGCTGCGATGGTTAGATTCTGATGTTGATTTTGTTTTCTCTTCTTCTACCTCTTCTTCTTTAACCCAAAATGGTTCGTATTTCTGTACAACTTGAGTTGATTTAGGTAGAATAGTGTTGACTCAAGGGGTACGGATTTGCGGGTCGTTACAGTTGCTATCAGAGCATAGGTTGGAGATAACCTTGGCTCTGGTGGGAATTACTCATTTAGAATAGAGTCTGTAGTACTCTATAATGAGTTTGAGCGTATTAATAAATACGAGCGCGTATTTGTTAGTGAATATAAATTGTTTTAATATTGTGTTGATCGGTTTATTGAGTGGCATATGAACCTTCGTCGGCACAGTCTGGACAACTGTATCGAAAGGGTTTCTAAACACTTGAATAGAACAATCGACACAGTATTGTTTTAAATATGGGTGAATGAAATAATTTTATCCAAAATATATTTTTGATATAAAGAAGTTTTTGGTAAACTATATAGCTATTATATGGTTGCTTGGATGTTAGGAATGATGGTATTTAAAGTATCATCATTGTTAAGTGAAAATTTAACTAGAAATTGGAAATATAACCAAAGTTTGAAGGAATAAATTCATTATAAAATGAAATTCATAAATATGGATTATAAATGTAAATAGTAAATGGAAATATAATTAAATGGGAATTTGTATAAGCCTAAACTGTACAAATGAATTTTAGTTAAAATTTGAATTAAAACAGAATTTGAAATTGTAAAACCCAGAGGTTTAGAAAGTATTTTGAAGATAAATAATAGCCTTATTGTTTTGGAGGTTATTTCTGAAAGGAAATTTGTTTTAAAATGGATTTTGAAGGTGATATAGCATTGAATTCACTTCAGTCGTTGGAAAATAACTTCGGTGATGACTGGAGCATCATCGAGGTTTATTTTCGAGTTTCTAAGTGATAGATTGCTGCCAAATTGATTTGTTCAGGAAAACCTGTTTTTTTTTTTTAATTTCAAAGGAAATTTGTTGGAAATAAAAACCAAGATTGGTTTAAAAATTTGAGAAGTGTGATTTGGGATATTGGAGATTTCAAAATGATTTGAAAGCAAAAGCCGGGTGCTTAAAAAAAATCCTGATGAGATAAATTGTAAGCTTATAAGTTGAGATGATTTTTAAATCAGGAAGGAAATATAAGCTTTGGATGTTGGAATTTAAATTTAAAGTGAAAAGTTAAAAATGGGATTAACTTGGATTGGGTAATAAAATTTAACTGGATTGAAAATTTATTTAAATAGGCTGAAATAATATCCATTTGTATTCGAATCAAGTTGAAATTGAATTGAGTTAAATAAATCCGAGTAAAAATAAAATTTAATTGGAATAAGAATAACGTGTAAAAGAGTTATAACACATGAAATAAAATATGCTTGGAATATAAATAAGCATGAAGCTTGAGTTAAAATAAAGGATGAATATATTCAAGTCTAGAATGAATGGAATTGTGTAAATACTAAGTTGTGACTTATTAAATTTGAAAAGTGAGATACAAAATTCCAAAATAAATATAGTTTGATGTTTTGGGAAATAAAACAAAATCCAAACTTGAATAATAAAATAAATTTGAACTTAAGAAATTAAATGGAGAGATTTTGAGATTAAAATCAAGTTCTGGATTATAAGTTGGGGAAAAACTAATGAGATCATAAAATAATTAGTAAAATATGTAATGGAAACCTAATGGGGTTAAATAAAGGCTGAATTGAGAGTTTTGATGAAGTTGGAAAATAAACTCAAGTTGTAAATTAAATTCGACTTAAATTGTCGATGAAGTAAATATAATTGAAGAAGTGCTAACAAATTAAATATAATTAGGAATGCATAGAATAACAATGAATTTGGATTGAAATAATAATGGTTTGTACTGAGAATAAAATCCAAATATGTGGAAATAAATTGGATATGGCCTTGTAATAAATTGAGTTAAGCTGAGTATAAAAGAGAAAATTTACTTGTAAGATGAAAATGAGCTTAAGAGTAAATTAGAATAAATTAAGGATAATGGGCTTAAGCTAAATGAATGAAGGAAAGTTGAATTGAATTCAACTTAAAAACCAAGTTTAAAGATATTGGATGGAATTTAAACCAAGTAAAAAAAAAATTTGGATTGGAATAAAATTTGGTGGGTTGTAAATAATATTTAAGGAAATAAACATTTAAAATGAATTGAATGTGGATAAACTAATTATATTGAATAAATAAATGATGGAATAAATAAGTATCAAATGAAATGTGGTTTAAATAAGTTGAGAAATGGTTATTGAATGAAATAGCTTGGATTGTCTTCGAGCTAAATAAAATAGTTTGGAATAAACAAATATGGAATGAAATGTAAACGAATGGATTGTAAATGGAAATTTAAATGGAATGTGTCAAGCTAAATAAATGATTGTGACTAGATTAAGATAAGAGGGGATTTAATTAGTAATGAAGATGAACCTAAGCTGTTAATAGTTTTGGATGAACTAGTTTGGTAATAACATGAAATACAAGTGAATGCATTCAAAATTTGATGTACATTGAAATGAGAATATTTAGATTATGAATAAATTTGAAAATGAAATAGGATTAAGTAGAAATCGAGTTAAAATCCATTTAAACTGGTTATAAAACATAAATATTTGGTTGTTCACATAGATCTTGTTAAATTTGCATAGAATAAATATCATTGGATCTAAATGGAAGTAATTAAAATTTCTATGAGTTGATAGAAGTAAAATAAATTGATTTTGAAAGCAATTGGATTAAATATGAGTTCAATTTGCTTAAGAATAAATTAAAAGTAAGCAATTGAATTCTAAACCATTCAAATTGATGGAATTGTATACGAATGAATCGAAAACCATCCGAATTGAGTGAAAATGGTTATAAATAAATTGGAACAGTTGAATCAGCATGGAAACTATATAAATTGCTTACAGAAAAATGTTTAGTATGAGTTTCTTTTAGAATTCATATGTTTTAACTATTATAAATAAGTGAAATATAGTTAAATTGCATATATTTGGCACTTACATGTTTAAATTGAGTAAGTGCAGGTATCTGGGGAGCCGTGTGGCTAGATTTGGTTGTGCTATTTGCTAAAAATAATTAGCCACTTGCTTAAAATGCTAAATAAGGTACGCCTGCGCAATAAAAATAGGAAATATGAACTGTTTTTGGTTTTTTCGACCGTGTGGGTCGATGTATATATATTTATATCTTTTGTCAAATTGCAAAAGCTCCTCCGTACAAAGGAGACTCTGCCAAAAATTTTCAGAAATTTTGGGAGTTAGAAAATTTTTGAAAGATTTTGGAAAATTTTGCTAACGACAAAACAATTTTAAACTGGAAATTGAAATAAGTTAGTGAATGAAACTAATTAACATATTGACATGAATTAGTAATAAATGACAAATAAAATTTATATATTTAGAGTAAGATAAATTGAATTCATATGGAAATGAAAGAATCAATTTGAATAGAAATGATATAAACTGAAGTGGTAAGGTGATAATGAATATAAAAAGCATATTAAATACTTATACCAAACTTAAGAAAGGAATAGTGAATTCTTAATTGGAAATTTAATATTGCAAATGTATTCTAAGTTGATATTTGGGATGTTGACATTTTGTGAGGAAGTCGATAAAATGTTTTTGGGATAATGTGATTGGATATTAGTTCTAAGCAGAATATGCAGGTATTATATAAAAGGAAAAGAAAATAGGGTTAGATATCAAAAGATAAAGTTTGAATTGCCCGACAAAAGGTATGTATTTTAAATTTGGTATGAAATTTGATTGGGATTTGGATTGAGCCACTTGGCTTTTTGTTTTCTTTTTGGATTTGGGAGGCCGTAGAGCCATTTTTGTAGTTGTACCGAGTCAGCCGCGCAAAGGAGACGCTGGCGAAATTTTTCGGGAATTTAAGGAGTTAGAAAAATTTTGAAAAAAATTTGATTATTCAAAATTGGTTTTATGGTTAAAACTTAAATGGTTGGGCAAATAGGATTGTTTGCAATCTAGGGAAAGGTTTGGACAGTTAATAAGAATAATAATGGGCCTTTTGTAAAAAGATAATTGGAAAGGATGTTGAATTGTTTGGTTTTGAGGAAAAGTAAACGGGTATTGGATCACTTTTCATAACTAGTAATTTCGGGGATGAAATTCTTTTAAGGGGGGAGGAATGTGACGACCCGAAAATTTTTAGCAATTGAAATTGGAATATTCAATTAATTTTGAATATTTAAATGTTAATTTTTAACTTGAATTCAAATATCACCAATTATTTGATAATTAAATTATTTAATTAAATAAGTTGAAGTTGGGTAAAAGGTTGAATCTAGAGTTTTAAAGCCTGATAAAAATAATTTGAAGGCTTGTAAAATTTATATTGATAACACCGAAGATAGTAAAGGTGTTGAAATTAAATTTGGAAGTGTTTTTGTTGAGTTTTGAAATTTATATCGTTTAAATTGAATTTAAAAATAGCCATCCGAGAAACAGTCTCAGAATTCGACGAAACCAGTTCCATTGGATCCGTAATATTGAATTATTATCGGATTTCGAATTTTGTGTTGATCGGAGTTAGTGTGTGAGTGTACGATATATAAACGCGCTGAGAATTTATTGCTAATAATCTAATGAAATTTAATTTAAATAGTCAAGCTTCTCTAATACGCCATCTCATATTCGTTTTAATCACGCTACCCTTATCTTCCATCGTACACTTCTCGTCCCTTCTAAAAACTGCTGGTTCCTTTCTCGTTTATGCAATTCAATTTCAATCTTTATCAAACGAAAAGAAAACATAAAATCGACCGAAGCCTATAAAAAAATGGCAAACGGGGTTTGTAAGAGAATTAAAATCACGAGTTCCCCTCTTCTTCTTCTGTTCGAAACCCAGTCGCCTCCTCCTTCAATTTCGAATCGGCAAAATCAAAACCCTAGCTCCCTCTTTTCTACGTTTTTTTTAATTGAAACCGAAACCCAGAAGAGAATAAGTGAAGGACCGAAGTCGATTTCGACTTGGACAAAGGGGGTCGCGATTAAATCGCGTAGCAACCTGAGGCGGTGTCGACGAGGTGGGGTTCTCGTTTCGTGATGGCGATTAGAATCGAGCTCAGGTTCGACGCGACGACTTCGGGAGGATTTCGAAGTTCATCGACATTGCAGTCTTGCTGTGAAGTTCTCGAGTATCGGGGTGGAGGCGCGTTGCTCGTGGGAAGTTGCGATGCTCGGGTTCGTTTCCAATGGAGGTCGCGATCTTCTTTGGAGTTTTCGTGTGTGCTGCAGTGATTTTGAGGTAAGGTATTCCTTTATTTAAATTTATCTATACACATAAGTTTTTAATTAATATATATAGGTGAAACAGTAACAGTAGGATTATATGTAAGTTTGAACATTTTATGTTGAACAGTGAAAATAGATATATTCATATTTGTATTTTAGTCTACTTTTATATATAGTAAAAGCAGAAATACAGAGTTAAAACATAGGAATATACGACATTCCAATGGTAATGCAGATCACTTTATAGGTGTATGAGGTTTTCCAGAAAGTGAAAACTAAAATCATATAGACATGCACACATTTTACTTTACTGGTCTATAAAAAATATATTATTAAGGTGATTAATTTGTTTCACTAACATATCTAATTTATTTTAGTTCTGATACTAATTTCTAAAACAAAATTAGATTGAATAAAATTTTTGTTAATTAAATTTTATTTTTTCAAAATGGAAATTAATTTATTCGATTGATCAAATATTAACGAAACATCTAATGATTTTACAAGGTCTGAAAATCGAGAAAAAAAGACCAAAGCAATATTGACGTGGATTGAAAATAAAAGCAAAGGTGAGTTAATCTCACTCAGTTTAAATTTAAATTTAAAATGATTGAATTTAAATAATTGATTGTATGGTTGAATTGATTGATGTGATATAGTATAGTATAATTTGTAATTGGCATATTATGTGATGCTAACGTCTGTGGATGCAGGGAAAACAGGTTGGAGGGATCCAACTGGGTCCCTCAACATTTATTTAAATTATTTAGCATTCTCTGTTGTGATTATTGGATATTCTATGATGAGTTATATTAGAATATTGAATGTTATGATTCAATTGGATATAATTGGGTATAATGAATTACCAAAATATATGAATTGGATTTTGAAAAAAAATATAAAGGAAGTAAAATTGCAAGTAAAGTAACTATAGGGAAATTTGAATAAATTTAAGAATGAATTAGAGAAGAAATAAAGTGATTTAAATTTTTAATAAATGAATTGCGAGCATAGAAAGGAAAATTTGAATAAACAGGAAATTAATGAATTTTAAAAATTCAGTGTTATTATTCAGAAGGACAAGCATTTATTTAAAAGTTAAGATTTAAATTATTGGAAAAAAAACCGGAATTTGTATATTTCAGTTAAAAGTTAAAATCAAATGAAAAATAATAACAACAACAATAATTAAGTCCATACTTAATGGATTTTGAAATGAATTCAGTAATTAAAGAAATTTATTTCAATGGAAATAAATTGGGAATCAATTTGGAAAATTGATTTAAGTGATTGAGATTGAAAATTCTCCCTGAATAACCAAGTACGTTTTTAAAGTAAATTTTTAAATATAAATTAAATGTTTTAAAGTTGTTTTTAAAGGAAGCAAGTTTTGTAAAATTTATTATTTCTAATATGTAAAGTCTAAAGTAAGTATTTTCTTTTAATCTATTTTAGAAGTAATTATAAGAAGTAACTTAGTATGTTGTTTTAAAAGAAGAAATCTAGATTTTATATTTTATTAAGTAACCTTATTTTCAAAAATTCATATAATGTGTATTTTAACATATTATCTATGTAGTTTTATTCTAAGTGTTTTAAAGTATATATATAGTTCAAAGTAAAGTATTTAAAAATATTTTTTAAAAATCTATTTTTGTGCTTGGGATTTCAGAGGAGATGGTAAATATTCGGAAAAGTTTATCCTGAAAGGAAAGATGGTTTTGAAACTGCTTTCAAAGGATTGAAAATAGAAATTTATCTTTGTGGATATTTTAAGATAAATAAATAATTTGGAAAATTATTTATTGTTTGATGGATGTTTGTGAATTATTACTTGATAGTTAAATCACCGCTATCAATATTGGACAATGCGTTGATCGTTTCGAAGAGACCGGGATCGAGATTTGTTTCTCGAAAACCACTTTGATCCGGTTTGTATGTTTTCGTGCGAAAAACGATTTTTGGATTCGAAGATGGAGCAGTGAAGAGCAAGGGCCAGTCGCTACTAATCCTGATGATATTTCCAAAATGGATAGTAGGAATAGTGCCTTCGGTTCCGTTCGAACCCGGGACGGACTTGTATGGATGAATGCTTGTGAAACACCGTCAGGTGGGCGATGGTCATTCTAAGTGAAAACGTTCTAAAGGTAACGCTTAGCCTCAAGCCTCATCAAATGGGAATTACAGAAAATCAGGGGATATGCAGCAAGGTTAGGTGGGTCATGCCCAAGCAGGACAAGATATTCCCCTGTCTAAATGTCCCTTTTTATATATTTCGGCTTAGTGGGTGGTTGGTCGCGCCAACCACGGGGTTTATCTTGTTCGGGACTGTTCAGTAAGGAATGGTTCCGGCCTTGTGTTGCAGGGGATGAAGCGAGTAATCCTAGGTACGGTGATCTAGGCCCCGTACTGTGAAAGGTGGTACCCCAGTGTCTAGTCATTAGTTGGAAATCCATTCTCCCTACGAGCCTTGTACGAGTTTTGTTTGTATTACCCACTTTTGTGGCTAGTAGCTGGAATTTAATCATGTAACAATTTCGTCTATTTTATAAGTATTTGTATATAGACCCTATTATAATATCAGAGGATTTCTATCAAAAGTGTTTTAGCTACCGTAAGGTAACAAACTTCTTTTTGAAAAATATTATTACTAACTTTCAAATCTCACATTCTTTAGATAATTCTAAATCCTTTTTAATTAAAGCTTCATTCCCTTTTCAAGAGAAAAAATTAAAGAATTAAAATTACTTAAAGAATTTTCCAAAAAAGTATTTTTATTTTTCAAAACATTGATTTCCCCAAAAGATCATTATTTTTATCTTCTAACTGTTCATTTTCTTTTTGTAGAAAATCTTTTGTAAAACAAGCTCTTCTACGACATTTTCAAAACATTTGTTTTGTTTTACCAAAAATTTATTTTCCGCTTTTAAACTGGAAATTTCTTGCTCACAATCTTTTAGCTTAGCTAAAGCAATTGTATTAACTTTATTCAAAGCTTTACAATCTTTTAATAATTTAGCATGTGCTAATAGAAGATCTTTATATAAAGAATCTAAACATACCGATTGCGATTTGAGTTTAGCCATGAAGCATTTGTTTGTTTGCTCCTTTGATTCTTCTTCATTTCTCTTCCTCCTCCTATTTCCTTGACTAGATCCCTTTATGGCCATTTATTCTAGGATGTTGTTAAGATCTCTAGAATCCCAAGTTTTGATACCAAATGTAAGTCACTATGCTCTGATACCAAATGTAAGTGACTGTGCTATAGGATCATGTAATATGGATAAACACTTGTGTGGAATAAGTAAGTAAATAGTAAAACCAGTAAAGTAAATGAAACCAGAGATTTTTATACCGGTTCAAACTCTCGTTCTACGTCCAGTCCCAATCTCCTTCTGGAATTGAACTAGCAATCCTCACTTAACCTGACGGAATAGGTTTCCACCGCCTGAGCAACCGAACAGGACTTCTACCGCCTAAGCAACCAAATAGGACTTCTACCGCCTAAGCAACCGAACAGGACATCTTAAAAATAACAAAAATATCTGACTGTAATTGCTCTTTAAAAAGCATTGATAAGTCAATTAAGTACAATCTTCCTATAATCTTCTCCTTTATGATATATAGTTTAATGTTCTTTGAGAATTGTGGAAGATGGAGTGATAATCGATGAGGGAATGTAAGCAATTTGAGTGCAGTTTGGAAATATAGAATATATAAGAATTCAAGAATACTAAAATCAGTTTCGGTGAATTGTTTGTTGAATTCTGAATTCTATTTATAGAGAATAAAGAGTTTCTACCATTGTCGAAAGTTAACGATGAAAAGAAACAGGAGCAATTATTAGTTTGAAGATGTTTCTCTTTGATGAAAAGAAGTGTCTTTTCGAAAAATAGCCATTGAAAGATATTCAGTCGGCTGAAATTATTAATTCAGCCGTCTGAATTAAACAAAATCATAAACAGCAAGGAAACAGGCTATTTTTGGCCTAATTCATCCGGCTAAATTAAACAATTCAGCTGGCTGAATGAAACAATTCCGTCAGTTGAAACTTCATATCAATTTATGAAAACTTTCGGCATTCATCCATCTGAATGGTATTATTCAGCCGGCTGAATTGTAGCCTATAATAAAAATGATCATAGCTCATTTGGTTTGAGTACTTGCCTTCTAAATTAGTGACCCGGGTTCGAGCCTCGCTTCATGCAATTTTTTAAAACTTAATATTTTTTCATTTAAAATATGAATATATATGTGTGTGTATCATTTTGAGAAGATTTTAACATTTGTAAACTCTAGACACGATACTCTATGACTAAAAATACGTTGTTTGTCACATTCGTCTTTCCTCTATCGTGTATATCTCTTCTTGTATCTCCATATACATACTTTCATCCTTCTTGTACCGTGTATCTTCATTTTGAACGTATTTGTTTGTCTCTTTTTGATGCTAATGTACCTGCAAATTAGCTTAGAGATTCTTTGGAATAATTATATAGATGTTGTCATTAAAATCCAATAATTGAGGTTCTAACATTCTCCCCCCTTTTGACGATGACAATTATATAATTTAAAAAATCATTCTATATATAAAATAATATTAATATGTTTAAAGCTCCCCTAGGCATAACATCTCCCCCTAAGTATAATATCTCCCTCTATCAATATGCATATGAATTTCTTTCTCTTTATCATTACAAAAAGAATGAGGGAATATAATAAATTTTATAAAAAAATATTATAAATAGCAGGATAAACTCAATATTAATTATGGAGAAAAATAAAATATATTTTACCATATTGCTGAAGTCCATATTTCATTGTAAGCACGTAATTCTATTAAACGTATGGAATATCCTTTGAAATTCTGATATCTATCCTTTTCCTTTTGTTTCTCCGAGTACCTGCAATAAATAATAATCATTTTTGGTACCCACTTACTATGTTAGGGTCCGATGGTTAAACGTAGGATGAAAACCTTACCAAAATAGGTGTGGTTGTATCCAAAAAAATAATGAAACAATTTAAAAATAACAACTACTTATAATCTAAAGTATGAGAAAAACAATTAACATTTAAATCATGTGATACTAAGTTTCTTATGATTTCCTAATTTTTATGAAACCATACCCATTTAGCTGTGGTTGAACCTTTATAGATATAGTTTTCATAACAAATCACATTCTTATAATAGTTGCTAATATAAGTTGTTTATCATGATCAATCATATTAGCTGGAATCCATATCTTAATACTATTTGTCATTAGCTTAGTACTTAAAGAATAATTTCTAACATTTCTAAATAAATTACTATTATGAATATAACTGGTTTTAAAACTATCTTGTTTACTAGTACTAGCACTAAAAGTAGTACACACGAATGCATATCTAGTACTATTTTTACTTTTAGCATGTCTATAGCCTAAACCGCTTTTATTATTGTGAGCTTTTGAATTTGTAACTAAGGAAGATAAGATATCTTTACCTTTGTTAAAATTTATGATTTTCGTATTTAATCTTTCAAAATTTGCTTTAGAATCACAAACTTATTTTTGAAAAATATTATTATTAACTTTCAAAATCTCACATTTTTTAGATAAATCTAAATTCTTTTTAATTAAATCTTCTTTCTCTTTTTCCAGAGACAAAATTAAAGAACGAAAATTATTTAAAGAATTTTCCAAAAAAGTATTTTTGTTTTGCAAAACGTTGATTTCCCCCAAAAGATCATTGTTTTTTATCTTCTAACTGGTCATTTTCTTTTTGTAGAAAACTTTTTTGTAAAACAAGTTCTTCTATGGTTTTTTCAAAACATTTGGTTTGTTTTACCAAAACTTTATTTTCCTCTTTGAAATTGGAAATTGCTTGCTCATAATCTTTTAACTTAGCTAAAGCAATTGTATTAACTTTATTCAAAGCTTTAGAATCTTCTAATAATTCATCATGTGCTAACAGAAGATCTTTATATAAAGAATCTAAACATATCGATTGTGATCTGAGTTTAGCCATGAAGCATTTGTTTGCTTCCTTTTTTGATTCTTCTTCATTTCTCTTCCTCCTCTTATTGCCTTGACAAGATCTCTTTATGTCCATTTATTCTAGGATGTTGTTACAATCTCTAAAATCCCAAGCTTTGATACCAAATGTAAGTCACTATGCTCTGATACAAAATGTAAGTGACTGTGCTATAGGATCGTGTAATATGGATAAACTACTTGTGCGGAATAAATAAGTAAATAGTAAAACCAGTAAAGTAAATGACGCTAGAGATTTTTATACTGGTTCAAACTCCCATTCTTCGTCCAGTCCCAGACTCCTTCTGGAAATGAAATAGCAATCCTCACTTAACCCGACGGAATAGGTTTACACCGCTTGAGCAACCGGACAGGACTTCTACCGCCTAAGCAACCAAATAGGACTTCTACCGCCTGAGCAACCGAACATGACTTCTTAAAAATAACAAAAGTATCTGAATGTAGTATGCTCTTTAAATAGCACTGATAAGTCAATTAAGTACAATCTTCCTATAATCTTCTCCTTTATAATATATAGTTTAATGTTCTTTGAGAATTGTGGAAGATGGAGTGATCTTCGATGAGAGAATGTAAGCAGTTTGAGTGTAATTTGGAAATATAGAATATATAAGAATTCAAGAATATTAAAATCAATTTCGGTGAATTGTGTGTTGAATTCTGAAATCTATTTATAGAGATTAAAGAGTTGCAGTCATTGTCGAAAATTAACGATGAAAAGAAATAGGTGCAACTGTTAGTTTGAAGAAGTTTCTCTTCGATGAAGAGAAGTGTCTTTTCGAAAAATAGCCGTTGAAAGATATTCAACCGGCTGAAATTATTAATTCAGCCGTCTGAATTAAACAAAATCGTAAATAGTAAGGAAATAGGCTATTTTTGGCCTGATTCAGCCGGTTGAATGAAACAATTCAGCATGCTGAAACTTCATATCAATTTATGAAAAGTTTCAGCATTCAGCCGTCTAAATGGTATTATTCAGCGGGCTAAATTATAGCCTATAACAAAATTAATCATAGTTCATTTAGTTAGAGCGTTTTCCTTCTAAACTAGTGACCTGGATACGAGCCTCGCTCCATGCAATATTTGAAAACTTGATTTTTCATTTAAAATATGAATGTATATGTGTGTTTATCATTTTGAGAAGATTTTAACATTTGCAAACTCTAGACACGACACTCTATGACTAATAATACTTTATTTGTCACCTTCGTCTTGTCTCTATCGTGTATATATCTTCTTGTATCTCCATATACATACTTTCATCCTTGTTTGTACTGTGTATCTTCATTTTGAACGTATTTGTTTGCCTCTTTTTGATGCTTATGTACCTGCAAATTAGCTTAGAGATTCTTTGGCATAATTATAAAGTTGTTGTCATTGAAATCCAATAATTGAGGTTCTAACATTTTACATTTAAACTTCTCTTATCTTACGTTATGATTTCGAATAGATTCAAATAAATAATTTCTATTCTTCACATATGATAAAAATTTAGTGAAAATGTTCTAAGTGTCGGATTTTTGGAAATTTTTTGACAGAGTATCCTCTGTACAGAGTGCACTTTGGAAAACCAAAATATGATATGATTATATGATATACATTTCTAAAGTGGCCAAACGAAATGTAGATCAAATACAACAAGCAACGAGGACAAACACTACAAACATGTTGCATTATCAATATAATGCACCGATTAAGCACACAGTCGAGAGCAGGTGCTAATATGTGTAAGGATCACAAAACAAAATAGTTGCAAGCTCCACATGGCATGCAAACTTGCAAGCAGCAGTTTGGTACGACAACACACAAGAATGCACAACAGATACACAAATGCAAAAACCAAGCTAATGCACAGAATACACGCTCAAAGGCACACCAGTAAGGGAAAAAACAAACAACACAAAGCAGTAAATAGAAGACAGGCACATAAGCCATGCACACATGGTCATGCACACACAACAACCCATACATAACTCCATTATAAAGAAAATCTACTGAATAAAATCTTCTTTCCAAAAATTAAATATTTGTACTAAATAAGAATGACAGATAAAATTCTCTAAATTATCAACATTGTTTGCATTATTATTTTAGATCATTTGAAAAGCTTTCACAAACATTTTAAATCTTTTCTTTTTGTGTCAAACCATGTTGTTATTTTTGTTTTCAAAACCTCTAGGATTACTTAAAATAGAATTTCAAAACGTTAATTACTTCAAATATATTACTCACAATACTTCCAAAATATCTACATTTTACTTCTCTAAGATAGAAGTTCTTTTTTTTCCACCTTTGAAGTATGAGATTGTTCCAAGGTTGGTTGGCAACACACGCACACAGCTTAACACACATGTAGATAATACAAACACAGGTACCAAGACAAGTACAATACAAAGTGCTTATGAGTGGAATAATTTTTGTTTAGACGTGTTTTGTCTAAAAAAAAACTTTGCTTAACATTGTAGAAATATTGCATTTTCTTATAAATATGGAAATATGGCCACATTTCTCAAAATGTATAGTTACCAATAAAACTGTTAAATTTATAACTCTATACAAAAATATACAAAATTTGGGATAGATTAAAGGAAAAGGAACTTTCATTCCAAAAAAAGCATACAGACTTGGCAGTGCTAGAGAATTTGTTTAATTTTGGCTAAAGAGTATAAGCATGGATAATTATATGCTATAATTTCACTTGAAGGATTCTGATATACACGTATTTTGGACAAACTACCAATTCTTCACTAGGGACATTATAATTGGTAAATAAAAAACAGAATTCTTTGTGAAATTTCCAAGACATTAACTCCTATAAGATGCTTTGTAGAAAAAGTATTTATAATTTTTTTTAAATATTCCAAAAATTCATTCTCTTTTCCAAAATCTGGACATTACTAAAAATATAATTAATTAAACATTAGTTTTCTTTTTCAAATAATTTATTATTTTCAAACCATTGCGTCGAAATGCCTCATTTTAGAGTTTAGAAATCCCCATCAATAATGTTGGCCAGACGCATCGGCCAGAATTCGTAAAGTACTCAACAGACAAATTAACACTAAAACAAAATACTAAAATAATTTCTAATTACTTTATAAATTCATATTTTTCAAATCATTTTCTTATTTCTACAAAAATGTTTATTTTCAAAAATCCATTTATACATCCAATTCATCTATCATCAACTACAATAAAAATTATCACACATCTTTAAACAAGCAAACAAACGCCTTCTATGAAAAACTATCTATCAATTTGCACTATGCAACTCTGGTAACTACTATATCACTTTATTTATATTCAAGCTGCACAGAGATTTATTCACCTTCATTAATACCAACACTAGTCGTGCTAACAAATTCTACCTTCACTACCTTCATCCGCTACCCAGTATCTAATACGGAGACTTATACTAAAATGGTGGAAGAAATTATTATATAGTAAGAAATACAAATACGTCCCAGGATGATTACCCCGGTAATCATCATATACCCCACTATCACTCTAATATAGTATAGTTTCCCAACACACCCACGGGATAGGTACTCTAAGTCTCCCTAAGGTCTTGACTCATGTCTCTTATATATACCATATTATTCTGAACCTGCTTTGATACCACTTGTAAAAAACCTCGCCTCTATAACCATACTACCCAAGATTATTACTATAAAATACTATCGAGTAATATAGAGAATGAGGCAATATGAGGTACATATATGAATTTTCCCTTGAGCTAATACTGATACATATTGAAACATCAAATATAACTCACCACAAATGAACATAGTGTCAACACAAAGCGATAAACACGTGTGCCTCTAGGATAGAACAATATACAATATACAATAATATCATAGACAACATAGTCAGTCACAATGGTAGTATACAATATACAGTATATGATATATGCCCTATACCAATCACAACGATATACATCGAAGAAACTATACAATAAAGAATGATCATCTATGATAATGACTATTTAGTCTCCTCTATGCCTAGAAAATACAAGCTGATCTCATAGTCCAAGTACCTAAAATGTCTCGGACTGACCTGAGTATTATATAAATAATAAACATGCCATACTATATCAAAATCTAAGGTGGATAAACATAAAGAGCTCTGTATACATTGGGTTTATGTATAGTAATATTATCTCAAATAACTCCCAATATCATATAACATAGAACACCACAAAACCCAAGATAAAATGTCATCACCCATATAAAATCACATCAATTCAAAAATTATGAAGTCAATATCAAAATGAATGAATCATTCGTATTCAGTACTCATCATCAAAATTTAGTAATCTTCAATAAGGGGGATATCACGTATAGTCAGGACAGAATACAGTAATTCCCAAATATATCTCTCGATCTCGCATTATGAAATATCATCATCAAATCACCAAAATCAATAAAAAAATATTTGAGCCAGATAATAAAAATGCTAGTATAACAAAAATAAGTAGGCCATCTGCCTAAAAAAAATAAGTCGTCTACCCATCAATCACATAAAGGTAAGATACGGGGATTTATTATATCTTCTACACAGTCTTAGGTAGGATTATCATGATGACCCGGATTTTCAAACCAGTCAAAATCATCGAAAACCCATCCGTTCTAAAATAAATAATGAAAAGCACCAACTTAATACACATCACCATTTGATAAATATACAACATTTACTGAATGTGATATAATTGTAATACTACAACTTATCAAAGAACTTAAGAACTAAACAACCGGTTTTATTCCAATTTATTTTGAAATAATAATAATATACATCTCTTCTTTTGTATATCAAATCATACTCACGGGATTAAATCAAAATATGTTTTACCAAAACAACTATAAAGCCAAACTACTATGGTAGGATCCTCCACATAGAAACTCAAAAATGAACACGGATGATACTACAGTCATCACCCGAATTATTTTCCAATGATAGGACTGAGTTCAGTGCTTTTTATCTCTTTTAAAATCCTAAAAGATTTCTATTCATATGTACTTTCAAACAATACTATTGTCATTTTTTTCAAAATTGTGATTTTTTTTTCCAAAATTGTGATTTTTTTCAAAAACACCTGGATTTAAATTCTCAAATTCTCAGCTTAAATCCTTTTTATTTATAAACATTATTTATATAATTTAAGTTTCTTACATAAAATCATTTCATAATGTATTTCTTTGTTTAGATTACAGTAAGTAACTTTTACTAAAATTTAATTTTAACCCAACATTATCATCGAACGCCATATAGTCAAACTGTGAACTTAATTCACAAGGTGTTCATTTCAATATTCCTATAATTTACTATTTACCCAACACATGCAGTAAAAGGAAAAGCTGCTCATAAACAGGCCGAGCACAACTAGTCAAACAACAAATGATGATGATGGAATATTATCATTTCGTAACAAAAAAACACATCATAAATTACTATGTCAATTTCTAAAAATTATTCTTTTATATAAAATATAATCCTAGGTAAAATTATTTCATTTAACAATTTTCAAAACAAAACTATGTCGATTTGCCTTGTTCAAGAGAATAGAAACCCCTATCGACACTGTGGCGTCCCACGTCTTGACTAGAATTCATAAACCACTCAAAAGACCAATTATAACAATATAAAACAATTTTATAGCGATAAAAAATATGCATTCTGATATATACTCACTCAAACTCATTATAGGGTGTTACTAACCCTATCTCTAATGAGTTTACCTCACTAAGGCCTAGGAATTGGCTCAACCTAAGCTCCAATACCGCACTGTAACGACCCACCTTTTCGAACAACAAAGGATGACAGTAATACGTCCACGGTATTCACGTGCCAAGCATCCAAGGGCTAGAAAGCTAGATAGTTGGGGTGAAATAAAGAAAAGATAGAATAGAATCCCACGTCATGACAACTGATATATAATATACAACGTATCCTTACAAAAGAAAGCTGTCATATACATACATCAATTAGAGTCTTACCTATCGTCGGCCTGGATAGTTATAACAACCTATCCTCACAAATTCTAATAAATACAAAAAACAAATGCATTAGAAATAAAAGATACGTGAATACATCTTGGAGGCTCGTCTTCGGAAGCTCCAAAGAATCCATAACTAAATCTAGAAATATGCTGGGCTGATCCGAGCATTATAAGAAAATAACACCCACATCAGTCTGGTAAACCAGCGTGAGAACACAACCAAATAGATCTTTAATGTTATAAAACCTTTTCAAAAATATAGGTATCTCGTGAGACCATGGTGCACATAAACACGGATGGGAACCAAACCATTTCTATAAGAAGCCTAGTAGTATTATAATAATGTATATGGTTTTAAATAAATATTTAATCATAGCTGAAATGGTTACGTTAATTACATTCCAGCATATTAGGTATACAACTAAGTCCATAATGGCATGTATTGGAAAATAGATTCCAAACAATGACAAGGCTATTAGGGCACCACGTGTCATAGTAATTCTCTAGAGAAAATATACCGAGGGCCTCACTGGGACCCACTACAAATCAGATCCGACTTACCCCTTACTATATAGCATTGAATATGTCATCACCTTGGTTGTCGGCCAACAACCATACCAAGTCACTAGCATACATAAAAGGTTCAATATCGATCTAGATAAGGTGATGACTATACCCTAATGGTAGTGAACCACATAGCCTTGAAGCATATCCTCTGTTTTAGTCCTTGGTGGGTGTAAGGCTTGAGGCTACGTTTTACATCTTTAGCAAATCCCACCTAGAATGCTAACACTGCCTTTCAGGAAATAATGCAATGCCATTATTCACATATACAAGTTGTTCAGGATATGAACAAATCGAAGACACTGATTCTACTACGTCCTCAGGATTATTTGCAAGCACCCTTACACTTCAAAGAATTTCGTCTTCGATTTCACCATCTTCAGGATGTCTTCAATTCGTACGCTTACGCCGGTTTGAAGTGATTTTGGATAATATATTTGATCCCGATCTCTCCAAACCAACAATCAATAGTTTTCAAAACTAGCCAAGTTTGATAGTTGGTTGATTAATTATCAAACAAGTGAACAGCCAAATCAAAGACTTATTTTCATAAGGAAAGCAAGCATGGTTAAGCACATAAGCAACCACTAGCCTCTTTAATTATCCTTTCGTTGATTAAAACCTCTTTATAAATATTTGTATTAGAAATACTTTTACAAGATATATTCATAAATCATCTCTACTCTTTCCAATACTTGGAAAATATTCATATACTTATCTTCACGGTATAAGTATATTCACAAACCACTTCACTTTCAATACTTAGAAAATGTATCCATGTACTTATCTCAATAGTATAAGTATATTCACACACCACTACATTCTACATTTTTAATGCCTAAAAATGTGTCCATATACTTATCTCAATGGTATAAATATATTCATAAATCTTAAAAAAGATTTCATATTTTAGAAGCATACTTAAATGGGTCAAAAACAAATGTCACTTAAAATATTGTTTACTCTAAACCCAAACTCATTTCTAGTGTAAGTAAAGGGATCATATGGAAATTAGATCAAGTATACTTACCCTCACTTTTCAATTTCAAACTCATACTATCCCTCGATTAACAATGTAGTCGGACAAGTTGGTGTACTATCCTTGTCCTGGCATATATTCTTAATTCTAAGGATAGGGGCAAGTTTCCTTACCTAAGAATTTGGTGTTAAGTATGAAAGAATACTTTCCATATAACCATAATTTAAAGTGATCATTTATAGGAATCAAATCTCATTCCTTTTATAAAACTTATTTTTACAAATCTCCTTTAAAAATATTTACAAAACTCCGTTTATATAAATCTCTATTGAAAATATTTACAAAATTCTTTTTTATAAATTTCCTTTTTGTTTATTAAACTTCTTTTTTATAAGTGACTTTTCTATTTATAAACTTCTTTTATAAATCTCAAAATATAATTATAAAACTCCTTTTACTTATCACAAACCTTCAGTTTCAAAATAGATCCAAACACTTTCCATAAAACGATCGTTTCGTATATTACTATAAATCCACAAATGTGATTTATTATTTCTAAATTATAAAACTGATATAATTTTCCCTTATATAAAATACCATTTATAAATTTATTCTTTTATTTATAAAATACTATTTACAAATTTCTCTTTTATTATAACATTTTATGTAAAATGTTTCATAATATTTATTCCAAAATATAGTTATCTTTCTCTAAAATGGAATTATTTTATTCCTAAAGATGAATTCCCCTTTTTTCCTTTAAAATAAACATTCATTATTATATTAACTTTTCAGTAAAATAAATACTTTTAAAATACCTTTTAGAACATTTTCGAAAAGATAGAAGTAAAATAGAGAAGTTCACAAATTATTTCTAAACAAATACAATAGAAAATTCCAAAATCATATTTAAAATCATTTCCCTAAAACAAAACCATTTTCAAATCAAAACGGCAAACCATAGTATTTCAAAATACTATAATGAGACCAATAGCTATCATAACACTTAACCAACGCTATTACTACCATTATCACAAAAAAGTTTCAACATTTAACATACAATATCACATCCAATACTTTTGATATTCAACAATTTATTTGGCAAGTATATAAATGAAATTTAACATCAACAATAGTGAGGAATCAGGATTTCCTCTACAAAATTCCTTGTATTTCATTTTATATATTATTTGTTTCAAAGCAGAAATCTAAGCAAACAATACCAGTAAATCATTCAAGCGCAAAAACAATTACTTATCTCTATTATATATCATTTAGCATCTATCCAGAGGTGAGTTAACTCACCATGATTCCAGTTGATGCTTAAGCATTCCGGTTCGATCAAAAATCAAACCGTATTCGATTTTAGATTAAAATTCTACTTGCTCCAAGCTTGGCCAAACTAATTCCAGTGCGCAGAAAACACTCCTACGAGCGCAATGCGTAAGACCATGTCTCGATTGGTCCCCGTACGAAGAAGTTATTCATTTTATAAGTTTGCTGATTAATTGAAACAATTATAGCTTAATTAGTTTATTATACTTAATTACCCACCCTTCAACGCTTCTTCTTCTTCCCAGAAACAGCTCCTCTTGTACATGCATGAGTGTCCACATCTCAAGTCCCTTACCTCACATTCCACTCGACGAAATTGCACAAAATACTTCCAATCAACTCCACTTTGCTTCCTCTTCACCTTTGACCAAACCATCTTGAGCATGGCCTCCTCCCTCTCAACGGACCTACAACCTTCGATTGTCGCATTTTGCCTACCATGGTCATACATGCCCAAACTTCAAGAAAACGTGTAATTTGAAAAGAGAAGACCAATGGAACCAACATCGAAATATATCTCCACCTCACTCACTACCATCACTAAACCCTAGTTCACCATTCCTTCATCGAACAAACCTAGGTCACGCCACATACATCAACCTTCACATGGATCAGAAGATATCACCAACACGAACTTAAACGATCCACTTTTATAATTTTTAGTTGAGTAAATCATTTGATTTTTATTTTCATATGGAGGAAGCCATGATTTTATTTTACAAGAAATAAAAAGAAGAGGAAGATCGAAAAAGTCTAAGGTGAAGAATAGTCTATGTGTTGGGTTATAATTATTTTCAAATTTCTAGCACTTTGCTACAAAGAATTTCATTCGCGTATGAACTGTGATCAGAAATAAAAGTACAATTACGCACAATAATGCGACATGATCTTGAAAAAACAATAAATTTCTCCTTTTATCTTATTCTATAAAATTTCAAAATTATGAACATTTTCCAAAGAATACGTCAAACGATAATTTAAATATTTTCCAAATTAAAGATTATGGAAAAATCCTATAAATTGAAATAAAATAACGTCGTTAAAATTATTAATTATGGATTTTCTTATTATTCATTAAATTCTTCGAATATTTAAATAAACTAAATATTCTAGTTCAGAATTTAGAAAAAATTCAGGTCATTATAAATATAAATAGTATATGTCTATCTACTGCACACATCAGAATAGACGGGAGACTGACAGCACGTCTGCCTACTCCAGGGCCTCATATGTGTCCATTTGACACTGCTCCTATAGTCGTCTGTTACCTTCCCCTTGGTACAATGGTAATATCCACCACTTGTCATAAACATGCTCTAGGACTGCGCTTTGCATCAATCATGATCCGACACATTGCCTCTATCAGTATATGACTACTAGCCTAGGTAACACCGGGGAAAATGCATATAGTAAAGGTACATACAGCTAAGGCACATAGCAATAAGGGTGTCATGGATCCGGGGTGGGACCACCGAGATCGGGTCCCCATTAGTTCACTTGCAAAAAAATGGAAGTTAGACAAGATAGACAGTATTGCCAACATATAGCTTTGTATGTTGTTGCCACACAACTTGATTATAATACAGACACATGGCTATAAATACTACTGCCACACAGCTTGATAATATGTTCGACACACGGCTATAAATATTGCTGCTATACAACTTGATAATATTGTCAACACATGACTATAAATATTGTTGCCACACTGCTTGATAATATTGCCACACATTGCTATATATCTGACACAAGGAAATACACACGACTCACCGTAGTGAGTCTCCACAAATCCCTGTCGTATGAATGTTATCCACTTGTAATGAATTATTGAATAAATACAACTGTGTCTGATACCACCGCGTGATACTCAAACATTTATTCACTACTTGTAAACTACATTCAATCCTCATAATATTCTATATAACGAGTCCAAAGAATAATTGGACAAATGTTTTCGAATATCCCATCCCAAAGGTACAATAACCCTATTTATTCATATTTCTCATCAAATGGAATGAAACAACACAAAATCAAAGGGTTGGTTGTCATAAACGTATCATATCAAAATCACAATTCAAATCTATATTAATGCTGAATCTTTCACAATATCTAAATCTGTATAGGAAATCAAAAATTAGAAGATGTAGAAATCATACATAATTTTCTACAATCAGTTATTATTACATTATATATATATATATTGCAAATAAATTATATTTATTCCTATCTATAAAATATAATTCCAAAATAAAGTTTTAAATACCAAAATTTCACTTCCAAATCTTTATATATATATATGTATATATATATATTCAAAAACTTTCGAAATAACATTACATATCAAAATAATTATAAAAACTATTTCATAATTTCCTACACTTTAATAATACTTTAAAATAAATTTATAAACCACCAAAATAATTCTTTTCACTCCAAAAGATAATCTATAATTCGAAACCTTCACAACAATGTTAAAATCCCCAATACCTCTTATTGAAAATCATTAACTGTTGATTCAAATCCATTTCAAAATCTTCAATTTAAAAATAAATTTATAAGTTACAAAACAAATTATATTTATTTCAAATTATATAATATAATTCAAAATCTTCACTATATACTCCAACAACTATAAATAGATTATTTTCAAAAAAACTATTATATCCAACATAATTTCCAAGAAATTATTTTATCTTCCAACCAGTTTTATTTATTTATAAATATACTTCATTTAATTTTAAAATACCAAAAATAGTTTATCGGAGATTTGAAAAATATTTTAAATCCAGAAAACCAATCAAACTTCTAAAAATATGAATTTTGGAGCAAAGTTCAGCGAAATCATCAATATAAATTTTTATCAAGTGGCTGAGTCAAATTCCATCGAACTTCGGCAATTGATACACGGTACATACAACATAAATTAATTACATAAATTAAAATGCAAACAAACATCATCTTATTTTTATTTTCAATAATGCAACATACACAAATCCAATATCACACAATCAATTGAATGTCCCAATCAAACAATTCATCCAAACAATCTAATCAACATTCACGATTAACCAAATCCTAAACAATTATCTGAACAAAACAATTCAATCACTATTGGGATAGTTATGTGTGCGCGCGCATGTATAGTGGTTAATGAATTTAGATATGGTTGCAAGCGAGAAAACTCATCGACATCCAAGTAAAGATATGTTTACTGCCTCCTAGTTTCCTGCTATGATGCGCAAGACCTCACGCATAAACGCGCAAGTTATAAACCTGAGCAGCATCGCCAGGCCTGCCCACTCCAACCCACATTGCCTGAAACCCATTTCAATCACCAGTTATTGCATCACACAATCAAGTCAACATTAGGTTGTAACATAGCCTAGATGCCACTCGCTACTCCTCTAATGTCTTCATCGCAGCCTCCTACATTGTCAGCTTCATTTACGCGCTCAGCACATGTCGCTTTCATGTCCAACATGCACATGCTCCCAAATCAATATTGCGAGCCATGTCTGTGATCGCGCTCGCTCTTGCCATTGCATGCTAGCATAAGGAGTAGTGACTTGCTTCTTTACGCGCTATCCTACACATCGTGTCGTCGATTCTGTTTTTTTTTTCAAATCGATTAACCAATTCATGATTTTTAGGCTAGGTGCAACACCCCGCCTATCGCTACTTAGACCCTTTCCAAAGCTGGTAATTGTTGCTATAAAGAACAATACAGAGCTATTTATCTACACATTCAAAACTCATAACGTAAGGATAAAATATAATAAAAGAAACAATACCAATTTCATTTAAAATTCAAATTTCATAAAATTAATAACACAATAACAATAACAATCATTTTATATCCTTAGTACAACATTTTCAAAATACAATATTATTCTTTAATGGGTACATCAGAAAGTAACATAAGTAGATAAATAGATAAATTTCCAAAACTTTCCTCCTCGCCTTCGCCTTCAGCATCGCCTTTCCTAACCTGTGTTGTAATGAGGAGGGAGTCAGAACAACATATGTTTGGTGAATAAAAATCTCGAGTCTCACTATAATAGTATTTGAGTAGTATAATTTAAATACGAATATGTATTTCGTATATTATCTTTGATCTTTCCAACTCTAAGCTCCAAGGCTTTCCCAAGTCGAATTCCATAACTGTTACTCTTATAACCTAATAACTCATATCTATCGTCAGTAATGTCAATGTAAGAGGTTGTACTCAACCCACATAATACCTGTTTACAGGGAATTAGGAAGAATCTGACAATTTAATATCTTAATTAAGGAAGGTCCCTATCATTTAATACCAATCCTAAGGCAGACTCCTCACTGGCACTTATCTAGCTGACATTGCACAGAATCTCTTCGGTCACTTAATACTTCATATCAAAACAGACCCAATTCAAGATATCCACTATCGTGCCTACTCTTAACTCTGACCATTTGCTACTTCCTACATAGGGAAGAGGCGGGCCCTCACACGGCCACTTAATACCTTTAATCCATGAAGCATTTCCTTCTATTATGACTCGTACCTCATAGTGATGTCTTAAATTAGTCCAACTAATTGTCGGAAATTGTAACCATATTAGCTGGGCAGTTTTACGCTACAGAATTTGAGACTAACCTCGCATCGTTCGTTGTTACTTATTATAGGCAATGTCTCACATCAACCCCAAAGCCACACTACTAGTAGCCAGATTAGCTGTATAGACTTCCGTTTTCTTATGACCGACCTTGCATCCTGATAATATAGTTAATATTTATAACACTTTCAGAATATCACCCATCTCACCGAATTCATTATTTAGGCCTTATAAGAAAATGTCTTACTTCACCGTTATAATTACTTACTTTACTAAGAGGGTATTCAATAATAATTAATAACATATTAACTACGTCATTAATAGATTATAATCCTAAGTTATTTATGCTAATACACACACAAACAAACTCAATATATTTTTAAGTGTGCGTAGTTTATGCCCTAAGCTAATGTTTAAATGTCAAATCTTCAAAAATTATACCGGTCTCATTTCCATATTAACAAATATAACACAAATCCAATATCCATAACTCAATCACAGACTTGTATAAAATAGAATCCAAACCCACTTATTTTATATTAAAAAAATGGAATAGATCAATAGTATAAACTTTTAAATTTAAACTATTTTATGCTCTGTTCAACTTCTATTTACATGAAATTAGACAAATGGAATTTCTATTCAAATTGTGGAAATAGGTGGTATAACTTACGAATAAGAATTCATATCCTACACATAATTTTTTGATCAAAATCCCTTAATCAAATCTAAAAAAGGTAAGAAGTAGAATATATTGTAATGCATAAAAATTGCAATATACACAAATTCAATTACTTTAGCATATAACAATTGAGATTCCAACCTAAGATTTGACATTTCGCTTTGAGGGAATTTTGAGGGGTTTTATTGATGTTTTCATAAACCAAATTACCCAAGGCATATATCAAATCCAAACTACATTATTCAATTAATAAATAGAAAGACTAAGATTTCCACATATAAATGGTCCTTAGATATTCCTCTTTTTGGCTTTGTCACACTTCAATAATCTCTTTCAGATCTCCTCTTTTAGATATATACAACAAGAGCTTTGTGTGTGTGTATATATATATATATATATATATATATTAGATTTGGAAATTGAAGGATTGGAGGAGAACAAAATTATAAATAAAATAATAAACATCGAGAATCTGTTACCCGAAAACCTAAGGGAATTTTTGAATCTTTGAAGAGAGAGACTGGCAAAGCTTCGCTTGGTTTCCAAAATAATTTATGGAAAAAAGTGAGGGGGTTAGGCTCTTATTTATAGTGGTTTAAATGCACCAGAACCGTCGAATTTAAGTCAGTTAAAAATAATAAAATCTGGCATGTTCATTTGCAAAAATTGTAGCCGCCACTTTCGTTGATCGGTTAACCGACCTAGGTAGACGGTTGATCGGCATTGTTATTTTGGACCGTTTTATACTCCCATTGATTTATTTATTTCATTCCTTAATTACACCTATCATGTTAACGTTAATTTTAACAATTACTTAACCCCTAGCCTAATTACTATTACTTTTTAAAACTGAGAATTATTTACTTATTTGAATTTGAATTCTGTTTCAAATCTGAAAACATCAAACGTCCATAACCTTTTTCATTTGAGCTTCATTTATAGAGCATTATATATGGAAATTGACCAAAATTTTACCACGACCGCAACTGCATAACTTCCATTGCCAAATTTTAACTTTTAAAAAATGTACATTTTTTAGCCTTATTTAATCTAATTAATTTATCTATTTAATTTATTTTTTATTAATTTTATGAGTATTACATTCTCGCATCCCGTTAAAGGATTTTGTCCCCGAAATCATTCCAAAGGGCGGACAGCGTAACACAGGATAAAAATCCATGTTATACAACCAACTTATCTACACAACCATATACTCATCCAAAAGCGTGACGACCCGAAATTGTCGATCCCGAAAATTCCAAATAGTTGGAGAAAAGAAGAAAAGAGATAGAAGAAGAAGAACAGAAACACCAAAGCACAAACTCACATTCGCAGCGGATAAAATATAACATCAATAATACCAGTTTACAAAGGAAATCTATACTTGTCAAATTACACTTTAATACATCAGAGTTACAACATTTACAAACACTGGACAGATTCAATCAACCTGTCCCAGACAAACTGCAATATCACAGCGGTATATACTCCGTACGTTCCCGCCATCCAGCTCGCCTGAGCTCCAGATCGTTCTTTCATGAAAAACTGTAATGCTCGGTCTGACCCGACCATTACATCAACGTAACACCCGGGTCAGGTTAGAAACCAGCGTGAGTAAACCCATCTAACATAGAATACAAAAGCATAAAACTTAAATGAAACCCGGGGTAACTCGTATCTAATTACAAATTCACAATTTATATACGTCACTTATTTCACACATCAATTTCTAAGTACCAAAACTTAGATTAAATGGTCCAATACACTTAAATCATTCCAATCCAGTCTATTGAATTCACATATCAATCTATAAAGAATCGAAAAGGTTTTGGGTATTTACTAACACCCGACTCGGGTCTCTTCGAATCCAATGTCATCTTAACCCAAGTTGTTCAAGTGAATACAATTTAAATTTAAATACTGGATGCCACTTTTACACAGCAATTCACCATTGATAAATAACCACATTATCACAGTCTACCCAAACATATCATATCATAAAATATTTCATATCAGAGACATCAACCAATTTAAAGCATTTAACATCATTCAATCATTCATAAGCAAGATTGATCACTTCCAAAATTAATTTAATTTATCTCTAATTAAATTAATTACTAATCTTAATCACTTAGATTATCCTTAATTAATATTAATTAATCACAACCCAATTAATTAATCATCTTTTAATTATGCATCTTAATTAATCATTTTTGATTAATTATTCTTTAATTACAATAAGTAATTAACTCTTAATTATTTACATTAATTAATTATTCTTTACGCATCCATATTAATTACATTGATCCTTAATTAATTACTCAAATTAATTATCTTATAACCACTTCGTTGACCAATTATCCCTTAATTAATCATATTCATTATTTAACTAATTATGGATTAGTTTCCTTAATCAATCAATCCTTAATTAATTACACCAAGTAATTAACCCTTAATTACTTTCATTAACTAATTTTCCCCAAATTACTTTCATTAAGTAATCCTTCTATTGGTTAATTATCCTTAATCCATTAACCTCTAATCATTAATTAATTTAACCTTTAATTCATAATTAAACTAGTTAAACCCTAACAAATTTATCCTTTAATTACTTACATTAAGTAATTATTCTTTTCAATTAATTACATTTTAAAATTATCCTTTATAAATTCAGAAATTTTTACTTAAAACCCTAATTGATTAATGTTTAAACCTTTATCTTAATCCTTTAATACATGCTTAGATCTTATCTAAATATCTTTAGAAAATTTCTTTCAAATAAAGGACATATAATACAACAACTCTAAGCTTAACTATTTAAGATAAACAATTTTATTTAAACCATTAAACCAGGTAATAATCAAGTAAGTAGAGTTTTAAATTTCTTTATTCTTATATTCATTTATCTATTCTTATAATTTTCCTATAACTTCGGCCCAAATCTTCTTTGGCCTACTACTTCTTCTTTAATTGACCTAAAATGAGTTATTTACAACCTGCTGTCTCTCTTTGAAAACAATTTATTTTCATAACATAAAACTTGTTTATCTTTGTTTAAAACTTGAATTATTTACAAAATCAATCTTTTTGTTTTAAGAACCTAAACATTTCATGTTCCATCTTAAAGCCTGAACAACTCAAATCCCCGAGTCGAACACATGACCTTCCCGATTGAAACACTGGACCACTCACATTCTCCTGCTTCGAGAAAAACACGGTCATTCTCAAATGATAACCCGAGCACTCGCCTTCTCCCCCCAAACCAAATTCCAGATGCACGAAAAACATGCACGTTCATGTGTACGACGTCTCTGATCGTCGATGGACTTCGCTCCGGCCTCCAACACATCACCTACGACCACGGCAACAACACGCGAATACTCAACTACCTCGATTCGATCGAGAATCGAATTCGACCCCAAACCACTCAGCCTGGAAACGATCATCACCAAAAAATTGACCACCTTCGATGATCTAGACCTCGAGACACCTCGCCATTCTCGCCGTAGCTTCGCCACGTCTTCCCGCATCTCTAGAACCCCTCGCTATCGACTTCGGTCGCACCTCGACATCGCGAATTCCATCTGAAACCCGACGACACAAACAAGCATGAAAACCCTACTTCGCCTCACTTTGATCATCACGGCCAACAATAAATCATCGGAGTATTTTTTTTCGATGATCCTCTTTTTCCCCTCAACCTCCAAGCCCAATCACGACGGCCAGTTCATCGTTGATCGACGGAAATTGCTCGAGATAACCCAAACATTCATCTCGGAAATACCCATTAAATCCTAAACTAAAAATCGGCATTGAAATTCATGGTTTCTTATCACAAATTCGATCATGAGATCAAATCTCAAAATTTAATTTATAAAATTTTGACCCGAATACAAATTTCACAGTAAATTTGAAATTGTCGAGCCAAATATTCATTTTAAATTCCTATAATTATTATTAGGAGTGATGTTACATGATTTCAAACAATTTTCATTTACAAATCATAAGCTAATTAGGATTCAATGGTGAGATATTGAATTAAATAGAGGAATCCAACCATGTTAAAAACAGCAGAGTTCACTTTTGCATATATACAGGCCTTCAATACTAACACATACACATGCATCCATTTCAATCCAGATATTCAGGCTAACACATGATTTTCATTCATATACCAAAGTGAAATCAAGTTATAAAACTATTTTTAAAATCTAGTTTACTCATAATAAAATGTAACAGAGAAGACTGAGATGATCTTGTTGAGTTGATTCCCTGAATTATTAAGTTGAATTTGCATCCATGCCGAGTTGATCTTGCATGATGTATAAGAGTTGAATCCTTGCTTAGCTTGATTCAGTTTTGATTAAACTTCCTCAGATCTGTTTCCAGTCTTGATTTATTTTGATTTTATTCATTTCCAGGTTAAAGATTTTGAACTGTTGTTTTTTATTTGGTTGATAAATGTTTAACAGATTTTAGTTTCCTTTAGATCAGTTTGAACAAAAATGAAGAAAAATGACCTGGCTATATTTTGCTATTTTACAATTTCAAATGGGAAAAACTTTGCCACTTGTCATCATAAGTTAACAAGTGTTTATTTCCTATATTCATGGTTTCACAAATGTCATTTGTTAAATTAATTGTGTTTATGTCCTTGTTTAAATTGATTTTTATAACTTTGTTTTAAATCCTTACTTAAATTTTATTAATACTTTCGTATGTTAATATATTTATGTATTATATTTACAAATGTATAAAACATATTTTTATTTAACAAATGTCAAAACTTATATTTATATATATGCGCACGCACGCACACACACACACACACACACACACACACATATATATATATATATATATTAATTTCTTAAGTTTTGTAAATTATGTAATTTATTCTTTTCTTAATTTATCTGTTGTGTTTCAAGTGTTTACTATGTACAAATACATTTAAATCCAAATATTTTAAGATGTTTTATCCTTTGAATTTCCCATTCAATTCAATTTTAATTTAATATCCAATTTAAAATCAACTCATATACATATATTTTTATTAAACAAACTATCATTATTATTTGTTTCATCTATAAATCATTGTTTAATAAATTAATCCTGTTAATTACCGGTTAAAAGAAATTAAAAATCCACGTTATCACATTCCTCCCCTTTAGAATCTTTTCGTCCTCGAAAAGGAGCGAAACCAGAATTTATTAAAATGCTTAAAGTCAGCTAAGTTTCCTTTGATCATTTTTAAAACACTTTTAAAAATTTTATAATATTACGAAAATAGTTTTTATGAAGATACTTTTATAACTCGATGTTTCAACCAGTCCATCCTCGTTCTCATAGAAATTCGGTCATACGTTGATTAGGCGTAAGGCTGAAAATCTATAAGTACTTAGCAGACCCATTTTCAACACCCAGTGAAAATACTTGGAAAATATATTTTGTTGAAAATATAGAAAATATTTTGAAAATAGAGGAAACATCTTTTGGTGAGAATGCTCTGGAAATCATCACCCTCATCCATGGTCGTAGTTAACCCGATGGTTACGTTGTCATCCCGACAAAATTCATATATAACTGTAGGCCTCTGCGCCCCTCCATCACGCTATGGAACCAGCTACAGATCGCAGCTGCAACCGGGGTTACATTGCTATCATAGCAAAATCCCATATAACTGTAAGCCTGAGCGCCCTCGAATTCCGCTGCCAAAAGAATGAAATTTCTCCACTCCACTTGACCATAGATCGCAGTCTACTGATGTTACGTTGCCTTCCCGGTAAAATCAAGCGTATACCGTTGACACTCACTTCCACACGATTTCCGCTATGGTCCATAGTAGATCGCAGCGACATCGAGTTACACTATCATCACAGCATAACCCAAATCCTCTGTAGGCATCAACACCCTCTACTTTCGCTACCCAATAATCCTCAGGAACTAGTTTGTCTAGATTCCTCATAGGATCAACTTTAGAGCCTCCCCGCTTTAGAGGCTCAAGGCAGTACCAACCTATGTACTCCTGAGAAGTTCATTTCAAGGGAGCGCTTTTTTCTCCAAAGCCTTTTACAAAACACTTTATACTATACACATGTAGTATCATCCAAATCATACACCTAGTAGAATCAATATAAATCTCCTTTCTCAAAATCGATTATCACAAAATCGATAATTCTCAAACTAGGTTTCCAAATTCCAATATTGATTTTTCCCTAAAAATCAAAAGCCTTTCCAAAATCCATAGGTTCCAAAAATCTTTTTCTCAAAATCATTCTCTTAAGATCCTTTACATACATACATATATATATATATATATATAACTTTAAAAATCTTTGGACCACTTCAAACTTGTATAAGTTCCCTTTTATGCTTCGAATACTTTCAAAAACCCTTTTCTTCCGGCAATAAATTCAACAAGGGGAGATTTATCTTATATAACAAATATATATAACTTCGTTTATTCCAAATCAAATATTCCAATTTGATTTCTCTATAAAGTTACTTACCAAATTACTTACTTTCATAAAATAAATTTCTACCATAAAAATATTCAATTTCCACTTTACTTCATCATATATTTCACAAAATATACTTTTCATTTCATAAACCATTTTACATTTCTTATTCACAAATTTTCAATATCAATTTCATTTAAACCCGTACGATGTACACATATCATCCGTACGCTATACCAATCTGATCGCTCACTCGATCATATAATTTCACCTCCGAACTAGTATTGTCCACCCGACTTCCTAGTGTGGATTCAAATCTGGTTTCTTGATCAGAAACCGTCATTCTCCTTGCATAGCCATAACTATGATAGAGAATATCCAGAACCAATCAACAATCCATATCCAGGTTCACCGTCGAAAATTCAGTGAAAAATTCCAACTCGGATCGATATAACTATCTCGATATTCTATGCTCGAATCTGGATCAAATCATTATGCGAATAGAATAATATACGCACATCCTACGTATTTATCTCTATTGATGATTAGCCAAATCAATCCCCTTTTCTATTCACATTCACTTTAATTTCTATTCACTTATTCACAGTTGTTTCAATCCCATTTGGATTATCACCTCAATTCTTATCTCAATTGGGTATTTAATCATAAACAATTTGCACTCTGACCAGCTTTAAATTTAGAAAATAGCTTAAAAAGTTTAAAATAGATAAGTAGTTGAAAAGTAATTATTAGTTTGTAAAATAGCTGTAAAATAGTTAAGTAGTTATCAAATAGTTAAATAATTGCAAAATAGTTGTGAAATAGTAATTAGTTATAAAGTAGTTGAAAAATAGTAATTAGTTTATAAAATAGTTGTAAAATAGTTAAATAGTTCCAAAAATTATTGTAAATAAGTACAAAATAGTTTGGCTTTAAAAAGAAAGATTGTATATAGTAAATAGCTTAGAAAAATAGATTTAAGAAAGCTTATATTAAAATAATTTGTTTGAAAATAGTTTAGGGCTAAACTGTTCCACTACCCAATCTTTATTTCAAATCAATTCAATTTTAAGTTTCCACTTCCTCCTAATATTGATTCAATCTCAAATCAATTTAAACAACTTCAATTCCCACTCCAAATTAATCTTTATTCCACTTCAATTTCAATCTCAATTCATTTCAATTCCAGTTTGAATTAATCCAAATTCAAGTTGAATTAACCTAGATTCTTTCCGAATTCAAATCAACACTACGCCATAGATTGCATACTGCAACACCCAAGAAGTGATGCAGGAAGTGCCAAAAAATGTTGCTATAGGCTAAAAAAGGGCAAAGCAACACTTTCTTTGTGATGCATTTTGCCGCGTTGCCCTAGAGTCAAAGGCAACATCTTTGCAGCCCTAGGGCAACATCGGTTCTGTTGTTGCCACAGGTACCAAATTTACTAAAAAGTGGGCCCCACAATCTGGACCCCAACATATGGGCCCACATTGTGGGGACCACTAATTCTATGGCCCACCTTTACGGAACCCTGTTGTGGGGCCCATATTCATTAATCTATGGTAACACTTTTACCATCCAATGGAAACACTTTTCCAGTTTATTACCACATTTAACATCACATACTGCAACAATATATCATATCTATGGCAACACCTTTTGCAATTTAAATTGGAAATGTACTGCAACATTATACTACTGCAACATTATATCATATCTGTGGCAACAATATACTGCAACATTATATCATATCTAATGGCAACATTACACTGCAACAAAGAACTTTTCATTTCAGAATAAGTAGCAACACAAGTTTTACTTAGTCAAGTACAAAATAACAAACATACTTAAAAACATAGGCAGTGTATTCATAGTTACAGCCAGCACATACTAAATTCTACTTATTAACAGTGCATTCATATTTGCGAGCCTCCAGTGCCATCAGTGCCTCCAGTGCCATCACTGCAGACGGTCGCTCAAAGATCCCCAACATGAATTTGCATGTCAGGGTTTGCTTCTCCTAATTTCTTAAGCACACATGTCAAGTTCTCCCGATATTTTTGGTTCACCTTTGCATCAAATTCATTTTGGACCTTCTTGTTCACCTTTGCTTCGACTTCGTCAGCTATATTTTCCCTTATCTTCGCTGCCAGCTCCTGTATGTATATTCTTGTTGTTGGGGCATATTTTGAAACTTCTACAGACTATGTGTGCCGTCCTATAAGACAAGATGGACCGTGCGACTTTCCATCAGAAATCATTTCTTGAACAACTCCATCACTTCCTCCTTCACCTATTGCTTTTTCAATCTTATCCTGCGAAATAAAGCAGTTTCAAAATGTGACATTAAATAAAATTAACAATTCTGAAACAAGTTTCTTAAACAGGAATTGTTTTGCAATATCTGTTAACAGTTTTAAAATGGATTCGGAAAATATCCTGCTATAGGTTTCAACAAAACAGGATCTAATTCTACAAAAATGTCGATGCGCAAAATGAAGCATTTTTTTGACATCTGATTGAAGAGAAAATAAAATGTCAACTACTGACTCACCAATGACATCCACCATACCAACTGATTAACAAGCAAGTTCAAAACCAACTACTGCTGCCACCTACATACCAATTCCTGCTACCGAAACATCATCTAACTGCAAGCATTCCGCTGCCTCTGATTACCCACACTTCTTCAGCCATCAAACAAACTACCACTGACCATTACATTGCTAGCAGTCCATCACCAAACAACGATCATACTAATCAACACTGCAATGTCCATACCACTTGCATCACCACCTAGCCATTCTACAGTTTCAATCAAACACTTGCACTTCCCTACCACTCCATCATTTACAACAGAGCAACTTCCTCCAACCGAACGTGCCTGCCACCTCGTACAACAGTCTCCCCATACAACATCACCGTGCATACAAGTTTCACTCCACACCACTGCAAACACCACATCATCAATCCTCAATATACTATTTAACAACGTGCACATGTATCGAATAAGTGATATCATTTACCTGACTATTAAATGCATATTTTGTCGTAAACCTACACTACTCGGCCATGTAAATCATATTTTTCTTCAATTAACATGTTGGGGATGTAAATGTAACTTGGCTATCATGTTAACAAACTTATCCACAAAAATGGGTGCAAAATTGTTCACACTACGCAATCAAAACACTATTTTTTGCCAGACAATACATAATGAAATATTGTTTTTTTCATATGCCACCCCTCATGCAACCAGTAAATAGTATTTTTGTTCACACTAGGTGTGAACAAAATTGCACTCCACAGAAGTAAACCGTGAAGATTTCAATGAACTGAACTTGCAATTTATGTCAAGTAATGAAAAAATATGGTAAATCCAACAGGGTAGAGCAATAGATCATAGTTCAATATACACGCTACAGGCTACACTAGATACAATCCAATACAAAAACACAATATATGAGAAATACATCGAGCTATACCTTATGTGAAGATTGAGGCTTCTTTTTCAGAGTATTCACTTTTTTGCTATCCGCTTCAAAGCACTTAGGTTGAACACAGTTCTTTAATTTTTCCACAGCTATTGCCTCCTTATTTTCAAGTAACTCCTCCATAATCACAATTTTATTTTTTGGATCATGTTCAGAATTTACATCTTTATTCGATATCTGATGTTCAGGTTCTCTGTCATGATCTCCAAACTCCTCCATAATCACAGTTTTATTTTCTGGCTCATGCTCAGAAATTCTGTCTTTGTTCATTATTTGATCTTCTGGATTTCTAGCGTGATCTCCTTGTCCTGTAATATCTATCACTCTCTCATCGTTGTTACATGGTGGAACAAAAACTTCAAATTTTCCAAATGAAATAGAACCAGTTGGCAAATGATCAGCCTGTCGAATCACACATATAATTATTGATCACCTGATTTACCAATAATCAAAGAATACGACCATAGATTGGAACCATTCATTTAAATATAGACAAATAAGTATCTAAAAAGGATACTGAAACAATATTAACACTATTAAAATAAGTCATAAGGTTATTTGAGAAAATTATCTTCAGAGTGGAATGATCTCTAGCAGCATTAAAAATGTGGCACGACTGCGAATTAAACTCAAAACTGTGTACATGGAGATGACATTAAGTGGTACTATTTTGTTTTACTTTCTATGTTCATGTAACAACCATGTAACTATTAAAAAATTCAACAAATCACTTGCATTCATCTTTAAAAGAGGGAAAGAGCATGATAACAAAAAATAAGTTTATGCTTTATACATCTACATTTTACATTTTTTGGTTAATTTCATTCCTAGATCCAAACAAAAAAAATCAAGAGCACTAACTAAAACTAATTTTATTTAGAAAAGTAAAAGGTAATCAACCTGATAACTAATGTAATCTTCTGTTTCTCCAGCCATTAAAAGCAAATGAAAATCTGCAACCAGTGACATTAATTAATAATTCATCCAAATTCATTTGTACTAACACACATAATGCAATATATTAAATCAACTGAAGTCGACACTATACTTCTTTCCAGTTGTTTTCCTGTGGAGTTCAATTTGCAAAAGAAAGCAATTATTAGGTAATGAGTATCATTCATGTATGTGGACAGACTAAATTAAATATATCAGTTATAAAAATAAACCCTACCAAAAAAGGAAAATACAAACAAACCTTTTAACAACATAAACAAATACCAGAATTCACACATCATACTCAAAATTTCTAATCAAACTTAACAGCAAAACGATCAATCCCTCCTTCATTAACAAGTTCCAAATCTATCTCGACCTCTGTTTTTCTCAAATATCAAATAAGTTTAATCCTTCAACGCAGAAAGTTATCAACCGCAAACTATTATATCACAAATCATGGAAGCAAATTACAGTAGATAATGATATAAAACATCAGGAATCAAAATCTAAAATCATACCACTACGTTCTCGTTTAACGAGGAATACAAATGCTCATTTGCTCCAGATTTTGAACTGACGGTGAATAACTGCAATATGCGCCAAACTACAGAATTGTGGGAAGACACGAAAGAAGAAAAGCTGATCTCTTTGATTGAGTTACTTTGACTTGGACCACAACATCATAGGAAGACGAATCTGAGAGGTTATGGTTGGGAAGAAGAGGGAGTACGGATAAGAAAATAGGAGTTGAAGAGAAAGAAAATATTTGAAGCAAAGAACAAACCTATTTGCTCTTCACCAATTTTGAATCCTGAAGTCCTCGATCTCTTCAATCGCGAAGTGAGACTTGTCGTAATCGAAGACATAATTGAAACACTGAAGCCCTAATTGAACTTGAACTCGAACTTGCCATAATCAAACACCAATTAAGCTTGTAAACTTAGAACTTTTAGCCTAATTGAAATCGCAGAGTGTTTGAGTGTTTGAGAGGTTGAGCGGCGGAGTACGTATTTTGTTAGGTGCTTGAGTGAAACCCTCCAATATTTTGTTAACTTATGCCGCTTTGTTTTTGTTTCCCTTGTTAGAAATTATTTCAACCTGCTTTTTTTTCAACCCGCACTCATATTTTATGATATTTTTATAAGTCTATAGCTATTGCAACATAGTGTAGATATCTATGCTAACATCCTGAAGCTAATGTTGTAATAGACAAAAATCAGCATAGCTATCGTTACATTGTAGATAGTAACATATTGTATTTTCATTGCAATAGGCCATCTATGGCGTAGTGCAAATTCCATTTGAACTTGAAACCTATTCAACTTTAATCACGATTCCAAATTATTCAAATCAATTTGGACTAATTTCAAATTGAACCCACCTCAAATTTCAAATCAATACAATTCAAATTTTCCATTTGAATTTTTAAACTTATACATCTTCAATCACAACTTCAATTAATTCAAATCAAATTTAATTTGAACTAATTCAATTCAAATTTCAAATTTAAAACATCCCGAATTATACAAATTTGAGTTAAATTTTTAAATGTTGATTTAATCCTTTAAATCAAATCAACCTATATCTTTAAACCATTTAATTCTGAATCCAAATTCCATTTTATCTTAATAATAGATATATTACCACACCCCATTTCTTCATTCATTTAAACAAACCCAATTTCAGCTTAAAGATTATTAATAACAACAGGATGGTATCAATCAAATTATTTTAAAACATTCATCCATTTCCAATTTCCAGATCTCAAACCCATTTTGAGATCACACAAATTTCCAATTCAAATCAACCATTTAACGTTCCAAGTTAAATCTCAATTTCATCCTGAAATTTCCAATTCAGGTTGCCTGTTCTAAACTTATATAATTTCCCAAATTAAATTAACTTTAAATTAATCCTATCTATTTTACCCAATCTGAATTCTTATTTCAAATTTTAAACTTTATATTAATATCCAATCCCATTTATAAGTTCAAAAACTTATCACTTTGGGTTTTCACATCACATTCCTAGGAAAATTCAAAACTCAACCTTAGAGTTTATTTCAAATATACATATTTATTTCCTTTGCACACCAAGTTATTTTAAATTTTAAACCACCTTAGTTTTAATTGAAAACAAATTCCTTTAAATTTTCAAACAACTCTTGTTTGAAATAGAGCCCTTTTAATTCAAATTCATTAAATAATATTATTTATTATTTCTTTATCACTTTGAAACAATTCAAATGTTTCTAGACTTAGATTTTAAAACTTCACAATTTGAAACCTACTTCAATTTAGAAGTTATACTCATCTTCGGTTCCAATTTATAAGTCATACTTGCCTAAATGTTGTACTTCCCTAAAACATTTCATTTTGCTCATTCATTAATACACATTTTATTATTAAACACAACAATCATTTATGATAATAACCAAGATTAGCATATCTGGAAACCAATTCATTATTGTCTTATTCTGAAACTCTTCCCCAAATTCAAGATTTTAATTTCTGTTTGAATATATTTTAAACTTATCTTTATTTAATTTCAATTTGGTTGTATTTCGATAACCACTTAATTTAATTCCAATATTTTAATAGCCAATTACCTTAATATTTATTAGAAAGAATTGTTGCTTTATATATCAAAATATATTCTTATATAAAATCATTTAAAATCTTTATATAAGAAAATAACAAGTACGCTCTCATATATATACACACACAACTCATTCTAGGGTGCCATTGACCCTACCCTTAATGAGTAATCCCATCAGAGCCAAGGTTCTCGCTTAACCTTTTGCTCTGATACCAAATGTGACGACCAGAAATTTTCGATCACGAAAATTCCAGATAGAGAAAAAAGAAAAGAGATAGAAGAAGAAGAACAAAACACCAAAGCACAATCTCACATTCGCAACGGATAAAATATAATATCAATAATACCAGTGTAAAAAGGAAAACTGTACTGGTCAAATTAAACTTTAATACATCAGAGTTACAACATTTACAAACACTGGACAGATTCAACCAACCTGTCCCAGACAAACTACAATATCACAGCGGTATACACTCCATACGTTCCCGCCATCCAGCTCGCCGCTGAGTCTAGATCGTCCTTTCCTGAAAAACTGTAATACTTGGTCTGATCTGAGCATTACATCAAAGTAACACCCGAGTCAGGCTAGAAACCAGTGTGAGTAAACCCATCTAACATGGAATACAAAAGCATAAGACTTAAATAAAACCCGGGGTAACTCGTATCTAATTACAAATTCACAATTCGATATAGACATCACTTATTTCACACATCAATTTCTAAGTACCAAAACTTAGATTAAATGGTCCAATAAACTTAAATCATTCCATTCCAGTCTATTGGATTCACATATCAATCTATAAAGAATCAAAATGGTTTCGGGTATTTACTAACACCCGACTCCTGTCTCTTCGAATCCAATGTCATCTTAACCCAAGTTGTTCAAGTGAATACAATTTAAATTTAAATACTGGATGTCACTTTTACACAGCAATTCACCATTGACAAATAACCACATTATCACTATGTACCCAAACATATCATATCATAAAATATTTCATATCAGAGATATCAACCAATTTAAAGCATTTAACATCATTCAATCATTCATAAGCAAGATTGATCACCTCCAAAATTAATTTAATTTATCTCTAATTAAATTAATTGCTAATCTTGATCACTTAGATTATCCTTACTTAACATTAAATAACCACAACCCAAATAATTAATCATCTTTTAATTATCCATCTTAATTAATCATTTTTGATTAATTATTCTTTAATTACAATAAGTAATTAGCTCTCAATTATTTACACAAATTAATTATCCTTTACCCATCCATATTAATTACATTGATCCTTAGTTAATTACTCAAATTAATTATCTTATAACCACTTCGTTGATCAATTATCTCATAATTAATCATATTAATTATTTAACTAATTCTTTATTAGTTTCCTTAATTAATCAATCCTTAATTAATTACACTAAGTAATTAACCCTTAATTACTTTCATTAAGTAATTTTCCTTAAATTACTTTCATCAAGTAACCATTCTATTGGTTAATTAACCTTAATCCATTAACCTCTAATCATTAATTAATTTAACCTTTAATTCATAATTAAACTAGTTAACCCCTAACAAATTTATCCTTTAATTACTTACATTAAGTAATTATTCTTTTCAATTAATTACATTTAAAAATTATCCTTTATAAATTCAGAAATTTTTACTTAAAACCCTAATTAATGAATGTTTAAACCTTTATCTTAATCCTTTAATACATGCTTAGATCTTATCTGAATATCTTTAGAAAATTTCTTTAAAATAAAGGACATATAATACAACAACTCTAAGCTTAACTATTTAAGATAAACTATTTTATTTAAACCTTTAAACCATGTAATAATCAATTAAGTAGAGTTTTAAATTTCTTTATTCTTATATTCATTTATTTATTCTTAGAATTTTCCCATACTTCGGCCCAAATCTTCTTTGGCGCACTACTTCTACTTCTTCTTTATTTCTTACTTCCTTTACTTATTTCATTCTATCAGACCTAAAATGAGTTATTCACAACCTGTTGTCTCTCTTTGAAAACAATTTATTTTCATAACATAAAAATTGTTTGTCTTTGTTTAAAACTTGAATTATTTACAAAATCAAGCTTCTTTGTTTTAAGAACTTAAACATTTCCTATTCCAACTTAAATCCTGAACAACTCAAATCTCGAGCCGAATACACGACCTTCCCGATTGAAACACTAGACCACTCACATTCTCCTACTTCGAGAAAAACACCGTCATTCTCGAACAATAACCCGAGCACACGCCTTCCCCCCTAAACCAAACTCCAGATGCACAAAAAACATGCACGTTCATGTGCACGACGTCTTTGATCGCCGATGAACTTTGCTTCGGCCTCCGACACATCACCTATGACCACGACAACAACATGCGAACACTCAACTACCTCGATTCGATCGAGAATCGAATTCGACCCCAAACCCACTCAGGCTGGAAACGATCATCACCAGAAAATTGACCACCTCCGAGGATCTAGACCTCGAGACACCTCGCCGTTCTCACCGTAGCTTCGCCACGTCTTCCTGCACCTCCAGAACCCCTCGTGATCGACTCCAGTCGCATCTCGATATCGCGAATTCCATCTGAAACTTGATGACACAAAAAGGCATGAAAACCCTACTTCGCCTCACTCTGTTCATCACGGCCAACAATAAATCATCGGAGTATTTTTTTCGATGATCCTCGTCTTCCCCTCGACCTTCAAGCCTAATCACGACGACCAGTTCGTCGTTGATCGACGAAAATTGCTCGAGATAACCCAAACGTTCATCTCGGAAATACCCATTAAATCCTAAACTAAAAATCATGGTATAACCATTAAAATTCATTGTTTCTTATCACTTATTCAATCATGAGATCAAATCTCAAAATTTAATTTATAAAATTTTGACCCAAATACTAATTTTACTGTAAATTTGAAATTTTCGAGCCAAATATTCATTTTAAATTCCTGTAATTATTTTTAGGAGTGATGTTACATGATTTGAAACAATTTTCATTTACAAATCATAAGCCAACTAGGATTCAATGGTTGGATATTGAATTAAATAGAGAAATCCAACCCTGTTAAAAACAACAGAGTTCACTTTTGCATATATACAAACATTCAATGCTAACACATACACATGCATCCATTTCAATCCAGATATTCAGGATAACACATTATTTTCATTCATATACCAAAGTCAAATCAAGTTATAAAACTGTTTTTAAAATCTAGTTTACTCTCAGTAAATTGTAACAGAGAAGACTGAGATGATCCTGTTGAGTTGATTCATTGAATTGTTAAGTTGAATTTGCATCCCTGCCGAGTTGATCTTGCATGATGTATAAGAGTTGAATCCTTGCTTAGCTTGATTCAGTTTTGATTAAACTTCCTTAGATCTGTTTCCAGTCTTGATTTATTTTGATTTTATTCATTTCCAGGTTGAGGATTTTTGAACTGTTGTTATAATTGATTTGGCTGATAAATGTTTAACAGATTTTAGTTTCCTTTGGATCAGTTTGAACAAAAATGAAGAAAAATGGCCTGGGTATATTATTTTTTATTTATTTATTTGCAATTTCAAATGGGAAAAACTTTGCCACTTGTTATCATAAGTTTACAAGTGTTTATTTCGTATATACATGGTTTCACAAATGTCATTTGTTAAATTAATTGTGTTTATGTCCTTGTTTAAATTGATTTTTATAACTTTGTTTTAAATCCTTACTTAAATTTTATTAATACTTTCTTATGTTGATATATTTATGTATTATATTTACAAATGAATAAAACATATTTTTATTATTTAACAAATGTCAAAATTTATATTTAATATATACATCTTTCTTAATTTCTTAAGTTTTGTAAATTATGTAATTTATTCTTTCCTTAATTTATCTATTGTATTTCAAGTGTTTACTATATACAAATACATTTAAATCCAAATATTTTAAGATGTTTTATCCTTTGAATTTCCCATTCAATTCGATTTATTTGAATATCCAATTTAAAATCAACTCATATACATATATTTTTATTTAAACATATTGTCGTTATTATTTGTTTCATCTACAAATCATTGTTTAATAAATTAATCCTGTTAATTACCAATTAACAGATATAAAAAATCCGGGTTGTCAAAAAAAGTGCAATGTGGTGATGTGTGTAGACATATTATAAGTAAGCTCAATCCTAGCATTAGTGTATGATCTTGACATATAAGCATGTATGCAGATACCCTAAACATGCATAGAATTTCTACATGAGTGCAAAGTGATGGTGAAAAGAGCGGCAACCATTTTCTACCATCCAATTTAGCAACCACAATGCAACCAAACCTAATTTTGGAGAAAAAAAGTCTTTTAATGAAATGCTCAGGATGAGAAGTTCTCATGCTTTCCACCGGATTTTATCTCTATTGTACTCAAGCTAGCCTAATTTCTTTGTTGGGGAGTTTCCTAGTTCTGTGCCCCACAATGACGTTATGGCAGCGCGTGATGCTATTAGCTCTATCTTAATATTCCCCAACTGATCAGGCTCTACCACAATGGTTGTTCTACGAAGGCATTTCCTTAAGTGCAAACATGAAAAAAGTCATGGAATCCTACCAATTTATCCTATAGCTCCACATGATAAGAAATTCTCCCTATTTTTTCTGAAATTGGGAAAGGCCCAACAAATTTTGGTGCCAACTTTCATGACTTTCGAAATCTCACGACCTTCTTTAGTGGTGAAACTTTAACAAACGCCATGTCCCATACTTCAAACTCTTACTCCTTTCTTTGCATGTCTGTGTAGGATTTCTAGCAATCTTGTGGGGACTTCATTCCATGCCTAATCAATTCTCTCTTTTTCGTTTTGGCATCAAACACCAAGTGGAAAATTCTACCACCTTCATCTTCATCCCTGCCTAGGTGAATGGTTATCCTTGAATGGTATCACTTCGTAAGCTAAATTTTTTTCCCAAAATCTTAAAATTTTCGGATTAAAACATCCTTTATTCATAGTTGCTAACCAAATTTCCTCATTAACTTCCAATGTTACCTACAGTTTATCGCCAAATAATTGTCCTTATGAAATTTCCTTATATACATTGTTTCTCCATATATTTATTTTTTTGATGGTTTAATCCTGTCAATAAATCAACCCAATGATAAAACAAAAACATATATTATACCATATCATACACTTTTCCAATAACCTAAGGGAGACAACTAGCGAAAACAATCCCAAAAACTCTAAAAAAATATTTTTGCTGGAAGTTTCCATTTATCATCAATAGTTGTTAATAATGGTGTGGCCTTATTACTCCTTACTAAATTAAAATGAACATTCCTCGTATGTCGTTCCACTTAATTCTCCATCCTACTTAATTATATATGATAATTGATTATTAATGTTAAAGTTGGACCATCTCTAATCAATTCTCATTTAAATCCCTTTAATCTTTTTACCAGTTTCAAAATCCATTTATTATGCTGATTCAATTCCTCCATCAATGCCATATTAAATTCATTAATCAGTACCCAGTTAATTTCTTCTAATTATTATTTATGACAAATTTATTGCCTATTAAATCTATAATTAATATCCATAAATCCTAGTCCTATAATAACCAATACAAATATCATTGTAAATTATGTTATTTTATATTCTATTTTATATGTTAAGCGCGGTTTTATGTGTGTATGTATATTTCTAAGTGTAATTTCTAAATTAGAACATTCCTTTCCACATTTTAATTTATCAAAGTTGTCCTTCTAAAATTGATTACCATTATAATTCTCCATAAATTAACCAAAGTGAGATCTTTGCTTCGTTTGAAATTATAAGAAATTATTTCTTCCCTTTTATTGAAATAGACAACGTAAACTATGGAAAAGAATATCCATATCTTACACGTCTCATTCCCTTTTAGGTATATCTCTTGTTAATTCATAGGAAACGCTTTTATACCAATTTTGGAGTTGGATAATTTATGGAATTTATACGAAACCTACTCCAAATAAATCAAGACATAGAAATTTACATCCAAATCAACTAGGACAAACCTAACTTACAACCCAATTATTAATCTAGAATATCTTCACAAGTATACCAATATTCTACAATTAAATATCTTAGACCAATTTCAAATTTCCCGATCAGGTTGTATATACTATTCCTATTTTATTCATATCTTAATACCTTTATACTACCTTACCTAGATAGCGATCTCTACCTACTCCAAAAAAAGATTTAGTCCTTACCATTCTTCAAACCAAAATTTCACAATTATCAAGCACCTTATCTGAAACCTTTATAATTAAAAATATAAACTTAGAATTTTTTTTTGTAAATTTCAAAAATTGCTTTATTCCCAAAAGGAACCATGAAATTTTTCCCTTTTTCTATCCAACTTTTTCTTTCTAAGGACTTTCTGCAACATAAATTTATTTCTTTAAAAATTGGCCTTTTAATTCTAAACATTTAAAACTCAATTATTAAACTAAACTATTTTTAAATCAAAAATTCAAAAATTCATTAATTCCTTAAAGGAGAAAAATAATTTCTTCTTCCAAAAACTTTAAACGTAAAAAATAATTTTTAATAAATCATTTTCATACAAATAAACTTATTACATTAAATTCAAAATCACCATTAATTACCCCATGAAATTATAGCCTATACTTATGAAAAGTTTATTGACTACCAATTTAATGAATTGACTACCAATTAAAGGATATATTATTAATATTTTCCAAATCTAACAAATTTATATCTATTATAAAGGTCATAACTTCAATAGCATTTTAAAACAATAGATTTTCCTTTATTAGACATCTATCATTTCAAAGATTATCTAGTTACAAGACAGTTATTTTAGCAAACTTCAAACCACAATCTATTCATATGCATTCTAAATTTTTAGTTTCAAATTGTTATATTATCCCAAAGATACGCATCAACATTTATTGCTTATTACTCAAAATGTACTATCGCTTAACTAAATACCATTTATAACATTGTTAAGCTCCTATAATCTTTCGCAATCCTTTTCTTATCAATCTCAATTTATTTGTCTTTCGTTACCATTTTAAGTTCAATAATATTTTATTCATATTCAAACAAATTCTAAATAAAAGAATGTGTATATGAAATTCTTGTCCTCACATAAATGCTTTTCCTTATTATTTGATCCAAAAATGGCATAAACACCCAAATGGTTGTGTGGAGAATAAAAAGTGAAGAAAAGTAAACTATAAGAGTGAGAAAAGAACACAAAACATTTTATAGTAGTTCAGCTAAACTTGACCTATGTCCACTTAACTTTATTGATGTTTTATAGTGCTGTGTGTACTTTTGTTCCTACGGATCAGTACAAATCCATTATGGATCGACATAAATCCACGACTGATTACAAGAAATTAGAGTAAGTGAACAAGAGAGCTGAAAGGATCCTTCAAAATGAGTCGTGTCCCTCTAATATAGCCGTATGAAGCCTAAACTCTTGCCCCATGATCTCTACAGAGTTTTCAACGCCTTTGACTTGTTCTCTTTAAAAATTGGCTGCCATATCTTCAACCATTACAAATCGGTACCTATCCACAGTCTTAGATCAGTATCCATCCAAAAGATTGACTTATGAATCACTCTAAATATCTTGGATAGCTTCTCCATGTTGTTAATTTCAAAATTTCAAAATTGTTTGCATCATTTTTAGCTTGCTTCTGAAGCCAAATGATGGATTTATGGATGCATGGAGATGCTGATTTTAAAAGCTCGTGGAGATCAAATATAATTGCATGGGATTAATAAAATAGCACTTGAAGTAAGCTCATGCCATTAAGTAGGGTAGGCGAAAGGAGTGGGTGTAGGTTTTGGTGATGCTTCTTGGATCGGTACCGATCCATAGTGTTAGATTGGTACGATCCAACACTTAGGCTGAATTGGCCTACTCATTGTTTATGGTGGTTTGGCCTTTATCTAGTGACCATGTTTGTGCTTGGTTTCTGGACTCTAATGCTATCTCTTCGGGCTTCCTGCCTTGATAGTTTGCAAGTTTGATTCGTCAAGTTGGTCCATATACTGCCTGGTCAAAAAGTTGGATAACATTTCCCTCCAAAGCATGCCTTGTGAATGGAAGGGGTGCTTTGATCAAGAACAAATATCGAAGTCGATGGAAATTAACAGTTGAATCTCCTAGTTACCACCTGATCAAGACATTGTGAATCGTCCCATTTCTTTCGATTTTCCTATAAATTGAAGGTCGTTTTGGACCATCCATGGATTCAAGTCCTTGCTTGAGCATTAGCTACAAATATTCGTTCTACTCTCCCTTAGAATTGTTATTTCACTCACTATACGATAAATTAGAATCATCCCATATCCAACCAAAAGTTTGCAGTTGTATGTTGAAATATTTATCTCTTCATGTCGTTAAACAAATCCTTGGCCTCTCTGGACCAACAATCAAACCCAAGATCTCTTCGAATCGTTGATCTAAGCGATGGTTTTTTACGGTTGATAGTTAAATCCGCAATCTCCTCAGACCGTTAATCAAATCCATGGTCGCTTTAAACCCTTGCTGAGCCCATTCCACTAGCTCTCGGGCGAAGGGACTCAAGGACAAGCAAGCATATCCATACACTATTCAACGAAGTGACCTACTCTTACACTCTGTCCTAACTCTTTGGTCATGACTTAAGGCAATCAGATCCACGGTCTCTCCGGACCCTACTTGAACCCAATCCGCTCACTCTTCGATGATGGGATTCAATGACAAGTAAGCTCATCCACTTGCGATCCAAATTCATGGTCTCTCTGGACCCTTGCTGAGCTCAATCCGCTTAATCTTCTACGAGGGGACTCAAGGAAAAGCAAGCCCAACTACACACTCTCCGGTGAGGGGACTTACTTATTACATTTCGACCCCATCTCTTCGAACGAGGCTTAAAGCAATCTATATCTTACAAGCCTATCCTCTCACTCTCCAACGTAAGGACTTGGACCTTACACTCTGGTCCCATCTCTCCAAACGGGACTTTAAAGCAATCAATTTCAGTCATCACATTCAAGTGGATATCAGTAATATGGGATTCATCTACTGAAATCAAATTCAAATATAAATAAATATAAAGTCAAACAGTATGATTGTTGCCTCACTAAGCATTATAGCTGAACATCTATCTCAAAGCAAACCTAAGGACAGATCGAGATCCCATACACGAGTAAGTGGATAGACTGTATTACTGCATTGTTTATTGAAAGGGCAGATAAAGTGTAAGAACCGAACCTGATTCCCTGCCATCTTAATCAAGAGATGACTACCTTGACCTTGATCCAAGGTTGTTTACATTCGCTACGGTTAATGGAGGCTCCTGTTCCACCGCTGTAATTTGGCTTCTCACATATTGTTGTAATTGTTTATTTCTGGCATGATCTTCGATCGAATCATGTAAGTGTCTGAAATCATTTGTGTTATGCTCATCAGCTCATAGAATAGGCAATATTTTCATGGTCCGTAGGCTCTCTCTTCGTAGGCCTTTAATGGGGGATGTGTCCCCTGGCATTTAGGTAAATATGCTTTGGGTTTTCATTCAAATCCATGTAAGAAGACAATTTTGATTCCCTTCATTACCGCTTCGATCCTTCAAAGCCATCATCTATCTTTCTCTTTTGTTTATCCTTACTAGATCTTGCTCCTAATGATCCTCCGCTATCCACGGCATTAATTTCTTCCTTATCGGCTTCAGCATCTTCTTGGCGTAGGCATCTTACGGCCTCATGATAAAATTGGATGAGGTCAATCAGTGGATCCTGTTCCAAAGCAAACTTGAAATCCATCTTATCTACTATTCTTGAAATTGTCACTATCAGAATCACCGATGGATTGACCTAGCAACGCAGTAGTAGCTGCGTTAAATTTAAAAAAAATTCCTAAAGGTTTCTCCGGCTCTTTGCTTCACACCTGACAATATCATTACATTCTTGGGTCATGAAATATGGACCCGGAACTGCTTCATGAATCTATTGACTAATTCGGGCCTTGTCCTAATAGAACCATTCTCTAGCTGCCTAAAATGTAATGTAGTCAACATGTCAAATATGGAGGGACACACCGTCACCTGACCTTTTAAGATGCACCTAGCACCTCCACATACCGAATGTACCTCATTAACTGAACTATTGGTTCTATCTTTCCATCATATGTCTCCAACGTAGGTAGCTTGAAATCAGACAGATTCCTAGCATATCGAATATTCGGAGTAAATGGACTCTGGTTTACATCCTTTAAGCTCTGGTCGGGCCATCCACCTCTCATTGCTTGTCTCATAATTTTATCAATTAAGTCATTGTTGTCTAAAGGAATCCTTAAGTTTGCATTTCCAGCCTACCCCTTATTTCCATGATGGTTTCAAGCACATACAACTCCGCTCATGCTTCCATATTTCGATTTGCATCATATGCTCAACATCATTTCCTGGATATGCATTGTTCCTATCTATGTCAATGTCGGCCATGCTCCCATGTCTTTGTGGATCGGTACTTATCCATACCTATGGAACAGTACCGATCAGTGCAGCTTGCTCAAGGTTTGCTCCATCTTGCTCCACTCTGCTTCTAAGTGCCTGGGCTCCATGTAACACCCAACAATTTTATATAATTAAATAAAATCAAGTGAATTAACATAATTGCAAAACAGAATATAAATGTCAAATATATGCATTTAAGAATTAAGAGGTTATGTAGATTTACGTAAGCAATGAGTGTGTGATTATTTGATGCATCAATCAATTGAAAGGGGAATTACTTAAGAGACATAGAGGCGTCAATTAGTCAGAGAATATGTTACTTTTATAACATTAATTAATTAAGAGATCTTCTAATAAAGGAAAATGTAAGTTGGGAATAAATTAAATGATAACATACATATATTAATTTATAATTGGGAATAAATTAAATGATAACATACATATATTAATTTATAATTGACGTAATCAATTAATTAAGAAATTAATTAAAGACATTAAGTAAGCATCAATTAATAAAAGATGGAGACTTATATGTCAATTACTTAGGTAATGAATTGGTAGTTTAAATATATACAGCTAATAAATGCATGATTGAGTGACGTATAAGAATTAATTTGGATATCGATTAAAATGAAAAAACGTACCAATTAATTAATTGGCATTAGTTGGGCATTTTAAAAAGGGTGTCAAATAATAAAAGAATATGCCCTTCTTGCAATAGCTAGTAATGTAAATTAATTATTTAGAAGAAAACGCTAGTTATAGGATTATTTGTTTCCAAGTTAAAAAGAATTGGAATGCCTATTAAAATCAAACGGAGTAATTAAGTTTATGATGAAGGTAAGTTAATAAGAATAAATTTTAAAAAAGTATAATTTTTATATACAATCTATTAATAGAGGTATTAATTGACGTGTTTAAATAGGTAAGAGATTGTAACGCATAAGAATCAATTAATATTTGATACACTTATACATATCTATGTATGTATGTATGTATGATCTAAGTAATTAGATAATTAATTGGAGAACCTTATTTAGAGGGAAACCAGAATTAATAGGGTCGTATAATAAAGAAATAAATGAATAACGTTGGAGAATTATACGTTATAAGCCAATGTAAACAAACCAATAAATAATGGTGAGGATTGTTTTAAGGGTTAATCGGATGTTTCATAGTTGTTCACTATACCTATAGATTGAATGTAACTTAACCCTAGCCCACACTATTTTCTCTAAATCAGCTGCTGTCATTTACAGAAAATTCCTTTTCTCTTCTCCCTCTTCCTTTCTCCTCTACCAATCAAATCTTTCCCCAAACAAAAAAATAAAATTAAGTAAGGAAATACATACAAGCAAATCAGAGAATTGTGCAAACAAATTAGGGAATTCACAGCGAATTAAAAAGGGAGAAAAGCAGATAAAAGCGTAGCAATTTAAAAGGTATAGAGATTGAAGCTAAGGACGACGTATAAGTGGATTTAATTATATTCTTTTACGTTTATAATATATATTATCGTTGAATTTCTGTTAGATAATTTATTCCAGTAATTAATTCTATTAATTATGCAAACACTATAAATTTTATTTATATTTAATTAGTCTTGACAGTTAGAAAAGGCGTAGGCCTAAAAGTAAGAAACTTACAGTTATATACATTTATTTTGAAAGTCATAATTTAGCCTTAATGCTGCTTTTTATTCCCTTTTTACACGAATAATACAGTTAGAATGAGAATTCACGGTTATGGATTAAAATTCTAGAATTTATAGAAGTAGATGTAAAATAAGAAAATTGGGAAATTGGAATAAAATTAGAAAAGTGGAATTCTGCAATAAATTACGCTAAACGAAAAACAATAAAATTATATGATAATGTAATTTGAGGAGTATGTAATAGATTTATTGGTTGGTTTGAAAACTAGAATACATTTCTATAATTCAATAATTAAATGATAATGATAAACTTAACTGCAAGAATAAAAAGAAAGAAAAAGGAAACTGGTGTCAAATAGAGGGACCACTATATTTTACACTATCCCAAAATAATAAAAGTAATATCTTGCAGTTACGAATTATTTTTTATAGTATTATTTAGTGTTAAATTATGAATATAAATTTTAGCATAGCTTTCACAACCAACCAAATAAAATAGAATTACTTCCTAGAATAAAAGAAAATAAAGCAGAGTATGAAATGAATCAAATAAATTATTAGAAAAGAAATTAAGGCTGTGAACAATAAATGAACCTAGGTCTGCATTTACCATGCAGACTATATAGAAAGACAGTTATTATGATAAGTTAATTATATAATAAAAGAGAATTAAAAAGAATTTCATATCATAATAAAAGAAGATGGACTAGAACCGAAAAGAAATACTTGTAGTTATATACAAATTTTAGAAGAAATAAGAGTAACAATTACAAGTATAATTATAACATAAGTTATGATTAGGTAAAATAATAGGAAGGCTTATTTGGGAACTTAGAATAAATAAGCAATGATAGCAAAGATAAATAGTAAAAGCTTATTTTAGGTTTCTATTAAATTAGTAAGCAAATAGAATAAAAGATGCTTATTTAATAAACTTGAGACTTAAATTAAGTTAATAAGAAAGAAGTGGCTATACCAATAGCATTCCCTATTAGATCACTATTGTTCTCACAATAGCCAGAAGCGAGACGAGGGTAAGAATATGCTAATTAAGGTAAATAAGTAGCCAACAGAATAAGAAAAGTAAACTAAACGCAAATTAAAATATTAGGCTTAGGGTCTAATAAAAGAATTGTGATGCATTTGGAGCCGTCCAAAGGATGAAGCGCCTAACGAAGCAGTTCATCATGGATTTCATAAATGGAGAAGCACGTCTAACTTAGTATTTTTGGGCTTCAAGGAAGTAAAAGACTTTAATGGGACGTAAGGATACTCTAGGATGGCCCTCTGGGCAGACCTAACGAAGCTGCACCTTCGGAGGTAGGTCTGTAGGTGTTCCATCAAGAGAGTATGCCTTGACTGCATTTGCATTGTAGGCCTAACGAAGACGACCTTTGTAGGCTGTCAGAAGGGGTTGGTGTTCGGAGTATGGTATTCGTATGTCCAATACTCATAAGTAAGTTTAAGGATAGTCGCATGCAGATATAGGCCAGCATCGAGACCAAGAGCGAATTCGAGAAAAACTAGAGTTAAACCATCAGGCCAATGATTCTTTCGCTATCAAGATATTGGATCGCTAATTGGATGTTAGATTATTTACAGTAGGGCACGACCACTTAACTCTTTAGAAGTCTTTCGGTTAGCTGAGGGGTGGCTGCATGGGGCCATAACCATGATGAAAAAGAGACAAACCAACTAGAATATCTGTATTGTAGGCATAACGAAACAGTCCTTTACAGATATAGAAAATCCCCGACTGAATTCCATACAAGGTAGACCTTGTTGGCCTTTTTTAAATAGTAGACAGAATGATGGTGTGGTCCTCAATGTATGCACTGGGTGGTACCTTATGGATGTCCGAGCACTGGCATAGACTAGTGCGGACGTGATTTACGTTTTCACAGTAAGTAGTGAAGCATCTGTATTGTTGGCCTTACGAAGCAGTCATTTATAGATGTAGCTACGGAACACTCGCAGAGCAAGACGATGGTGTATCTGTATTATAGGCCTTACGAAGTAGTCCTTCACAGATATAGCTACGGAGAAAGACGATGGAGCCCTTTTCGAGGAGGATACGGAAGGTACCATGGGTGGTACCTAGGACCAATATGGTCATTGGGCATATTGCTAGATATATATATATATTAGTTATTAGGTTTTAATCTACTATGGAGTAGTTGGGCACGGTTCACTAACAGAGGCGAGAGTATTGTGACCTAATGAACCTAATATAAGAGTAAATGGAAATAAAACGATATATGTAGAATTAAGCTTAGAAGTATATACTTTATTCATTCACCAGAACTTTTGTTCTGACCCCCTCCTCACAATATCCTACATGTTAGGTAGATGGCAGAGACTTCTCAGCTTTATGAAACTTGCTTAGAAAGTGTTATCATTTGGGTGAGCATTTACTTACTATTATATTTTAGTCAATCCCGCTTTTAGATAAAGTATTGAACCCTGATATATTTGTCTTTGCCTATTTGCAGGATACCAAATACCCAACTCGGGCTTTAGTGGCTTGTTTTTTAGCATTTTTGCGAAAGATCTAGGCCACTAGAATTCGAGTTATTACATTTGGTATCAGAGCCTAGGTTTAGGATTCTTAGGCAGAGTGAACGTATTTGTATTTTTGAATAAAATATAAACATATTATATACTAAAATCCAAATAGTCCTCAATTATAGATTTAAACATATGGAAAGTTTTTAGATAGTTTGCTAGTTGGGTTTGGGATGACCCAGTAAGCCCTATGTTAATTACCAATTTATAGCATACAAATAAGCCATGTTTTGAGAGAAGATTAATATATGTAATAGGAAGTGAAAAATTCCCCAAGGAGAGTAGGGAGAGTGTTTTTGTTTTGGAAGGATTAAGAGGTTTTTAGTGAGAAGAAAATTCACTTTATGTCTAACCCAATAAAAATGAAACTATTGAATTGAAAAGTTAAAAAATATAATTGTTATTATATTTGAGGAAGTAAATATTGGGTTTATGCAAAAAACATAAGTGGTAAGAAATTTAAATTAGTTTTTATAGGATGTAAATTTTGTTAGAAGTGAAATTCTTCTTGAAGAATTATAGAACATGCATGGCTCGCTAGTTTCTTTGTAGGTAAATAATGATTTTAAATATAAAAAGCTAGAGTGTGTTAAGTATCGAAAACGTAGGTTACAACATTTATTGTTGTAGTAAATGTTTTCAATAAAAATAAAGGAAGCATAGACTATGACACTATTGTTATAGCAGGAGACTCCCAAAGTAAATGTTTTTACATAGCATACGGGATTTATTAATTTTTATTTCAATTGAATCCATATATTATTTTTTGAGTTGTAGCAACGTTGTTTTACACAACATCTGCTTTGACCCGAATGAGTTTTGGAGATAATTTCTAAAGTGGTTTGTATGTACACTTACTATTTAAATAAGCACATGATAATATTTTCTAGTTATAAAGAAGTTTTAAAAATGAGTTCTTTTGGAAAATAATGTACGATAAATTAATGAATATAGTAGGAAATATCTTATGTATGTAAATATAGAGTAAACATACCTTAATATATTGGAATGAAATGAATAATGATATAATTTTCTATAAATCACAAATAAAGATGTTTTATGCAAGCTATAAGTAATACGTGAAAGAGATGTACAAGGTATGGAAAGCACCATTTTTGTATAGCCTATTTCGATAAAATATGAAATAAATTCCTTATAATTTTACATAAACATGAAATCCTCCTTTAAAGGATTCACAGAAGGTTTTAGTGTTAATGGTTTCTCATAAGAGAAAGTAATTCCAATACATTAAGGTATAAAACCATTAAGTGTAGTAAGTTAGTAAACCCTTCAAGGTTAAGTAATTGAAAGAGTTGGAAAGTTAAGAGATTTTTAATAAAATAATTGTTCTTATTTACCCCAGTTTTAGTAAATTTGAAAATCTATGGAAAAAAAGAAGGATATTATGAAAACATGTGAGGACATTTTTTTAAAGTCAAGAAAAAAAAATGTTTCAAGAACAAGCAAGACATGTTTTGAAGAAAGATGGTTTAGTGGAAAAGTAAATAAAGTTTTGAAAAGATAAAATTTTAAGTAACCGAGTACCTTTAATTTAACAGAAAACTTTAAAACAACACTTTCAAAGGCAAGAATTTTGGGATTCGATGTTCTAAAAGTTTAGAAGCTTTAATTTTTGAAGTAAAATGATATATACCAAACCGAACCAGACTTTTAAATATGGAGTAGATAGAAATCATTTTCTAGGTGTAACAGGAAAAGTACAAGCCTATAGCAGTAATTACTCCTACCAGTAAAAAAAGTTCCCGTAAGGTATATAGGACACTAGTGAAAACCTAGAAATGTTGTTTCATGTGTGTAGACTATAGAAGAATAGTGAAGTTATATTAGTAAGATAGTAAAGGACACGTTGTTGGAAAAGTAGACCTTAGTTGGGGAAAAATGAAGGTAAAGAGAAAATTTCCCCAAGCTTGGTTGTCTTTTTAGATAGAGACTGCATATATTGAAACCCTTATCCATTGCAGTAAATGAAACTTAGTTATTCCTTTTTGAGCAAGGAATAGAAGAGGTGAATAGATCTTATTCGTAATGAGTAATACAACGAAAGTTGGTAACAAGTAATAGACGACAGGAGGAGGATATGAGTTTCTTGGATTCCTAGAGTATGACATTTCTGTGTCAAAGTGGACATGGTCCTAGACCTCCTTGCCCCAGATGATAGCCATGTTAGACTACTTGTGTCACCTATCTAGTATTGTTTTGTAGTAGGGTTTGTTTTCTCTTTTAGATATAAAATTGTTCTCTAATGTAATCATTTAAAAAACTCTATTGTAGTAAATCGGTATTGATGCTTTTTCTCCGTGTTTTTTGATATTCACAAATAGAGAATAAGGACATAAGACGTTATAATAAAGAGAGTAAAAGAAGAAAAGATGACTAAAAGAAAAATAATAAATTTAAAGAAAGCGACAGATCAAGAGAAAATTTTAATAAGAGATATTTTCTTATGTAAACTGTGCTTGGGGAAGTAAATCTATATTTTTAGAATAGTAGCCCAAATCCCAAAAACGGAGGAAGATATGCGTAAAAGAAAATCGAAGAAATATAAAGCTTTTCTGTTTTCTACCTTCTTTCTGACATAAGAGATCGAATTCAAAAAATTAGATTTGTCTGAAATTCGAATACTTAAAGTTGTATGGTAGGGTTTGGATGCAAAATTCATTGAACTACACAACTATTCAATAGGAGTGTGGGAAAAATTAGATGAAAAATGTTTTAAACTTTCAAAAATTGCATTCATATAAAAATTGCAAGTATATTTAGGATGTGTGTATCATGTTTTAAAAATCAATTTTTAATGAAGAAAAACATTCATATATGAGGTATCACTTAGAAATTTATGTACATACATATATTTTGTATCGAATAACAATTTTGCACAAGAGCATGGATGGTCGGAAAATTAGATATATCCAAAATGGATGTGATTGATGCGAGGAATTACAATAATTTTACCCTTGTCGAATTTCAGGGACGAAATTTCCTAAAGGGTAGGAGAATGTAACACCCCATATTTTTATATAATTAAATAAAATCAACTGAATTAACATATTTGCAAAATAGAATATAAATATCAAATATATTCATTTAAGAATTAAGTGGTTACATAGATTTACGCAAGCAATGAGTGTGTGATTAATTGATGCATCAATCAATCAAAAGAGGAATTAATTAAGAGACATAGAGGCGTCAATCAGTCGGAAAATATGTCACTTTTATAACATTAATTAATTAAGGGATCTTCTAATAAAGTGAAACGTATGTGGGGAATAAAATTAAATGATAACATACATATATTGATTTATAGTTAACGCAATCAATTAATTAAGAAATTGATTAAAGACATTAAGTAAGCGTCAATTAATAAAAGAGGGAAACTTATATGTCATTTAATTGCGTAATGAATTGATGGCTTAAATATATAAAACTAATAAATGCATGATTGAGTGATGCATAAGAATTAATTTGGATATCAACTAAAATGGAAAAACGTATCAATTAATTAATTGGCAATTAGTTGAAAATTTTAAAAAGGGTGTCAATTAATCAAAGAATATGCCTTCTTACAATAGCTAATAATGTAAATTAATTAGTTGGAAGAAAACGCCATTGATAGGATTATTTTTTTCTAATTTAAAAAGAAAAAAAGAATTGGAATGCGTATAAAAATCAAACGGGTAATTAAGTTTATGACGAAGGTAAGTCAATAAGAATAAATTTAAAAAGTATAACTTTTATGTACAATCAACCAATAGAGGTATTAAATTGACGTATTCAAATAGGTAAGACATTATAACGTATAAGAATCAATTAACATTGTTTATATATGTATGTGTGTGTGTATGAATGTATATATGATCAAATTAATTGGATAATTAATGGGAGAATCTTACTTAGAAGGAAACTTGAATTAATAGGGTCGTATAACAAAGGAATAAATGAATAACATTGGAGAATAATACGTTATAAGCTAACGTAAACAAATCAATAAATGATGGTGATATTGTTTATAGGGTTAATCGGATGTTTCATAGTTGTTCACTACACTTATAAATTGAACGTAACTTAACCCTCGCCTACACTATTTTTTCTGAATCAGCTGCTGTCATTTAGAACAAACTCCTCTTCTCTTCTCGCTCTTTCTTCCTCCTCTTATCAATCAAATCTTTCCCCAAACAAAAAATAAAATTAAACAAGGAAATACATACAAGGAAATCAGAGAATTGCGCAAACAAATCAGGAAATTTATAGCAAATTAAAAGGGGAAAAGCGTAGCAATTTAAAAGGGATAGAGATTGAAGCTAAGAACGACATGTGAGTGAATTTAATTATATTCTTTTATGTTTATAATATATTACCGTTAAATTTTCGTCACATAATTTATTCCAGTAATAAATTCTATTAGTTATGCAAACACTGTAAATTTTATTTATATTTAATTAGGCTTGACAGTTAGAAAAGACGTAGGCCTAAAAGCAAGAAATTTACAGTTATTTACATCTATTTTAAAAGTCATAATTTTGCCTTAATACTAGTTCCTTTTATTCCATTTTACATAAATAATACAGTTAGAAAGAGAATTCGCGATTATGGATTAAAATGCTAGATTTTATAGAAGTGGATGTAAAATAATAAAATTGGGAAATTGGAATAAAATTAGAAAAGTGGAATTCTGCAATAAATTATGCTGAACGGAAATTATAAATTTATTTGATAATTTAATTTGAGGAGTAAGTAATATATTAATTGGTTGGTTAGAAACTAGAATACATTTCTATAATTTAATAATTAAAAGATAATGATGAATGTAACTACAAGAATAAAAAGAAAGAAAAAGAGAACTAGTGTAAAATAGAGGGGCCACTGTATTTTACACTATCCCAAAATAAATAAAGTAATACCTTGCAGTTACGAATTATTGTTTATAGTATTATTTCATGTTAAAATATGAAAATAGATTTTAGTATAGCTTTCACAACCAACCAAATAAAATAGAATTACTTCCTAGAATAAAAGAAAATAAAGTAGAGCATTCACAACCAACCAAATAAAATAGAATTACTTCCTAGAATAAAAGAAAATAAGGTAAAGCATGAAATGAATCAAATAAATTATTAGATAGAAATTAAAGCTGTGAACAATAAACGAATATCTGCATTTACCGTGCAGACTATATAAAAAGACAGTTATTATGAAAAGTTAATTATATAATAAAAGAGAATTAAAAAGAATTTTATATCATAATAAAAGAAGACATGCTAGAAAACAACAGAAACCCTTGTAATTATATATTGATTTTAAAGGAAATAATAGTAACAATTACAAGTATAATTATAACATAAGTTATGATTAAGTAAAAGAATAGAAAGGCTTGCAATGATAACAAAGATAAATAGTAAAAGCTTATCTCAGATCTCTATTAAAGTACTAAGCAAATAGAACAAAAGAGTCTTATTTAATAAAATTAAGACTTAAATTAAGTTAATAATTAAGAAGTGGCAATAAAAATAGCATTCCCTATTAGATCAATGGTGATCTCACAATAGCCAAAAGTGAGACGAGGGCAAGAATATGCTAATTAGGGTAAATAAGTAGCCAACAAAATAAGAAAAGTAAACTAAACACAAACTAAAAGATTAGACTTAGGGTCTAATAAAAGAATTTAGATGCGTTTGGAGCAGCCCAAAGGATCGCCTAACAAAGCAGTTCATCACGGATTTCAGAAATGGAGAAGTATGTCCAACTTAGTATTTTTGGGCTTCAAGGTAGCACAACACTTCAACGGGACATGAGGATACTCTAGGATGGCCCTCTGGGTAGGCCTAACGATGTTGCACCCTCGGAGGCAGGTCTGTAGGTGTTCCATCAAGGGAGTATGCCTTGATTGCATTTGCATTGCAGGCCTAACAAAGCAAACCTTTATAGGTGGTCAGAAGGGCTTGGTGTTCGTAGTGGGGTATTCATACGTCCAATACTGGCAAGTAACTTTCAGATATCAACCAGCATCAAGACCGAGAGCGATTTCGAGAAAGACTAGAGTTAAACCATCAGGCTAATGATTCTTTCACTTTTGAGACCGACGGAGTTTTTCTACAGTAAAATTTCTGACAGTAAGCATAATAGAAAAATCAATTTCTCAGCTGATAGTAATGGACAGTGGGTCTCAACATCAGAAAAAATAGCTGAAGAAGCTATTAGATATTTCTCAGATTTATTTCATTTGCCACAAGCCTTAAATCAATTTCCTAACATTACATGTAAGAAAATCCTAACAGATGCTGCTAGATTCAACTTGTGCAGATCTTTTCAAATGGAGGAAATAAAAGAGGCTGTTTTTCAAATTAATGAAAATAGTTCTCCCGGACCAGATGGTTTCAACTCTAAATTTTATAAAGTTCATTGGGATAGCATTAAAATGGATATCTTTGAAGCTATGAATGGTATTCTACAATCTGGTAATATCATCAAAGAAATTAATCATACTTTCATTTGTTTAATCCCTAAAAATCCAGAGGCTACCAATATCTCTGACTTTCGACCAATATCTCTATGTAATGTTATTTACAAAATTCTAGCCAATCTTCTATGCAATCGAATGAAAGTATACATGAATGAGTTAATATCATATAATCAAAATGCTTTCATCCCAAATAGATCAATTTCTGAAAATTCTCTTCTTGCTTATGAAATGGTCAGAAGCTTTAACAGGAAAAATTCTAATAATGTTTGTTTGAAAATTGATTTACATAAGGCCTATGACAAAATCAACAGAGAGTTTATTCATCATATGTTGATCTCTATGGGATTCCCACTCTCCTTTGCCAACCTCATATATGAGTGTATATCCACTCCATCGTTTTCCATTTTAATTGAAGGGTCCCCTTATGGGTTTATAAAGAGTTCGAGAGGTCTTAGACAAGGGGACCCACTATCCCCATATTTATTTTCTATTGCCATGGAATTCCTGTCTTTGCAATTGGAACTAGAATTCCTTAAAGGAAATCTCAGCCCTATTTATCAAGTGGAGCCAATTATTACTCATTTATTGTATGCTGATGATATTCTCGTTCTTGCGAAAGCTACTACTAATAATGCAGAAACCATCCACAATGTATTTCAGAGGATGAAAAATCTTACTGGCCTTGAATTAAATTCAGGCAAAAGCAGTTTATTTTTCAGCAAAGGGGCAAAATTTAAGCAACACATAGTTGATATAATTAAAATCAAGCCAGATAACCTGCCAATCAAATATTTAGGCATTCCTCTTTCAAATAATTCTTTGAAAGCTAGAGACTTTGGTTTGCTCATAGACAAAATCAATAAAAAATTCAGCAACTGGCACAACAGATTTCTCAACATTAGTGGTAGGGTTGAACTTATAAATACTGTTATTCACCCTATGTTACTTTTCTGGCTACAAATTGCTCAATTCCCTGCATCTATTATAAATAAAATCAATTCCTTGTGTGCAAATTTCTTATGGAAATCAAAATCTCACAAAATGAGATGGGAAGAGTTTTGCAAAACCAAAAGTGAAGGGGGTCTGGGAATCAGGAAAATTGATGAAATAGCTAAAGCCACTAAAGCTAAGTTGCTATGGAACTATATTAGTGGAGATTCTTTATGGTCAAAATGGATGCATAATAAATATTGTAAAAAAGGAAATTTCTGGGTAGCCAGAATGGATAATAATGCATCACACACATGGAAAACTATAATGCGTGCTAGACAATGGTGCAAGGGTCATATAGACAGAAAAATTGTTAATGGTGCAAACACTGATATATGGTTCGACCCATGGCTTCAGGGTTCCAGTCTTATTGACACTTATGGATGAAACACCATGAGCACTTTGGATGGGTGCTACAAAACAGTTTCTAGGCTAATCACTAATTACAGCTGGAAGCAAAGACTCAACTTCATCCCCTTAAGCTCACAGGATGAGGTTAGAAAAGTTATCATACATCAAAACATGAATAATGATTTCTGGTGGTGGCTGCCTACTAAGCATGGTAAATTCTCTTTAAAATCTGCATGGGACATAGTTAGAACTAGACATATCGAATTTGACTGGTCCACCGTTGTATGGGACAAGGGTTGTGCCCCAAAAATGTCTACATGTTCTATGTTGGCCATAAGGGACAAATTGCAAACAAAGTACAGAATCAGTAAGTGGTCCCCTAACATCGATCAAAAATGTGTGCTGTGTGATAATCAAAACGAAGATAAAAATCATTTGTTTTTTCAATGCACTTATTCAAGGAACGTTCTGGATGCTTTTATGCCTAAGCTTAACATAAAGATAGATATGAACTACGATATCAATTTCTTACTGAATCTGATTCTTCAAGCTCAGGAAAAATATAAATCACCAATAAAAAACATTCTTAGTATTTTCCTTACTACGATCATATGGAATATTTGGTGTGAAAGAAATATTCGTGTTTTTAAAGGTCTTGAACAACCTTTCAGATTGAGAACCAAACAAATACTTATTGATAGCAAAACTCTCATCCATCAAAGATTTCAAGATTATAATCTAATCGAAAAGGAAAAACTTATCATTATGAATTACGACCCAGAGCTCGGAGTCCTTGATTGTTTTCGCCCTCCCTGACACAGTGCTGATGCTAGTCTATTTCTTGCTCTAGATCCTTTAAGGTGGACTGCTATCTTATTCGTCGCTGCCATTTTCTCTGATTGATTTAGAGATTTCTTCGATGCATCTGGATCTCTTATTCTCTCACCTCGTTGTGGCAGGGTAGAAAAGTCTAGTCGTCATTTTGTTTGTTGTTTTTGGTTTTCAAAATACTGTCTTTTTGTATTTTGTTTGTTTTGTATTTTCTTGTGCAAGCTGTTTCGTACGGATGGTTTTGAGTGTTTGTTACCAAGTTTTACTCCTCCATCTGTTTAACAGCTTGGCACAGAATTCGGTATGTTGTAATGTTAATATACGGAAATGATATGTACTCTTTTTCCTTTTCCAACGCATCCATTTAGGTTGGGGGGTTGAAAGGTTTTAACGAGGCATATCATAGAAGTATGTGTTCTTTTTGTTAATAAAGTACCTTTTCCCAAAAAAAAATGACATTTGATGAGGGGCACTACCAATTGGATGTTAGATTGTTTGCAATAGGGCATGGCCACTTAACTCTTTAGAAGTCTTTCGGTTAGTTGAGGAGTGGCTGCGTGGGGCCATAACCACGATGAAAAAGAAACAGACCAACCGAATATCTATGTTGTAGGCCTAACGAAGCAGTCCTTTACAGATACAGAAAATCTCTGACTGAATTCCGTACAAGGTAGACCTTGTTGGTCGAATTCAGATAATAGACAGAACGATTACGTAGTCCTCAATGTACGCACTAGGTGGTACATTCTGTATGTCTAAGCACTGGCATAGACTAGTGCGGACGCGATTTACATTTTCATAGTAAGTAGTGGAACATCTTTGTTATAGGCCTTACGTAGCAGTCATTTACAGATGTAGCTAAGAAACGCTCATGGAGCAAGACGATGGAGTATCTGTATTGTGAGCCTTACCAAGCAATCCTTTACAGATATAGCTACGAAGCAAGACGATGGAGCCCTTTTCAAGGAGGATACGGAAGGTACCATGGGTGGTACCTAGGACTGATATGATCATTGGTCATAGTGCTACATATATGTATATATATTAGTTATCAGGTTTTAATTTATTATGGAGTAGACATGCACGGTTCACGAACAGATGCGAGAGTATTGTAACCTAATGAACCTAATATAAGCGTAAATGGAAATAAAATGATATATGTAGAATTAAGCCAAAAAGTATATAATTTATTCATTTACCAGTACTTTTATTCTGACCCCCTCCTTATAACATCGTACATGTTAGGTAGATGGCAGAGACTTCTCAGCTTTATGACACTTGTTGAGAAAGTGTTATCATTTGGGTGAGTATTGAGCTCTGATATATCTGTCTTTGCCTATTTGCAGGATACCAGGTACCCAACTTGGGATTCAGTGGTCATGGTTTTTAGCATTTTTGCAAAAAATCTGGTCCACTGGAATTCGGGTTGTTACACTTCGGCTTCAAGTCTTTCGTTTTGGTTTGATGCAACTTTAGCTGCTCCTATCTATCCCATTCTCTAGAGGAAATTCTCTATCATCTCTTCCTATTAAGCCATCATCCTTTCTTGCAATCCATTCATCATAATCTCCGTCTAATCTCTAGTTATATAGATGGATGCGGGGTTAGCTCATGAGGATGCCTCTTGGCTGCCCCCTATTGATTTCCTCCAACAATGATCTTTCTAGTTGATTTTCTTATCTTGTTGAATCTTTTCAAGTCTCAAACCAATAAATTCAAGTGCTTAATGAAAATACAGAAATGTTTGATGTAAAAATGGCATAAACACCCAAATGATTAAGTAGAGAATAAAAAGTGAAGAAATGTAAATTAAGAAGTGCGAGAAAAGAAAATACAGTGTTTTATAGTGGTTTGGCTAACTTTAACCAATGTCCACTTAACTTTGTTGATGGTTTTAGCGCTTTTTACACTTCTATTCTTACGAATCGGTATAAGTCCCTTGCAGATTGGTATAAATCCATTACAGATCGGTAAAAATCCATGAGTGATTACCATAAATTAGGGTAAGAAAACTAAAAAGATCCATAAAAATGAGCCACGCCCCTCTATTTTACAGCTGTAGGAAGCCTAAAATTTCACCCTCACGATCTCCATATTGTTTTCCACACCATATATTAGTTCTAAAAAATTTGTCGCCACATCATCAACCATCACAAATCGGTATCGATCCATGGTCTTGGATTAGTAGCGATCCATAAGATTTGCATATGGATTGCTTTGAATATCTTGGATAGGTGCGACTTGTTAGTTTCATAATTCCAAACTTGTTGGCATTATTATCAGCTTGTTTCTGAGGCCAAATGATGGATTTGTGGATGAATGAAGTGCTAATTCCAAGAGCTCGTGGAGATCAGTAGAGAATTCCATGGGATCAACAAAATAGCACTTGAAGTAAGCTCTTGGCATCAAATAGAGTAGGAAGAAGGAGTGGGGCCAGGTTTTGGTGAAGTTTCTTGGATCGGTTTCAATCCAACACTTTGTTAAATTGGGCAACTTCATTTTTTATGGTGGTTTAGCCTTTATCTCGTGACCCTATTTGTGCTTGGTTTCTAGACTACTGGGCTTCATGCCTTGATAATTTGCAAGTTTGATTCATTACGTTGGTCCGTAAACTGCCTGGTCAAAAGTCGGTATAACACTTAAAACATTCACAAAATTATCCCAACTAATTTATTAATTATCATCATTTAATTCCATCCAATAGTATTTTTTTTCAAAAACATCTTTTATAACCTTAAACAAAGAAAAGCGGAGTAGATAAGGATAACTTCTATCCTATTAATTTCTGACTAGATTACTGATCCTATTTATATAAATTCCTAATGCTATTTCTATCCAATTTTCGCATTATGCCTCTATTTATATTTATCCTAACTAATTGGCTCCAACTTCAGTTGTTATTTTCCGTATTTTACTTATACGGAAAGGTTCCTCCTGTCCTAGTTATCCTTATCCTTCTATTTTCTATTACTTAATTTAATTAAATTTCATTTTCACTTATTCCCCTTTTTTGAAAGAAATTAAAAAAATGGAATTTTCGGATTAATGAAATAGAAGAAAATTCATCAAGTCCAACATTCGCTCTATTTTACATTTACCTTAAAACGAAAAATCTCTTTCACCAAAAATCGAAAACATTTCAACTCGGCTAATTTTAAACCAGAATTTTAAAAATGAAAGATCTTTTTCACCAAAAACATCTTAGTCAGATGCTTTTGACTTAACAAATTTTTTAAATTATAGATTTCAAAATTCCCTACTTTTTCCAAACAATAACTTCCCAATAAATCCTTTGAAAAACTTATTCAAAACAATTCAAGGAATTTTTCAAAAATCTTTTATCTAATTCTTTCCCAAGGGGTTGGATTTAGAAACTGACTATAATTGTCCTTTCTTTTGAACTTTCTTTCTTACCTACTCAATCTTTATAAAAGTCTGATTATCTCCATGTGGTGATTAATGTACACCTTCCTTCGGGAATTTTCTCCACAACATCTTGCTTTACTCCTATCATTCCTTACTTCTAGTTGTTCATAACACATAGATTGTTATCTCCTATATATTTTTATGTGTTGAGCTAGGCTCGCCAACCTTCGTTTGTATAATTAAGGTTATACAATTTATCCTAATGATAATTATACCGCCTTATAATATTTATTTACTATATAATATGTTTATTTGTTAAATCTATAAATGTCAATTTTCCATAGTAATTGATTATAATTCTAATTAAAGACATTTATTCATTTATTCAAATTTTACTTATAATGCCTTCTTTCCGTAATTACTCTAATAATCTCTTTAATCCATTTATATACTTTTAAATTTTTAGAGCTCCGTATTTATTGTCGTATAAATTTTGAAGTTACAATCATTTCCATCTAAATTTCCTAAGATAGTATTATATACTGAAGCAAAGATTTGCCTAGTGTTTTTGCGTATTTTTAAAATAAGTGTATATATTTATTCATACATAGTAGTATTTTGAAAAATACTTTCAAAAATAACGGGTATGCTACTCATACATATACATATCCCCATTAATGGGTTAATCTAAGCTTTGATACCAAATGTAACAACCTCCCTAAAACAGACCTAAATTCTTACCTATAAGGCTCATCAAAACTTAGACTCATTCTAAAGCTTGTCGTTGGTTGGTATAAAGACAAAGCTATTTATCTACACATTCAGAACTCATAGTGGAAGGACGAAATATAATAACAGAAACAATTACCTTACAATTAAAATCCAAACGTCATAAAATCCATAACATAATGCCAATAACAACCACCACATATCCATATTACAACATTTTAAAAGTACATCATTATTCTTCAATGGGTACATCAAAAAATAAAATAAGTAGATAAATAGATAAACTGCCACAAGTTTTCTCCTCGTATTCGCCTTCAGCATCGTCTTTCCTAACCAATGTTGTAATGAGGAGGGAGTCAAAACAACATATATCTAATGAATGAAAATCTCGAGCCTTACTATAATAGTACTTGGGCGGTATAATTTAAATAGGAATATGTCTTTTGTATATTAGCTTTGATCTTTCCAACTCTAAGGTCTAAGGCTTTCCCAATTCCAATTCCATGGTCATTATCTTTCAACCCAATAACTCATATATGTCGTCAATAATGTCCTATCAATGTAAGAGATAGTATCCAGTCCACTTAATACACCTTTTAATGGGAATTAGGTAGACTTTGACTATTTATTATCTTATTTAAGGCAAACCCCGTCATTTAATACATATCCCAAGGCAGCTCCTCACAGGTGCTCATCTAGCTGACAGTGAATGAAATATCTCCGATCATTTAATACTTCATATTGAAGTAGACCTATTCCAAGATATCCACTATCGTGCCTACCCATTAACCCTAACCATTTACTAATTTCTATATAGGAAAGTGGTAGACTCTCACACAGCCACTTAATACCTTCGTTACCTAAAGCAGGTCCTTCGTATTATAACCTATACCACATAGTGACATCTCAAATTAGTCCGATTATTCATAGGTACTGGTCTCTAGATAAGCTTGGCAGTTTTACCCAATAGATTTAGGACTAACCTCGCATCATCCATAGTTACTTATTATAGGCGATGTCTTACATCAACCCCAAAGTTACACTGTTGGTAGCCAAATTAGCTGGGCAGAATTCCTTGTGATTATTACTGACCACGCATTATCACACATCTCACCACATTCATTATTTAGGCCTTATAAGAAAACTTCTTATTTTTCCTCTATAATTGCTTACTTTATGAAAAGGGAATTCAATGATAATTAATAACCTATTAATTACGCCATTAATACGTTACAGTCTTTGCGTTATTTATGTTAATATATACACACACGCGCGCACACTTAGTAAATATCTAAGCTTACCTAGTTTATGCTCTAAACTAACGTTTAAGTATCAAATCTTCAAAAATTATACAAGTTCCATTTCCATATTAACAAATACATATTCTCTAAATAAACATCAATTTTAAAGAAAATCAAAATATTAGTAGTTTAATACTGCAAGCAAACTCAATCATGGAAAATCATTGTAAACTTCAGTTTCTGGACTTGAAATTATCGTTATTAGAATAATTTACATCGATAACTTTAATTTATCAATCACTACGATGTTAAGAATGATTTTCATACAACATTTAACATGGGATAACACAATTTAAAATGACATAATTGATCAAAAGCTTCGATTATTCTCTAAATGGTGAAAAATGAATTTGTCCATCACTATTAATTATCGCGGACCAAGATCCAAAATAAGCAGTCAATTTAAGACTGCAAATAATGTCATATCATCAAAAAGGCATAATTCATACTTAAGGAAAACAAATGCAACGTCTTATGAACATCAACTTTCATGAATCTTTCCAGATGGAATTACTACTACCATTGTCTTGTTCTTTTATTAATTAATTATATAATAAAAACGGCTACTTGGTTAATTTTTTATTATCATTATAAATTCACTTACTTTTTATAAAACTTAGTTAACGAAGTTAATTATTTTGAATTTAGTGAATTTAATATTATTAGTATTATTATATAAATTTAGTTACTTTTTATAAATTTGGATAACTTGGTTAATATTTTATAATTTATAATTATTATATAAATTTAGTTATATTTTATAAAACACATGTATTGTGTAATGTCTTGGATTTTCTCTATTCATATGCGTGTACCTACAAACATTATAATTGTCAAAGATGAGAGATTTTAAATAGCAAATATTGTAGCAAATGCATATATCAACTGATATCTAGTTCAAAAAACTGCTAGATAATGATTTTGATCTGTTATATCAACAAGACTTGGCCAAATTTGCCTACAAAGAATAAGTAACATCCTCTTCATATATCTTAAACAACCTTAAGGTAGAATCTAGTTTTGAATTTAACAGAACATTGTCATGATACTTCCTTCAAGATAATAAACTAAATATAAAAAATAAAATAAAACATATTAAAAGGATCTAAGGACTCGAACAAGCTTTACCAATTACCCAACAAAACAGTCAAAAACACAAGACTAAAGCCTTTAATCCTCAGTCCCACCCTTCCACGTACTCTACGAATCATATTGCATAAATTCAGATATCAGTGCAACTCAATGCATATAGATATCAAAGTATTAACATGAAAACTCAACCAACACTCATCCAATAAAAATTAAGCATAAGAAAAATTAAACTATCAATTTGTGTAAAACATAAGAAAAATTATAAAACTTTTAGAGAACTTCTGTACAATAAAATCTTTTAACGGGAATACTTCAAAAGTCAGAAAAGATGAACATCAATGCTATTAATTTGGTTGAATTGTTGACTAAATTACCTCTAATACCATGTTATTGCCGAGAGGGCTATATTGGCAAATCTAAAGAGTGGAACAAGTATCAAAATTACATGTCATTTAAACTACAAATAGGTTAAAATACAAGAACAATTAGAAGAAAACCCATATATATTTACATAAAACAAAATCAGATCCAAAATTTTAAATTCGATGAGTTTGCAACATGGATTTATTGTATTAATCAACTGCTACATCGGATCAGAAGGAAGTGCAAAAAAGTTCAATGTACTAATTAACTGTAAAATATAATCAACAGCCATAACGAATTTAATATACACATCAAATCTATTATTTTTAACAAATTGGTGCTGAAGGAAGGTATACGAAGCAAGTAACTACTTTTCAAATGGCTATATGGTACTGAATGAAGATATGTGAAGCAAGCAACTGTTTTTCATTTAAATTTTCAGTAAATTTGTCCGAAGTTCTAAGGAATAAAAACATTATAAACAGATAGCAACAATAACAGGTAAGAGAAAACTAATTGTGTGCCAGAAGTAAACAAGATCTGCATCCCTCTGATTCACAGCCTTTGGAGACGATGGTAACACATTGTTAATAAATTAAATCTTCAATGATAGGATTTGATTCCATATACATTAACACACAGCCTACGCTTAGATCAAGATTTCTATATTGCATGACATGTGAGCCAAGATTGTAAGTGTTATAAGCTGAAGTCTTGGCTTTCACCTATGATTATATAAAAGAGATGCCAGAACATTAATCATATAGTAGATAGAAAAAGAATGAAGGAATTTCAAGTTTTTATGCACATGATAGTTGGAACAATATCAATCAGTAGATTAATAAAAACATATGGGTAGGGTTGCCCCTAGGAAATCAGATAGACAACCTCCCCTTAAAGGGGAATCACAGGAGACGTAGAAGATTGAAAAACTCAACATAATAAGTTACATGGGAAAACAATGTATACAAAGGTAATAGCTTGTCTCCAAGATACATTTGTAACAAACAGCATGAATATAGATCACATAAAAGAATAAACGAAAGAATTGTGAAAATTTTCAAAAATGGACCAAATTCAATTTAGTTTCCACAAAAAGAAATGAATGAAAAGAAAAAAAATAGAAACATGAAATTTGATTTAATGGGCTCCAAAATTTATATTGATGCACAGTAATGTTTACACAATTACATAACTCTTACCCTGAGCATCTGATTGCCAAAGTGTTTGTAGCCTAAACTCTAACCAAACACTATATAGCTTCCTGGGACAAGGTTGGGAAGAGTAAAAAAATGGCAGAAAACCTATGGAGTATGAATATGATTTATGAAACCATCTAAGTATGGATATAAAATTAAATTTTGGTTAATTTGAACATAAAATTAAATTAGCTTCAAGGCATAGAATTCTTTCACGTTAATAGTAAAATATTCCTATGTGAATAAAATATGAGAAAATATATTATGAATTTAATTCATTTAGCTCTAATTTTATACGGTGTCTTTTAGACAACATATACACATGTGTGTGCAAGTGTTTATTTTATAGAACTTAAGTAAATCTATACTATTATATTATTACTGAGTTGCATTTGAAAAGTGTACAAGCCTTCCGTGTATTTTGTGAAATGAGCAGTCACGACTCTTTTTTTCTCCCTCTACTGTCACTTCTCTTTCACGTTTTGGGACTAAAAAATCATTATGTGATCATCTCTTCTTCATCTTCTCATCTAACCCTAAATATTCATTTCTCCTAATTTGAGATATACACAATGAATTGCATCGCTCCATATTTAAGCCTTTTCTTACCCGTCATAATTGAATCGCATCGCCCCTTTAACTCGAATCACCGCCATATCGACTGAGCTGCCACTATGAAGCGCCATGTCATTATTACTAGGCTAGCTCCAAACTTTTAGCCCTATTCTAATAACCATCTACATGTACTAAAATATGGGGTTTATATGAATATTCTATAATCAGTTTTTGTAGTGGGTACGTGCTAATTGCAACGTTGTGTTTCTCCTAAAATTCAATTATATTTTAGATTCATGATATGTTTTTGTTCTTTTCAGTTTTAGTAAGAGGACCTACGGCTAAATAATAATTCTAGAATCGGTTTAATGATTTGAGTTTTCGAAATACCAAGTATACGAAGTTGACAACTGATAGAATTCTTCCAACCAAACTATTAAATAATGATGACGTGTATCTTCCTTCTTTGTTTTGCACCATGTATACTACTCAACCCATAATTTATGTATGGTGACTCTTTTCATTTTTTTGTCTTTTTTGGAGGTTCTCTTAGACTATGTTCAATTAAAATGAAACGGTAGTAAATATTTTTCTGTCTTTTTTAGATTTTTTTTGGGATTATGTTCATTCGAAATGAAATGACAGTAAATATTTACTTGGATATCCTTTCAAAATACTACATAGGTATGAAATAATGCTATATTAGTGCATAAATGATAGTAAGCATTGTTATGTGTAACAAAATAAAATGCCCATTGGTAACGCATTGATTTCAATAATGCCTGTTAGAAAATTACATTACATAATATTTTTTCCATATATCATATTATCGCTCCATTAACATCTCTTTTTCTTGATATTTAATTTACACATAGGAACCTTTAAGTTGCACCTTGCCTATATCCATTTTATATGTTTTGGTGGTATGGTTTTACTTCCATTAGAATATATAGTTGAGAAAGTACTTCATTCTCTCATTTAAGGATTAATTAACAATATTATATAACTGAATTATTAAGAAAGTACTTCATTCTTTCATCTAAAAATTACCAAGTAAGTACTTCATTCTTTCATCTAAGAATTAGTTAAGAACATATAGATGACAATCGTATAAATGATCCTTGGCATTACCATGAATTGTCCAAGGTAACATATTTAGTTACTTATTTATTGTTAACATTGATTTGGAACTTTCATCACACATCTATTTTTCCATTCATAATATTTTTGACCCATCAATAGTGCTTTTTTTCATAGTTACTTTATAAACAAGACTCGTTATTGATACCTTGGTTACAATTATTAGTATCGGTGGCATGTTTTACATGCATCAAGAAGTAAAGAAGTTAACATCTTTATGTTTACCTCCTATTTAAGGATTAGTTAAGGTCAAAGTATTGATGGATTCTATAGATGAATCCTTAGTTGCCAATTAGTTATAGTTCTCTTATTTAATTGTCCATATAATTTATTTGTCTTATCACACAAAATTGGCATGTTACTCTATTTTATCTTATATTATATATGTGTTCAAACTGTAATGATCATATACCCGATGAGATTCTTATAAGGGAAATTTCAAACCTCTAAGACATGGTTTATACAGGTAATGGACCTGTTTTTGCAGAAACACCCATCTTATATATTTAGGTTTAATTTTCTGATGTTGTGAAATGAACATAGTCGATTTATTGTTATTATGGTCATTTTTGTAGTTTTGTTTACTTAGTATTTTTAGATACAAAACCCCGGTGAGATTTGTTTATGTAGTGATTAGGAGCCTAATTGACCTTCTTTATTCACATATTAGTATACACATCTTTCGATTTGTCGATTTTACTAATGATGTATTTTTTTTGAAATTCAGGTAGTGATTTTGCTACCTTCATTGAGTTCCAATACGTAGATATCATACTCAATTTTTCCACCTTCATTGAGTCGACGACTTAATCTTTTTCTTGCCTACGTTTCGGATATGAATTATTAACATTGGATTCGTTCTGTTAAATTTAATGCTTATTACAGACACACTGTTTGGTTTAATGGAGTGTATTTGATCTACCCACGGTTCTTACCTACACAACTGGCTGTTCAGTTTACTTAGATTATATTTTTTTCTTTCGCGATTTTATATAGTAGATAAAGATGTTATTTAACTTAAAATTAGTATTGAATTAACCATATGCTTCAGTACATGCCCTATACATACATATTATGTATTGAACTTATGGTCAGTTTAATTATCATTGCAAATATGAAATTTAACCAGTGGTAATATTTTTTTGCTGGTATTGAATTGGAGATAAGCTTCAATACTTGCCCTACATGTGTGTGTGTGTGTGTGTATATATATTATACACTGTTATGGTTAGTTTTAATTATCATCCCAAATATGAAATTTAATCGATGGTAATATAAAATCAGCAAGAATATGGGTTCCGTTCAAAAGAAGTCATAAATTACCCCTTTTACATACTTCATTTTGGGATTTGTAATTTCCTAATTTAATATGATATTTTAACTTTTTAGTTCTTTATTTGACTACATAGTTAATTACATCTATTAATGTTGTATCCAGCCATATAAAGTAAATCATATTTTTAAATAGTTGGATTTATTTGTTTTCCGCGTTCATGCTACATTCATGAATTAATATGATTTAAACCTTTCATTTCTCAGCTTTTAAATTACCATAAATATTGGAAACGTTATATGATAATCATTCTTTTAGTGGTAGAAAAATTACATTAGGAACAAATGTTGCAATGTTCAAACTGCTTATTATTCATTCTCGGTATAATATAAATAAGAGGCACGTATTCCATAGAAATAATTGTACTTATTATAGTTAAAAGTACCCTTCAATTATCAAACATATTGAAAATGTCTTTTTGTAATAGTTCTTTCTTTTTCAGTGATAGAAATTTTTTGCAAGGAAGAAATGTTGCAATGTTCAAATTAACTACTACTCATTCTCAGTAAATTAAAACATATATAAAAGGTTTTATTTTACCGAATAGTAGGTATTGATAAAGTTAACAGTTCCTTTCAATTATCAAAATATTAGAAGTGTTTTTTTATAACCATTCTTTCATTTTCAATGGTAGAAAAATTATATAAAGAACAAATGTTGCAGTGTTCAAATTGACCATTATTCATAATATTTATTTAGTTGTGAGAATAATTAAAACATGATATAATTAGTTTAACTTTCTACACATGGAATTTCTTATGAGTACATAATGCTAAAAATTACGAGTACATATTGTTTTAGTTAAACTCTTATTATATATTTCTGGGTCTACTCTGTAAATATGTTTGTATTTGTAACGTTTGTAAAGAATATTTTGACTAAGGTAACTACAAATGACATGATGCATAACATTTGTCAATAGCTTATGGTTTATGTCAACATATATAAATATAAATATGGGTCTACTGTCTACAGGTGTGGCTACATAATTGACGGTTTCCATGGTTTCAAGATTTATTTTACATTATATGCTTTCTCAGCATATATAACAAACATTTTTTCTGTGTTCGCACAGAATGCAAAGATTGTCAAATTTGGCAGGTTTGTAGCCTTAATTCAGCTCTTGGTCAAAGAATTAATGCTCACTATGATTTTGGTAACTATTAAATTAAGTTAGCATGCTATTTTTTGGCACTCTTTCCACTGATTGAAGTTCTGAACTCATATAATTGAGTGATTTACGAAATTGTTCTACAATTTTTATTAATTACCAATTTACATGAGCACTAACCACATGTTACGTCCAATGGAAGGTTTTGGGAAAATTTCTTATAAGGTTAAAAAATCAGTGCAGCTCAAAACCGTCCAGCTTGAAATTTGAACTTTGTATTGCTAGGTGCAAGCAATAGCAGTTTGTTAATGTTTGCATTGACTGCTTCATGAATGTAAGTATTGCACAAACGATGGTTTATTGACAAGAAACCCAACCATAGCCTAAACTTACAGTAACAAACCGTCTAAGGTATTGTCTTTTGACTGCTGTGCTAAAATAATAATTACAATGAATAGTCTCAGATTCCTAGATTACAACCTATCGTAATCATTTTTATAACCTTTGAATGCTTTTTATTCATATTGATAATTGGCTGAACTGCTGCTAGTGTAGCATACCTAAATTTCCTCATGCTTGCTGTCGTTTTACAGGAAGGTTAAAGTAAAAGGATGGGCAATGAGGAAGGCACGAATAGCTCAGATTGCATGATAATTTTTTTTTCCATAATTTATATTAATGTGTGTTCTCAAACTAGATGGTGTGATGATGTTAGGCATTCTATCTTTTCAAATGAGTGGGACCGTGTCTGATATTGAGTCCTTTAAACATTTGGTTATCATTTATTTTTCATTTACTCATGTTCTTTCCTTTACTGTAAATATTTAAAACACTATCTAATAGAATTGCTTGTGTTTTTCTTTCTTCATAACAGATCTAAAAATTATCAAGTAATCTTAATTTTTATTAGGTGATACAATTTTTCCTAATTATTGTTGAGAAAATGAGTTCTCTATTTATGTAATTACTATTAATAAAATGTGTTCTTTCTATTTATGTATTGTCGATATAATTTATTTTATTAAAATTTATGTTTCAATTGATAATAAGATAATTTATATTATATCAACTATACATACTAAAACAACAATTGGTTTATTGACACAAAAGTATAATATCAGTTTGTATTAAATAATTCTTATAATATAAAAGTTAATCTGAATTATCCATGAACCAATGTTTATACTTTATACTAGCATATTTCACTATTTGCTATATTTAACTTGTTATATACGGAAATAAATTAGTGAATAGGTGTTCGGTTAAAAGGATGATCCAAAAGATGACATTTTTTTGTTAGGGGAAAATACTAAGTTGGTTATGTGGTTCCTATATTATTTATTGATAAAAATGACCTTGTGATATTTCTTAGTGTATAGTTTGAACGAAAAATGAAAACGGAAAATTAAAACTTTGAATTTACAGAGTGGTAAATTAAAAACAATAAGACTGAAGTTATAGAAAACCAACAGTTAAAATTTTGAATCTAAAATTTGGAAAATCTGTTTTCATTTAAGTTAAGAGTTTTGAAATATCAATAACAAAATTTAACTTTCAAACAGTTAACAAGTTATACAGATTCATCTTTAGTATCCCAAAATTCTCTTTAACTTTTCAAAACTACAAATTTGAATATTTATTTATTGGAATGCTTTTCTTTCCTTGCTCTAGAAAGTGTCAAATATAATATTCACTGCTTTTAACAAAAGAAAAACACATTTTGTTCATTCTCCTTGTCAAATTATTTTTTGGATTAACACATTATTGGTATCTTTTATCTAAAATGTTACTTATTTAGTAATTCATAAAAATTATAGTAGTGCCCGTGTGCATAGCACGGCATCACACTAGTTATAAAATAAGCAGAACATATGAATGTAAAGTGCCACTGTGAAGAAATAAATAATTTCCAAGTTTCAGTAGCTATTGTTAATGAGAATTGAAACACCTCACACCTTTTAATATACCCATAAGGACACAATAAAAGGTGTGGTGCGTTATAGGTATAACTGAAACTAACAGATATTATGATTCACAAGACAAAAATAGGTAAAAACAGCGGAAACTCAGATAATAACTTACTTAAAACAAGACTTCATAATTGTTTCATAAATCAAATAAGCCTAATACCTAGTACACATACGTCTCAAAACCCAAGATGTCTCATAAAAACTCAAAGCCCCAAAAATCAGAGTACATAATATCCCTTATAATAAGACAGTATGCAGAAAGAGCTAAAGCTAGAATAAAAGAAATTCATGGTAGATATCTTCTCCAAGAACACTCCAAGTAACCGCGATCTACTGTCCTCTCCCTTGATTGCCTAAGCGGGAAATGGGAAAATAGAGGAGTGGGTCAAACTAAAAGTCTGGTAAATGATAGTAATTACTAGAATCTTTAAGCAAAGTAAAAGTAATGGACTTTACAATAGTTCTAGTATATAAAAGGAAACAAAGGAAATAGAAAAGAGCAAAACTGGAAATAATACGAATAAACTATTGCTCAATTAGTAAGATAGGTTAACTTTGATTATTTTATTCCTTCCTCATATTAACTTGGATTATGACGTTCTATGTATGGAAATTATCTAGAAAATTACCATGGTCACAATGGTACAACTCCCGTGGCTCAATTCTGATAATTTCACAAAGTTATTTTATTATTCAATTAATTAATTAATTAATTATGTTAGGTTAAATTTTGAGTTGTTAAATTCTCCCCTCCTTAAGGGATTACATCCTGAAATTTCTAAGGGTAAAAGAATGTACTAAATGTTTTGATCCAATTCTACAACCAACTACTCAATCATCAATGATTCATCCATTGTCCTTAAATTTTTCTAATGCAATTTACGATAATTATGCAATTAGTGTAGGGTAAATGTTCATATCTAATGCAAAAGATTAGGCGGTCCACCAATTCAGTTGACCTCCTTTTATGCAATCATGTTTGTGCCATGTATCCAAATGAATGCAAAAATTCCCTAATGACAACTGGTATTCTATATACATGCTACAAACATCATTCAAATGCAAAAATCATGTGATAATCATCCATTTATAGCTACCATAAAAAATATAATAAAAATGCGCACACATCCATATGCATATGCTCTAGTGTCCTAGTTAGGCCGATCACTAAAAAATAATAGTCTCCAACCTCAAACTCAATGTCTCTCCTCCACTTATCCGCATAAGACTTCTTCCTATCTTGGGCTATCTTCATCCTTCGTCGAATTAAATCCGCTCTCTACGATGTCTCCCTCACCATGTCAGACCCAAGTAGCAACTTCATTGTATTCTCCACCCAACATGAAGGGGACTTGCAAGGTCTCCCATATAAAGCCTCAAATGGTGCCATTCCTGTGCTCGTTTGATAACTGTTATTATACGCAAACTCAACCAATGGAAGAAGCTGCTCCTAAGTTTCTCCAAAGTCCAAAATGCTCATCCGTAGAAAATCCTCAAGCACTCTATTCACTCTCTCCATTTGGTAATCCGTCTGTGGATGATAGATCATACTCAATCTAAGTTGCATCCCTAATGCCTCATGTAAGCCTCTCTAAAACTCATAAGTAAAAATAGGATCTCTATCACTCACCTTGCTAGAAGGGACTCCGTGAAGTCAGACTATCTCTCGAATATAAAGGGATGCCAAATATGATGTCTGCGCTTACTCTTAACTGGGTTGAAGTGGACATTCTTGGTCAACCGATCGATAATCACCCAAATGCTAGTATTCCCCTTTCTAGAACAGGGTAAACCATCTATAAAATCCATAGAAATACTGTCCCACTTCCATCCTGGCACATCTAAGGTCTGAAGTAATCCGTCGGGCTTCTGCTGCTCTACTTTTACCCTTTGGAAAATGAGGCATTTGGCTACGAACTCCGCCACGTCCTTCTTCATGCCATTCCAATATAACATCCTCTACACATCTTGATACATTTTGTCACCATTGGAATGAGTAGTGATACAGGAATGCTATGCCTCCTCCAAAACAGCTCTCAACAAATCACATGCGTGGGGAACACAAATCCTCCCATCTCTCCTAAGCCACCCTCTGCTATCAATGGAATAACGTTGGAGATGTCTAGAGACCTCTCCTCTGCTAATCCTATCCATCACATCCATAAGCTCTGAATCCTCTCGCTGCCTCGAGCCAATCTGATCCATAAGGGTAGGCATCACCTCTAATGCCGCTAACCATCCGGGAGTAATGTCCATAGAGGGCTTAAAATCAAAAGTAGAAATGAACTCCAAGCTCCTCCACTCTACGAACAAATGGCTAAGGGTTGCTTTCTTTCTACTCAGTGCATCTGCAACCACATTACCCTTGCCCGGGGTATAGGCTATCTAAAAATCAGATGAGGCTAAAAACTCCATCTATCTTTGTTGCCTCAAGTTCAAGTCCTTCTGCAAGAAATAGGTACTTCAGTGACTTGTGGTCGGTGAAAAGCTCAAGCCTCTCTCCAAGCAAATAGTGCGTCCAAGACTTGAGTGCAAAAATTATGGTAGCCAACTCCAAATCGTGGGTAGGGTAGTTCTTCTCATGCATCCTTAACTGCCTACTACCATAGCATACCACCCTCCCTTCTTGCATCAACACCGCTCCTAGGCCCGTCCCACATGCATCAGTGTATGCTGTAAAAGGCTTAGCTCCATCGGGTAGTACTAACAATGGTGCACAGTAAGGGCTCTCTTAAGCTTAGTGAAGGAATCCTCACAATCCATGTCCCACACGAAAACTTTATTCTTCTTAGTAAGGCGCGTGAGTGGTGCCGAAATCTTGGCAAAGTCTCTAATGAACTTCCTATAACAGCCAGCCAACCCTAGGAAGCTCCTAAACTCAGTGACGTTCTAAGGGACCTTCCAATCTTGTATTGCAATAACCTTGGTTGGTTCAACATCCAACCTTCCTTCGAGACCACGTGCCCCAATAAATTTGCCTCCTCTCTCCAAAAGTGACACTCTAAAAACTTAGCTCTCAAATGGCGACTACGAAGTACTTGAAGAACTTCCTATAAACGAACAGCATGCTCCTCCATATTCTTGGAAAATACCAAGATGTCATCCATGAATACCACTATGAATTTATATAGGACTTCTTCAAAGACGTGGCTCATCAAATCAAAAAGTAGGCTAGGGCATTGATTAGCCCAAAAGGCATAACCAACCACTCATAAAGTCCCTTTGGAGTCCCAAACGCAGTCTTGTCTATGCTGTCATCAGCGACTCTAAGCTGATGGAATCTTGTGGCTAAATCAAACTGGGAGAATAACGAAGAGCCAACAAACTGGTCAAAAAGATCATCAATCCTAGGGAGTGGATATCTATTATTATTTGTGAGCTTATTTAACTCTCTATAATCAATGCAAAGTCGAAGAGAACCATCTGCCTTAGTAGCGAAGAGGACTGGTGCTCCCCATTCTGATATGCTCCTTCTAATGAATCCCTTTTCCAAAAGCTCATGTATTTTCTTGCTCAATTCCTTCCTTTCCCTAGGTTCCATGTTCCTCACTGGTAATGCAACTGGCTTAGCATTCTCGGTTAAATAAATCCTTAAGTCAATCTCTCTCTTAGGGGGTGGTCCCCTAACCTCCTCAAAGACATCCGAAAAATCTTTGACGACGGAAACCGAATCAAGCTCTGCTGAAGATGAATCGAGGGAATAGAGAAAACTCAACATAACTAACCCTTGTGGGTCACAAGGTACCTCAAGAGTTCTGCCACTGCATGTCTCTAATCTAACAACTCTCCTCTCGCAGTCTAATATATGTGGATAGCCAATCCATGCCCAATATCATCCCACCGAGAATCCCAAAACATAGGCATCGTAGTCAAATTCTACGCCTAGAATATTAATTTTCAAACTCTTCAAAACCATAGACAAGTGTGTCGATCCACCTATGGTGTTCGAAACAACATGGGGTCTACAACTAAAGAAATGTCTAAGTGCAAACAATCTATAAGAGAACTAGAGATAAAAGAGTGTGATGCTCCAGAATTGAATAAAGTACAAATGGGAAAATCAGATATAGAAATCAAACCTTCAAATGTGACTTTCTTACCTCTATCCGGAGTGTTGTGTCTAATGTATGGATCTGCGCGACTGGTGCACAAGTCCCCTGCCCTACTCACTAGGGACGATTCCTACTCAAGTGACCAGGCTGTCCGCAATTGAAGCACTTTCTTTCCCTTCATCTTATCCCTTCTGTAATCCTTGGCGAAATTTCCAACAATCCTACAGTTACCACACTTCAAACCTTCTTTAATATGCTTCTAAAGGCCATCACCTTTCTCCTTCTCCTTATTTTTTCCACCACTTCTTCTTTGAACCTTCTGACTTAACCATTTCTTTAGACTCTCCTTCCTTGACTGCATCAGACATAACTTCCATCTTAACCAAAGACTCATAAGTGGCTCCCATCCATACGTGAGTAAGCGATAATCCCTGAAGGAGTTGACTCAATCCCTTTGCAAACTTCATGGCTTTCTTGTGCGGCGTGTTCACCAATTCCATACCAAACCACGACAGCTCATTAAAATGATTGATGTATTCCTTAACAGACAAACTCCCTTGCTTCAAATTGATAAATCTCTTTAACTGAACACTCTCTTCCGCTTGAGACAAAAACTTCCTCTTAAACCTCTGCCTAAAACCATTCCAACAAACTTCTCTTCCTTCCTTCTCACAACCTCCCACCAATAAGAAGCCTCCTCTTTTACTGCCAAGAGGCTAGCTGAACCCGCTGCTAGTCCTCCAATCCTAATTAGTCAAATATCCTCTCGGTGTCCCTAAGCCAAGATCTCGCATCCACAAAAGTCTCCTTGCCAGAAAAGTTTTTCCGCCCAAACTCGTAAAATCCTTACAAAGCTAAGAGAAATTGATGGTGGCAGGTGGGTTGATGGGGTTCCCATCCGCTGGTGCATGATTGGGCGTTGGCCCGTGCACCTCTGGAGTCATGGCTTGTAAGTACCCACGAAACCAGGCTGGGACTGGACTGCCCTCGGGAAGGTTCGGGGCATCGGCCATTCTACAAAAAGAAAATGATATAATAGGGAAGATTCAAAGGAAGATTGAACTGGACTTATGAGGGAGTTTTTATAAAAACTCCTCTATACTTAAAAACATTTTTAAGAATTTTTTTTTGAAAAATACTTTTAAAACAAGTTATTTCGAAAAATACTTTACTTTTAAAATAAACTTTTAGGGATCCTGTAACCTTAGGCTCTGATGCCAAGTGAAACACCTCCACACCCCTTAATATACCCAAAAGGACATAATAAAAGGTGTGGTGCATTATAGGTGTAACTGAAACTAACAGAGACTAAGATTCACAAGACAAAAATAGGTAAAAATAGTGGAAACTAAGATAATAACTTATTTAAAACAAGACTTCATAATTGTTTCATGAATCAAATAAGCCAAATACCAAATACACATACATGTCTCAAAACCCAAGATGTCACATAAAAACTCATAATCTTAAAAATCAAAGTACATAATATCCCCTATAATAAGCTAGTACATAAAAAGAGCTAAAGCTAGAATAAAAGAAATACATGGTAGAAATCTTCTCTAAGAGCCCTCCAAGTAACCACGATCTACTATCCTCTCCCTTGATTGCCTAGGGGGAAGGGGAAAATAGATGAGTGGGTCAGACTAAAAGTCTGGTGAATGATAGTAATTACCAGAATCTTTAAGCAAAGTAAAAGTAATAGACTTTACAGCAGTTCTTGTATATAAAAGGAAACAAAGGAAATAGAAAAGAGGGAAACTAGAAATAAATATGAATAAACTGTTGCTCAATTAGTAAGATAGGTTAACTTTTATTATTTGCACTTGTCCTTGATAGCTGCTTTGTTTATTTTGTTCCTTGCTCATAATAACTCGGATTCTAACGTTCTATATATGGAAATTGACTAGAAAATTACCACGGACACAATGGTGCAACTCTCTTGGCTCAATTCTGACAATTTCATAAAGTTATTTTATTATTTAATTAATTAACGAATTAATTATTACCGGTTAAATTTCAGGTTGTTACAAGGATATAACCAAATAAAGTGGAAAAAATAGAAAGAAAGAATTGTATTGATTTGATACTTTTTTCAGATAAATAATTAATGGATGAATTTTTTCAAAAATGTAGATCCAAAACTGGAAAATTCATATGTAAGGTAAGGTTATTTTAAAGTATATGATTTATGAGATAATGTATATAACAATAGTAAAATGAGTTGATGAAATATTTCTTAAAGTGGAATTTCAATGAAAACATTGATAAGTGATTAAGGAATGTGGATAAAATTATTGAAGATATGAATGATTTTAATTGAATTATTAATGATTAAGTTATGAAGATATGAGAAAATGCTTCCAGGTAATACTATAGGTAAGTTTGAGCATCGATGGGTCTAGAGAACATGATCACTTAAAAATAGCTTCCATGGCACACAACGTTTAGCTCACCTCAAAACGAGTAATCCTTCAAATCCCCCAATGAATCGTCCAATTCAATGTTAGCTATGCACTTCTCTATAGATATAGGAGGAAGCTACCTTGTCTTGCTCTATATATATAATTACCAAATGACAAATGCATAAAAGAATAATGTATCACTATTTCCAAAAAGATTATATACATACTAACCTTAGGTTTTACTTATCTATTTATTTAGAATAAAAGCATAATGGAATATTTGGAAGTGGTTATTTATTTACTAAAAGAGCTCGTAGGCGAGAAAGCAAAATATAGAAAGCGTTGGAAACAAAGTTTAATATGACTATAAAAATCATTAGTTTAGCTTTCCATCATAAGAAACCACCTTCAAGTTAACTTTAGAATTGACAAGGACAAGGGTATGGGTGATCAAGGCAGGAGTACCCTGATTCAAGAACTGATATATGTAGTGTATGAGCATTTGTGGGGACAGCTGGAATCTTTCATCTTATATGTAGGAGAAATCATGAAAAACTATCACCACGGATGTTAAAACACTTGAAATGGACAATTTGTTACCACAGAAAAAGTAAACAGGTTAAATAGTCAATGGAGGACACAAACGATATAAAAAATAGATCAGGGTAAAGAATCAAAATTAGTTTTAAGAATAGCAGCTTTTTTTTAATCTCTAAAGTAACGCTTCACTTATATTTGCAAACTAACAGCTAAGAACATCCAAGATTTCATAGGAAATACATTCACTCATAATGTATTGTATTTGCAAACTATTCCTTATAAGCGGAACTTTAAGGTCTCACACAAAAATAATTTTGTACTACAAATTTTCATAATTATTTTATATTGTAAGTAGAATTTCAGCAAGATTCCCCTAACACATGAGCTTTTTGAAGACTGCCGAATAACTAAACATAATTTTTTATATTACAAGTAGTATTTTAGCAAGACGTTCACCCATATTCTAAGAATTCCAGCAAGAATCTTAGGTATTGACTTATAAATGAATAACTAAACATAATTTACATTTGTCGTACCTCATCTAGCCAAATCAATGGTTCCTCTAACACACGAGCTTTCTGAAGACTCATGTTATCAGTTGCAGCAGCTATGTATAATCGTGGAAAAACCCTATCTTTTTTAAGAGCGTCGGAAGAGAGGAAGAAAAATCGACAGTTAAGCGTGTATTCCTAAGATCACGTTGGAGAGTTTATTTTTTAATTAGATCATGGATAGGGATTAACGGGAGAGAGGTGATGTTGAGTGGTAAAGGTGCATGGCATATTTTATTTTGCCCCCCTTTTCACATTCACTTACGGGCAGCGTATCGGATATTGTTTTTTTGTTATTTCTAATAATTCATCCACATAATCACAACATTTTTATTAAAACGCTGCTTAATCGTGCTGCAAAAAATAGATTTTGTTGTAGTGTATACCATAAATCCAATATCCATAATTCAATCAACATACTTGCATAACATAGAATCCAAACCTACTTTTTTATATTAAAACAACGGAATAAATCAATAGTACAAACTTGCAAATTTGAATAATTTTACACCCTATTCAATTTCTTTTTACATGAAATTAGATGAAGAGGATTTCTATTCAAATTGTGGAAATAGATGGTGTAACCAACAAATAAGAATTAGTAACTTACACACCATTTTCTAACCAAAATCCCTTTCAGATCCAAAAAAGATACGAAGTTGAATGGAATGTAAAACGCTAAAATTGCAAAATACAGAAATTTCATTATTTTAACATAAAACAATTGGGATTCCAACCTAAAAATTAACATTTTACATTGGGGGAATTTTGGGGGTTTTAATGTGATGTTTTCGTATACCATAATTCACCAAGGCATATATGAAATCCAAACTGCACTTTTCAATTACTAAAATAGAAAGACAAAGATTTCCGCTGACAATAGGTCTTTAGCTCTTCCTCTTTTGGGTTTGTCGTGCCTTCAATAACTCTTTCAGATTTCCCCTTTTAGATATATATATATATAAAATAAGGGATTTGTGTATATATAATAGATTCGGAAATTGAGGGACTGGTAGAGAATAGAATTAGAAATAAAATAATAAACATCTAGGATTTGTTACCTAAAACCCTAAAGTGCTTGTCTGAATCTTTGAAGAGAGAGAATGAAATAGCTTCCCTTGAATCTCAAAATAATTTACGAATAAAAGTGGGAGGGGGTTAGGCTTTTATTTGTAGTGGTTAGAGTATACTAGACGGTCGGATTTAAGTCATTAGAAATAATAAAATCTTGTACATTCATTCGCAAAAAACCCTACCCGCCACCTTTGTTGACCGGTCGATCGCCCCTACCCTATCGGTGAGCGGTCGAGCGATGTAGTTATTTTGCAACAATTTTATACTGTCGTTGATTATTTATTTTATTCCTTGATTACATCTTTAACATAAACGTTAATTTTAATGATTACGCAGCCCCCAAGCTTAATTACTATCACTTTGCAAATTTGAGAATTATTTACTTATTTTAATTTAAATTCTATGTAGATTATTTTAAATTTGAAAACTTCAAACATTCATAACTTTTTCGTTTGAGCTTCGTTTTCAGAACATTAGATATGGAAATTGATCAGATTTGCCACAAATGCAACAACTTAACTTCTGCGGTCAAATTTCAATTTTTGCAAAATTTCCATTTTTTAGCCTTATCTTATTTAATTCATTTATCTATTTTATTTATTTTATGGAGTGTTACACTAGGGCTAAAATGAAGCGGAGGGAATATACAGTTTTGGGCTAAGTCCCAAAGCATAAGCAAATTTTGAAAAGAATGAAGAGAAGGGAAATGGGCATGGATTGAATTTTGGGCTTTAATTGAATATATATTATTCTCCTTTCTTTTATTTTATACAACTCTTTTATTTTATACAACATTTTTATTTTAGTTTAAACTAATTTATCTTCCAACTATTCCAATCATTTAAAAATTACTTACCTTTAAAAAAATTATGTCAATTAAAACAATTTATGAGATTCCAATATATTATTCGAAAGTAATTTATTAATTTATTTCAATTTATTAAATCAAAATATTTTATTAAATGGAATTTAATTAACTAAAATGTATTTCCATAATATCAATTATCAAATATCGAATTCGAACAATTTTATTTTAATTAAATTTAGTTACTTACTTAAACGACAAAGAAATTAGAGTCGTTACATTTGGTTTTGTCCAACCGAACAATTCTCCACCGAAGCTCCGAATTTCTTGATTCATCTTAGAAAAGTTCTATCTAACAGCCTGAATTAGGCCCTTTAGGACTTATGGGGCTTATAGTAGTATTTGTCGTCAAACCTGTTGCTGCACCAAGATTGACATGAATTGCTGGAAGAGTACATTCATGTATATAATCCCTGTAGCCAAAGCTGGCATCTTTGCCCTAACTTCTCCATTCAGGGCTTTTTCCCCACCTTGACCATTAGTTTATGAATTTCCAACATCTGAAAATCGACATCCATACTTCACCCGTTTTCGGATGCCGCAGATTCAAACGTTGAAATTCGATTCGCACCATTTTGGTATCAGAGCTAAAGGTTGAGTAAGAACTTTAGCTCAGGCGGATAACACATTAGGTCACTCAATGGAGTTGCACAGCCGAAGCGTGGTGGGCCCATAACCCATCGGTCCCAGGATCGAAATCTGGCTCTGATACCAAATGTAGCGACCTTGACTCGACCTTCGAAAATCGACACCCAAATACATCACCCGTATTTGAATGCCGCAGATTCAAAGGTCGAATCTAGTTCGCAGGAGCTAATAACACATTAAGTATACAATACAGCCGAAGAAAAGAATAATTTTATTCATACACAATATTCGATACAACAACGATACATTGAATTTCAATATTATCAGAGATACAGGACAACAGTGGAAGAACAACAGCGGAAGAGATAACTCCAATATGATCTCCAAGAGAAAGTGAATCCACAAGCTACATCTCAATCAAAGCTCAAAAGACCCCACGCTCCAAATCGAAAGCTCGAACCACCATCGCATTGACTTGACCAAACTCGATCCAAATGCGATTGCCAAACCATGAATTCCAAAGATTGCCAAAACTATATCTACTAGCTGATTATCTGAAAATATGACTCTAGGCTGCCCGTGTGGAAAATTGTAAGCAGCTAGAGTTTTGAAAGGGAACAATAAACTCCAGGTCAGTTATGAGACTGGTGTGAGCAAACAAAAACAGTTTTATTGGAAAAAAAACAAACAACAAAAGAAGTAAAGAGAAATCTACAATGCTTTTTGGAAAATGAGACTGCCATAAGGCCTCTCGGCACACACACACAATGCAATCGCGCACTTGGGGGAGATTTCTCCTTATGATAGTCAAAAATGCTTGATACGTGAAAATCTTTTGATATTATTATTAGCGCATAGTGCAGAAAACATTTGTAAGTATAATATTAATCTTAGCCAGCATACATACCATTATAATATGCCCACTATAACTACCATATTAGATGGCAGGTTCTACAACTAAAACCGTACAAGGCTCGTATTGGATGATTGGATTTCCAACAATGGTCTGGCTAAGGAACTTCCTACACCACATGGGTACGCCTCTGGAGGGTCGCCTCAAGAACTTAACCAGCTCTCTGCCAACATGAGGCCAGATTACCTCTGTAATTAGGTAACTACTGACACGAGTATGCCATCCCCCGGTCATTACCGACCTTTATCCCGGGATTCACCAATAAATAGCAACAACCACACAGGTTAAATATCTGGAATCCATACCATGATATCACCTTTTATCCAGAGGGAAATGGACATAGCCTAAGGGGCGCTACCCCCGATAACCTTGCCGCATACTTTCTGTTTCTACCATTACCGAGTTGTGAGGTCCTGATGAGGTCTCGTCCACAAAGCTACACTTTACACAAAAGTCATGCTTTGATCAACAAATGATCAGTAGAACTTAGCATGCCACATTACCAAATTGGGAATGTATCACTAGTAACCATCAACTACATAACCTCTAAGCTCATACGTCTTAGAGAAGGGTGTTAAGCTAAGAGAACAAATTCTCCGCCGCCAAAAGAAATGTATTTGATAGAAACTATCTCTACGTCTCAAAATGTCATGTCAGACATACATCCATACAAGTCTGTTCTGAGTTCGAACAAAACCGAAGGCACTTCAAAGAAACCCTTGCAATTCGAGTATTCACAATCCCAATCGGACTCCCTATCACATATGGAGATCTCTATACCATAGCTACTCAGTGCAGAGTCATTTGACGGGTAATCCTTTCATTCTCAAAAATATCCGGTCATCACCACCGGTCTTCAGTTGTTATCCATATCGTCATATTATTATTTAGAATGGGTTATATGACATAAAGTCCTCTCCCGGCTAAACTGAATAATGAGCACTAATTTTAAAAACATATGGATATTGGGATCTTAGTCAAGTCACACTTTTAGCCCAAAATCTTTTCTTCAAATGGTTTAAACAAATTACCACTTTAATCTTTTAAAACAAAAGATTCACCTTTTTAACATCCTCTTCAATTTAAAACAAAGTTCACCGATCTTTCACAAAGATTCATTCATAGCTTTCAAAATAATTTCCATTTCAAACTTGAAATCTTTTCAACAAAAACTGGAAGTTCTTTCGTTATGTGAAAGCTATTATCATTTGAAAACAAATACTTTTCATTTCGGAAAAATCCGATTAAATATGCACAATTATAGCCTTTAAAGGATAAACTTGGGTTAAATTTAAATTCCCAAAATAATACCTTTAAAAATGGTTTAAAATCCATATATATTATTGTAGAACTTGTATAACCTTTCAAACCATAGTTTCCAAAATAATTTCAAAACTTAAACAAGATATATTCTATTCAAACTAAATTCAATTTCTAATTTCCTTTTCAAAAGCTTTTCATATTCAACCCAATTCCATTTCCAAAATAATTTTGGATTCAAAATTCAATCTTTAAAACCATTTCATAATATTAAATTCAAATATCTATGACTTAACCAATTTCCTCATGCAATGAATGTTTGCGCGTGTGTGGTGTAGTCCAGGGGTTTTACACACTATACAATATCATCAATCATCACAAATCCAAGCACAGCAATATCGATAAGCGGTATAATCCTATAACGCTTATCTTCATTCATAGGTTCACAGATAAATATGTAAATGCATCGCAGATAAATAATTCACAATTCACAGTTCAATCATATCATAAAACATCATACATCAGGGATATCAAACATTTCAAAGCATTCGATACAATCTGTAACGACCCGTAAATTTTCGATAATTAAAATAGCTAACTTAATAAGATTTCGTGATTTAATGTTAGAAAGAAAAAAAATTTGTAATTCGTTTGGAATAATAATAACTGGAATGAATTGCAACAATAATTATCTAAGTAATTATTTATAGATTGAATGGAGTTCCAATCTAATTGAATTGACTCAAATGTTATAACTTGGTTATAAGGGAATATATGGAAAAACAAATGTAAATAAGTGAATAAGAATTGTGAATTATTTAGGTAGTAATACAAATTTTAATAGATTGGTTTCGAAGATTTGAATAGTAATAAGTATTGAAAAATAAATGCTACTTAGTGAATGCCTTTGCAATCAATAGTTGGATAGGACAATAAATGTTGAATTCATTGGGTATAATAGAGTAATTGATTGATAAGTAAAATCAATTTAAAATCAAATAATTGAATATTGAACAGGTAAATTGTTTAAAGTAAATATTTAAAACTTATTGAATAACTGTAAATTAGAAATAGTGTTCTAAGATGTGAATTGGTTTTAAAAGTTGAATCTTATAAGTTCAATTTCAAATATTTCAAAGGATAATGAATTATTGGATAATCAAAATTGTTTAAATTTAATATTTGGAATTTACTGAATAATTGAATAACGGGTTTAATATGTTTAAAAATTATTTGTAAAATTTTATTTTATCATATTAAAGTTAGAATGATGTTGTAGAACTTTTAAAATCGAATTAAAAGTAAATTTATGAAAATTGAATATTTTAATATTAAATTAACGAGTTAAAATAGCCATTTTTCAAACAGTCTCGGAATTCGACGAAACTAGTTTCATCGGATCCGTAATGTCATATTATTGTAAGGTTTCAAATTTTGTGTCAATCGGATTTACCGTTTGTCCGGGGCAAGCCAAAACGCATAGAAACTAGTTGAATCGGTTTAATTTAAATTTGATCGTTTATTGCCGCAACTCGCACAGATGATCGAATTAGCTTCCGAAACCTGTTCCATTATGTCCGGAATGCGGGGTAAACCCTAGAAACGCCAGCCGGCACGCTTCGATTGGAGTACGGAAAATTTCGGATGAATAGTGTTTGGTGAAATTTTCTATAAAAGGACACGTTATCTTCACTTTTCCAAAATTAAGAAAACCCTAGGGTTTTGTTTTCAGCCGCCGCCTCTTATACAATCGATGGCCAGAAACTTCTCTTCTTCTCCCCTCAATCACTCTCAATCCGTAGACAATTAGCAAGATTTTTCAACAACAATGTTGAAGAGCACGAAGAGAGCTTCATATCCATACGGATAAGTCGACGAATCATCGACCATAGGCGGAGAAAATTGGCCGCGTCCATCCACGTCTCGCACACGAATTCCAACATCAGGGGGAGGCCGAGCTCCACCGCCTTCTGGCCGATAGTAGCTCGCGTTACGAGCTTCGAGGCGCCGCTCTCCGATCGTCTCCAGCTAGCTCGTGTTGCTCGCGAAAATTCATAGAAAGTGACGGCTATGGGTTCACGTATGAACGTGATGCTGGAAGAAGGAGATAGTGGAAAGTTGCGGCCCAGATTTTAAGGCAAAGAATTGAACGGCCATGATTAGCAGAAGGTTTAATAATAAAAGAAAATTGAAATTTATTTATATTTAAATCGTGTAATGTTCAAAATATGATATCTTTTTGATACGAGGTCGGAATTTCACGAAACGAATTGCGTTGGCTTCGTTTTGACGAGCACTACGCTATAGAACTGGATTGGAGTTGTTTGGAGCTAGCTTGAATTTCGGGTAAAATTAAACGCGCGTTTAATTTTATTCGAAATAAAACGCTGGAACTACATTGAAATCAAGGTGAGTGTTTTATAACGCTCACAACGTACTGAATATCTTTATGGTAGTTAAGTTTAATATTATGAAGTGATATGAATTTTATTTGTCGTTGTTTGATAAAATTTAATTGTCATATAGATTGTCATTTGAATTAACCGCTGAAAGTTAAATTGACAGTTAAATTGAAATTAAAATTGAATTGCGATTAAATTAGCTTACACTGATAACTATGAAATTGCCATGAATTGTATTGTCTATTGGATGATGTATTTCGATGGATGTTATTGGTTGATATTTAGATGTTTGGATGTTTATTTGCTTATATATATATACTGTTATGCATACATATGACACTGTGATTCGGTTTAAGTGATATATATTCATCCGTGACATTTAATTGAAATAACTAATCACTTGGCCATAGGATAGAAAATTATATACGGACACCGGATTGGCTAAATTAATAATTTTTAAAATCGTCGATTTGAAATTTATTTAAATGTTTTGATTTAAAAGTTATAAATAAAATCAATTTATAGAAATCGAATTTATCGAAAAATTTGAGTTTGGAATGTTGAAATAAAATTTTGGGTTAAAAGAAATTGTTAAATAATTTAAGTTGAGACTTTGAAATTTGAAATTTGGATATGATTGAATTTTGAAAATTTATTTGTTTTAAAGATTGAACATTATTTCGAGCTTTGAGTATTACTAAGTAAAAGCGATATAAAAATGTTATTTTGAAATTGAGCTTGAAATTGAATCATATTTGTAATTGGGATTTAAATTTGAATATTGAAGGATAATTTTGTTAAGTGTTATAAATTGATATTTTGAAAAATCAAGCTCCAAATCGATATAAATTGAAATTGAATTAATTGAAGGTGAGTGTAGAATTAAATTAATTTGAAGTCAAAGTGGACATTGATTTGAATTGAAATCGAAATTGAATCGGTAGAATAGAAATTGAAATTGATTTGAATTGGAGAGTTATAATTGAATTGAATTGGTTTAGAAGCTGTTTCATTTTGTTTTCCAAATTACTCTGTTATACAAAACAATCTTTAAATACTTAAACTATTTTAACATATATTAACTATATTAAATTATTTTTACCCATCTTAAACCATGTTAAATTATTTTAATCTATTTTAAATCTACTTAACCCAATTTAAATTATTTTAAACTAATTTATCTATTTTAAATCCATTTTAAGATTTTAAGTATTTTTAACTATTTTAATTATTTAAAATTACTTTTAAACTACTTAAAACTATTTTCTAAAATTTCAAGCTGGTCAATAAGGTGAAATGTTTATGTTTAAATCTTGAATGTAAATACGAATTAGTTTAAATAAAGTTGCAACCTAAATTGAAATTCGAAATGATTTGGAAATCGAAATGAGATATTGAGGCGAAAAATGATTTTTGAAACGGAACCTTACATTTTGAATAGATATGATGATATTTGAAATGGATTTGATTTTTGAAGCGAATATGATATTTTGATATCAATTATGAATCGATTTGAAATGTAAAAGAGCCACCGGTGTAATAATACGTAGTTATTAAAGAGACCGGGATCGGATATGGACATACTCTCTTTCGATACCGAAAACCACTTTAATAACTATTATACGCGGAGTGTTGATCCAGAATGAAGTGGATGGTTTGGTGAACGCGTTGACTGAAGAAAGAGAACGATATTGGATGACCCCTGACATGACTAAAACAGGAGCCGCGCCGGGCCATTGAGGTTCGCCATCTCTAGCGGACACACTTCTTCGATACCATATCTATTACAGTTGTGATTCGATTTGGGTGCACCCCTTGATTTGGGAGTGTTGTTTCGCGGTGTTGGGGTAGCTGTTGGCTATGCTCAACATCAGTCCGGATCACGCAACTACTAGTATCCTAGTTGGTATCGCCTCATGTACCTTGTCATACTGATTATCCTATTCGCGACCACTACGTTTTGTTTTGTGTTATACCTATGGGGTACCCTCTGATAACCACTAGTTTACGGTGGGGTTTACGGTGCTGTATAGACTATGGCATTATAAAAATGTGTTAAGGAGAATTATGGTAACGCCTTAACGCTATTTTAATACTTTTACTTTACTGTAGACATATCATAATAGCGTATTGTACTACATAGTAGATAGTTTAACGGATCCTTGAGAGATGGAAAATCCCGTAACATCTCTTGAGTTATTGCACGCACGTTGACACTGGATAGGAGATGTCAAACCCCGTAAACATCTCTTACGCCGTTACACTCATATTTATTTACGATTGATTTAATTTACATGAGGATATTTTAGTCCTGACTCGAGTGTTTTGTCTTTTCATTACGCTCGGGTCAGACCTGAGTTTTTCAGCTTATTGAAGATCTATTATGGAGGACGAAGACGAAGATTTGGTATTCTATTACTATTATTATCTTTGCATCATGCTATCTGCTGCATTATTCTATTTGTATAGGTGTATATGTATAACTCTGATAAATGTTGTATAAATAATGATCAAAGTATAGTAAACAGCTTCATGAACTGTTTATTTGACTATTATATTTTATCGTTCCGCTGCGAGATTCTGTGTTGTTTCATTTCCTTTATTTCTCTTTCTTTTCTTTTCTTATTTACCCCAATAACGTTCTGCCCTTTTGAATGGTTTGGAACCGGCATGTGTATTCGATCGTCGGTTTAAACTGTCCAAAAAGGCGGGTCGTTATAGTTGGTATCAGAGCTTTGGTTTAGCAATAACCTTAGCTTTGTGGGGTCTGACTCTTTATAAATAGGGTAGTAATACCCTATGATGAGTCGCTGAGTGTATACATATGAGAGAGCGTATTTGTTAGTGATATAAAATGTTTTATATTGTGTCGGTTGATTTGTTGAGTGGCTTATGGATTCTGGTCAATACGAGTAATTAACGTCATTGATAGGGATCTCTAAACACTTAAACAGAACAATTCAACATAGTATTGTTTGAAATTGGGTAAATGAAATAATTTTTCTCTAATTATATTTTGAATAAAAAAAATTCAGAAATTATTGTGACTTATCTAGCTTACCTGGTTGTTAGAATTGAAAATATTGGTTATTATCATTAATTTGATATTGTAATTTAATAAATAAGGTGAATTACAAAATGAACAATGATAAAACACTTATGGAATGTTTTAAGAAAGAAAATCCTATAAGAATATTTTATAAAAGTGACTTATAAATTAAAATAGATCTAAATTGGAAAATATTGAATTTAAGACCCGGAGGTTTTGACAATGGTTCTCAAAGCTTTGAAGAAATACATAGTAATAATAGTTGGAAAATGTTTATGGAAATATTTTGAAAGGATTTTTTAAAGAAGGAATGAATTCAGTACTCCTCTCTTCTGTCACTGGAAAATAATTTCGGTGATGACTGTGCAGCATCATCGACGTTCATTTTCGAGTCTCAAAGTGGGGAAGACTTCAGAGAATCTTTGCTTTTCTTCGAAATTATTTGGATAAATGGGTTTTGGTTTAAACTCCAAAGGTATGATTTGATATATTAAAGATATAAGTGTATATATTTATTTCAAACGATTTAAAAAGAACCGGGCATTTAAATTTCTAAGTTTTGTTAATTAATAATTTTCAAATTATTTGAATGAAATGTGAACAACCAGAATTTATAAAATAAGAGGATTAAGATATCTAAGCTTATTGTTTTGGGAAAACTTTAAAGTTGAAAGGTAAAAAGGATTTAAACAAATTAAATTTGTGAACATCCTAATTAAGTAAAATGAAATTCTATAAATTTGTATAATACTAAAATTACATTCTGATAACATATAACAAGACTTACCAAATGTTAAAAGTTAAAATGATGTTTTGGATATGTAATGAGATATTGTACAACTATACAGAACCTGAAAACAATTGAAATATACAAGTAAGGAAAACTCAAAAAGGAATTAAAATGTATATAAATGGAAAATTTTGATTGTGATAAAAATTATATATACTTAAATAAAGCTTGAAATGATGAATGGATAAATGGAACAAGTAAGTGAACTTAAGAAAAAGGCCATTGAGTCAAGCAATGTTTTTGTAAACTGGTTGTAGAATTAAGTATAAATTTGCAACAAAAAGAAAAATATGTGAAGATAAATTTGTAACTTTTGAGATAACTATAAACTAAGAAAAGTCATATATAAGAAGATTAGACTTTTATGGAATGACTATAAATTAAAGTGATGATTAATAAAATGTTCCATAAATAAATTAGTTATTAACTGAAACTGAATATGAAGTAAATATAAACAAAAGAATCTGGTGTGGCTAAGAATCAATTGGAATTGAAAGAGATAAACCAAATTGAATGTAAAATTTATAATTTGGTTAGGTTGGGTATGATTTGGTTGTTATATGATTGTTAGTTGATTGTATATAATTCATTAAGTGTTTATGAAATTGAAAGCTATAAATCATTGAAATCAAATTGGAAGTTAAATGAATTTAAATAGAATTTAATTTGATTCAAATTGGAAGTGAACTAATGTAAATATAAATTAGTGAATGTTAACTAATTGAATTGAGAATGAATGTTAGTAAAATCCAACGTTAATGAATCAACTGTGATTAAAATTGAAAATCAAGTCAATAAATATTAATGGGAAGTGAATTTATATTGATTGGTTATGGATTCGTTGGATGATAGTTGGATGATAATTGATTTGGTGGATGCATTTGTTGTTTGTTGCATTTGCTATGTTGGCACATGTAGTTGTTATGTTGTTATATGATGTACATTGATATTATTTTCATATATGCATGTTTCTCATGGTTTGTTGAGTGTTTAGTAGGTGCAGATTGCGCTTGCTTCGCATTTGGAGCTCGCTTTCGCGCTATATTAGCCGTATATGCTCGCTAATAATATATAAGGTACATGTCTCGGATTACATACCGTACTTTTACACTTTTTTCCCTGCGGGATGCCTCATCACTTGATGAGATGTATATTTGTGATATATATACTGTAAATTTTTTTCGGATCGAGCCCGCGCGAAGGAGACTCTGCCGAAATTTTTCGTAAATCCGGGTGTTAGAAAAATTTTCAAGTTTTAAAATTTTATAACTTGTTTGATAACTAACTTTTGAAGTTAGAAAGCCGTTTGGAGTAACTTAGTGGAAGTGTAGTAATGACTTTTCGAATGGAATTTCATTGTTTTATAAGTTGGTAATTTTGAATAAAATATATCTAATGTTGAATTCTATACTTAGTTCCTTTTCCCTTCTTTTTCCTTTTCGGGGGCGAAAAGTTTTGAGTGGGGGAGAGTGTAACGACCCGCAAATTTTCGATAATTCAAATAGCCAATTTAATAAGATTTCGTGATTTAATGTTAGAAAGAAAAAAATTTGTAATTCGTTTGGAATAATAATAACTGGAATGAATTGCAACAATAATTATCCAAGTAATTATTTATAGATTGAATGGAGTTCCAATCTAATTGAATTGACTCAAATGTTATAACTTGGTTATAAGGGAATATATGGAAAAACAAATGTAAATAAGTAAATAAGAATTGTGAATTATTTAGGTAGTAATACAAATTTTAATAGATTGGTTTCGAAGGTTTGAATAGTAATAAGTATTGAAAAATAAATGCTACTTAGTGAATGCCTTTGCAATCAATAGTTGGATAGGACAATAAATGTTGAATTCATTGGGTATAATAGAGTAATTGATTTATAAGTAAAATCTATTTAAAATCAAATAATTGAATATTGAACAGGTAAATTGTTTAAAGTAAATATTTAAAACTTATTGAATAACTGTAAATTGGAAATAGTGTTCTAAGATGTGAATTGGTTTTAAAAGTTGAATCTTATAAGTTCAATTTCAAATATTTCAAAGGATAATGAATTATTGGATAATCAAAATTGTTTAAATTTAATATTTGGAATTTATTGAATAATTGAATAACGGATTTAATATGATTACAAATTATTTGTAAAATTTTATTTTATCATATTAAAGTTAGAATGATGTTGTAGAACTTTTAAAATCGAAATAAAAGTAAATTTGTGAAAATTGAATATTTTAACATTAAATTGACGAGTTAAAATAGCCATTTTTCAAACAGTCTTGGATTTCGACGAAACTAGTTTCATCGGATCCGTAATGTCATATTATTGTAAGGTTTCAAATTTCGTGTCAATCGGATTTACCGTTTGTCCGGGGCAAGCCAATACGCATAGAAATTAGTTGAATCGGTTTAATTTAAATTTGATCGTTTATCGCCGTAACTCGCACAGATGATTGAATTAGCTTCTGAAACCTATTCCATTGTGTCCGGAACGTGAGGTAAACCCTAGAAACGCCAGCCGGCACGCTTCTTTTGGAGTTCGAAAATTTTCGGATGAATAGTGTTTGGTGAAATTTTCTATAAAAGGACATGTTATCTTCACTTTTGCAAAATTAAGAAAACCGTAGGGTTTTGTTTTCAGCCGCCGCCTCTTATACAATCGATGGCTAGAAACTTCTCTTCTTCTCCCCTCAATCACTCTCAATCCGTAGACAATTAGCAAGACTTTTCAACTACAATGTTGAAGAGCACGAAGAGAGCTTCAGATCCATACGGATAAGTCGACGAATCATCGACCATAGGAGGAGAAAATTGGCCGCGTCCATCCACGTCTCGCGCACGAATTCCAACATCAGGGGGAGACCGAGCTCCACCGCCTTCTGGCCGATAGTAGCTCGCGTTACGAGCTTCGAGGCGCTGCTCTCCGATCGTCTCCACCTAGCTCGTGTTGCTCGCGAAAATTCATAGAAAGTGGCGGCTATGGGTTCACGTATGAACGTGATACTGGAAGAAGGAGATAGTGGAAAGTTTCGGCCCAGATTTTAGGGCAAAGAATTGAACGGCCGTGATTAGCAGAAGGTTTAATAATAAAAGAAAATTGAAATTTATTTATATTTAAATCGTGTAATGTTTAAAATATGATATCTTTTTGATACGAGGTCGGAATTTCACGAAACGAATTGCGTTGGCTCCGTTTTGACGAGCACTACGTTATGGAACTGGATTGGAGTCATTTGGAGCTAACTTGAATTTCGGGTAAAATTAAACGCGCGTTTAATTTTATTCGAAATAAAATGCTGGAACTACATTGAAATCAAGGTGAGTGTTTTATAACGCTCACAACGTACTGAATATCTTTATGGTAGTTAAGTTTATATTATGAAGTGATATGAATTTTATTTGACGTTATTTGATAAAATTTAATTGTCATATAGATTGTCATTTGAATTAACCACTGAAAGTTAAATTGACAGTTAAATTAAAATTAAAATTGAATTGCGATTAAATTACCTGACACTGATAACTATGAAATTGTCATGAATTGTATTGTCTATTGGATGATGTATTTCGATGGATGTTATTGGTTGATATTTAAATGTTTGGATATTTATTTGCTTATATATATACTGTTATGCATACATATGACACTGTGATTTGGTTTAAGTGATATATATTCATCCGTGACATTTAATTGAAATAACTAATCACTTGGCCATAGGATATAAAATTATATACGGACACCGGATTGGCTAAATTAATAATTTTTAAAATCGTCGATTTAAAATTTATTTAAGTGTTTTGATTTAAAAGTTATAAATAAAATCAATTTATAGAAATCGAATTTATCGAAAAATTTGAGTTTGGAATGTTGAAATAAAATTTTGGGTTAAAAGAAATTGTTAAATAATTTAAGATGAGACTTTGAAATTTGAAATTTGGATATGATTGAATTTCGAAAATTTATTTGTTTTAAAGATTGAACATTATTTCGAGTTTGAGTATTACTAAGTAAAAGCGATATAAAAATGATATTTTGAAATTGAGCTTGAAATTGAATCATATTTGTAATTGGGATTTAAATTTGAATATTGAAGGATAATTTTGTTAAGCGTTATAAATTGATATTTTGAAAAATCAAGCTCCAAATCGATATAAATTGAAATTGAATTAATTGAAGGTAAATGTAGAATTGAATTAGTTTGAAGTCAAAGTGGACATTGATTTGAATTGAAATCGAAATTGAATCGATAGAATAGAAATTGAAATTGATTTGAATTGGGAAGTTATAATTGAAATGAATTGGTTTAGAAGCTGTTTCATTTTGTTTTCCAAATTACTCTGTTATACAAAACAATCTTTAAATACTTAAACTATTTTAACCTATATTAACTATATTAAATTATTTTTACCCATCTTAAACCATGTTAAATTATTTTAATCTATTTTAAATCTACTTAACCCAATTTAAATTATTTTAAACTAATTTATCTATTTTAAATCCATTTTATGATTTTAAGTATTTTTAAGTATTTTAATTATTTAATACTTTTAAACTACTTAAAACTATTTTCTAAAATTTCAAGCTGGTCAATAAGGTGAAATATTTATGTTTAAATCTTGAATGTAAATACGAATTGGGTTAAATGAAGTTGCAACCTAAATTGAAATTCGAAATGATTTGGAAATCGAAATGAGATATTGAGGCGAAAAATGATTTTTGAAACGGAACCTTACATTTTGAATAGATATGATGATATTTGAAATGGATTTGATTTTTGAAGCGAATATGATATTTTGATATCAATTATGAATCGATTTGAAATGTAAAAGAGCCACCGGTGTAATAATATGTAGTTATTAAAGAGACCGGGATCGGATATGGACATACTCTCTGTCGATACTGAAAACCACTTTAATAACTATTATACGCGGTGTGTTGATCCAGAATGAAGTGGATGGTTTGGTGAACGCGTTGACTGAAGAAAGAGAACGATATTGGATGACCCCTGACATGACTAAAACAGGAGCCGCGCCGGGCCATTGAGGTTCGCCATCTCTAGCGGACACACTTCTTCGATACCATATCTATTACATTTGTGATTCGATTTGGGTGCACCCCTTGATTTGGGAGTGTTGTTTCGCGGTGTTGGAGTAGCTACTGGCTATGCTCAACATCAGTGCGGATCACGCAACTACTAGTATCCTAGTTGGTATCGCCTCATGTACCTTGTCATACTGATTATCCTATTCGCGACCACTACGTTTTGTTTGTGTTATACCTATGGGGTACCCTCTGATAACCACTAGTTTACGGTGGGGTTTACGGTGCTGTATAGACTATGGCATTATAAAAATGTGTTAAGGGGAATTATGGTAATGCCTTAACGCTATTTTAATACTTTTACTTTACTATAGACATATTATAATAGCGTATTGTACTACATAGTAGATAGTTTAACGAATCCTTGAGAGATGGAAAATCCCGTAACATCTCTTGAGTTATTGCACGCACGTTGACACTGGATAGGAGATGTCAAACCCCGTAAATATCTCTTATGCCGTTACACTCATATTTATTTACGATTGATTTAACTTACATGAGGATATTTTAGTCCTGACTCGAGTGTTTTGTCTTTTCATTACGCTCGGGTCAGACCTGAGTTTTTCAGCTTATTGAAGATCTATTCTGGAGGACGAAGACGAAGATTTGGTATTCTATTACTATTATTATCTTTGCATCATGCTATCTGCTGCATTATTCTATTTATACAGGTTTATATGTATAACTCTAATAAATTTGTATAAATAATGAACAAAGTATAGTAAACAGCTTCATGAACTGTTTATTTGAGTATTATATTTTATCGTTCCGCTGCGAGATTATGTGTTGTTTCATGTCCTTTATTCTCTTTCTTTTCTTTTCTTATTTACCCCAATAACCTTCTGCCCTTTTGAATGGTTTGGAACCAGCATGTGTATTCGATCGTCGGTTTAAACTGTCCAAAAAGGCGGGTCGTTATACAATCCAATCATCCTTAAGTAAGATCAATTAATTAACTGATTATTTTAAATCAAATTAATTACTTATGAATATATTACTAATCCTGGTTAATTAATATTAATTAATTACAAACCATTTAATTAATTATCCTGTAATTATTTATTAATTAACCTTTAATAATAAATTAATTGACCTTTAATTATTAATTAGTCAACCTTTAATCATTAAATAATTAACCTTTAATTATTTAATTATTCTTTAATTAATTATCCTTAATCAATTATATTAATTAATTAATCCTTAATTAATTACCATTTAATTAATTATCCTTAATTAATTACAATAAGTGATTATACCTAATCACTTAATCAACTTTAACCATTAATTAATTACTTTTAATTAAGTAATTATCTTTAAGTAATTAATTACATTTAATTACTTCATCACATAAATCAATTATCCTTTAATGTAATTACACAAAGTAATTACCCCTTAACTACATTAAGTAATTGCCATTGTTAAATCAATAATGATCCTTTAATTAAGACCTTAATTAATCAAGATAAATTCTTTATCTTAATTGATCACTTAATTACAACATTTAAGTCTCATTAAATAAAATAAATTATCCTTAAATAAATAAATTTCAAAACCTTTAAGTTAATTAATAATCAGAATATATATTTAAGATAAACCATTTGTCGTTTAAAAATCTTATTTAAATAATTCTTGGAAATTAAAGTAACTTATAAATTAACTTAAAATTCTTAAATTAATTAAAACCATCATATTTTAATTATTTAAATATAACATTTAAATTTATTTTAATAAACTTAAGAATTCATTTTAAAAACAAAGAATTAAAACAGTTTAACTTAATTTATTTAAAATAATTATTTAAAACTTTAACTAATTAACAAAACTAGTCTAAAACATTTATCATTAATTAAGAAAGTGTTTTAAACTTGAATAAATTTTAAATTTGAGAACATGTTTTATTTTAAAAATAAAAACTGTTTTTACCCAAACTGGAGACGACTTCGGGTTCCAACCCGAGACCTAACCCCTTTTCCCCGAGTAACAACCCAAGCCAATCTATATTTTTTCCCTTTCTTTTAAAATTTTGTTTAAAATTTTAAAACCTGATTTCGAAACCCATACAAATTTACCTGAGCTTTTATTCAGGCCATCACCTCATTTCCCCGAGAGCAAACTCGAGCTTCCCATCTTCACCTCCTTCTTCTTCTATTCCTACCTTACTGATACCATCGTACACCTGTGCATCATGCATACCAACCTAGACTTCTCCGATCATGGCTCCGACCATCATCATGTCGACTACGACCCCACCTACCTGTACAACCACCCAGGTTATTGAAATAACCTCGAAATCGAGCTGCCTGATTTTTACTGGAACCCAAACTCTAGTCGAGAAATTTACCTCACGCCGAAGAACCCAACGATCTGATGCATCGCCATTCCATCCAGAGCCATGTCATCGACCTATGCTTCTAACCCTGCTGGTACGATCGATCACGGTCCATTATCGACGTCGAATTTTCCCCGAGAACCATATCAACCCAAAACCCTAGATCGACGTCGCTGAGCCGCCTCGACCACTTATAAAATCAATCACCATTTTTCCCTTAATCTCCCTTCTTCAAGCTCCCATTAGCCTCAAGCCCGACGAGCAACTCATCGATGATCGTCGAAATTCGATGAAAAACGTGATTTCGTTCAACTACAAATTTCACATCCAACACCAACCTAAAAATCTTGATTTCTATTCTAAAAATCAATGTTTTTAAACACGAATCTATTTATATAACCAAAATTTGAAAATAAAAACATTGGATTTCAGATTAAAAAGGATTTTACTATAATTTCTTTTTTTTGAATATTTAACAAATATTTTCATTTAAAACTATTTTTAGAAATAACATCACATTGTTATAATCATTTTCCTTTCAGAAATCATAACCTATAAGAGATTGAGAAAAAAGAAATTGAAATTTTGAACTTATCTTTAATCTGAAAAACAAAACAGAGGTGTGTTCATTCATATACAGGCATGCACATCTACATACATACATACATACATACATACATACATACATATATATATATATATATATATATTCAACATGCAAGCATATTTAACAGCTAGACAACATTTTTATAACATGTTCAAACATCAGCCATAAACATCAAAGCATAGAGGCAGATACAAGTGTGTTTGCTCACCTGGAAATGAGAGATAGAGAACTGGAATTGTTTTTGAACTGGAAACTTTGATTTTTATTTTGCACTTGATTGTTGAATTTGATCTGCATCCGGATGTATTTGTTTTGCTTGATCTGCTACTTGATTCCAGTAGAACTCTTGTTTGAGTTGGATTTGAAATATGATCTTCATTGTTTTGAATGATTATTTCAGGTTGAAGTTTGTTGTTTGATTTTCTTTAACTGGTTTCTTTTCTTTGATTTTGAAACTTTGAATCTTTCTTTCTTTATTTCTCAGGTTTATGTTTTTAGATTTTGATTTCTTTTGGTTTCCAGGTTTTATGGCTTCTGGTTTAAGATTGAATGCAGCTTGAATTTGTAGTTGCATTCAGGTTTCTGATTTGAGGTTGAAACAGATTTTTGTTTTCTCTTTTTTTTCCTTTTCTCTGTTTTGTTTAGAAAGTGGAGATGAAGGAAGATGAAAGAAAAATATTTACTGTGAACAACCTTGTCCCCTCCTAATACATATTATTTTTAATTTAAATTTAAAAAAAATATGGTATGACACTTGTAATTATGAATTAAAATTGAGCTAACACTTGTATTAATGCCTTGTCAAAATGTTTACAAATGTTAACTTGTCTCATAAAATGTTTACACACGTTAATTTTATTGTTAAATTGTTTGCATATGTATTTTTCTCATGTTTTTAAATACTTACACATGTAAGTCTATATATTATTAAGGTTACACATGTCTTTTATATGTGTTTAAAAGTTTAATTTATTTTTATATTATTTTCTATTTATATTTCCTTTTATGATTATATATATATGTATTACTTTAAAGAGAAAGATCATTATTCCTTTATTCAAATTATTTTTATCTTATTAATTTTCAAAAGATATGTATATTTCTATAGCCTTAAGAAAAATAATTTAAAATCAAATTATAAACTTAATAAATAATCATACATATATATATATATATATATTACAATTCCAAAACAATTTTTTATTAATTTAAAATATAATGTTTTTCAAATCTAATTTATTTTAAAAAAAAATTATTTTGGATTTCTAAATTTATATTGTATTAAAAATCAATTTATATACATATTATATATAAATTAACAAATATTTTTTTTTTAAATTCAAATTTCAAATTACAATCTATTTATATAAATAAACAGAACATATATTATTTAATTTGGAAAATATCAAATTAATTCATAATTAAATCCATAATTTAATTCCAAAAATTAAATTAGTTACCAATTTAAATTTGACTTAAAAACGAGAATGTTACATACACTCTCAACCTCTCTTCTTGCACTTGCCCCTCCTAATGTAAGTTGTAACGACCCAGAAATTTCGATCCCCGAAATTACAGATAGTTAGATAAAAGAAGAAAAGAGATAAAAGAAGAAGAAAAAAAAAAGAAACACAATATCTCACATTCGCAGCGGATAAAATATAATATCAATAATAATAGTTATACCAAAGAAAACTTTATCTATCAATTTACATCAATATATCAGAGTTACAACAATATTACACATACATTGGACAGATTCAATTCAACATGTCTCGGATATATACAATAATACAACAGTGGAAAAACTCCATACGTTCCTGTCATCCAGCTCGCCTCCTGAGCTTCAGAACGTCCTTACTTGAAAATCTGTAATACTCAATCTGACCCGAGCATTACATCAAAGTAACACCCGGGTCAGGCTGGAAAGCAACGTGAGTAAACCCATCTAACATGGAATACAAAAGCATACAACTTATATAAACCCGGGGTAACTTGTTTCAATTTACAAATTCATAATTTGTTATAGACATCACTTATTTCACACATCAATTTCTATGCACCAAAACTTAGATTAAATGGTCTAATTCACTTAAATCATTCCATACCAGCCTATTGATTTCACATATCAATCTTGAAGAATCGAAGTGGTTTCGGGTATTAACTAATATCCAACTCCGGTCTCTTCGAATTCAGTGACATCTTAACCCACACTATTCAAGGGAGTCACAATTCAACCTTTAAAAACAAGATGTCACTTTTTTTTACACAACAATTCATCATCGACAGATAACCACATAATCACTATTCAAGACAAACATATCATGTCTCAAAACATTTCATATCAGAAATATCAACCAATCATTTATATGCAGGATTAATTAGTCACCCATTCCTAATTAAATTAAATCAATTCCTTTAATCGCTTTTAAATCTTGCTTATTTAACAATAATTAATCTCAAACCAATCAATTAATCATCATCTTAATTAATTAACCCGGATTAATTATCCTTTAATTACACTAAGTAATTAACCCTTAATTAATTACACAAATTAATTATTCGTAACCATTCACAGTAATTAACCTTTAATTACCATCATTGATTGAGTATTCTTCAAATTACATTCAATAATTAACCTTTAACTTTAATTACATTCATCACTCAACCTTGATTTATCACCTTAGTAATTAACTCCCTTTAATTACTTATATTAATTAAATCAACCCCTTAATTAATTTCATTAATTAATCCTTTAATTACACTGAGTAATCACCACTTAATTACTTCCCTCAAATAATTATCCTTTAATTAATATCCATCAAGTAATTTCCCTTAATTAATTATATCGAGTAATTATTCATTAATTACTTCACTAAGTAATTACACTCTATTAATTGCATTAAGTAATTATACTTAATCTCACCATCAAGTAATCCTCTTTAATTAATTAAACTTAATTAATTAATTAAAATGAATCACAATAACTTATTTAATTACATCAAATAATAATCCCTTAAATTACTTCATTACATAATTACTCTTACTTAATTCATAAGTGATTTTCTTTAATTAATCACTAATTAATTACTTAGTTAATTATTAACTCATCATTTGAAATCAATTAAATAATTTCTTAATTACTTATACTTAAAAGATTCTTAATTAAGAAAAATTGTTTATCTTAAATTAATCAAAACTCTTAATCACTTAAAGTTAAACTCTTTATTATAATTGATTTACTAAATTCTTATCTTTAAACTTTATTAAAAAAATAAAACATTTTAGAAACCAATTATAATTTTAAACAATATAAACATCTATTTACACCTTTAAAATCTTTGAAACTTCCCAAGTTATTAAATAGATTTTAATATGAAGTCATTTAGAAATCCATTATCCTGTTCTTTAAAAACTTCTCTATTTAAATATTTAAAACTTGTTTAAAACAATTATTCTTGAAACAATTTAGTTTAATGGGTAAGAACTTGTTTACTTTTTTCTTGAAACTTAGAAACATTTCGAAAATCAAATTTCTTTATTCATAAAACCTGTACAATCATAAGCCTGAAATATCTTTAGAACTGCCCTCACCAAACTCGAGCAAACCCCTAACTTCATTGATCAATACACGGGACCACTACACTCTTCCTGTTGCGAGTAAAACTCGGACATCTTCAAAGAAAAACCCGCCACAAATATATTTCCAAATTCAAAGCCTGATGTCCTAATCCAGAATTGACAAACGAACACAAGCTTCACCTACCAACAACCCCAACAAAAACTCGAGTATTTCCTCAACTTTCCCATGCTTTCCCCCCCTTTTTAGTTTAAATTTAAAACTGTTATACTTAAAATACTTGTGCGTGCTCTTGAAACAACTCGAGTATAATCTCGAGTTAATCACGCTTCTTCACCGAGTTCGAACAACCAAGCATCATCAGAAACGCGAATGGCACCTATGCACGTGCACCAACCCACGGCAGCACTTCGGCCACCCCTCCCACCTCTAACAAGTCGCCGTTGATCACCTTGATCCACCCAGGTACCTAGATTACTCGAACTACCTAGAAATCAAAATTTGATAGGGCCGATCATCACTAGTAAAAACCCAGTCGCAAGAATTCCCTGCTCCACCCTCTTCCGACCACCGGAGGATCCATACTTTCGTCCAGACCTTCCCCTTTCTCACTACATACTTTTCCCCCAGCTCCAATAGTCCCTGGTTCGTTTACGACGTCGTGAATTGCCCAACCTTGTCGTCGATCAATTTGGCTCCTAAAACCCTACTTTCACGTCAACCCGCCTCCACGGCCTTCGGTAAATATTCTAAGTATTTTTCCATCGACCGCCATTACACCCATCTTCATCAGCCAAAATTTCGATAATTAATTCCACGCCGTTCGTTGTGAATTGACGAAAAACCCAATTTTCGATCATCCACGATTCCTTCTTCATCCCTAACTTAAAAACTACAAATTTTCCACCAAAAATCATCGAATTCGAAGACGAATTCGATCACGTACTGGAAACAAAGAATTTAAGGGATAAATTTTTTGGCTTGGTTTATATATATATATATATATATTTACTGTAAGTTCATTCTTCCAGTAAAGTATTAAATAATCCATCTTGAATTCATTTTAAAAAAAATCTTTCATCATTACAAACAACTTCTCTTTAGACATCATATCTCAGAAATGATTATGTGGATAGCTTTTAAATTTTCAATGTTAATTGGATCTGTTTTAATCAGACAGAGACATACACGATCATTCACACAGGAAAATCAAATGAAACATCGGGAAAAATATTCATTCCTTCCATATTAGGCATATCTAAGCCATTTCCAACATTACTTGTTACTTGCACAAGCTTAACATATGATTTAACCTATAAAAGTTGAGTGTTACTCACTTGTAAATTGTAAACAGAGAAGCTGGAAGAAAATCTTGAAAAAGTTGAAACACTGAACTGTTTAGAGTTGATCCTTATCTTGCTTGATGTTTGATTTGGATATGATATTTATGATCTGCTTACTTGATGTTCTGAATTTATTTAAGCCGATCTTGAATTTTTTTGTTTTGATCTTTTTTTTCTGGTTTTAGTTATAGAAGAAATTGATTGAGGAGAAAATATGTGAAGGGTTTTTATTCAAACTGTAAAACAGCCTCTTCTCACAAATTATTTTATATATACTTAAGTTTTAAGGAGAAAACAAGCATGCCATATGTTTATTTACATGTTAACTCAAGTTACACTTGTTAATTCCATGAATTATAGTGCTTACAAATGTTTAAAACTTTAATTTATATATTTCTTATACTTTATAGATTATGAACTATGTTTTTATTAAAATACCTTATGTCTTTGTAATATATATATATATATATATATATATATATATATTCAATTTGCAAAATCATATAAAAAAGATCATTAAACAAATATTATCAAATTTCAATAATTAAAATAGGATATTTTTAAATAAATATCTATCCAAGTATTAAAAATCCAGTATTATTATTATAGTTTTGATTCTTTTAAATATTTATGTCCAGATATATAAATCATAATTTTTATTTGTTCCATTTACAATTATAATTCTGTTAATTACCAATTAACATATGCCCAAAAATTCGGGTTATCACATTCCTCCCCCATTTGAATCTTTTCGTCCTCGAAAAGGAATGAAACTAGAATTTATTTAATACTTAAAAACAGATAAATTTATTCTTTGATCATTTTTAAAACACTTTTAAAATCCACATAATACTATAAAATAGTTTTATAAAAATACTTTTTATAACTCGATGTCTCAACCAGTCCATCTTTGTTCTCATAGAAATTCGGTCACGCGTTGATCAGGCGTACGACTGAAAATCTATAAGTGCTTGGTAGACCCGTTTTCAACACCCAGTGAAAGTACTTGGAAAATAATTTATTGAAAATATAGAAATCATTTTTTTTTTTGAAAATAGATAGAGAATATCTTTGGTGAGAATGCTCTGGAAATCATCACCCCCATCCATGGTCGCAGTTAACCCGATGGTTACGTTGCCATCCCGAAAAAATCCATATATAACTGTGGGCCTCCGCACCCCTCGATTACACCATGGAACTCGCTACAGATCGCAGCTACAACTGGGGTTACATTGCCATCACAGCAAAAAACCCATATAACCGTAGGCCTCGGCGCCCTCGAATTTCGCTGCCAAAAGAATGAAACTTCTCCACTCCACTTGACCATAGATCGCAGTCTATCGATGTTACGTTGCCTTCCCGGCAAAATCAAGCATAGACCGTTGACACTCACCTCCGCACAATTTCCGCTATGGTCCAGACAGTAGATCGCAGCGACATCGAGCTACACTGTCGTCACAGCATAACCCAAATGCCTCTGTAGGCATCAGCGCCCTCGACTTTCGCTCCCCAATAATCCTCAGGAACTAGTTTGTCCGGACTCCTCACAGGATCAACTTTAGAGCCTCCCTCTCTTTGAGACTCAAGGCAGTACCAACGTATGGTACTCCTGAGAAGTTCATCCTAAGGGAGCACCTTTTTCTCCAGAACCATTTTCAAAGCACTTTATACTGTACACTTGTAGTATCTTCCAAATCATACACCTAGTATGAATCTTATATAAATCTCCTTTCTCAAAATCGATTATCCCAAAATCGATAATTCTCAGATTGGGCTTTCCACATTCCAAAATTGATTTTACCCAAAAATCAAAAAGCCTTTTCCAAATTCATAGGTTCCCAAAACCTTTTCTAAAATCATTCTCATAAGATCCTTTATATATATATATATATATATATATATATATATATATATCTTCTTAAAACTTTGGATCTCTTCAAACTTGTATAAATTCCTTTTTATACTTCAAGAACTTTCAAAAACCCCTTTCTTCTGGCTATAGATTCAACAAGGGGAGATTTATCTTATATATAACAAAGAACATAACTTTGTTTATCCCAAATCAAATATTAAAATTTGATTACTCTATAAAGCCATTAACCATATTACTTACTTCCATAAAGTAAATTTCTACCATAGAAATATCCAATTTCTATTTTATTTCATCATATATTTCACAAAATATTTTTTCCACTTCAAAAACCATTTTATAGTTCTTATCCACAAACTTTCAATATCAATTTCATTCCAATCTGTACGATGTATACATATCGTCCGTACGCAATATCAATCTGATCGCTTACTCGATCACACAATTTCTCTTCCGAGCTAGTATCGTCCATCTGACTTCCTAGTGCGGACTCAGATCTGATTTCTTGATCAGAAACCGTCATTCTCCTTGCATAGTCATAACTATGATAGAGAATACCCAGAATCAATCAACAATCCATATCCAGGTTCGCCGTCGAAAATCGAGTGAAAAATCCTAACTCGAATCGATATAACTATTTCGAAATTCTGTGCTCGAATCTGGATCAAATCACTAGCGAATAGAATAATATACGTACATCCTACGTATGTATCTTCACTGATCATTAACCAAATCAAGTCTCTTTTCTATTCACATTTACTTGTGATTTCTATACCTTTATTCACAATTGCTTAAGTCCTATATTGATTATCACTTTAATCCTTTTCTTAAATGGATATTTAGTCATAATCAGTTTGAACTCTGTCCAACTTAGATTTAGAAAATAGCTTAAAATGTTTAAAATAGATAAGTAGTTGAAAAATAATTATTAGTTTGTAAAATAATTGTAAAATAGTTAAATAATTGTAAAATAGTTAGAAAATAGTCAAATAGTTATAGACATTTTAAATAATTGCAAAATAGTTGAAAAATAGAAATTAATTTGTAAAATAGTTGAAAAATAGTAATTGGTTTATAAAAAAGTTGAAAAATAGTTAAATAGTTCCAAAATAATTGCAAAATAAGTATAAAATTGTTTGGTCTTTTTAAAAGAAAGATTGTATATAGTAAATAGCTTGGAAAAATAGATTTATATTAAAACAATTTATTTTTAAAAAAGTCCAGAGCCAAACTGTTCAATTCCCAATCTCCATTCCCATCAATTCAATTTAAATTTCTACTTTCATTTAAATTGATTCAATTCCAATTTGAATTGATCCCAATTCCATTCAATTGCCAGTTTCCAATTAACTTTCAATTCCATTTTAAATTAAGTTAACTTCCATTCTCATCCCAAATTCAATTCAACTTCCTATTTGAATTTGAACTTATTCAACTTTAATTTCTTTTCAAATCAATCCAATTCAAATTTTCCATTTGAATTTTTCAACTTATCCATCTTCAACCACAATTCTAATTAATTCAAATCAAATTTAATTTGAACCAATTCAATTCAAATTTCAAATTTGAATTATCCGAATTATATAAATTCGAGTTAAATTTTTAAATGTTGATTTAATCCTTTAAATCGGTTCAAATCAAATTATACCTTTAAACCATTTAATTCTGAATCCAAATTCCATTTTATCTTAATAATGGATATATTATCATACCCTATTTCTTCATTTATTTAAGCAAATCCAATTTCAGTTTAAAAATTATTAATAACAACAGGTTGGTATTATCCAAATTATTTTAAAACATCCATCCATTTCCAATTTTCGGATCTCAAACCCAATTTGAGATCACTCAAATTCCCAATTCAAATCAACCATTTAACTTCCCAAGTTAAATCATAATTTCATCTTGAAATTTTCAAATCAGGTTGATCATTCAAACTATTTAACTTCACATTAATAATCTTCCCACTTATAATTTCAAAAAATTATCACTTTGGGTTATATATCACCTTCCAAAATTAAAACTCAACATTTCGAGTTTATTTCAAACCATCTTTGATATTATGTATATTCCTCACATATATACATATTTACTTCTTGGCCCACCAAGCCAAATTTTAAAATTTAAACCACCCTTGGTTTTAAATTAAACCAATTCTTTTAAAATTTACAAACAACTTCTTATTCTAGAATAAGATTACATTCAAAATAGTTTGAATACTATTATTTCCTTTATCATTTTGAAACCAATTCAAATGTTTAAATTTAGAATTCAGAACTTCACAATATGAAACCCACTTTAATTTACAACCTTTCAAATTTACAAATTGCTCTCTTTAAATGGTTACTTCCTTAAAACATTTTATTGTTTATTGAAAAACAATCAACTCATTATTAAACACAATAACCATTCTATTTCTCTGGTTTGAAACTAATTCTCATTCATCTTACTTTGAAATTCTTCCCTAACTTCAAGATTTTAATTTCAGTTTGAATCCATTTCAAACTTATCTTTATTTTATTTTAATTTGGTTGTATTTCTATTTAATTCCAATATTTCAACAACCAATTACCTCAATATTTATTAGAAAGAAATATTGCTTTATGTATCAAAATATATTCTTATATAAAATCATTTAAAATCTTTATATAAGAAAATAACAAGTACGCTCTCATATATATATATATATATATATATATATATATATATTCACTCAACTCATCCTAGGGTACCATTGACCATTGACCCTATCCTTAATGAGTAATCCCACCAGAGCCAAGGTCCTCGCTTAACCTGGCTCTGATACCAAATGTAACGACCCGGAAATTTCGATCCCAGAAATTCCAAGTAGTTAGAGAAAAGAAGAAAAGAGATAGAAGAAGAATAGAAAAGAAACACAATATCTCACATTCGCAGCGGATAAAATATAATATCAATAATAATAGTTATACCAAAGAAAACTGTATCTATCAATTTGCATCAATATATCAGAGTTACAACAATTTTACACATACATTGGACAGATTCAATTCAACATGTCTCGGATATATACAATAATACAACAGCGGAAACACTCTATACGTTCCTGTCATCCAGCTCGCCTTCTGAGCTCCATAACGTCCTTACTTGAAAATCTGTAATACTCGGTCTGACTCGAGCATTACATCAAAGTAACACCCGGGTCAGGCTGGAAACCAGTGTGAGTAAACCCATCTAACATGGAATACAAAAGCATACAACTTATATAAACCCGGGGTAACTTGTTTCAATTTACAAATACATAATTTGTTATAGACATCACTTATTTCACACATCAATTTCTATGCACCAAAACTTAGATTAAATGGTCTAATTCACTTAAATTATTCCGTACCAGCCTATTGATTTCATATATCAATCTATGAAGAATCGAAGTGGTTTCGGGTATTAACTAATATCTGACTCCGGTCTCTTCGAATTCAATGACATCTTAACCCACACTATTCAAGGGAGTCACAATTCAACCTTTAATCACAAGATGTCACTTTTTTTACACAACAATTCATCATCGACAGATAACCACATAATCACTATTCAAGACAAACATATCATGTCTCAAAACATTTCATATCAGAAATATCAACCAATCATTTATATGCAAGATTAATTAGTCACCCATTCCTAATTAAATTAAATCAATTCCTTTAATCGCTTTTAAATCTTGCTTATTTAACAATAATTAATCTCAAACCAATCAATTAATCATCATCTTAATTAATCAATCCAGATTAATTATCCTTTAATTACACTATGAAATTAACCCTTAATTAATTACACAAATTAATTATTCTTAACCATTCACAGTAATTAACCTTTAATTACCATCATCCATTGAGTATTCTTCAAATTACATTGAATAATTAACCTTTAACTTTAATTACATTCATCACTCAACCTTGATTTATCACCTTAGTAATTAACTCCCTTTAATTACTTATATTGATAAAATCAACCCCATAATTAATTTCATTAATTAATCCTTTAATTACACCGAGTAATCACCACTTAATTACTTCCCTCAAATAATTATCCTTTAATTAATATCCATCAAGTAATTTCCCTTAATTAATTATATCAAGTAATTATTCATTAATTACTTCACTAAGTAATTACACTCCATTAATTGCATTAAGTAATTATACTTAATCTCATCATCAAGTAATCCTCTTTAATTAATTAAACTTAATTAATTAATTAAAATGAATCACATTAACTTAATTAATTACATCAAGTAATAATCCCTTAAATTACTTCATTACGTAATTACTCTTACTTAATTCACAAGTGATTTTCTTTAATCAATCACTAATTAATTACTTAGTTAATTATTAACTCATCATTTAAAATCAATTAAATAATTTCTTAATTACTTATACTTAAAAGATTCTTTATTAATAAAAATTGTTTATCTTAAATTAATCAAATCTCTTAATCACTTAAAGTTAAACCCTTTATTGTGATTGATTTACTAAATTCTTATCTTTAAACTTTATTTAAAAAAATAAAACATTTTAGAAATCAATTATAATTTTAAACAATATAAACATCTATTTAAACCTTTAAAATCTTTGAAATTTCCCAAGTTATTAAATAGATTTTAATACGTAGTCATTTAGAAATCCATTTTCCTATTCTTTAAAAACTTCTCTATTTAAATATTTAAAACTTGTTTAAAACAATTATTCTTGAAACAATTTAGTTTAAAGGGTAAGAACTTGTTTACTTTTGTCTTGAAACTTAGAAACATTTCAAAAATCAAATTTCTTTATTCATAAAACCTGTACAATCATAATCCCGAAACATCTTTAAAACTGCCCTCACCAAAACTCGAGCAAACCCCTAACTTCCCTGATCAATACACGGGACCACTACACTCTTCCTACTTCGAGTAAAACTCAGACATCTTCAAAGAAAAAACCCAACACAAATATATTTCCAAATTCAAACCCTGATGTCTTATTCCAGAATTGACAAATGAACACAAGCTTCACCTACCAACAACCCCAACAAAAAATCGAGTATTTCCTCAATTTTCCCGTGCTTCCCCTCTTATTTAGTTTAAATTTAAAACTGTTATACTTAAAATACTTGTGTGTGCTCTTGAAACAACTCGAGTATAACCTCGAGTTAATCACGCTTCTTCCTCGAGTTCGAACAACCAAGCATCATCAGAAACGCAAATGGCACCTGTGCACGTGCACCAACCCACGACAGCGCTTCGGCCACCCCTCCCACCTCCGGCAAGTCGCCATTGATCACCCCGATCCACCCAGGTACCCAGATTACTCGAACTACCCAGAAATCAAAACTTTATAGGGCCGGTCATCACTAGTAAAAACCCAGTCGCATGAATTCCCTGCTCCGCCCTCTTTCGACCACCGGAGGATCCATACTTTCGTCCAGACCTTCCCATTTCTCACCACATACTTTTCCCCCAGCTCCGATAGTCCCTAGTTCGTTTACGACGTCGCGAATTGCCCAACCATGCCGTTGATCAATTTGGCTCCTAAAACCCTACTTTCACGTCAACCCGCCTCCACGGCCTTCAGTAAATATTCTAAGTATTTTTCCATCGACCGCCATTACACCCATCTTCATCAGCCAAAATTTCGACAATTAATTCCACGCCGTTCGTCGTGAATTGACGAAAAACCCAATTTTCGATCATCCACGATTCCTTCTTCATCCCTAACTTAAAAACTACAAATTTCCCACCAAAAATCATCGAATTCGAAGATGAATTCAATCACATACCAGAAACAAAGAATTTAAGGGATATATTTTCTGGCTTGGTTTATATACACACACACACACACACACACACACACACACACACACTATAAGTTCATTCTTCCAGTAAAGTATTAAATAATCCATCTTGGATTCATTTTTAAAAAAAATCTTTCATCATTACAAACAACTTCTCTTTAGACATCATATCTCAAAATGATTATGTGGACAGGTTTTAAATTTTCAATGTTAGTTGGGTCTGTTTTAATCAAACAGAGACATGCACAATCATTCACATATGAAAATCAAATGAAACATCAGGCAAAATATTCATTCCTTCCATATTAGGCATATCTAAGCCATTTCCAACATTACTTGTTACTTGCACAAGCTTAACAGATGATTTAACCTATAAAAATTGAGTAAAAGTTGAGTGTTACTCACCTGTAAATTGTAAACAGAGTAGCTGGAAGAAAATCTTGAAAAATTTGAAACGCTGAACTATTTAGAGTTGATCCTTGTCTTGCTTGATGTTTGATTTGGATCTGATATTTATGATCTGCTTACTTGATGTTTTGAATTTATTTAAGCTGATCTTGAATTTTTTTTGTTTTGATCTTCATCTTTTTTCTGGTTTTAGTTATAGAAGAAATTGATTGAGGAGAAAATATGTGATGGGTTTTTATTCAAACGGTAAAACAGCCTCTTCTCACAAATTATTTTATATATACTTAAGTTTTAAGGAGAAAACAAGCATGCCACATGTTTATTTACATGTTAACTCAAGTTACACTCGTTAATTCCATGAATTATAATGCTTACAAATGTTTAAAACTTTAATTTATATATTTCTTATACTTTATAGATTATGAACTATGTTTTTATTAAAATACCTTATGTCTTTGTAATATATATATTATTATTATTATTTCAATTTGCAAAATCATATAAAGAAGATCATTAAACAAATATTATCAAATTTCAATAATTAAAATAGGATATTTTTAAATAAATATCTATCCAAGTATTAAAAATCCAGTATTATTATTATAGTTCTGGTTATTTTATATATTTATATCCAGATATATAAATCAGAATTTTTATTTGTTCCATTTATAATTTTAATTCTGTTAATTACCAATTAACATATGCCCAAAAATTCGGGTTATCGCATAAGTCTTCCACTCCTCATCTCCATTTTTCTCTTTCAATTAAGGTCTTCATTAGAAATGAAAGGAAAGAGAGTGAAACAACAAATAGAAGGATAGATATATCTTCCTATATAACTTTATATACACGCACACGTATATATATAGCAAAGCATAAGTAATTTTTATAGTAATGTATACCCTCCATAATGTGTTTGTTTTCTACTGAAGGCTTAATAATTTCTAGCTCCATTTTACTTAGGTGTTCCCTAACCAAAGCTGAGATACCAAACTGTAACATCCCTCATTCTAAAACACAAAGATGAAACCTCAATGTACTGTGGTCACATTAGAATTATTTTCTAATGATAAAATGAGTTAGTGTATATACATACATACATACATACATATATATATATATATGACACTTTATGTAAACAGAGCAACTCAATAAATTCATTTCATGAAATTGTCTTAATATTCTTTACAAAAGTTTTTCAATACATCTCGCAAACTGCCCACTCAGAGGTAAATATAATCGAATACAAGCAGAGTGTCATCTCCAGCATATGAGGACGCCATCATGAACACTTTAACTATGGTAATTATAGCAACTATTATTTGCAAACAAGCCTCCTGCTTTCGTTTTTGGACTGCTTTATTCATCATTCCGAAGCTCCTTATCTTAGTTCATAGGCTCAGTCTACTTAATTGAGTACCTATGAGTTTATGGGAAAACAATAATAAAAACATGGGTCAAACATAATGTCTGGTATGAGTAATACATTACTATAAACATAACATATATGGAGAACATGCCTCTAAAGCATGAAATGGGTTTTCCCCTCGCAATTCAACAAACATAATTCATTAACATAAATAATAGCATATCATATGAAAATGTTCCCTGCACTTATTACTTCATCAAGTATGGTGTTCAATTTAATCTTCCATCTTGCCACTAAGGGATTATCTTATTTCTTAGGAATATCGAGGTAAGTGTGCTTTTGGTGGTCATGAAGGCCTTATGCCTTTACCATTACTTTAGGTCATACATGCTATTTTTTCAACTGCCGCAAAGACCATAGCCTTTCTTATATATCATCTTCATATTTATTTTGCTTGTGGCTGCCACTAAGGCCTAATGCCTTCCTCTATCATTTATGGAATTACTTTAGACATAAGGATGCCACAAAGACCTGATACCCACTACCGACGGTATGTCATCTTTCGTCCTTTAATTGCCACATACGCCTTACACCATCACCTCAGAATGTGGTCATCTTTAGACCATTGGTTGTCATATAGGATTTACATCTTGTTACGAAATGTAATGTCATTTTCGGACAGTGGGCTGCCACTAAGGCCTTACACGTGGTTATCGAATGCAATGTCATTTATGGACATTGGGCAGCCACATAGGCCTTATGTCTGGTTACCAAAATCTAAGTCTTATTTAGACTATAGGTTGCAATATAAGGCTTACACTTCGTTATCGATGGCAATGTCACTTTTTGGACATTGGGTTGGCGTACAGGCCTTACACCTTATTACCAAATGTAATGCCTCCTTTTACACATTACGTTGCCATACAGGATTTACACCTCACTTTCATTTAATACCATGGGTAGGCCTTTGAATACCACATAAACCTTACACCATCTCATTCATTCAATGCCATGAAAAGGCTTTCGGATGCCACATGTGCATTGTACCAACTTCATTGTTTTGATATTCTAAATAAGCTTTTGGTTTCCATTTATAGCCTTACACTGAAACCTTCCTCTCAAGATTGACTCTCCTCCGGAAGTCAATAAGTCTCAACTACACAAACCATGGTCTCGCCTTCGCAAGCTTGATTTATTCTCAAATTTGTTTTGATACCACTTTTCTTCCCGATGCTTGGTCTCGGCATACCCCTTTCATCTTTTGACAACACCCGCTGTTGTGTGTTGCATTGATATTGACCTCCGGTTCTAGCCTACTTCTTTGGAACTCACCTCCAGGTTTCCACTTTACACTTGTCTAGTTTATTATACTTAGACATTTATTATGTCTTTTTATCAATTCATGTTAGCTTTCAGTTTTAGCCTACTCCTGCTGTAACCATACTATCATTTGCCACTTCATCTCTACTATAGGCAGTAAAGCCTGACATCTGTACGCGTCTGGCACTCACCTTTACACATGTTGCCTCTAAATTCATTCATCCTTCACTTTTTGTCAGTGCTTGTGTCCTTTATGTTACTTTCACAATAATTTTATGGTATCTTGCCCCTTATTACTTTGTCATATAAATCACATGCATAACAAGTTTTGATTATCCCATTGCAGAGTTTTGGGTTTCACTCAACCGTTTGTAAGTGATTATTTTAGTACCGGAAATTACTCACAAAATTTTCAAAAATGTGTGAATGTATTATTTAGCACACATTTATCCATATTTCCAATTTATTATCCATTTTCCATCATGTATTCAATACATGGATTACTTTAAAAATTCAAATCTAATATTTCGATAAATCTTCTAATTTAAAACCACTCCCTAAAACCATGTTTAGAACATTATACTAAATTTCAATATTTCGAAATCATTAGAGTAGGGAACCATATCAAACATACTCTTTTATGGCTATTTTATCCTAAAACATTCATTAAAACACTATTATTTTTCAATATACAACCCATTGATATCAAACAACAAAGAAAATGGTAAATAGGATGTAGTTTACTCACCTAAGTCTTCGAATTTTCTAGATCTTGAGTTTCCTTAGGTTCCTTAGCTTTTCTTCTTCTTTTACTTCTTTTCGTACCTTAGGATGCCATTATCAAGTTTCCAAACACCTTTATTTGTTTATGTGAAATGAGAATGCATTAGTGAGGTGAGGGTTTCTTTATTTTATTATATCGCTCTTACAGTTAGTTGGGCGACCGGTCTTAAGGCCCTTTCTTTTTTAATACAATTCATACTTAAGTCATGTAAACTATATTACAATAAGTAAATGTACACCTAAATAATTATTATAATAAGGCACTCTTCATTAACATCTAATGACACAAGTAAATAAATGTCCCCTAATTATTCACCTTGTTCACAAGCCACATTTCCTTAATGAATTACTAATTACTTATTCATTAAAATTTGGGCACTTACATAAGGCTAACCAAAGACTATGGAAGGAAAGATGATTTTATTACTTAGTCTAGTTTTGTTGTGCAGCATAGATTCTTATTTTTGAAATGATGGGATTTATAACTGTTCATAATTATGACTTTGATTATTCATTTAGGCACCTTCGTATGTCGCTTTAAAAATCTGTTGTGTGTAATTATTTTATTTTGTCCAAATATTGGATTGTTGGGTTATGTAATTAAATAAATGAAACGAATGCATTGAATGTTTTCAGAAAATTTTATTTTCTATGTCTTTGAACTTAAAGATACAACAATGTTGTCATTAGAAAATAAAACTAACAACAACTATAACATTGCTAGTATTAATTCTCAGGTTTTAAAATAGGGGAAGTTAAAGATGTAGGCGTTAATACGCTAACAAAAAATGACAAAGAAAAGAGCATTTATAAGAGTATGAGTGTGATGACCTCTCTCCACCTTCGTACCCAAAATCGAATACCATAAGTGTGTTGCGATGGTACCTAGGCGATGGAAAGAAACCGTCAAGGTAAACAGTATGATCGGTCAATAAAGAACATGTAGTGTGTCTCATAGCACAAAGAAAAAATACAATGACAAATATATATATAAGCAGGAAAGACAGTAGCAAAATAAAATGAACCAAAAAAACATCATATCAAAGTGCAGCATGTTCACTAGGTTAAACAAAGTAGAAATAATAGAGTTTGTACATTCCCAATACACCAAAATAACGTCGAATAACCGTCTCTAAATATAATAAGTTCTAGATAGGTCCACGTAGGATTGCATCGTGGAATATAAGTGATAGTTGCTCAGATAATAGATATATAAGAAAGCGACAGCCTCCTGCTTGTCCTTTGCACTACTCCATGCGCTATCCTATGCATGTCTCCCAATCTAATCATTTAAGAGTACCCAAGATGAAAAGAAACAATTTAAAAAACCTCACTCGGAACAAAGTCTGGTATGAGCGATCTATAATCTCAAAATATATATAAGTCGTAAATGTCCTAAATTTTAAGTTTGAAGAATCATACTTGATATGTCCCTTTATCTAACCTATTAGCACATAAATACAATATATGCCAATCTATTATCATCATCATGTAGATGTACTACTACTCTATGTTGGGTCAAAAAGTGACACAACATCCCAATCAATTATAAACTAGAATAGATCTGACACAAAAAAATGTAAATAATCAGAACATATCAATTTTTTATAGTGGTTCGACCTAATAAAGTGCCTACATCCACATAATATTATTGAATACAGTTTTATCGCAAATATAAGTACTTTTACAAGGTTTTACATTCTAGAAAACACAGTATGTTCGTATTTCATAGAACTTAGTGACTATGGTTGAAGTAGGGACAAGAAGATGAATATTATGGGCTAAAATCTAAGAAGGTCCTTTCTACATTGCTCTAGTCTTTCTATTTATAGCTGGAATCATCTGTCATAGTTGCTTGATGAAAGAATAGGTAAGGATTCAAATCCCCGAAGATAGGGAGGAAGAACAATTCATTCCGTTCCAAAACATCATGTCGGCATTGACCCATATTAGGTGTCATAGGAATACAAGCTCCCTTGCACTTTCATGATCTTCAACCTTCCAAAATTCAAATTTTGGGACCCCCTGAGAGTCAACTTGGTACCGTCTAAAATTATGGATTACACTAACCTTGTTGGCTAAGCACAAATTAATCCCAAACATTTTGAGTTGTTACATATCATATTTAAAGCAACCTCCCAGGTACTTGATCCATCTCGTCTTCGTCTTGATATTTGAATTTACTTAGAAGTTGCTCGATTCAACTACTGGATAATGCTTGCCCCCTAAAGTATGCTTTTGGGAAATAAAGCATATTTTAGATCAAGACAAGCGATATTATCTTAGTTGCATAAGGGCCTTTGATTAGTTGATCATCACCTTTGAAGCATCTTATCTATTCTAAGGATACATGTTCGTCAATTCAAATATTTGACACACCACTCTGTATCAGTTCAAAAACCATGTTGTATCTCAAATTGGTGTGCTCCTTACTTTACGTTTTCTCTTTCTGTCTTCTTTTTTTGGAAATTGAATCATGTTGGTACCAACACAATTTCTAAGTCAATATGTATATCAAGGACTTAGATAAATTTTATCACTTGGTTCCCATCTGCAGACTTTGGCCTAATATCTCTTTTTGAATATTCAATTTACAGTCTCTATCAAAACTCCTTGCCTTTAACACTCATACCACCACTACATCTAGCATTGCCATAATCATCCACAACACCACCATATTATATCTAACCCTAACCTTCATCAATTCTTTGTTGAATTCATTAGCCCTGATCTCTTTATTTTTTAGATCTAAATTGATAATGGTGAGCTATTAGACTTTGGCGCTGCAATAGCTGTGTCGCTATGTCGCTTCGATGTTGTTATGTCATTGATCATGCTCTGGTGGTCGTCATCAATCCATAGCCGCCATGGGTCAAAATAAACTATGTAGCCGAATTAAGACTTAGCACCTTTAGGGGACAACTCGGATTGTGATGAGGTCAACAACAACCAATGCTAGGCTTATACTCTAGCTATCAAATTCTCTTTAACACTTGGTGGTTGCTTCGCATTTTCATATTTATTGTTTTGAGCCCTTCCTTGTCAACCTTGATTTGGTCAAATTTGACAACTCTACATATACAGAAATGAAATAAACAATCTTCATTGAGCTTTGGTCAAGTGTGGATTAATGACTTGAGTTTATGGGAAGGTTTTGGTGAACGGTCACATCGAATGCACTTTAGCATCTAAATGAATCTCACAAGTCACCACTTCAAGTTACACATGCAATCTGGTATTCTTGCAAAGAAAGCTATGCTTTGCTTTAGATAATGGTTCTGTTATCGTTCACTTTGCAATAAAGAGTAAAATCCAACACAAGGTTCCATCCTGTGATGGGGCTTGTTTGCCATCACGAGCATGCTATCTACAAAAAGTGTTCCACACACCGTTCTAGGAACACAAGATGCACACCGCATAGACCGACACTTCGTACTGCCCTAGTCGATGTTCAAAATCCAATTAGTCAACACACGTTAGCGTTTGTTAGATCCTGCACATTGGCTATACGAGTTTTAGTTAAAGAAAATCTTTAAGTAAAACATGCCTAAACTGTTTACTATCAAGCTTTATATTCAAAATTACTAGGCCATCTCCATGGTTCAAAGCTAGTATAGATCATTTCTCAAATTCTTCCTGCAAGAGGTTGGGCTAGCTTCGGCAAAGGTGCACCCCGATGGACACACCTTACTAAACCCTTTGTATATTCTTTTCATTATGTAACCGAGCCATCCCCTATGGTACTGGGAGCTAACATATCTCTTAAGCTTCAAAAAGTGAGTTGACTTGCCTTCCTTACTGATTGTTGAGGCTTATGAACGTTGCAAAGTCGTCGAAGCACTTCACAACAAATGTGGCTACAATAAGAGTGAATACTTCTTTATTTGCTACTTTATGGCTTCAACCGTCTCTGGTTGAGTGGGCATAAGTTCCTTTCTTCAACATCCTTTATATACATGGATTTTCCTCATTCGACTGCTTAAACTCTATTCAGTGCCCTTCATAGATCTTCCTTCCCCATAATTTAACGATAATTATGCCAACACTCGTGAGTTTGAAGGGGATGACTATTGGTTCCGCACCACTTCTTACCTCCTCGCAATGAGAGGCTTGGCCAATACATACACCTATACCCTGACAAAAGTGTCTTTCCCATCACACTTTCCACTAAGAAGTCTTGAACTTCTACCAGTCTCTTTTTTGTGATCTTGAGGACAATAATCAAGGGGATGACAAGGGCCATGAAGTCGAGGAAAACATAAGCGAGGAAGAAGTGAGGGTTGAAGAGAATGTAGTAGGGGAAGGAGATGAAAAAAGAGGAGGTGAAGGGAAAAGTGAAGGGGAAAGAGGAAAAGAAGAAGGAGATGGTGAAGGAGATGATAAAGATGATGGCTTGGGGAGACATACCTAGAAGGCGACACGGTCTTTGTCCCATCTTGTCCAAAGCATTTAATGATTAAATCTTCTCAACCTGCCCACGGCTGAAATCTTACACCAATCTGTGAAGTGACACCTCCCACTGGTTCCATCAGGATTACCTCCAGATCATTGGGTGAGCTTGGTAATCTTTTAGCCTTGGTATCGAAGGCATTACTTTTGAAGATGTTTTGAATACATGTCTTGGAGGATTTAGATTCCTGTCCAACACATTAAATCAAGCGGAATCTTCAACTCCCATACTAAAAGTTCCTACAATAGAGGGTGCAACTTGTACGGTGGCTACCTATAAGGCCACCCTTACTTAGACTCAAATTCCGGCTATGTCAAATGCGAATCTTTCTCATTCCCCTCTTCCAGTTATCCAACCGATGATGTCTTTTGCTGAGGAGGGAGAAATTGTCAATTCTGAAACCAAGGAAACTATTCTCAGCCAAGGTTTTTTTCTTATTTCGAAACTACAATTCTCACCAAGGACATCACTAGCTTATACTATTCTTTCTTTCAAGATATAGATCATCTGTTGTTGCCTCCTCTACTACTATCTACCCAAGGCCTAGGTCCAAGTGCTATAACTAACACTTCAATCTCTATCAGCTTAAAGCCTATTGTCTAAGCTCTCCCTTCCAGTTGTGGCCCTGATCCAGGCTCGTAGAAAATAGAAGTGTTGGAAGGATTAGAGGATGTTGATTAGTTCGAGGAGTAAGAGGTCCCCATCATGAGCACAAAGGACCTAGATGATCGCATAAAAATGGAAGAGATGGTGAAATTCATTTTTATAGAATATCGATCAAGCTACTCCTAGGAACTTAAAAGCCTGCTAGCATTGGACAATCAAGCTTTACTCCTAAGCTTCCCCTTTGAAAACTAAGTCCCAAAGGGTCATGTTCTGGCGACGCTTCCAAATCCTATGATCCTACCACTGACAAGCTCGAAGATCCTATCAATCGGACAATTGAAGAGCATTTGCTTTTTAAGGAAAGTTCTCTAGAGAAGGGGAGGGTGTAGGAGGAAGACCTTGAAGAAGCGTCTTACGAAGCTTGAGATTAGAAGTGGCAAACGAGGGAGAAAGAAGTAGGTTATCGGCTTAGTTTTTGGAAGATGATTCCTCTTTTGTCTTTTTCATGTTGTTTTGTTCCTTTTTGTATATAGGTCGATGTTGTGTGGAGTTGGCCCCGCAATGCTTGGATAAAAATTTAATACAAATAAAAGACGGTTTTTTCTATACAATCTTTATCGTATTTACATTTCCACACTTTTTGTTTTACTTGCCTATATACTTACTTGCATATATAATATATTCATTTGTATTCAATCATAAATATTCTATATATGCATATTTATGTGTGATGCAATTATTTACTATAACTCTGTACATATAAATGAATCTCTTGAATTTCTTGATAATATTTTGTTTAGATCTGTTTATGATTACTAAAGTAATCCTATTTTGATTAAACAAAACCATATTTCTTTGGATAATCCAACTCGATTTCAGTTGAGCTTATCTCTTTCGGTCGTAAGTAGAGTTAATTTACTTTACCAATTTATTGGCCAACCTTGTTTGTTTTGGCCGTTTCCATTTAACCATAATCATTATCATATTTACAACAACCTTCAATTTTGCACCATTTCATGTCTCTGAGAAACAAGAATGTAGAGGTTTATCTCTAGACATCTTCACATTGACTCTCAATTTCTCCTATATTCAAGTGATATTTAAAGCTATCTGGCCTTTCAATCTCATTTATTATTAACCAAGCATGTCGCGTTGGGCTACAAACATGGTCGCACCTACAAAAACCTCAATTGTATGTCGAATCCTAACTTTAGGAATTAGTTCCTTGGGTACCTATCTCTTCGATTTATCTTCGCTCTTGCCTATCTTCGGGCGTCTATTGAGAGGATTTATCAGCCGTCATCATTTATTATTATCCAAGCGCATCTTGCCAGGCTATAGGCGTAGTCGTTCCTACCGAAGGTTCGATTATACGTTGATCCTAATCTACGGGGACCAATGTTCAAGATGCATGTTTTCAATATCCATTTTCAAGCTCATATATCTTTTGTCATTGATCGAAATCATTCACTAACCATCATTGTTTACCTTCAGCAAGGCATGTCACATTAGGCCATAAGCATAGCCATGAAAGCTTTGATTGTACACCAGTTCCTATCTCTGAGAGATAGTATTTTGATTACCGAACTCTAGGAATTCCTCTTTGACTTAGCCTATCCCCGGGCAACAGTCAATGATCGAATATGTAAGGGTGAATCGTTTGATCGACTCATACTATTATATTCCTTTGATCCTATAATGGATCAAAGGAGTTTATTGGTACCTCTCTTCAGGTTCCTGATCGCACCATTAATCATGCAACAAAAAGTTTTAACTTATAAGAACACAGTTCCATTGGCTCCAAAAGCCAATTTTATTTATAAACAAAATAAACTTCTATTCTTTCCTTATTACATCACCAGTCAACTATGGTGGCTTATTTGTAGAAAATAAATAAATCTAAGTGAAATAGCATCGTTAGTTCTCGCTATTCACGCCCATGGAATTGGGTTCCACAACGGCCAATAGCTTGAAAGTTCCATCTCCAAGATTTTTCTCAATTGCATAAGACCTTCCCAAGGCCTATACTAGGGTGGACTAATTTCAAAATGAGGTCCCTAGCATCAAAGGCACTATTCCCGACCTTAGTGTCAAAATTCCTTGCTACTCTTTTCTAGTGAACGGCTATCCTTAGTTCGGCTTCTTCTCACTTTTCATCATCCAAGTCGAGGGACTCAAGCAAGAGTTCCTCGTTCATCTTAGGGTTATACTTTTTCTTTGCTGATAAGGGACTTCCAGTTCTATCATAATCATGGCCTCAGCTTCGTAAGCCAAATCGAATGGAGTATGCCCAATCATGGATTTATGCATCGTTCTATAAGCCTACAATGTTGGTGATAACTCATCAACCCAATTATTGGTGGCTTTAGTCACTTGTTTCCCTAGGATGGACTTGATAATCTTGTTCATCGCCTCCACTTATCCATTTTCTTGCAAGTGTGCTACTACTAAAAAGCTCTTCGTAATTCAGTAGTGGTTATAAAAATCTTCGAACTTAACACTCTTAAATTGAGTTCCATTATCAGTAATGACTCTCTATGGGAAGTCAAATCTGCATATGATGTTATTTACAACAAAATTGATCACTTTCTTCATTAAGATCATGGCTAGCGGTTCTGCTTCAGCCCATATTGCGAAGTAGTCTATAATACGATAGCGTACTTCACTACGCCTTCGACATCGGTAGCACATCGATTATGTCAATTCCCCAAACAACAAACTAACATGGACTAATATTTTCTTAAGCTTTATAGATGGGGTTTTCGATACATTTATGATTATTTGGCATATATCACATCATCTGGTATAATCAGCTGCATCTCAGCTAGTTGTTGGCTAAACTATCCATAATGAAGTATCTTCATTGCCAAAAGTCTACTCCTGGTATGATATGCATAGATTAATTCATGTACATCCAAATAGATCTTCTTAGCTTCGTCTTTGATGACACGCTGTAGCAGAGGGGTGGAGAAACTTCTCTTATATAAAACTCCCCCTTGCATAATAAATCGTGGTACTTTACGAATTAGTTTTCGCCATTCAATCCTTTAATTCAAGAGAGTTCCCTTCAACAATTAGTCTTTAATTAGAGTCATCCATGACTCCTTTTCTCTCTCGGCCTCCAAGATCCAATCAATGTCCATCTTGTCAATGCTCGGAGTCGATAAAACTTCAACTGGAAACTTCTCATAAGTTGTGCGCCCCCAGAGCTGGCCAGTTTGATTAGTGAATCAGCTTTCATATTCTCTTCCCTAGAAATGTGCATGATTGTATAATGTTCAACGTTGTTCAATAGCTCTAATATTCTTGTTAGGTAAGGGGATCTTGCAATCTTAACCCTAAAATTTCTTCTTGATTTGGTAGACCGCCAACTAAGAGTCATTGAACATGTATGGTGTCATGACTGTCAGTTCTTTAATTATCTTAAGCCTATAAGCGGCGCTTCATATTCAGCCTTTTTGTTGTTGTTTGGAACTCCAAATTCAAGGCATAGCATATCATTCATCCTTTTAGGGTCACGAGAGTCACGCTTTCCTCGCAACTTCGTTCATTGGAAGTTCCATCTAGGTATCAATTCCATAGGGAGAGTTGGCCATATCCTCTTACTCTTTTCCACCCCAAGCGGTAAATATAGCAAATGAAATCAGTCAATGGTTTACCTCATATCACCCTTCTATGATGGTACGTAATCTCATATTAGCTTAGTCGACAACCCCCTGAGTCTCGGGTTGATGCAGTACTTGCTTTAAGGGATGATCAATTGGCACCTTTATCGAGTGAGGCTAGAAGTATATTCGCAACTTACTTGAAGCAATCAACAAGCAATATCCTACTACTCCAGTGGACAACTTGCTGATGTAATACATGGGCCTTTGGACTCTAGATTACTTGCGTACCAATGCTGCTCTCGGTGCGTGAGAAGATAATACCAAGTAAATGAATAGATCATCCTCTTCCAAAGGCTTTGATAAGACTGGTGGTCATTCCATGTGTTCCAATAATTTTTGGAGAGCTTCATTGCATTCCTTCACCAAGAGAAACTTCCCTTTTTCTTTCTTTGGGGAATTAAAAAATGGTATACACTTGTCTGTTGCCTTCAAAATAAATTGAATCGATGTAGCGACTTGTCTGTTCAAGCTCTGCATTTCCCTTATTGTTTTCATGGCAGTAACACCTTTTAATGCTTAAATCTTCTCTGGATTAACTTCGATGCCCCCTGAGTTCACAATGAGGCCCAAAAATTTACCATATGCAACTTTGAAAGAACACTTCACTAGGGTGAGCTTCGTTTCATACTAACGCAGCACATCGAACATTTCAGCGAGGTCAGTCATGCAATTCATCGTCCACTATGACTTCACAAGCATATTATCCACATAAACCTTTATCAACCATCTAATCCGATATTTGAACATCTTATTAACCAATTGTTGGTAAGTACCTCCAGTGTTCTTCAAACCAAATGACATCAATCAATAATAACACTAGCATAAGCCACTGATGAAACTTGTATGCTCCTAATCTAGAATGTGCATTGTAATTTGGTTGTAGCCACAGCATGCATCCATAATAGATAGTTGTTCATGTCTGATCGTTGGATCCACAAGTTAGCCAATCTTTAGTAGTGGGAAGTTGTCTTTTGGGTATGAATTATTCAGATCTAAATGGTCAATGCATATCCTCCATTTTCTGTTTGGCTTCTTGACCAACACAAGGTTTGATATCCACTCAGGGTACAATGCATCATGGATAAAGACATTTGCTTTCGGCTTATCCACTTCTTCTTTCAGTGCAGTGGATCGCTCCGGACCAAGGCCATGTTGCTTTTGCTTCACATAAGGGCATCTTTATTCCACATTTAATGTGGGATATGCTACCTTTGGTGATATTTCACACATAATGTCTAGGTAAACAGATCTAGATTTTCCTAGAGAAACTCCACCAGCTCGTATTTCATCTTTGTGATAAGCTGAGATCTGACCTTGAGGACTTGAGTAGGATTACCTTCACAAATCAAGATGTTGAGGGTCATGTCTACTGGTGCTTCCCACCTATCCTTTGGCTATTTTAGGATGGGTTTACAAAATTTAATATGGGACCCAAGCCAGGGATTGGATAGTCATTTCTATGTGTCGGAAATTTTGATGTAGAGAGCCTTCATTGCATTCTTTTCTTTTTCTTGTCCATTTGCCACTTTGAGCTTAATGACATAGCATTATCAACCTGTGCTTTGATTGTTTTGAATTGCTCTAACTCCATCCTCAATGGGAACTTCATCATCAAACACTATAGAGCTAGTGCTATTCTAAAAAAACAAGGGCTGGTCAGCCCAATAAAGAATTATAGGTTGAAAATTCATAAATTTTCGCAAAAGTGTGCACCCACACTATCTTGCGATCTCCGTCGCCTACTTCAAGTTATATGTAGTTATTTTTTCTTTGAAGGTGTGGAGACACTACCTTTTGGGAGAATGGTTTGAACATTATACAGATCATAAGTCATTGAAGTACTTACTCTCTCAGAGGTAGCTGAATATGAGACAGTAGAGATGGTTATAGTTTATAGCTACTTAAGATTTTGGAATTGAGTACACACCAGGGAAAGGCAACAAGGTTGCATATGCGCTTAGTAGGAAGCATCAGAATGTAGTGTTGGCTATGATAGCAGAATGGAAATACTTATAAGCGTTATCGACCTACAAAGTGCACTGAAGATCTGAGGCTAGATCTAGTGGAGAATCTGCTATGTTATCTTGTTTAGAAGTCCGACCGATATTAATTGAGAAGATTGCTTCTAAACAGGAAGAGGATCCAATGTTAGCTGAAAGGATCAGGAAGTTAAGGGATGTAATGGAGAGCGATGACTTAAAGGATTTCAGTATTGACCAAAGTGGGTGGTTGAGAAAGAAGGGTAGATTATGTGTTCCAGATGTGGGAGACATAAGGAAAGAAGTTTTGACGGAATGCCATCGTTCGAAGTTCACTATTCATCTAGGAGGAATGAAGATGTATCAGGATATGAAAAGAAGTTTCCACTGGGAAGGAATGAAGAGGGATGTAGGCTTATGGGTGAAACAGTATTTGAAATGTCAGTAGGTGAAAGCCGAGCATCAGAAGCCAAGTGGGTTGCTTTAGCCATTGGATATTCCGATATGGAAGTGAGGTTCTATTTCTATAGATTTCATAGACGGGTTGTCAAGATCTAATAGAGGAAATGAAAGAATATAGGTCATAATAGATAGATTGACCAAGAGTGCCCATTTCATTCCCGTTAAGTCAAATATGACGGCACCTATATTGGCTAAGTTATTTACCGAATTCCTGGTAGTATTGTCTTTGATAGAGATTACTAATTCAGTAGCGAGTTTTGGAAGAGCCTATAGGAAAATTTGGGAACAAAGCTCAAGATGAGTACCAGTTACCATCCGCAGACAGATAGCAAACGAAAAGGGTTAACAAAATCTAAGAAGACTTGTTAAGATCTTGTGTATTAGAATTCGGGGATCATGGAAAGACCATCTACACCTAGTCGAGTTTTCGTATAACAATAGTTATCAGGCCAGTATAGGGATCACATTGTTTGAAGCTTTGTATGGAACACTATGAAAATCTCCCGCATGTTGATCAGAGACCGAAGATAGATTAGTCCATGGTCCCGATTTGTTAAGAGAAGCTGTAGAGAAGATTGAGCTGATAAGGGCGAGAACGAAGGAAGCTCAGTCTAGGCAGAAGAGCTATGCAAATAAAAAATGAAAAGATTTAGAGTTCTCTGCTAGAGATCATTTTTTCATCAAAGTATCGCCGATGAAAGGTGTTATCAGGTTCGGGAAGACAGGGAAGTTATCCCCGATATTCGTAGGATCATTTCCTATCGTAGAGAGGATCGGAAAACTCGCATACAAAGTAGAGTTACCAAGCAGTTTGGCAAGAGTCTACGTTGTTTTTAATTTTTCTTAGCTATGGAAGTTTGTTAGAGATCTAGAATCTACTATAGCACCGATTGTGTTAGATGACTTAGTTGTAGAACCAGACTTGACTATAGTCAAAAAGCCGATTCGTATAGTCACGAGAGGCGAGAAAAGGCTAAGGAAGACAGTCAGATTAGTGAAAGTCCAATGGAGAAACGATGAGAGAGACTATACTTGGGAGACTGAGAGCAAGATTAGAGATGCTTATCCTGATTTATGTGATGGTATGTTTTACCTTTATGTTTGATTCGTTGTATACCTTATCGTAATTTTAAGGATGAAATTCTTTAAGGAAGGGAAATTGTAAGACCTCATATTTTTAGTAACATTATTTATGACATTTAATTAGTTAAATAAAATAAAGTAATGAAAGTCGATTAATGGATTGAGATTTGTGATTAAATAAGGGGTAGCCTTGCCATGTTAACAATGAACTAAAGAATAAAAATGAAGTGTTAGGGTAAATAGATAAGAAGAAGATGTGCACGTAAATGTGCCTATATCTACGATCATATTTTATCTATTTTTATTTAAATAGATAACATATTTGGGCATTTTAACATGTTTAAAACCAAAATTCAATTATTTTCAAATCATTATATATTCATCTTCACTCAGGGGTAAAATGGTCATTTTTGTGTGCATCAATTTGAGAATTTTTACTTTGAAATTTTTATGATTTTTATATGAAATTTTGATGCATATAGAAGAGGGTTTCATGAACATAAGTGCATGCACAAGGGAATATAAAGGAATGAAGAGGAAATAATTCAAGCTCATGATAATGGAGGACCCCACCAACTTACCGAAACCTACAATTAGATGCCAATGGAAAACTAAGTGAAGGTTAAAGCTTTATGCACATTTGACGAGGGATTAATTAGTGGCTAATGGTTACTTGGTGGCTACACTTCCTAAAGGGCATTTTAGGAAGCACCCTAAAAATTGAATTAGAATTTTATGCATGTATAAATAGCCCTTTTATGTAAATGTAAATATCTTCTACTCTTGGAAATTAGTTAGGAAATCAAAATGAAAGTTGTAAGCTCTATTTTTCATTAAATAAAAATGGCTTCTTACCCTCTTTCTCTTCTCTTTTCTACTTGTGTTTATTTACTTTTATGCTCATTTTTACTTCTATGCTCTCTTCTTTCCTTTGTTAGTAGATTAGATTTACATTCATGCAAGTAGTGTAATTTTGTTTTATTTATTTTATGCAAGTAGATTAATAGTTAATCTCATTTCTTTGTTTGTTTAGTTTCTATTTCTTTTACTTTTAATTTTGAAATTTACATGTGTTGATATGATAACACAAATGAGTAGCTAAACCCCTTCAATTTAGGGGTAATGAATCTATCTAACTTTATGCAATTTCAACATTTTTATGATTTATGATCTCTTTAGCTTGTGCTTCATGAAAGTGAATTTTGATGTAAGTTTATGCAAGTGGGTTTGATAACTTATATTGTTTATGCCAATGAGCTATTCTTATTCAACATAAACACAATTTACATCATCATTTGCTAATGGATTTTTGATTTTGAAAAGAAAGTAAAAACAAAATTTGATGATCTATCTTACTAATTACAATAGTAAATGGATCACACTTAAAATAGCTTTTGTTTTCACTTCATTTTCATGAGAATTTATAAGTGGTATATTTGTTACATTATAGTTTGATGGTTTGAGTTATGTTAATTAATAACGTAAACAAACCATACTTATGATAAATGCAACAATTATTTCACTTGATTTCATAACTAGAGATCATAAATAATTTGCTTTTTGATTTACAAAAATATTAGAGTGGATTTGCCTCTAAATTGTTCTCTACTCTAATAGTTTTTAAATCACATTTTAATTCTAGTTTTAGCTTCATTTTTGTAGTTAACAATTTGCTCTCACTTTGGTTTGATTTGATTGAACTGATTTTTAAAATCTAAAACAATTTCCTACAGATCGACCCGTACACGCCATGTACTAAAATTGTACACACCGTACGCTTGCGGTTTTTTTTCTTTCAAAATTTATCGGTATTTTTCTAACAAGATATAAAAAATTTCGTCGAACAAGTTTTTGACGCCGTTGCCGGAGAATTATCTTTGATTTTATTTTCTATTCTTTGAATTATTTTTGTTTGATTTTTGTGTGTTTTTATTTTGTGCGTGTTTGCATTAAAAAAAGAAAATATATTTTGTGTGCTTATGTGATCTTTGTTTGCATTTGATTTGGTGTTTGTTATTCTATTTGCATTTGCTTTCCATATTAAAAGAAAAAGAAAAAAAAATCACAAGTTCATTTCAAAACAAAAATATTTTATTTCATTGCATTTGCATTTTACAATAACATTTTCTTTTTACATTTACATTTTTTGTCTTCCTTAAAAAAAACTGTGCACTGTGTTCTCTGCACTGCACATATTTTGCTACCAGCTCTGCTCCTTTAACTTATTTCAACCTCCTTCACATCATCCACAAACTGCACAAAAACCCCTTGATCACCACAATCAACCTGACCATCTCTGATCCTCACCTCAACATTTCATACAACTCAATACTGCACAACCATTGCCAAAACAGTTTTGTCACTCCACTGCTGTTTGCCACTGCTTGCCACAAACATACATCCACACAAAACAAATAACCAACCTCTTCACACTGCCATCTCTTTTTTCTTTTACACTGTTGCATTCACACTGTGCACCCAACTTCCATCACCAGTTACAGACCACCAATCCACTCCCATCGGTACCACAAATCTTCCTATACTTCATATTGCTCCATGCTTCAACAGTGCCCATCACTGTCATACACAATTCCTCCCTCAAACCAAAAACTTCCACATTACAACCATATACAACCACAATTACCATACCGGAATATCGATAAAACTTAAAAAAAAAAAAAAAAATCTGTGCATATCACTAAAACTTCCCATTGCCTTCTTCTTCAACCAACCTCTACATTTCACAGCCTCGCAAACATTCTCTGCATCCCACAACAACTACCCTGCACATTCAAAACTCCATCGTTAAAATAACTGCTTCACCATCTTCAAGCAAGCAATCTAACAAAACTGCATTCTTTCTCATCACAACCTCCAATCAATTCAACCACCATTTGTCTTCAACCAATCAACTTCAGTTCAACTGCCTTCAACCTACCCAAACTTCCACATTCACTGCTTGCCTCACCACATCCACATTACTGTCAATACTCCAAATTCCTCCAACCATCACATTGTAATACAAGCGCAACCACCTTCATTCATTTCCACCTCTGTCACAAGCTCCCCTGATAGTCCTTCCAAACTTGCCTCTGCTCCAGTCAACAAACGCATCAAACACCACCACCTCCACACATCAAAACAGCCACTGCCTGTCACCCCTACATTGTGCACGTGCACAGTACAGCCAACAACCATCAAACCATAGCATATCAGATAACCACTTCCTCCAGAACTGTCATCACCAAATTCACTATCAAGTTGCTTGCTGAACCTCACCAGACTGCTCCAATACACTTAAACAAACCACCATACAAAATACGACTTCATTCATCAAACTTCATACCATTTCTTCATAACCCAGCAACATTTCTCCCCGACTGCATCAATTCATCATCAGACATTCCAAACTGATAGCACAGCCCGGAAACACCCCACACAAGACTGCTGCTTACACCCTACCTCCTCCATCTAAACTGCCAAATCAACATCCCTTTCATCGCTCCTGACCACCATTCCATCAACTACATTTCATTTACCTCATACAACATATTTCATTTACCTCAAATCTTCACCTGACGTTCCTCCTTCTTAAAGAAACTGCCATACGCACTGCCAATTATCACCAACAAAAAAAGGGAAAAAGGCTACTGACCAAGTTCAAACTGCTACAGTGACATAACCTCCTGAACCACCAACATTCACTGCCTTGCCACCATACCAATTCGCAAACCACCAAAACACAAGACTATTGCAACTTCCTCACTGACAACCCATAGCAGCCGACAATCTCCACCACGAATCGAACCACTTCCAATTCCCAAATCGATAAAACCATCCAATCGAATCAACTCCTGCATACCACCATCGACAACGACGAATCGCTTGAACATACTCCAATCGCATACTCCAATCTTAACACACCAACCATCGCCATAAGCCTCAAATTGCCTCAATTCAAAAGTGCAAACCCTCAATAATTCACCAAGTGCCGAAACCGGGCCAAACACTGCTTTGATCAACTCAAATCGCCATGAAGTCTTATCGACTGTCGAGCAATTGAAATTGGAAACTAATTTCGGGTTTTGGGAAGTCGAAAGTTGAAGAAATTTGAATTAATTTTTTCTCGTCTGGGTTTTTTGTAATTGGGTTCGTTCTTGTAGTTTTAAGGACGAAGTAGCTTTTGTTTAGTAGTGGGTTTGGGCCGGGTTTTAAGGTTGAGTGCAATTTTTTTACTTCGTTTTCTTTTGTTTTAGTTTGTTTTAGTTCTTCATTCGATAAAAAAATATGTTTGTTTTAATTTTGTTTTCAATTGTTTTAGTTTCATTTGTTTTGATTTTCATTTGTTTTAGTTTTTTTTTTCTCTTTGTTAAAAATAATATTGTATGTATCTTGATTCACTCCTTTTCAGGTTGTCAAAGTAGAGAAACAAATATTGGCTGCTATAAAATTACTCGGCCTGCTTGCTAAAAATTTAACTTTGCTAAAAAAATTGCCATTTTAAAAATAACTTGCTAATAATCTGTACGCTCTAGTATCATGTCATTTTCTCTTGTTTTTATTTAAATTGCATTGTTGGTTGCTTGCATTTGCATTTATATAGAAAAAAAATTGAAAATTCAAAAATAAAAACAAACTTCATTTTAGTTGCATTGTAAATTCACGTTTAATTTTGTTTTGCATTCATCCCATCTTGTTTTATTTTTTAAGGGCAATACCGCAATTCACATAAGGTGAGGGATTTTATCACCCTTTCCTTGCTCACAAACGCATTTCATCGTAGAATTTGACTAATACTAAAGGTTAGATGTTCGACTTAAGGGTGTCACGAGCTCACTTAGGGCTTAATTATATCACAATTGTTTTTTTGAGCAATTTTATTTCTTGGTGTTTAGGGTACGGCAGATGTAACGACCCGCCTTTTTGGACAGTTTAAACCGACGATCAAATACACATGCCGATTCCAAACCATTCAAAAGGGCAGATGGTTATTGGGGTAAATAAGAAAAGAGAAGAAAGAGAAATAAAGGAAATGAAACAACACAGAATCTCGCAGCGGAACGATAAAATATAATAGTCAAATAAACAGTTCATGAAGCTGTTTACTATACTTTGACAATTATTTATACAACATTAATCAGAGTTATACGTATACAACAGAACAATTAAAATAATGCAGTAGATAACATGATGCAAGGGTAATAATAGTAATAGTATACCAAATCTTCGTCTTCATCCTCCAGAATAGATCTTCAAAAATCTGAAAAACTCAGGACTGACCCGAGCGTAATGAAAAGACAAAGCACTCGAGTCAGAACTAAAATATCCTTATGAAAGTTAAATCAATCGTAAATAAATATGAGTGTAACGGCGTCAGAGATGTTTACGGGGTTTGACATTTCATATCCAGTGTCAACGTGCGTGCAATAACTCAAGAGATGTTACGGGATTTCCATCTCTTAAGGATCCGTTAAACTATCTACTATGTAGTAATGTACGCTAAGTAGATAATGTCTATCAGTAATATAAAGTATCAAAATAGCGTTAAGGCGTTACCATAATCCCCCTTAACACATTTTTATAATGCCATAGTCTATACAGCGCCGTAAGCCCCACCGTAAACTGGTGGTTATCAGAGGGTACCCCATAGGTATAACACAAAACATAACGTAGTGGTCGCGAATAGGATAATCAGTATGACAAGTTACATGAGGCGATACCAACTAGGATACTAGTAGTTGCGTGATCCGGACTGATGTTGAGCATAGCCAGCAGCTACCCCAACACCGCGAAACAACACTCCCAAATCAAGGGGTGCATCCAAATCGAATCACAAATGTAATAGATATGGTATCGAAGAAGTGTGTCCACTAGAGGTGGCGAACCTCAATGGCCCGGCGCGGCTCCTGTTTTAGTCATGTCAGGGGTCATCCAATATCGTTCTCTTTCTTCAATCAACGCGTTCACCAAACCATCCACTTCATTCTGGGTCAACACTCCGCGTATAATAGTTATTAAAGTGGTTTTCGGTATCGACAGAGAGTATGTCCATATCCGATCTCGGTCTCTTTAATAACTACGTATTATTACACCGTTGGCTCTTTTACATTTCAAATCGATTCATAATTGATATCAAAATATCATATTCTCTTCAAAAAAACAACTCCATTCCAAATATCACCATAGTTATTCAAAATGTAAGATTCTGTTTCAAATTCATTTTTCGCATCAATATCTCATTTCGATTTCAATATCATTTCGAATTTCAATTTAGGTTGCAACTTCATCTAACCCAATTCGTATTTAAATTTAAGATTTAAATATAAAAATTTCACCTTATTGACCAGCTTAGAATTTTAGAAAATAGTTTTAAGTAGTTTAAAAGTAGTTTTAAATAATTAAAATAGTTAAAAATACTTAAAATCTTAAAACGGATTTGAAATAGATAAATTAGTTTAAAATAATTTAAATTGGGTTAAGTAGATTTAAAATAGATTAAAATAGTTTAAGTATTCAAAAATGGTTTATATAACCGAGTAATTTGGAAACAAAATAAAACAGCTTCAAAACAAATCCATTTCAATTATAACTTCCCAATTCAAATCAATTTCAATTTCCATTCCACCGATTCAATTTCGATTTCAATTCAAATCAATGTCAACTTTGACTTCAAATTAATTCAATTTTACATTCACCTTTAATTTAGTCAATTTCAATTTATATCGATTTGGAGCTTGATTTTTCAAAATATCAATTTATAATACTTAACAAAATTATCTTCCAATATTCAAATTTAAAACCCAATTACAAATATGATTCAATTTCAAGCTCAATTTCAAAATATCTTTTTATATCGCTTTTACTTAGTAATACTCAAAGCTCGAAATAATGTTCAATATAGATTTTCGAAATTCAATCATATCCAAATTTTAAATTTTAAAGTCTCAACTTAAATTATTTACCAATTTCTTTTAACTAAAATTTATTTCAACATTCCAAACTCAATTTTTCGACAAATTCGATTTCTATAAATTGATTTCTATTTATAACTTTTAAATCAAACATTTAATAAATTTCAAATCGACGATTTTTTTTAAAATTATTAATTTAGCCAATTCGGTGTCCGTATATAATTTTCTATCCTATGGCCAAGTGATTATTTATTTCAATTAAATGTCAGGGACGAATATATATCACTTAAATCAAATCACAGTTTCATATGTATGCATAACAGGATATATATAAGCAAATAAACATCCAAACATTTAAATATCAACCAATAGCATCCATCGAAATACATCATCCAATAGACAATACAATTCATGGCAATTTCATAGTTATCAATGTTAGGTAATTTAATCGCAATGCAATTTCAATTTCAATTTAACTGTCAAATTTAATTTCCAACGATTAATTCGAATGACAAGCTATATGACAATTAATTTTTATCAAACAACGACAAATAAAATTCATATCACTTCATAATATTATATTTAACTAGCATAAAGATATTCAGTACATTGTGAGCGTTATAAAACACTCACCTTGATTTTTACGATTTTAAATCAAATCGAACGACGTTCGATTTAACTCAAAATTTTCTCTAGCTCCAAATGATTCCAATCCAGCTGCATAGCGTAGTGCTCGACGGTACGATCCCAACGCACTTTGTTTCGTCACAATCCGACCTCGTAACAACAAGTTATAGCCGTTTAAAGATCATACAAATTATTATATACAAAATTTACAACTTTTATTTAATTTTCAAACCTATCTCATCTAGCCGCACGTGACTTCCCTTCTCCCTCTCTCACGTTCGTTCGAGCTCCAGTAAAACAACGAAGCCGAACCCATCTTCAAAACTAGGGTTGGAAATTTGCAACCACATCGTTCGTCATTTCGTCGATCAGGGAGCGCCGCCACCTCCGCCTTCACGTGCGCCACCCACGGCCAAGGGGACGAAGAACTCGGTCGAGCATAGAGGCTCGAAAACGTGGCTGACCGGCCTACCTTTGCACGAGTTTTGCCGTTAATTCATGGCTCAGAAAACGATCACAACCGTCGGTCGTGGAGATCTCGCATTGCTCTTCCATGTTGTAGTTGAGAGTTTTTGAAATCAGTGTGCAGATTTGAAGAAAATTGAAGGGGAATGGGATGAATTTTCGGCCGTGGGTTCTGTTAGTGGCGACCATGCATCAAAACCCTAGCTATTTTTATTTTTTTTATAAAGGGGGCTATTTATAGAAATTTCTCGAACCACTATTTATCCTGGGTTTCCGAACTCCGATTTACGCACGGTGACCGGTGTTTCTAGGGTTTATCCCGTGTTCCGAACACAATGGAACAGGTTTCTAAAGCTAATTCGGTCGTCTGCGCGAGTTACGGAAATAAACGATCAAATTTAAATTAAACCGATTAAACGAATTTCTAGGCGTTTTGGCTTGCCTCGGACAAACGGTAAATCCGATTGACACGAAATTTGAAATCTTACAATAATATCACATTACGGATCCGATGAAACTGGTTTCGTCGAAATCCGAGACTGTTTGAAAAATGAGTATTTTAACTCGTCAATTAAATATTAAAACAATTTCGATGCGTTTCGAGCTGCCACGGTCAAACGAAAACTCCGATTGCTACGAAAATTGAAATCCGATAATAACAAACTATTACGGATCCAATGGAACTAGTTTCGTCCAATTCTAAGACTGTTCGAAAATTGGCTATTTTTCAGTTGATAATTAAATATTAAATATTCAATTTTCAAATTTACTTTTAATTCAATTTTAAAAGTTCTACAACATCATTCTTACTTTAATATGATAAAATAATACAAATCATTTTTAATCATATTAAACCCGTTATTCAATTATCCAATAATTTCCAATTTTAAAATCTTATTAACTCTATTATAATCCCAATATAACTTACATTCACTTTGAAAACCAATCCGAATCATATTAAATCAAATTTCAATTATTCACTCTATTTTCATATATTGAATTTCATTATCAAATTAATCATATCAAATTCGGAATTTAATTATTCAAACATTTGTAATATTAAATTTAAACAAATTGATTATTCTTAAATCACTATCTTTTGAGATATTCAAAACGAACTTAAAAATTTAACTTTTGAAACGAATTAAAATTATAGAACAACTATTTCCATTATACGGTTATTCAATTTCCATTATTAAATTATTCAATAATTTCCAAGTATTTAATTTAAACCATTTCGATTATCCAATAATTCATTATCTTTTGAAATATTGAAATTGAACTTATAAGAATCAACTTTTAAAACCAATTCACAATTTAGAACACTATTTTTATTTTACAGTTATTCAATTATTCAATAAGTTTTAAATATTTAATTTAAACAATTTACCTGTTCAATATTCAATATTTGATTTTAAATAGATTTTACTTATCAATCAATTACTCTATTATACCCAATGAATTTCAACATTTATTATCCTATTCAACTATTGATTTCAAAGGCATTCACTAAGTAGCATTCATTTTTCATTACTTGGATAATTATTGTTGCAATTCATTCCAGTTATTATTATTCCAAACGAATTACAAATTTTTTTTCTAACATTAAATCACGAAATCTTTTAAATTAGCTATTTTAATTATCGAAAATTTACGGGTTGTTACACTCTCCTCCACTCAAAACTTTTCGTCCCCGAAAAGGAAAAAGAAGGGAAAAGGAACTAAGTATAGAATTCAACATTAGATATATTTTATTCAAAGTTACCAACTTATAAAACAATGAAATTCCACTTATAAAGTCATAACTCCGCTTCCACAAAGTTACTCCGAACGGCTTTCTAACTTTAAAAGTTAGTTATCAAAACAAGTTATAAAATTTTTTAAAACTTGTAAAATTTTCTAACACCCGGATGTACGGAAAATTTCGGCAGAGTCTCCTTTGCGCGGCTCGATCGGAAAAAAAATGACAGTATATATATCACAAATGTACATCTCATCAAGTGATGAGGCATCCCGCAGGGAAAAAGTGTAAAAGTACGGTATGTAATCCGAGATATGTACCTTATATATTATTAGCGAGCATATACGGCTAATATAGCGCGAAAGCGAGCTCCAAATGCGAAGCAAGCGCAGTCCGCACCTACTAAACACTCAACAAACCATGAGAAATATGCATATATGAAAATAATATCAATATACACAATATAGCAACATAACAACTACATGTGCCAACATAGAAAATGCAACAAAACAACAAATGCATCCACCAAATCAATTATCATCCAACTATCATCCAACAAATCCAAAACCAATCAATATAAATTCACTTCTCATTAATATTTATTCACTTGGTTTTCAATTTTAATCATAGTTGATTCATTGACGTTGGATTTTACTAACATTCATTCTCAATTCAATTAGTTAACATTCACTAATTTATATTTACATTAGTTCACTTCCAATTTGAATCAAATTAAATTCTATTTAAATTCATTTAACTTCCAATTTGATTTCAATGACTTATAGCTTTCAATTTACACTTAATGAATTATATACAATCAACTAACAATCATATAACAACCAAATCATACCCAACATAACCAAATTATTAATTTTACATTCAATTTGGTTTATCTCTTATATATATATATATCCTGTTATATAATTTTAAAAGAATCATTTTATTATTTGGCATCTTAAATTTCCAATATTAACTTTATTTAAGTCCGTAAGCCGTACATATATCATCCGTGAGCAATATCAATCTAGTCGCTTATTCGATCACACAATTTCACTTCCAAACTAGTATCGTTCACACGACTCTCTAGTGCGGACTCAGATTTGGTTTCTTGATTGGAAACTGTTACTCTCCTTGCATAGCCATATGCGATGATAGAGAATTTCAGAATCAAATTAAAAATCCATATCCAGGGTTCGCCGTCGAAAATCGAGTGAAAAATCCTAACTTGGATCGATATAAATCATCTCGAAATTTTGTGCTCGAATTTGGATCAAATCGTTATGCGAATAAAATAATATACATACAATTTCACGTATTACCTTACAATGGATTTCTATCCAATTTATCTATACTAAATTATTTTATTGGCTTTTATTTTTTTTATTTACAATTAATTATTCACAATCCATTATTCAGTTAGTATATTCATTTCTTTACATAGCATGTTCTGTAACATTATCTTTTCTTAAACCTCATATCATAGAATTTTGCTTACTCAAGTTCATTTTAAACATTTTATATAATTTAATTAATTCAAATTTCATTTTCCAATTGATTCTTAGCTATAAGAAATTCCTTTGTTTACATTTATTGCATTTTCATAATTTCAGTTAATAACAAATTCATTTGTGGAACATTTTATTAACCGGCACTTTAGTTTATTAATCATCCTATAAAAGTCAAACCTCTCATAAATGACTTTTCTTAGTTTACAGTTATCTTAAAGGTTACAAATTCATTTTTTTTTCCTTTTTGCAATTTATATTTATTTTCTATAACCAATTTACAAAGATATAATACGATTCATTTATCTTCTTTCCTAAGTTCACTTACTTGTTCCATTTATCCATTCATCATTTCATGCTATATTTAAGTATATAACATTTTTATCACAACCAAAATTTTCATTTGTATACATTTTAATTCCTTTTAAGTTCCTTACTTGTATACTTCAATTATTTTCAGGTTCTGTTTATTTGTACAACCTCTCATTACATATCCAAAACATTATTTTGACTTTTAATATTTGGTAAGTTTTGTTATATGTTATCAGAATGCAAATTTTGTATTATACAAATTTATAGAATTTATAGAATTTCATTTTTACTTAATTAGAATGTTCGCAAATTTAATTTATTTAAATCCTCTTTACCTTTCAACTTTAAAGTTTTCCCAAACAATAGCTTAGATATCTTAATCCTCTTACTTTATAAATTCTGGTTATTCACATTTCATTCAAATAATTTGAAATTTTTTAATTAACGGAACTTAGAAATTTAAATGCCCGGTTCTTTTCAAATCGTTTGAAATAAACATATATACTTATATCCTTTTAAATATATCAAATCATACCTTTGGAGTTTAAACCAAAACCCATTTACCCAAAATAATTTCGAAGAAAAGCAAAGCTTCTTAGAAGTCTCCCCACTTTGAGACTCGAAAACGAACGTCGATGATGCTGCGCAGTCATCACCGAAATTATTTTCCAGCAACATAAGGGAGGAGTACTGAATTCATTCCTTCTTAAAAATCCTTTTAAAATCCTTTCAAATATTTCCATAAACAATTTCCAACTAATATTACTATATATTCTTCAAAACTTTGAGAAACAATATTCAAAATCTCCGGGTCTTAAATTTAATATTTTCCCATTTAAATCTATTTTAATTCGTAAGTCACCTTTGTAAAATATTCTTATAGGATTTTCTTTCTTAAAACATTCCACGAGTGTTTTATCATTGTTCATTTTGTAATTCAGCTTATTTATTAAATTACAATATCCAATTAATGATAATAACCAATAATATTATCATTCCTAACAACCAGGTAAGCTAGATAAGTCACAATAATTTCTGAAAATTTTCTTTATATACAAAATATAATTAGAGTAAAATTATTTCATTTACCCAATTTCAAAACAATACTATGTCGAATTGTTCTGTTTAAGTTTTTAGAGATCCCTATCAATAACGTTAATTACTCGTATTGACCAGAATCCATAAGCCACTCAACAAATCAACCGACATAATATAAAACATTTTATATCACTAACAAATACGCTCTCTCATATATATATATATACACTCAGCGATTCATCATAGGGCATAACTACCCAATTTATAAAGAGTCAGACCCCACAAAGCTAAGGTTATCGCTAAACCAAAGCTCTGATACCAACTGTAACGACCCGCCTTTTTGAACGGTTTAAACCGACGATCAAATACACATGCCGATTCGAAACCATTCAAAAGGGAAGATGGTTATTGGGGTAAATAAGGAAAGAGAAGAAAGAGAAATAAAGGAAATGAAACAACACAGAATCTCGCATCGGAACGATAAAATATAATAGTCAAATAAACAGTTCATAAAGCTGTTTACTATACTTTGAGAATTATTTATACAACATTTATCAGAGTTATACATATACAACAGAACAATTAAAATAATGCAGCAGATAACATGATGCAAGGGTAATAATAGTAATAGTATACCAAATCTTCGTCTTCATCCTTCAGAATAGATCTTCAAAAATCTGAAAAACTCAGGACTGACCTGAGCGTAATGAAAAGACAAAACACTCGAGTCAGAACTAAAATATCCTTATGAAAGTTAAATCAATCGTAAATAAATATGAGTGTAACGGCGTCAGAGATGTTTACGGGGTTTGACATCTCATATCCAGTGTCAACGTGCGTGCAATAACTCAAGAGATGTTACGGGATTTCCAACTCATAAGGATCCGTTAAACTATCTACTATGTAGTAATGTACGCTAAGTAGATAATGCCTATCAGTAATATAAAGTATCAAAATAGCATTTCCATAATCCCCCTTAACACATTTTTATAATGCCATAGTCTATACAGCACCGTAAGCCCCACCGTAAACTGGTGGTTATCAGAGGGTACCCCATAGGTATAACACAAAACATAACGTAGTGGTCGCGAATAGGATAATCAGTATGACAAGGTACATGAGGCGATACCAACTAGGATACTAGTAGTTGCGTGATCCAGACTGATGTTGAGCATAGCCAGCAGCTACCCCAACACCGCGAAACAACACTCCCAAATCAAGGGGTGCACCCAAATCGAATCACAAATGTAATACATATGGTATCGAAGAAGTGTGTCCGCTAGAGGTGGCGAACCTCAATGGCCCGGCGCAGCTCCTGTTTTAGTCATGTCAGGGGTCATCCAATATCGTTCTCTTTCTTCAATCAATGCGTTCACCAAACCATCCACTTCATTCTGGATCAACACTTCGTGTATAATAGTTATTAAAGTGGGTTTCGGTATCGACATAGAGTATGTCCATATCCGATCCCAGTCTCTTTAATAACTACGTACTATTACACCGTTGGCTCTTTTACATTTCAAATCGATTCATAATTGATATCAAAATATCATATTCTCTTCAAAAAAACAAATCCATTTCAAACATCACCATAGTTATTCAAAATGTAAGATTCCGTTTCAAATTCATTTTTCGCATCAATATCTCATTTTGATTTTAATATCATTTCGAATTTCAATTTAGGTTGCAACTTCATTTAACCCAATTCGTATTTAAATTCAAGATTTAAATATAAACATTTCACCTTATTGACCAGCTTAGAATTTTAGAAAATAGTTTTAAGTAGTTTAAAAGTAGTTTTAAATAATTAAAATAGTTAAAAATACTTAAAATCTTAAAACGGATTTGAAATAGATAAATTAGTTTAAAATAATTTAAATTGGGTTAAGTAGATTTAAAATAGATTAAAATAGTTTAAGTATTCAAAAATGGTTTATATAACCGAGTAATTTGGAAACAAAATAAAACAGCTTCAAAACCAATCCATTTCAATTATAACTTCCCAATTCAAATCAATTTCAATTTTCATTCCACCGATTCAATTTCGATTTCAATTCAAATCAATGTCAACTTTGACTTCAAATTAATTCAATTTTACATTCACCTTTAATTTATTCAATTTCAATTTATATCGATTTGGAGCATGATTTTTCAAAATATCAATTTATAATACTTAACAAAATTATCTTCCAATATTCAAATTTAAAACCCAATTACAAATATGATTCAACTTCAAGCTCAATTTCAAAATATCTTTTTATATTGCTTTTACTTAGTAATACTCAAAGCTTGAAATAATGTTCAATCTTTAAAATAAATAGATTTTCGAAATTCAATCATATCCAAATTTTAAATTTTAAAGTCTCAACTTAAATTATTTACCAATTTCTTTTAACCAAAATTTATTTCAACATTCCAAACTCAATTTTTCGACAAATTCAATTTCTATAAATTGATTTCTATTTATAACTTTTAAAGCAAACATTTAATAAATTTCAAATCGACGATTTTTTTAAAATTATTAATTTAGCCAATTCGGTGTCCGTATATAATTTTCTATCCTATGGCCAAGTGATTATTTATTTCAATTAAATGTCAGGGATGAATATATATCACTTAAATCAAATCACAGTTTCATATGTATGCATAACAGGATATATATAAGCAAATAAACATCCAAACATTTAAATATCAACCAATAGCATCCATCGAAATACATCATCCAATAGATATTACAATTCATGGCAATTTCATAGTTATCAATGTCAGGTAATTTAATCGCAATTCAATTTCAATTTCAATTTAACTGTCAAATTTAATTTCCAACAATTAATTCGAATGACAATCTATATGACAATTAATTTTTATCAAACAACGACAAATAAAATTCATATCACTTAATAATATCATATTTAACTTGCGTAAAGATATTCAGTACGTTGTGAGCGTTATAGAACACTCACCTTGATTTTTACGATTTTAAATCAAATCGAACGACATTCGATTTAACTCAAAATTTTCTCTAGCTCCAAATGATTCCAATCCAGCTGCATAGCGTAGTGCTCGACGATACGATCCCAACGCACTTTGTTTCGTCACAGTCCGACCTCGTAACAACAAGTTATAGCCGTTTAAAGATCATACAAATTATTATATACAAAATTTACAACTTTTATTTAATTTTCAAACCTATCTCATCTAGCCGCACGTGACTTCCCTTCTCACTCTCTCACGTTCGTTCTAGTTCCAGTAAAACAACGAAGCCGAGCCCATCTTTAAAACTAGGGCTGGAAGTTTGCGACCACATCGTTCGTCATTTCGTCGATCAGGGAGCGCCGCTACCTCCACCTTCACGTGCGCCACCCACGGCCAAGGGGACGACGAACTCGGTCGAGCATAGAGGCTCGAAAACGTGGCTGACCGGCCCACCTTTGCACGAGTTTTGCCGTTAATTCATGGCTCAGAAAACGATCACAACCGTCGGTCGTGGAGATCTCGCATTGCTCTTCCATGTTGTAGTTGAGAGTTTTTGAAATCAGTGTGCAGATTTGAAGAAAATTGAAGGGGAATGGGATGAATTTTCGGCCGTGGGTTCTGTTAGTGGCGGCCATGCATCAAAACCCTAGCTATTTTTTTTTTTTTTTTATAAAGGGGGCTATTTATAGAAATTTCTCGAACCACTATTTATCCTGGGTGTCCGAACTCCGATTTACGCGCGGTGACCGGTGTTTCTAGGGTTTATCCCGCGTTCCGAACACAATGGAACAGGTTTCGAAAGCTAATTCGGTCGTCTGCGCGAGTTACGGAAATAAACGATCAAATTCAAATTAAACAGATTAAACGAATTTCTAGGCGTTTTGGCTTGCCCCGGACAAACGGTAAATCCGATTGACACGAAATTTGAAATCTTACAATAATATCACAATACAGATCCGATGAAACTAGTTTCGTCGAAATCTGAGACTGTTTGAAAAATGAGTATTTTAACTCGTTAATTAAATATTAAAACAATTTCGATGTGTTTCGAGCTGCCACGGTCAAAAGAACACTCCGATTGCTACGAAAATTGAAATCCGATAATAATAAACTATTACGGATCCAATGAAACTAGTTTCGTCCAATTCTGAGACTGTTCGAAAATTGGCTATTTTCAGTCGATAATTAAATATTAAAATATTCAATTTTCACAAATTTACTTTTAATTCAATTTTAAAAGTTCTACAACATCTTTCTTACTTTAATATGATAAAATAAAATTTTACAAATCATTTTTAATCATATTAAACCCCTTATTCAATTATCCAATAATTTCCAATTTTAAAATAATATTAACTCTATTATAATCCCAATATAACTTACATTCACTTTGGAAACCAATCTGAATCATATTAAATCAAATTTCAATTATTCACTCTATTTTCATATATTGAATTTCAATATCAAATTAATCATATCAAATTCAGAATTTAATTATTCAAACATTTGTAATATTAAATTTAAACAAATTGATTATTCTTAAATCATTATCTTTTGAGATATTCAAAACGAACTTAAAAATTTAACTTTTGAAACGAATTAAAATTATAAAACAACTATTTCCATTGTACGGTTATTCAATTCCCATTATTAAATTGTTCAATGATTTCCAAGTATTTAATTTAAACCATTTCGATTATCCAATAATTCATTATCTTTTGAAATATTGAAATTGAACTTATAAGAATCAACTTTTAAAACCAATTTACAATTTAGAACACTATTTTTATTTTACAGTTATTCAATTATTCAATAAGTTTTAAATATTTAATTTAAACAATTTACCTGTTTAATATTCAATATTTGATTTTAAATAGATTTTACTTATCAATCAATTACTCTATTATACCCAATGAATTTCAACATTTATTATCCTATTCAACTATTGATTTCAAAGGCATTCACTAAGTAGCATTCATTTTTCATTACTTTGATAATTATTGTTGCAATTCATTCCAGTTATTGTTATTCCAAACAAATTACAAATTTCTTTTCTAACATTAAATCACGAAATCTTTTAAATTAGCTATTTTAATCATCGAAAATTTATGGGTCGTTATAGCAGAGTAATAACCATTTATAAATATTACGATAATTCATAAATACTGTAGTGTTTTGTAACGACCCAGAATTTTTAATAATTTAAATTTGAATATTTAATTAATTTTAAAATATTTATAAGTGAATTTATAAGTCAAATAAATTTTTATTTGAATTATTGGATTTAATTGGATAATTAAATCGATAATTTAATATGTTAAATTATGGAAATAATTGAAAATAGAGTTAAATATGATAGAAAATGATTTGTAAAATTTTATTTTATCATGTTGAAGTTAGAACGATATTTTAGAACTTTTAAAATCGAATTAAAAGTTAATTTGTGAAAATTGAATATTTTAATATTTTATAATCGACTGTAAAATAGTCAATTTTTGAACAGTCTCAGAATTGAACGAAACCAGTTCCATTGGATCCGTAATAGTTAGTTATTACCGGATTTCAATTTTCGTGTCAATCGGAGCTATCGTTTGATCGTGGCAGCTCGAAACGCATCGAATTATTTTTAATTTAAATTTGGCGAGTCAAAATAGCCATTTTTCAAAAAGTCTCGGATTTCGACGAAACCAGTTTCATCGGATCCGTAATGTGATATTATTGTAAGGTTTCAAATTTCAAGTCAATTGGATTTACCGTTTGTCCGGTACAAATTAAAACGCCTAGAAATCGATTTAAATCGGTTTAATTTAAATTGAGCGTTTACAGCCATAACTCGCACATACTTCCAAATTAGCTTCCGAAACCTGTTCTATTGTGTCCGGAACGCGGGATAAACCCTAGGTACGCTGGTTACGGCGTCTAAATCGGAGTTCGGAATTTCCGGGTGAATAGTGTCGATCGGTTCCTTATAAATAGCCCTATCTCTCTCTTCATTTATAAAAAAAAAATATAAAACATCCAAACCCTAGCCGCCAGGTACCCAACCCACGGCCAGAAACCCACAGTCTTCCTCCCTCAATAACTCTAAATCCATGCATCGATTGCAAAAACGTTCAACTACAACATTGAAGAGCATGTTGAGATCTTCAGATTCAACGGTTATGATCGCGAAAGGAGCTGTAGATTGTCGGCAAAATGGAGTTAAACGTTGCGAGTTCGGCCTCGAACTGCGTGCGAGGGGGAGGGCCGAGCATGCCGAGGTTGGAGCCGAGTGTAGCTTGAGGAGAGGGCTTCGACATGGAGTAATCTGATCGTGTTCTAATCGAGTGTGGTGATCGATAAAATTAACCCTAATATTAAGGGATGGGTTTGATTTCTTCGGCCGGCTTCAGGGAGGAATGATCGCGTGATTGGGGAAGATGAACAGGGGACGTTGGATACGGGGTGAACGGCCATGATCTTGCTTGGTTATAAATTTGTTTAATTTAAGTTATAAAATGTTATTAAAATCGTGTACGATCTTTAAAAATGCATAACTTTTTCATACGAGGTCGAAAAAATGCAAACTCAGTTGCGTTGGAATCGTATGGACGAGCACTACGCGATGGAGTTGGTTTGGAGTCGTTTGGAGTTAGTGAGAATTTCGGGTAAAATTAAACGCGCGTTTAATTTTATTCGAAATTAAAGCTAAAACGGAAATTGAAACCAAGGTGAGAACTTCTCACTCAATCGAATAGATTTCGATTTTATTTTAAATAGTTAGATTTAAAATATTTGAATGCATGTTTGAATGATGACTGTATATATTGATTGTTAAAATAGACATTATGCGCCGTTAGTAAGCGGATGTTATTTAATATAAACATATACCGCGAATATTTCATAAACAGTGAAATTGGTATTATATATAATATCAATATATATATATATTGGCATATGTATATATTGCAGTTGTTGATTTCCCGCATTTTTTGTTTAGCGGATGAGACCCTATTACGCCGTTAGTAAGCGGATAATATTTAATAAGAACATATACCGCGATAATTTCGTACTGGAGCGAAATTGGTATTGTGCTAATGTTTTTGGATGCAGGAAACAGGTTGGAGGGATCCAACTGGATTCCTCAACAGTATTTATTTTATTTCAGATATTTTGATATTTGATTGATTATCATATCGATATATGATATCGTTGTTAGTCGTGATTGACTATTTGGTGTGTAGCATCATTGGACCCAGATTTTGGGATTTTAAAATGATCTTTAAAATGATTTTTGAAAATATACTTTATTTCTGGAATTGATCCATTATAAATAAATAAAGGTTATAATTTTTAAAGTTATAAAAAATTATGATTTTGAGAAATATAGTTAAAGATTGATTTTTGAGAAATATGGGTTAATGATTTTATAAAATAGTTAAATTGGATTTTTTTGAATATATATATAAAAGTTTAAATATAGAATTTATGAAGTTTGATTATTTTATAAATCAAAAATGGTGAAACTATAAAGGAGTTAAGACGTTTTAAAGAATAATATAGATTGATTTATATTAAAGGATTTACAAATGAATATTTGTAAATTAAAATGTTGGAATTATAAAATGAGTTTTTATAAGTGTTTAAATGAAGTAAAAATGAAATTCATTTATGAATGAAATTTATAGAATTATATAACGGTGAAGTTATAAATGGAATTTTATAAACAATAGGTTTATAAAATTTGTAAAGTTCAAAGGAACGATTTTTGCAAATAAATAAATTATAAGTGTTTGACTTATAATTTGGACTTTTGGTTTATAATTAAGATTATAAATCGAATGGGTAAATAAAGAAGATTTATAAAGGAAGTTGTTATGAAATAAATGGAAATGGAATTTATAAACGTTGTTTTATAAATTCGCAAACGACTTATTTTGATAAGTTAATTGTTATAACTTATAAATGGAGTTATATTCACGTTTTTAGACAGTGAATAATCCTTTAAAATAAAATGAATAGAAAGGATGAAATTTGTTAATGAAGTATATTCACGTTTTTGAATAGTGAATAATACGTTAAAGAAAATGTATTGAATGTGAATGTTTTAAATAGAATTAAAACGATTTAACGATGTTTTAATTGTGTTGAGATTCGAAACCATAGATTTCAACATTTATTGTTGAAATAGACGTTTTCGAGAAATAAGAGGGAATGGTGGACTATAACACTATTGTTATAGTAAATGATTTCCGAAAGGAAGTGTTTTGTATAGTATTGGGATTTATATATCTATTTAATTTCGAATCCCTATACTAGTGATTTTGGGTTGTCGTAACGATGTTTTACGCAACATTCGTTTTGGCCCAAATAAATATGTTTAAGTGAATGATTTCCTTAAAGAATGAATTATATACTTAATTCGATTTAAGTATATTGAATGTTTTCAAAGGTTGAAAATAAAAAGATTTGTCGATTACTTATTTTTGATAAGTATGAAATTTATATGTGAAAAGTGGAATTTGTCAAAAATAAATATTGATTTATTTTTGAAGTGTTGAAATTATATATCTTGTAAAGATATTTTGGAAAATAAATAATTTGGGAAAAATTATTTGGAATCTGGTGATGTATGCATATCAATTGATAGTTCAATAACCGACTATCAGTATTTCCCTTTGAATGGGTAATTGATGTGATTTGTTTGAATTTGAATGCACACTTATTTTTGAATAAGCGCTCACTATTCGGGTTAACCGGGAAAGGACCATGGGGTCGTATAACCCATTCCGAATATGTGATACGTCGTTATGAATTGCATTTGAAGATCGGTGTTGAAGACCGAGTATTTGTGAAAACGATAGGATGACCTATCGATTGTCTCTGCACTGGGTAGCTCCTGGTATAGAGATCTCCTAAGTGATGGGAAATTCGATCGGGATTGTGAATACCCGTATTGCAAGGGCTTCGTAAGAAGTGCCTTCGGTTTTGTTCGAGCCCGGAACAGACTTGTATGGATTGTATGTCTGACATTACAAGTTGAGATATAAAGCCGATTTCTTTCAAATATATTTCTGTTGGTGGCGAAGAATTTATTCTTTTAGCTTAACACCCTTCTCTGAGACGTACGAGCTCAGAGGTTATGTAGTTGAATGTTATCAGCGATATATTCCCAATTTGGTAATGTGACATGCTGAGTGATGCTGAAATGATCATTGTGTTGATTATTTGTGATAGGATCGTTTATTTGATCGTCTATCCTTGTGATCATTGTGTTGATCATTTGTTGACCCAAAGCATGGCTTTTGTATAAAGTATGTTTTTGTGGACGTGACTTCGTCGACCCTCACACCCCGTGAATGGTCAAAACAGGAAAGAAGCAGCAAGGTTATGAGGGGTAGCACCCTTTAGGATGTGTCCATTTTCTTCTGGAAAAGGGTGGTATCATGGTATGGAGCCCAGATACTTACTCATGTTGAAAACACTTTATGATTGTGTGAATTGATTACGAGCGCTCGGTGATAAAGGTCCCAAAGGACCGGGGGATGGCATATTCGGTCAGTTGTTACTCAGTTAGGAGTAACCCGGCCTTGTGTTGGTAGAGATCCGGTTTGGTTCTCGGGGATGTCCATCCAGAGGCATTCTCATGTGGCAATGGGAAGTTCCTTGGCCTGATCATTCGTTGGAAATCCAAAGAAACAATACGAGACTTGTACGGTTTTAGTTGTAGAACCTGCTATGGAATGTGGCGGTAACCTGCTATTGAACATAGTTAGCTATAGTAGGCATACGATAATGGTCGTATGTTGGCTAAGATTTATATTCTACTTTTGAAATGAAATTTTCTCTACACTATGCACTAATAATAATATCAAATATTATTTTAATTGCGTATCAAGCATCTTTGACTATCATAAGGAGAAATCTCCTCCGATTTTGCGTTTGCATTGTGTGTGTGTGCGGGAGGCCTTATGGTAGTCTCATTTTTTAAAAGCATTGCGAATTGATTTAAAAATATTCCTCTATTTTGATTTTAAAGATAAATAAACTGTTTTGAGTTCTCGCACCAGTCACATGACTGACTTGGAGTTTATTGTTTTCCTTCCTAAACTCTGGGTGCCCACCAATTTCCACACGGGCAGTCAAGAGTTTAAGGTTTATCAGGATATTCTGGATATTCTGGAGTTGCTGGAGGCAAGCTGGATGGCATGGCGTATTACTTATATAGTATTTCTTTTTCCGCTGCACTGTTTGTTGATGTTGTTGTACACTCTGATGATATGTTGTAATGTAATGTATGTAATGTAATAACTGATGTAGTTCTTTGTTTAAAGATTATTCATTTATTATTATATGTTGTTCCGCTGCGAATTGTGAGATTCTGTTGTTGTTCTGTTGTTTCCTTTCTGTCCGTTCTATTTTCAAATTCTCTTTTTCTATTTTAAAATTTTCTATCTTCTGTTTTTCTAATTCTCTGTTTTCTAAAAATTGTCTATCTTCTTTTCCCTCTATTTTTCTTTTTCTTTCTTCTTTTTCTCTCTTCTTTCTTTTCTTTTCTTTTTAAAAACCCATAACATCTCGGTTTTTCGGCAACGAAAATCCGCGTCGTTACATTTGGTATCAGAGCTCTGATGGTTAAGCGACAACCATGGTTCTGTTGGGTATAATTCATTAGAGACAGAGTCAGCAGTACTCTAGAATGAGTTTGAGTGTAATAATAGCTATGAGAGCGTATTTGTTAGTGAATATAAAATTATTTTATATTGTGATGATTGGTTTGTTGAGTGGTATATGGATTCTGGTTAATACGAGTAATTAACGTTGTTGATAGGGATCTATAAACACTTGAATAGAACAATTCAACATAATATTGTTTAAATTGGGTAAATGAAATAATTTTGCCTTGATTATATTTTATATATAAAGAAATAATTTTTCAGAATTATTAAAGTGTATAAGTTGATTGTTAGGTTGTTTGAATAATCTAAATAAAGAGTAATTGCATAAGCAAATGAATTATAAGAATAAAATTATAATTAAAGTGTTTACAATTGTGAAATAAACTTATATATATATAAGAAGGGAAACTATATGAATATGAGTTGTAAATAAAGGTGAATTTCAAGTTAAATGGAATATAACTTAAGAGTTGTTGAATGGAATTGATATTGGTATCGAAGTAAATAATCAAGTGGATTAAATGAATGTGAACTTAAGTTATGAAATGAAATTCAACTTTGTAATTGAGTTGAATGAATGAATTAAATGTTTAATCAATTGAATGAAAATTAAGTTGATATGGAATAATGAATGTAAGTGTTAATTCATTAAAATCTAATGTTATTAGAAGTTGAATAAAGCAAAGGAATTTGGTTGTAAATTAATAAACGTTGGTTGTTATATGATTGTTTGTGATTGTATAAAATTCATTAAGTATTAATGAAATAGGAAGCTATGTAATTGAATTCAAATTAGAAGTAAATAAATTTGAATAGAATTGAAAGTGAATTGGATTTAATTAGTGAATGCAAACTAATTAAAATTTAATATGGATGGATGTTAGTAAATTCCAACATTAATGAATCAAATGTGATTTGATATTGAAAATCTGTTTCATAGAATATAAATGAATATTGATTGGTTATGGATGTAATTGGTTGATGGTTGAATATATATTGCTATTGTTGCATTGCTATGTGACATACATAGTTATTATGTTGCTATATGTTGTATATTGAGATTATTACATATATGCATGTTCTCATGTTGTTTGTTAAGTGTTTAGTAGGTGCGGATCGCGTTTGCTTCGCATTTGGAGTTCGCTTTAGCGCTATATTAGCCGTATATGCTTGCTAATAAAGTATAAGGTACATATCTCGGATTACATACCGTACTTTTATACTTTTTTCCCTTCGGGATGCCTCATTACTTGATGAGATGTATATTTGTGATATATATACTGTCATTTTTTTTCGGATCGAGCCGCGCAAAGGAGACTATGGCGAATTTTTCCGGAAATTTAAGGCGTTAGAAAATTTTTGAGAAAATTGGGAAAATTTTGGAAAACTTTAACTTTGATTTTGGAGTTGAAAGTTAAATGATATAGATTGTTTTTGAAAACATAACTAAGTATGATTTGAAAACTTAGTAAAAGTTATCATAAGAAGTTTAATTATGAATTTTGGAAAAATAAATAAATTCTGTAATTTTCTTACTTGTAATTTCGGGGACGAAATTCTTTTAAGGGGGAAAGATTGTAACGACCCAGAATTTTTAATAATTTAAATTTGAATATTTAATTAATTTTAAAATATTTATAAGTGAATTTATAAGTCAAATAAATTTTTATTTGAATTATTGGATTTAATTGGATAATTAAATCGATAATTTAATATGTTAAATTATGGAAATAATTGAAAATAGAGTTAAATATGATAGAAAATGATTTGTAAAATTTTATTTTATCATGTTGAAGTTAGAACGATATTTTAGAACTTTTAAAATCGAATTAAAAGTTAATTTGTGAAAATTGAATATTTTAATATTTTATAATCGACTGTAAAATAGTCAATTTTTGAACAGTCTCAGAATTGAACGAAACCAGTTCCATTGGATCCGTAATAGTTAGTTATTACCGGATTTCAATTTTCGTGTCAATCGGAGCTATCGTTTGATCGTGGCAGCTCGAAACGCATCGAATTATTTTTAATTTAAATTTGGCGAGTCAAAATAGCCATTTTTCAAAAAGTCTCGGATTTCGACGAAACCAGTTTCATCGGATCCGTAATGTGATATTATTGTAAGGTTTCAAATTTCAAGTCAATTGGATTTACCGTTCGTCCGGTACAAATTAAAACGCCTAGAAATCGATTTAAATCGATTTAATTTAAATTGAGCGTTTACAGCCATAACTCGCACATACTTCCAAATTAGCTTCCGAAACCTGTTCCATTGTGTCCGGAACGCGGGATAAACCCTAGGTACGCTGGTTACGGCGTCTAAATCGGAGTTCGGAATTTCCGGGTGAATAGTGTCGATCGGTTCCTTATAAATAGCCCTATCTCTCTCTTCATTTATAAAAAAAAAATATAAAACATCCAAACCCTAGCCGCCAGGTACCCAACCCACGGCCAGAAACCCACAGTCTTCCTCCCTCAATAACTCTAAATCCATGCATCGATTGCAAAAACGTTCAACTACAACATTGAAGAGCATGTTGAGATCTTCAGATTCAACGGTTATGATCGCGAAAGGAGCTGTAGATTGTCGGCAAAATGGAGTTAAACGTTGCGAGTTCGGCCTCGAACTGCGTGCGAGGGGGAGGGCCGAGCATGCCGAGGTTGGAGCCGAGTGTAGCTTGAGGAGAGGGCTTCGACATGGAGTAATCTGATCGTGTTCTAATCGAGTGTGGTGATCGATAAAATTAACCCTAATATTAAGGGATGGGTTTGATTTCTTCGGCCGGCTTCAGGGAGGAATGATCGCGTGATTGGGGAAGATGAACAGGGGACGTTGGATACGGGGTGAACGGCCATGATCTTGCTTGGTTATAAATTTGTTTAATTTAAGTTATAAAATGTTATTAAAATCGTGTACGATCTTTAAAAATGCATAACTTTTTCATACGAGGTCGAAAAAATGCAAACTCAGTTGCGTTGGAATCGTATGGACGAGCACTACGCGATGGAGTTGGTTTGGAGTCGTTTGGAGTTAGTGAGAATTTCGGGTAAAATTAAACGCGCGTTTAATTTTATTCGAAATTAAAGCTAAAACGGAAATTGAAACCAAGGTGAGAACTTCTCACTCAATCGAATAGATTTCGATTTTATTTTAAATAGTTAGATTTAAAATATTTGAATGCATGTTTGAATGATGACTGTATATATTGATTGTTAAAATAGACATTATGCGCCGTTAGTAAGCGGATGTTATTTAATATAAACATATACCGCGAATATTTCATAAACAGTGAAATTGGTATTATATATAATATCAATATATATATATATTGGCATATGTATATATTGCAGTTGTTGATTTCCCGCATTTTTTGTTTAGCGGATGAGACCCTATTACGCCGTTAGTAAGCGGATAATATTTAATAAGAACATATACCGCGATAATTTCGTACTGGAGCGAAATTGGTATTGTGCTAATGTTTTTGGATGCAGGAAACAGGTTGGAGGGATCCAACTGGATTCCTCAACAGTATTTATTTTATTTCAGATATTTTGATATTTGATTGATTATCATATCGATATATGATATCGTTGTTAGTCGTGATTGACTATTTGGTGTGTAGCATCATTGGACCCAGATTTTGGGATTTTAAAATGATCTTTAAAATGATTTTTGAAAATATACTTTATTTCTGGAATTGATCCATTATAAATAAATAAAGGTTATAATTTTTAAAGTTATAAAAAATTATGATTTTGAGAAATATAGTTAAAGATTGATTTTTGAGAAATATGGGTTAATGATTTTATAAAATAGTTAAATTGGATTTTTTTGAATATATATATAAAAGTTTAAATATAGAATTTATGAAGTTTGATTATTTTATAAATCAAAAATGGTGAAACTATAAAGGAGTTAAGACGTTTTAAAGAATAATATAGATTGATTTATATTAAAGGATTTACAAATGAATATTTGTAAATTAAAATGTTGGAATTATAAAATGAGTTTTTATAAGTGTTTAAATGAAGTAAAAATGAAATTCATTTATGAATGAAATTTATAGAATTATATAACGGTGAAGTTATAAATGGAATTTTATAAACAATAGGTTTATAAAATTTGTAAAGTTCAAAGGAACGATTTTTGCAAATAAATAAATTATAAGTGTTTGACTTATAATTTGGACTTTTGGTTTATAATTAAGATTATAAATCGAATGGGTAAATAAAGAAGATTTATAAAGGAAGTTGTTATGAAATAAATGGAAATGGAATTTATAAACGTTGTTTTATAAATTCGCAAACGACTTATTTTGATAAGTTAATTGTTATAACTTATAAATGGAGTTATATTCACGTTTTTAGACAGTGAATAATCCTTTAAAATAAAATGAATAGAAAGGATGAAATTTGTTAATGAAGTATATTCACGTTTTTGAATAGTGAATAATACGTTAAAGAAAATGTATTGAATGTGAATGTTTTAAATAGAATTAAAACGATTTAACGATGTTTTAATTGTGTTGAGATTCGAAACCATAGATTTCAACATTTATTGTTGAAATAGACGTTTTCGAGAAATAAGAGGGAATGGTGGACTATAACACTATTGTTATAGTAAATGATTTCCGAAAGGAAGTGTTTTGTATAGTATTGGGATTTATATATCTATTTAATTTCGAATCCCTATACTAGTGATTTTGGGTTGTCGTAACGATGTTTTACGCAACATTCGTTTTGGCCCAAATAAATATGTTTAAGTGAATGATTTCCTTAAAGAATGAATTATATACTTAATTCGATTTAAGTATATTGAATGTTTTCAAAGGTTGAAAATAAAAAGATTTGTCGATTACTTATTTTTGATAAGTATGAAATTTATATGTGAAAAGTGGAATTTGTCAAAAATAAATATTGATTTATTTTTGAAGTGTTGAAATTATATATCTTGTAAAGATATTTTGGAAAATAAATAATTTGGGAAAAATTATTTGGAATCTGGTGATGTATGCATATCAATTGATAGTTCAATAACCGACTATCAGTATTTCCCTTTGAATGGGTAATTGATGTGATTTGTTTGAATTTGAATGCACACTTATTTTTGAATAAGCGCTCACTATTCGGGTTAACCGGGAAAGGACCATGGGGTCGTATAACCCATTCCGAATATGTGATACGTCGTTATGAATTGCATTTGAAGATCGGTGTTGAAGACCGAGTATTTGTGAAAACGATAGGATGACCTATCGATTGTCTCTGCACTGGGTAGCTCCTGGTATAGAGATCTCCTAAGTGATGGGAAATTCGATCGGGATTGTGAATACCCGTATTGCAAGGGCTTCGTAAGAAGTGCCTTCGGTTTTGTTCGAGCCCGGAACAGACTTGTATGGATTGTATGTCTAACATTACAAGTTGAGATATAAAGCCGATTTCTTTCAAATATATTTCTGTTGGTGGCGAAGAATTTATTCTTTTAGCTTAACACCCTTCTCTGAGACGTACGAGCTCAGAGGTTATGTAGTTGAATGTTATCAGCGATATATTCCCAATTTGGTAATGTGACATGCTGAGTGATGCTGAAATGATCATTGTGTTGATTATTTGTGATAGGATCGTTTATTTGATCGTCTATCCTTGTGATCATTGTGTTGATCATTTGTTGACCCAAAGCATGGCTTTTGTATAAAGTATATTTTTGTGGACGTGACTTCGTCGACCCTCACACCCCGTGAATGGTCAAAACAGGAAAGAAGCAGCAAGGTTATGAGGGGTAGCACCCTTTAGGATGTGTCCATTTTCTTCTGGAAAAGGGTGGTATCATGGTATGGAGCCCAGATACTTACTCATGTTGAAAACACTTTATGATTGTGTGAATTGATTACGAGCGCTCGGTGATAAAGGTCCCAAAGGACCGGGGGATGGCATATTCGGTCAGTTGTTACTCAGTTAGGAGTAACCCGGCCTTGTGTTGGTAGAGATCCGGTTTGGTTCTCGGGGATGTCCATCCAGAGGCATTCTCATGTGGCAATGGGAAGTTCCTTGGCCTGATCATTCGTTGGAAATCCAAAGAAACAATACGAGACTTGTACGGTTTTAGTTGTAGAACCTGCTATGGAATGTGGCGGTAACCTGCTATTGAACATAGTTAGCTATAGTAGGCATACGATAATGGTCGTATGTTGGCTAAGATTTATATTCTACTTTTGAAATGAAATTTTCTCTACACTATGCACTAATAATAATATCAAATATTATTTTAATTGCGTATCAAGCATCTTTGACTATCATAAGGAGAAATCTCCTCCGATTTTGCGTTTGCATTGTGTGTGTGTGCGGGAGGCCTTATGGTAGTCTCATTTTTTAAAAGCATTGCGAATTGATTTAAAAATATTCCTCTATTTTGATTTTAAAGATAAATAAACTGTTTTGAGTTCTCGCACCAGTCACATGACTGACTTGGAGTTTATTGTTTTCCTTCCTAAACTCTGGGTGCCCACCAATTTCCACACGGGCAGTCAAGAGTTTAAGGTTTATCAGGATATTCTGGATATTCTGGAGTTGCTGGAGGCAAGCTGGATGGCATGGCGTATTACTTATATAGTATTTCTTTTTCCGCTGCACTGTTTGTTGATGTTGTTGTACACTCTGATGATATGTTGTAATGTAATGTATGTAATGTAATAACTGATGTAGTTCTTTGTTTAAAGATTATTCATTTATTATTATATGTTGTTCCGCTGCGAATTGTGAGATTCTGTTGTTGTTCTGTTGTTTCCTTTCTGTCCGTTCTATTTTCAAATTCTCTTTTTCTATTTTAAAATTTTCTATCTTCTGTTTTTCTAATTCTCTGTTTTCTAAAAATTGTCTATCTTCTTTTCCCTCTATTTTTCTTTTTCTTTCTTCTTTTTCTCTCTTCTTTCTTTTCTTTTCTTTTTAAAAACCCATAACATCTCGGTTTTTCGGCAACGAAAATCCGCGTCGTTACATGGTTGTTCCTCTAAATGTACTTAAACCTTTGGCTGCATTGCTACGGTGATTCGTGGTGCACAGGTAACCCCTACCCATTACCTAGCTGAGAAACATTTTTGTTGATCTAAGACAAAGTGTGATTATACAATTTTGGGTTAGTAGCTATCAAGGACAGAAAAATGCAATTAAGTCCTTTGCATTCATTTTGTTGCATTAGCTCATGCATATTTAAAAAAAATCCAAAATCCAAATAAAAATTATGTAAATTTTACTCAACTTAGTTTCTAATCCCAAAAATTAAAAAAAAAATCCTTTTTTTACTTTCCTTTGAAAATTTTCAATCAAAAAGGAAAAAAATACAAAAAATATAAAATCTTTTCAAAAAGAAAAAAAAATTAAAATTCAAAAAACAAAAAACCAAATTCCCATTCGCTCGGGATGGAATCAAACTTAGATTATTCCCATTCTCTCTTATGGATTACGTTGAAAAATGGTTGTACAGCTTACCATCGAATTGATCAAAACTTGGGAAGAATTCGTAAAAGTTTTCTTAAAAAAGTTCCACCCCTTGGAAAAAACGAGTAGAATCCGAAAAGAAATTGTAAATTTTTATCAATTCAAGGGAGAACCATTCGAAAAATATTTTAAAAGACTTAAAGGGCTTTTGATAAAATGTCCACACCATAACTTCAAAAATGTACGATTTGCCAAATTTTATATGATGGACTCAAAAATAGCTCACGAACCATGCTCGAATCAATGTGCCAAGGCAAATTTGTTTCCCTACATCATAACGATGCTTAGCAATTTCTTAAAAACCTCGCCGAATAGGCGTCCCAATGGAAACGTTCGAACGAAAAATCAATTTACTCACAATTGAGTGCACACTCGATAGGATCTTCTTTTGCTTTGGAAGCTAAGGTCGACGCAATGATTAAAAAATTTGATAAAGTTTTCTCATCGAATCAAATGAACCAAGCTTCCCAACTGATGTGTTATAAATGCAACGATCTAATCTTATAGCCAATCAGTGTCCCAATTCTATCGAACAAATCAATGCTTTCAACAAAGCGAAAAACGACGTGCTTTCTCCCACGTACAACCCTGGTTGGAGAAATCACCTGAATTTTGCTTGGAACCAAAATAATCCCAACATGAATACGATTCGTCCCAATTTTCAAGCATTCTCGAATAATTCTTCGAATCCTCCCTTTCAGCCCAACAATTTTCAACCAAACTTTCCGGGCCCATCTCATAATCAACCGCAACAATCAAATTTTTCAACCAAATTTTGCTCATCCTCCCCAAGACGATAAACGTTTAATTTCGCTTGAGAAAACTCTTGAAACATTGGCTAAAGCAACTACTCAAAGCCTTCAATCAAACAACAATTTGCAAAACTTATTGACCATATATATGCAAAACACAAACCAATCGATTGTAAAACTTGAAATGCAAATGAGTCAATTAGCCATGTATGTAAGTAAACGCGAACGTGGAACATTCCCAAGTTAGCCCATTCCAAATCCCAGAACTCAAAACGCAAATTCAAATCAAGCCCATGTTGTTCAAGATAGCAATGTCACCCAATTGAATGCTATCACAACTTTACGTTCCGCAAACAAATCGATAATCAATTTGTTAATCCAAACGATTTACCGATAACCTCTCTCAACACTTCTAAAACAACAAACGAGTCTGAACAGAACGTGGAGCCAAACGTTGAATCGAATGCCAATCAAAATTCTTCTTCTACTAGAGTAGATCTGCCTACCGAGTATCGTGTCCCATTTCAACATCGTCTTCAACCAAAGAAACACTCGAACCAATTGGAAAAGATGTTGGAAAATTTTAAACTAGTCAAAGTTAACATTCTGCTTCTTGACATCGTTTAGCAAGTCCCCACGTATGCGAAATTTCTTAAGGACTTATGCACCTAAAAACGAAACACTCAAGTGCCAAAAAAGTCTTCTTAGCCACCAGTTTGAGTGAAGTCTTGTCTCAATCCATGCCCATAAAATACAAAGATCCTGGCTGCCCTACAATTTCGTGTACAATTGGAGACCGGACGATTAACAAATGTTTGATAGACTTAGGCGCGAGTGTCAACTTGATTCCATACTCCATGTACAAATAAATAAGCTTAGGTGAGATCAAACCCACAAAAGTTGCGCTTCAATTCGCCGATCGTTCCATTAAGAAGCTCATGGGAGAAATCGAGGATGTGCTCATTCTAGAAGGGCAATTCATATTCCCCGTTGATTTTATCGTTCTTGAAACACAAACCGTGACAAATCCCGCGAGTCAAATTCCATTGATTTTAGGCCGATCATTCTTAGCCACCTCAAATGCCTTAATCAATTATCGTAATGCATCGATGAAAATCTCTTTGGTAAACATGACTTTGGATCTTAGTATTTTCATTCTTGAAAGCTAATTAAACGAACCTCGTGACCAAATGTTGGAAATTAGTGTTATTCATGAAAACTTCGAAAATGGAACACTTGACCTTAACGACGAACGCGAAGCCGAGTACGAATTTTTTTTCATGAAACTCCCAATGAAATTGAAGACACTCTTCCTTTTGAATCGCTTCCAGTTGAGTCTGAATCTCAACCCAATTCTTTGATCGAGCAACTCCCTAAGTTGGACCTCAAACCACTTTTCGATCACCTAAAGTAGCAAACTTAGGTGAAAACGAAACTTTTCCTATCATAATTTCTAACGATCTTTCTCTTGAACAAGAAGCTTCTCTTCTCTCTATTCTTTCGGAAAAAAAAAGACGCAATTGGATGATAGATTTTCGATATGAATAGAATTAGTCCTGCTCTTGTTCAACATCGCATCCATTTAATCAATGATGCCAAGCCTATTCATGACGCATAATGAAGGCTTAACCCAAAAATGAAAGATGCGGTGCATGATGAAATTCTTAAACTTCTTGACAATGGAATCATTTACCCAATCTCTTATAGTTCATGGGTTAGTCCAGTTCACATTGTACCGAAAAAGTCTAGGCTAACCGTGGTTAAGAATTATTCAAACGAACTTACTCCAACTCGTACTCAAACGGGTTGGCGTGTTTGCATTGACTATCGAAAATGCTGCAACACGAAAAGATCACTTCCCTCTTCCTTTCATTGACCAAATGCTCGATTGTATAGCCTGCCACGAATTCTACTGCTTCCTCGATGGTTATTCCAGCTATAACCAAATTCCAATCTCTCCCGAAGATAAAGAGAAAACGACTTTCATGTGTCCATTTGGTACGTTTGCTTATCAATGTATGCCATTCAGGCTCTGTAATGCTCCTGCTACTTTCCAATGAAGCATGGTTGCATTTTTTCCGACATGATTGAATGCTTTATAGAAGTTTATATGGAGATTTCTCTATCTTTGGAAATTCCTTTTCTCAATGTTTACATCATCTCAAATTGGTTCTAAATCGATGCAAAGAAAAACATTTGACTTTGAATTGGAAAAAATGCCACTTTATGGTCAAACAAGGCATAGTCCTTGGACATATCATCTCAAATAAAGGCACTGAGGTAGATAAAGCGAAAATTGACGTAATTGCAAACCTACCCATTTCAAAATCCGTTAAGGACATTCTATCATTTCTACGACACGCTGGCTTTTTACCAAAGCTTTGTGAAAGACTTTAACAAAATCGCTCGTCCTTTGACGACTCTCCTCGAAAAAGACGTTCCTTTCAATTTTAACTCTAATTGTATCTCTTCTTTTGAACATCTTAAGAAGGAACTCATTTCTGCACCAATCATTTGCACACCCAATTGGGATTTTCCTTTCAAAATCATGTATGATGCTTTGAACTTTGCAGTTGGTGCTGTCTTAGGACAACGCATCAACAAAATACTTCATGTCATTTACTACGCGAGTATGACTTTGAATGACGCTCAACACAACTACACAACAACCGAGAAGAGCTTCTAGTTGTTTTTGTGCTCGAAAGGTTTCGACCTTACTTGATAGGTTCACACATTAATGTGTACATGGACCACCCTGCACTTCGATATTTCTTTGCTAAAAAGGATGCCAAATCACATTTGATTCATTGGATCCTTTTACTTCAAGAGTTTGATCTAGCAATTAAGGACAAAAAAGGTTCCGATAATGTCATAGCCGATCACTTATCTCGTCTTCCGAACGCACCATCTTCTTTGACAATTAATGAAAACTTCCCCGATGAACAACTTCTTTCAATTTCTATCGGTCCATGATATGCTGATATAGTGAACTACTTAGTCACTAAAGAAACTCTCTCATCTTGGTCCAAACGGGACAAATGAAAATTCATGTCCCAAGTGAAGTATTTCTATTGGGACAATCCATACTTGTTCAAATATTGTCCCACCAAATCATCCGATGTTGTAATCCGGATAATGAGATCAAGAATGTTCTTTCGTTTTGCCACGATCAAGCATGCGATGGACATTTCGGTCCGCAAAAAACTACGAAAAAGTACTTCAGTGTGGTTTCTGTTGGCCTTGTCTTTTCAAAGACTCATTCGAATTTTGTAAAACTTGCGTCAATGTCAAATGCTTGGACGAATTTCTCGACAAGGTATGATGCCTCTAAACCCATTCTTACGATCGAAATCTTTGATCTTTTGGGGTATCGACTTTATGGGACCTTTTACCAATTTTTTTGGAAACTTGTATATCCTTCTAACGATTGACTACGTCTCAAAAAGGATCGAAGCCATTCCTTGCAAAACCAACGACCATAGAATTATTGTGAAATTTCTCAAAGAACACATCTTTTCGAGGTTCGTCACACCTCGCACAACAATCGGTGATAACGGAACCCATTTTTATAAACGTTCTCTTGAAACTTTAATGGAAAATATACTCGATAACCCACAAGTTATCCACTACGTATCATCCTCAGACTTGTGGCTAAGGTAAAGTTTCAAATCGATAAATATAACAAATCTTGGAAAAAACTGTTAATAAAAATTGAAAAGATTGGTTTCATGAATTGACCAACGCACTTTTGGCTTACCATACTGCTTTTAAAACTATCCTTGGAATGTCCCCATTTCGTTTAGTTTATGGTAATGCTTGCCATTTACCCGTTGAAATCGAACACAAAGCTTTCTAGGCAATAAAGAACTTGAACTTTGATCTTGAGAAAGCTGGCGAAGGACGAAAATTACAACTCAACAAACTAGAAGAAATTAGGAACGACACATATGAAAACGAAAAAATTTACAAAGAAAGAACCAAAGTTTTTCATGACAAGTCAATCCTAAGGAAAAAGTTTTTGCCCAACCAGAAAGTTCTTTTATATGACTCAAGACTTCATTTATTCCCTGGAAAACTTAAATCAAGATGGACCGAACCATTTGTGGTACGATCTGTGTTTCCACATGGTGCCATAGAAATAGAAAACCCTAGAGATGGATCGATTTTCAAAGTCAATGGTCATCGTTTGAAACCTTTCTTGGAATTTCCAGAAAATATAGAGGAGGAGCTCATGATCCTTCATAAGCCAAGTTACGTTTAGTAAGAATGTCAACCCTCTTTTGTAAATATGTACATAGTTTTCCCCTTTACACTCAGTATATCGTAACTGATTGTAGGGACACAGTCAAAATTAAGCGTGGGGGAGTCTTATTTTCATTTTCAAAGTTATATGGCATTTTTAAACATTATGGAATAAGTATAAGTTTGGTTAATAAATTGAAATTTTTGAAAATTTATTTTTATTAACAAAAATAAAAATGAAGTTTGATTACAAATAACAATGGTTTAACTAGTGTATAGGAAGGTGCATATGTTATAGTTATGAAGAATATTCTAATTGAAAATCTTTGTTTAAAAAAATGGTAAATTTAAAGTAAAGGATATAACATTTTTATCTTCTAAGTTAAATGGTGCTAAGATGATTTTGCAAAACTCTCTCTTTTTTAAAAAAATAGAAAAAGAACCAAAAAAAATATAAGTAAAAGAAAAAAACATTTGTATATATGTATATATTTTTAACACCTAGAGTCATGTGTTCACACTCGTGTGTTCACTCATCATGCTATGTACCCTTCTCACGTAAGCCCGAAAGGCAGTGCACGATTGGTATATCCGGCCTCAGGTTATCTGAGTTACGTATATGTATTTAAAAATTCTTTTTAATAACGCCTACAGTCATAAGTGTTCACATATGTGTTCACTCGTCACGCTCTATATTCCCCTCACATCAGTCCACAAGGCAGTGCACAGGTAATATATCTGGCCTCAGTTTACCTGAGTTAGGCATATGTAAATATTGTTAATATCAATAAAATTTTCAAATAAGAGAGAGTAAGCAATTGATATCCAAGCACTATTTTAACTTGTTTGATTTGACTTGTTATTGGAAAGAAATGAAAATACCACTTTGATAAACGTTGATAATAAACTAAGAATTTATTTCAAAGTTACACTATATTATCGACTGAAACAATGAGTTAAACTATTGTCTATTTGTTATGATAACTTAAATTTTATTGGAAATTTTGACGAGTAAATGACATAAATTTTCAAGATAATGACCAAAACCTATATTTAACTTATTTGTGTCAAGTTAAAAGTAAATTCTTCATTGTAAATATTTTAAAAACTTGCATTCATCTCTTTGTAAATAAATCTTGCATTTTGTAAATATTTTCACTTTACATTCGGATTTTATGGGTAGTATCCGTTGAAAACCCTCACGGGATAACACTCATCCTACTGGGGCTACCTTGAGGTTTTGCGGCTTGTTGCATATGCTCAATGCAATCGTGCACCCTACGAAAACGGATTTATCTTTAATTTTCCTTTATTTGAGGACGAATAAAAAGATAGGTGTGGGGGTATTGATATGCACGTAAATGTGCATATATCTGCGTCCATATTTTATTTATTTTTATTTAAATAAATATCATGTTTGGGCATTTTAACATGTTTAAAACCAAAATTAAATTATTTTCAAATCATCATATATTCATTTTCATTCAGGGGTAAAATGGTAATTTTTGTGCATGTATCAATTTGAGAATTTTTACTTGGAAATTTTTATGATTTTTATAGGAAATTTTGATGCATATGGAAGAGGGCTTCATGAACATATGTGCATGCACAAGGGAATACAAATGAATGAAGTGGAAATAATTCAAGCTCATGATAATGGAGGACCCCGTCCACTTACCTAAATCTACAATTAGATGCTAATGGACAACTAAGTAGAGGTTAAAGCTTCATGCATATTTAATGAGGGATTAATTAGTGGATAATGGTCACTTGGTGGCCACACTTCCTAAAGGGCATTTCAGGAAGCACCCTAAAAATTTAATTAGGGTTTTGTGCATGTATAAATAGCCCTCTTATGTACATGTAAATATCTTCTACTCTTGGAAATTTGTTAGAAAATCAAAATGAAAGTTGCAAGCTCTATGTTTCATGAAATAAAAATGGATTTTTAGCCTCTTTCTCTTCTTTTTTCTACTTGTGTTTATTTACTTTTATGTTCATTTTTACTTATATGCACTTTTCTTTCTTTGTTAGTACATTAGATTTACATTCATCCAAGTAGTGTAGTTTTATTTTATTTCTTTTATGCAAGTAGCTTAATAGTTAATCTCATTTCCTCCTTTGTTTAGTTTCTATTTCTTTTGCTTTTAATGTTGAAATTTACATGTGTTGATATGATAACACAAATGAGTAGATAAACCCCTTCAAATTAGAGGTAATGAAGCTTTCTAACTTCATGTAATTTCAACATTTTTATGATCTATGATCTTTTTAGCTTGTGCTTCATGAAAGTGAATTTTGATGTAAGTTTATACAAGTGGATTTGATAACTTATATTGCTTATGCAAATGAGCTATTCTTATTCAACATAAACACAATTTACATCATCATTTGCTAATGGATTTTTGATTTTGAAAAGAAAGTAAAAACAAAATTTGATGATCTATCTTATACAATAGTAAATAGATCATGTTTTAAATAGATTTTGCTTTCGCTTCATTTTCATGAGAATTTATAAGTGGTATAATTGTTGTATTATAGTTTGATGGTTTGAGTTATGATTAATAACATAAACAAACCATACTTATGATAAATGCAACAATTATTTCACTCAATTTCATAACTAGAGATCATAAATTATTTATTTGTTGATTTACAAAAATATGAGAGTGGATTTGCCTCTAAATTGTTCTCTAGTCTAATAGTTTTTAAATCACATTTTAATTCTAGTTTTAAATTTATTTTTGTAGTTAACAATTTCCTCTCAATTTGGTTTAATTTGATTGGATTGATTTTTAAAATCTAAAAAAATTCTCTACGGATCGACCCGTACTCGCCATGTACTAAAATTGTATGTCGTGCGCTTGCGGTTATTTTTATTTCAAAATTTATAGGTACTTTTCTATCTCGATAGAAAATTTGTCATCGAACAGGGGTAATATAGGAAAGACATTACTCTTATACCCTAAACCCTTAGGCCTTATAATTCTCACATTCATTCAAAAACAAAAACGTAAGTTAAGGCCGGCAACCATTAGCAATCTCAAGAGAAGTTAAAGCTAGGATTCTCAAGAGAAAGAATATAATCACTTAATCAATATCAAATCTCACATCCTAAATCACAAATCTAAGGTGAATAATTATTTGGTTTCGAAAGGTTTATGTAAATGGTTTTTAAAGGAAGGTTTTGGCCTTTCGGCCTAGACGAAAGCAAAGGTTTATTTGGTTACGCAAGGGATACTTTCAATGGGATCGAAAGAGGTACTTTGAAAGGTTTAAATGTTTTCATCAACAAAAATTTGGGTAAAGTATATATAACATGGCAACGTGATTTTGATTAAAATATAGAGTATATATTTTCCTTGTTTAAGTTTGGTTTAAAGGTTTTAAATCAATTTGAGATGAGAAGGTTTTCAAGGAAAAATTTAAGGGGATATTACCCAAAGTAAAATGACTCGGATTTTAGAATACCAGACGGGACTGGTATAGGGTTTTACCCTATGCATTAGCTATTATCCCCAGCTAATTTAGTCCAAAATTCCAGTGTGTAGGGCTTTATCGCAGGTAAAACTAAAATTATGATCACATATAGAAGAGAATATATATTTGTGTACAAATAGGTTATTGGTGAGCGTGCCAAACCATTAGGATCAGGTGACCCTGAGAGATATTAAGTTAGGGACAGACTATCCAGAAGAGCAGTAGTTAACAGATAGTTAAGGATAGACGGTCCATAAAAGGAGTGTCTAACATTTGTTAGATTATTTTGATTATATTGTCTAGTAGGCCCGAGTCAGCCAAAGGTTAGTAGTTAGCCAAACAAAACTATATTATTCGAACAGGTAGTTCATTTATTACCTAATATGTATTTATGCTTTATAGTTTTAACCAGGTTGCAGGATGAAGGTTTGCAAAGGAAATGTTTTAAAAGGATATTAGTGAGGGGAAATCCGTTCCGCTAAGCAGCGTGGTCTCACTTAATACCGTATGACCGAAATGTATAGTATTATTCACACCTAGTTTTATGTCTAACTCGAACTTTATGTTTTTCCCCTTAAACTCTCGGGTGCTCAAAATTGTTTTGAGTAGGCTGAGGGTTGAGGTTTTAATAGGTTGACGAATAAAGCTTCCGGTGACGAGTAGGTGGCTGATGGATAGCTATTAGGAGTTGCTATTTTATTTTATTTTATTCCGTTGTGTTGTAATAACTAAGTTATGATTATTTAGAACTCTGGTCAACCAAGGGGCATCATCATATGTTGCTCTTGGCGTATTTATGTAATAATTATATTTTTTCTGAACCTGGGAAAGGATTATAGGATTATGTTTTTTGAATTTGAAACATATGTTTTTAAATGTAATCGGTAAAATGTTGTTTTTGAAATCTATGATTTTGTTTCATATTCAAGTGCTTTTTGTATTATGGGTACCATTAACATAGCCATATTTAGTCACCGGAAGTTAATACTATGGATGCCTGTAGCATCTGTAGCGCTTAGCTTTGGACCACTAGATAGGGGATGTTACACATGGAAAAACCTTGTAAAATAAATTCGGATTTAACCTAAACCAAAAACGATTAGAAAACATGAGATGTAGTCATTATTCACCTTAGCTTTGAGATTAAGAAGTTGAGATTTGATAATAGATTAGTGTTGATTTAGCTTCTTCCTTTAGCTTATCTTCCTCTTGTTGTTACTTAATGGTGGCTGCCCCTATTTTTTCTAATAATGATTGCGTAGAATGAACATGGCTTAAGGGTTTGGGGTATTAGAATGTCTCTTTTCCTATTTTCCCCTCATCTAACATCCCTTATCTATTCATTCTAATTCATTTTTGTTTACTTATTAATAAGGCACGGCCTCCTTAATTTACACAAATCTTAATCCCCTAATCATTATTTTATTTAATTTAGCTAATTAAATATCCTAAATAATATTACTCAAAATTAGGGTCTTTACAGACTTCCCGCCATAAACAATTTCGTCCTCAAAATTATGATAAAGTACTCGAAAAATCAATCAAAATGGTAAAACATACCATCAAACAAATCAGGATAAGCGTCTCTAATCCTGCTCCCAGTCTCCAAAGTACAGTCTCTCTCATTGTCGCTCCACCAGACTTTAACTAATCTGACTATCTTGTCCCTTAGCCTCTTCTAATCTCTCACGACTATACGAACAGGATTTCTAACTATAATCAAATTCGAATCTGCTACTAATTCCTTTAACACAATCGGTGCTATAGTGGTCTATGGGTCTGTAATATACTTTCTTAGATGAGAAATATGAAAAACATCATGGACTCCTACCAAACTATAACTCTACTCTATAGGAGAGTTTCTTGATCCTCTCTATGATACGAAATGGTCAAATGAATCTCGGTGTTAACTTCCTTGATTTTCCAAATTTAATCACACCTTTCATCAGTGATACCTTAATGAAAACATGATCACCAACAGAAAACTCTAAGTCATTCCATCTTCTATCAGCGTAACTCTTCTACCTCGACCAAGCTTTCTTCATTCTATCCTGAATTAACTTAATCTTTTCTACAGCTTCTCTAACTAAATCCAGACCAAGGACCAATCTATCCCTGGTCTCTAACCAACAAACAGGAGATTTGCATAGCCTTCCATACAAAGCTTCAAATGGTGTCATCCCTATACTAGCATGATAACTGTTGTTATATGAAAACTCGACTAAGTGTAAATGGTCTTTCCATGATCCTCCAAAGTCTAACGCACAATCTTGTAACAAATCATCCAAGACTTTGTTAACTCTTTCCATTTGCCCATCGATCTGTGGATGGTAAGTGGTACTCATCTTGAACTTGGTTCCTAAAATCTCTTGCAGACTCTTCAATAACTCGCTAGTGAACAAGGAATCTCTATCGCTTATGATACTGATAGGAATTCCATGAAGTCTAACTACATTCTTCATACATAACTTGGATAAAATAGGAGGCGTCCTAATTGACTTAACTGTAATGAAACAGACGCTCATGGTTAACCTATCTACTACAACCCATAATCTTTAATTTCCTCTATTAGATCTTGGCAACCCATCTATAAAATCCATAGAAATAGAACCCCACTTCCATACAATAATGTCTAATGGCTGAAGCAACCCACTTGGCTTTCGATGTTTGGCTTTTACCTGCTGGCAATTCAAACACTGCTTCACCCATAAGTCTACATCCCTCTTCATACCTTCCCTAAGAAACTCCTCTCCATGTCTTGATACATCTTAGTTCCTTCTGAATGAATAGTGAATTCGAATGATAGAATTCCTTAAGAACCTCCTTCCTTATGTCTCCCACAATTGAAATGTATAACCTTTCTTTCTTTCTTAATAACCCATTCTGGTCAAGTCTAAAATTCTTCAAGTCGTCGCTCTTTGTTCCGTCCCGTAACTTCCAGATCCACTCAACTAACACTGGATCCCCTCCTTACTTAGAAGCAACCTTTCAATCATAACCAGTCGAACTTCTAAACATGACAACATAGTAGTTTCCTTATTGAATCTAGCTTTAGATCTCCACTGTACTTTATATGTTGTCAACGCTTCCAAATCTTTCCACTTAGCTATCATTGCCAATACTGCATTATGATGTTTCCTGCTAAGAGCATATGCAGCCTTATTACCATTCTCTGGTGTGTACTCAACTCGAAAGTCATAAGCAGCTATAATTTTTAACCACCGCTGTTTTCTCATATTCGCTACTTTTGAGAGAATAACTACTTCAATGACTTATCATCCGTAGATAACTCAAATCTTTTTCCCAAAACATAATGTCTCTACACCTTTAGTGCAAATATCACCATAGCTAATTCCAAATCATACACTGGATATCTACCCTCATGCGGTCCAAGATGTTGAGAAGCATAGAGAATCACTTTATCTCTGCATTAAAAAGCTCCTAATCTAGTTCCATACGCATCTACATATACTACAAAATCTTGATTCCCTTCCGAAACAACCAACACAGTTGCATTAGTCAATAAGTGTTTCAACTTCTCGAATGCCTCCTCACACTTATCGTTCCAAAAAAGCTTTTCATTCTTTCACGTTAGCGTGGTCATCGGTGTTGTCATTCATGATAAATCCTTAATGAATCTGCGATAATACCTAGCTATCCAAGAAAACTCTTTATCTTAGTCAATGTCCTGGTCTCTTCCAATTATACACAGCTTTAATCTTAGTTGGATCTACAGACAAATCTTTCTCTAAGACTACATGACCAAGAAACTTCACTTTCTTCTTTCAGAAATGACACTTTGAAAACATCGCCTTCAACTGGTGTTGCCTCAATGTCTCAAGCACCACTCTAAGATGAATATCATGCTCCCTTTCATCCTAGAGTATATCAAAATATCATCTATAAATTCCGACACGAACCTATTTAAGTGCCCTCATAAAATTCACTTCATCAAATCTACAAAGAATGTTGGCGCATTAGTTAGCCCGAACGACATTACTAACCGTTTGTACGATCCATATCTTGTTTTAAATGCTATCAAAGGAATAATATCCTCTGTTACTCTAAGCTGATGGAAACCTACTGCTAAATCCAACTGAGAAAATAACTTAGCTCCACTCAAATGATCAAGAAAATCATCAATTCTAGGCAACAGATATCGATTCTTTATCGCCATCTCATTCAACTTACGATAATTGATACATAACCACAACCATCTGTCTGTCTTCTTAGCAAACATTGTGGTGCTCCCCAAGGAGAACTACTTGGCCTAATAAATTCTTACCTTCCAAGTCCACCAACTGCACATTTAACTCCCTCATCTAGGTAGGTGTCATCCTGCTTGGCAGTCTACTCACTGGTTCTTCTCCAGGTACTAAATCTATCTGAAATTCGGTGGCTCATTTCGATGGCAATCCTTCTAGGGGTTCAAAAACATCCACGGATTCTCTAACCACAAAAACTCAATATAACTCGTCTTCTACCTCCACAACACCCAACAAAGCATTCACCTCAAAACTAGGGTTTCCTATGGTATATACAATCCGATCACTACAGTTGGGATGTCTAAGCGATATTTTCCTATCATGGCAAAATATCCTAGCATCGTACTTACTTAACCAATCCATACCCTAAATAATTTCGAACCCTACGAAATCAAATACATGCATGCTTCAAACAAACATATGACCTAACAAATCAAACTCTATGTGGTCACACTTCATCCCAAGTGTCGCATACCCTCCTATTGGATTTGTAACCCGTAAGGAAGTAATTACATATGCGGGTTCTAGGTTAAGCTTATCTACCAAACAACAAGATATAAAATAATGCGATGCATCGGTATCAAACCGAATGCTAACTGACATACCATGAATCAGAAGCGTACCTCCCAACACAACTTTTCCTTTTTCCTCTGTTGTTGGCCTTAAGGTAACTGGCTCCAATGCAAACACCCTGCCCTTCCCATCCTTAGTAGGCTCCTTGCATTGATTCTTGTAATGTCCAATTTGATCGCAGTTGAAACACCTCACCTCTTTCTTCTCTGCAGCTTTCTTTCCTTTGCCTGTCCAGCACTCTTGGGCATAATGTCCCTTCTTGTCACAGTTGTAACAGACCACTTTTGCCTTTCCCTTCTTAACAGCTCCACCCTTCCGAGCTCCTTTTTTGTGGAAAAACTTTCTTTTCTGACTTTGCCTCACCTGCACTTCCTTTTCGTCAAGCATCTCCTCATTCCTTAAAGCCATTTCAACCATAACATCAGAAGGGTCTCTAATATGCGGTAATGTAGCCTTTGCCAACTCAGGCTTCAAATCTTAAAGAACTTCTCGTTCCTCTTAATCACAGTGTCCACCATCGCATAACCATACCTTGCCAACTCCTCAAACCTTGTAGCATACACCAACAAAGCCATCTCTCCCTGCTCCAACTCAGAAAACTTTCTGAGCAAGGTAGACTTTGCCATCACAGACATGAACCACCCCTCGAACCTCCGTTTAAACTCAGCCCATGTCATGGTCTCCTCATTAACTCAAACTTTAATGTTATTCCACAAGTACAACACTACTTCCTGAAGCGGTTTAGAAGCAAGCCTTCTTTTCTGCTCGTCATTGAGCCCTAAATCTGCAAAGATCCTCTCACAATGCAGCAACAAGTTTTCTACTTCAATATCATCTTCAGTTCCGATGAATGGCTTTCCTCCCAGCCTAGCATAGTCTCTACTTAATATAGCATAATTTTTGACCACCGGGGCTTCCTGATTCCCTACTTCAGCATTTCCTCCAACTACTCCGGAAGCAACACTCGCCTGCATCATGCTGACAAAGAATTGACATTGCTCCTATGTCAACTTGCGGGACTCCAGCACCCACATACTCAGCTTATGTCTGACCTTGGTTCCTTTTCGTATTTGGTCTAACATTTCCATTTGTAGCGGTGCTTCCCCCTCCAAAGTTAACACTTCCACTTCTAGCATCCATATTTGTATTCAAGCCTCGTGAGAAATAGAAGAATAGTCTAAGAGAGATAGGAGAATAGAGATATAGCGTACACTTATATACAACAAATACAAGTACGTTACTATAGCGTTATCCCATACCCCGATCTTATCTCTAATTGCTTAGGATTATGTTCTCAAAAACCATTTTTTAGTTAAAGTTTTTAATAAATTGTGCTCTGATACCATGTTATAACATCTCCTATCTGGAGACCCAAAACTAAGCGCTACAAATGCTACAGTCATCCATAGTATTAACTTCCGATGACAAAATACAGTAATGTTAATGGTATCCATAATATCAGAAGCACTTGAATATGAAATAAAAAATCATCACAGATTAAAACATTTTTCTGATTACATTTCAAAATGACATTTCATATCTACGTTATATAATTCCAAATGTTTCGACCAAGTATAATTATTACAACATTCGCTAAGAGTGACATATGAAGATGCCCCTTGGATGACCAGAGTACTAAGTTGTCATAACTGATTTAATAAAACACAGCGGAATAAGGAAACAGAACAACTCCAAAATAGCTAACTTTAGCCTCCTTCTCATCTCCTAAATCTTTATTCGTCTACCTACTAAAAACCTGTAAAACCTCAACCCTCGGCCCACTTAAATCAATTTTGAGCACCCGAGAGTTTAAGGGGAAAACATAAACTTCGAGTCGGATATAGAGCTTAGTGTGAATAATATTACACATCTCAGTTATATGATATTAAGTGAGACCACGCTGCTTAGTGAGACGGGTTTCCCCTCACTAATATCCTTTTAAAACATATCTTTTGCAAATCTTAATCTCGCAACCAAAACTGGTTAAAACAATAATGTCATTTTCATGAAAGCATGTAAACCAGGTAACAAATGGACTATTTGTCCGAATAATATAGTTTTTTGGCTAACTACTAACCTTTGGCTAACTCGGGCCTACTAGACAAAGTAAACAAATGATCTAACTTCTATTAGATACTCCTCTTCTGGACGGTCTGTACCTAACTTAATTCTTCTAGGGTCAACTGATACTAATGGTTTTGTGAGCCCACCAATAACCTATCTCTGTACATATATATTCCTTCCTATGTGTAACATCATTTTTGTCTTACCTATGAAAAAGCCATACATACTGGAATTTTGGACTAATTTAGCTAGGGGCTAATAGCCAGTGTAAAAAGCACGACCCTATACCAGTCTCATCTTGTATTATAATATCTGGGTCATTTTACTGAGGGTAAACTACCCATAAATTTTCCTTGAAAACCATTTCTTTCAAATTGATTTAATCCTTTAAATCATACGTTAAACAAGGAAAATATACTCTATGATTTACTCAAATCACCTTGCCATGTTATATACTTTACAATAAAACTTTGTTGATGAAAACATTTGACCTTTGAAAGTACCCCTTTCGAATCCATTGAAAGTACCCCTTTTGATACAAGTAAAACCATAGGCCGAAGGCCAAAACATTCCTTTTCGTAACCCTTCATAATAATCCCTTCGAAACCATTAAAAAACATCACCTTCGAAAGCTTTAAAACCTTAGACATCCTATATTTAAAATGCTTAACATTGCCTTTCGAAACCATTAGAAACCTTCCTTTTAAACCTTTCAAAATCATTGGGGAACCACTCCTTCGAAACCTTCATTTGGACCTTTCGCAAGCATTAAAGTCCTTTATAAACGTCAAACATTTCGAAAGCATTTGGGTTCAAGCAAAACATGGGGAACCCTTTCAAAATCATATAAAAACCTTTCCTTTCGAAACCTTTGGGTTCTACCATCAATAGAACAATAGGGTCATAAAACAACTAAGTCGAAAGCACTCTTTCGAAAATAATTCCAACGTAAAGAAGTGATGATGTTGAAACCAATCATTCGAAAGCATTGGAGAAGTGCAAGGTTTTAAAGACAAAGTATCCTTTCGAAACCATTAGTTTCGAAAGGTAGAAAGCGGCAGCAAGGGGTTCGAACCCTTTCGAAAGCATTTACTTAAACAAAAGGTGCAACCTCATTCGAAACCATTCCTTAAATCAATTTGACCCAATCGGAAGCCAACCAAGTTGAAAGCGTTCCTTTCGAAAGCAAAACAAGTGCATTCCATTTGAAAGCAAAATAGTGCTTCGACCCCATCAGAACCCCTTGTTTAAACCCAATAACTTCCACATATATCCAATTCACTATGTACCAAATCATAGATACTATGTGCATTGGTTTCGACAGTGATGGAGGCGGAAGTACCCAGTCGAAACCTAGGTGCCGAAAGTGGTGAACATGTAAAAAGCATGTAAAATATGATTTTTAGTTTTTTAAAGTAATCTTTTCAACTAACCCGCCTTGTTAAAATATTATTGGTGGCTAATTTTCTTTTCTAAAAGTACTGCTGAAATTTCAGAAATAACTAGTTAAAGTATTTACAAAATACTCCTGCTTCTTTTACAAATATATAAAACATTTAACTCCCTTACCTTAAATAATTTTATATATTCATTAAAACACTTAGGAAAATTCTACAAAAATTCCTATAAATCATTTTTCATATGTTTTCTAACATATACAAATTTCAGACTCGAAACCTATATAATTTAGCCGTAAATTATTTTAAACCCAAATATCCATTTTTATCACTAGAAAATTATTATAAAATCCACATTAATTCATAAAATTATGAAAATTGAAACCCATCTATAAATTATCGTTTTCGATCTAAGTCTAAAATCACAAGGCATTTGGATGTTATTAATAAGGTTATCACATTAAAACATATCATTAAATCCATATGGAATATCAAAAATCATAAACAAGCATGTATGTTTATTTCTAATAATAAAAATGTGGAAAAACCTTGCAAAATAAATTTGGATTTAACCTAAAACCGAAAAAAGTAGAAAATATGAGATGTAGGCATTATTCACCTTAGCTTTGAGGTTAAGGAGTTGAGATTTGAGAATTGATTAGTGTTGATTTAGCTTCTTCCTTTAGCTTATCTTCCTCTTGTTCTTGCTTAATGGTGGTCGGCATCTATTTTTTTTAATTTTGATAATGAATGTACAGAATGAACACGGCTTAAGGGTTTAGGGTATTAGAATGTGTCTTTTCATATTTTGCTCCTTTTCTAACTTCCCTTATCCATTTCATTCTAATCGTTTAGTTTACTTATTAATAAGGCACGGCTACCCCTTAGTTTACACAAATCTCAATCCCCTAATTATTACATTATTTTCTTTTATTTTAACTAATTAAATATCCTAAATAAGGTCACTCAAAAGTAGGGTCGTTACAAAATCTTAGGTTGGTATTTCCTCACATGCTTTTTTGTTATCCTACTCGCATAAGCGATAATTTTACCTTACTGCATTTATATCGCCCCAAGCCTAGTACCTCATGCATCTGTAAATACTATTAACTCTATATTCCCATCCAAAATGACTAACAATGCTATTGACATCAATTTCTCTTTCAGACTATTGAATGCATGCTTACTAGAACATCCTTTGAAAAATCTTAATTCTTCTTTATCAAATGAGTAAATAGCGTGTCCACTATAGAGAAGTCTTTTATGATTCTTTTATAACAACCTATTAATCCAAGAAAACTTCTCACATCCACCACCTTCTTCCACCTTTCCTAATCTTGGACTACTATTATTTTAGAAGCATCAATAGCTATGCTATGCTGAGAAATAACATAACCTAAGAATCTCACTTACCTCCTCAAAAAGTGACACTTCAAATACTTTGCTTTAAGCCAATGTTATCTCAAACTCTCAACCACCACTCTTAAATGCATTTTGTGTTCTTCTTCTGTCCATAAATAGACAAGAATATCATTAACGAACACAAGTACCAATTCGTTTAGACGATCTTTGAAAAATAATTAATATGATCAACTAAGTATGTTGGTGCATTGGTTAGCTCAAATGGCATAACCAACTACTCAAAAAAATCCCAATGGTGTATGAAATGCAGTAATCGGCATGTTATTCCTTGCCACTCTCTGTTTGTGAAAATTCATCGTCAAATATAACTAAGAAAACACCTATGTAGCATTAAGCTGATCAAATAACCAACTTATACAAGAAGAGGATGCTTGTTCTTTCTCGTAACTTTATTCAGCTCACGATATAAACAAATTCTTAAGGAGCCATCTGCCTTAGTGTCACATACTACAGGCGCTCCCCATCAGAAATACTCCTTTGAATAAACCCCTTCCTTATTAAATCATTCACTTACACTTCCAGTTATCATTGTTCTTTGGGTGCCATCTATCTCAAAGGTAATATAATAGGTCTATCATCTTTTATTAAATTGATTGGGGATCGACCTCTCCATGTGGTGGTAATCTTGTAACTTTATCAAATGCAACATGATACTCTCTCACTATAGGAACCGATGACAACTAATCGTACGAGATATCAAGTGAGTACAAAAGGATAACCATCACTACATCCTTTGGTATGCAGCTCAACTCTACCTTATGTCATTGTCTGTCCCTGTTGTCACAAGTAATCTTTGACAATCAACCACTACTCCGTACCTCTGAAGCAATCTATTCCAAAAATAATACTAGACCTGGCAAAATGACGTATAGAAAAATCACAAGCAAACATGCATTCGTGACTCGATAGAACAACATCACAGTAAACCATACTCAAACTAGCCAAAGCTCACGTAGGATTCGACACTTTGAAGGCTCTTTCTACTAGGTTAGGTGCCAATCCTAGTCTATCTATATGTGACTATATATAAACAAATGTAATTTCCCGTACCAAACAAAACGTGAATAGGTTTATCATAAATGGAAAGTGTACCTTGAAATAGGTTGCCCTTCCTTTTTTCCTTTGCTGATGGAGCACTCGACGAAGTAGAGACATAATTCAAAGCATATGCCTTTACAACCTGCTTATCTTTTGGTTACACTGAACAACCCCTCTTTATGTGTCCAAGTTTGCTGCAACCGAAGCATCCCATTTTCTCACTTTTGCAATTATTGTTGATATGGAATTTCTCTCCATAGTTACAGCAAGTAGGCTCCCATGTCGTTCTTTTGACCATCCCTGCCATGGAATTGCTTCTTAGTTTTGTGTTCCATGTATGCTTCCTCTGTCCAGCACTGCCTCCTTGCAGTTTAGCTTCTTCTTTAGGAACAAAATGATCTTTGGCTTTAGATACAAGCCTTTATGGCTCAAAGACTCCTCTACCATCTTCTTAATTCTTTCACCAATATGCTTCTCTCTCTCCAAGGTAATCATTCATGAAGACGATGAACTTCTAGTTCTTCTTTAAAGAAGTGTCGATAAACGACATCCCCTACTTTGACAATATGTCGAGTTCAGTAATATACTCGGATGTAGGCTATCATCCTGCTTCAAATCAGCAAACATTCTAAATAGATTCAACTTTTGAGCAATTGGAATAAACTTTTCTTTGCAGCAAGCTTTATAGTGACCATAAGTGCACTTGTCCTCAAGAGTCGCCACTTTAATAATACTCCACTGACCCATCACTCTACCCTAAAGTTGGTGCAAGCCTACCTTCTTCTTAGATCATTTTCCAACACCAAGTAATTAAAGATTCACTCAGAAGTATCAAGCCAATCCAACATTTCCATAGCAGACTCCAATCCCATAAATACTTTTCAAGACTTACTATATGCGCTTGCACTAGAGCATCGCCATCCACTGGACCAGAAGCTCCTATACGGAAATTTTGGATCATGTTCATTATCATCTATGTGAACATCAACTGTATGTTGGGGTTAGTAGCTGCCTCAGTACCCGCTTCAGTGTCGACTCCATATACAAAGTACCTTGTTGTGATCCTTGTATGCTGACTCATTCTTATAAGCTATAACAAGAATGATGAGTCTGTTATAAAGGAAAACTGTATAAGTAGTAATCATGTATCCAATGTAATTATTTACACACGAACACTTTTGAAAATCAAAATACAACAAGTACACTCTCTCATATATCACTTCGATCTGTTCTGAGCCGATATCTCCTACTTCATCTCTAACATATGCTCTACAAAGTTAGGTGTTTAATCAACCCTAGCTTGGATACTACATGTTGCGACCTCCCTCCTCCTCTAGTACCTTAATATGAGACCATAAGTGTGTTGCTATAGTACTCGAAAGGGAAGCTATCAATGTAAATAGTATGATTGATAAATGAAGAAACTTTAGTATATTTCACAAGGCATAGATAAAATATAATAACAAATAAATATAAAATAGCGAGGCGGTAGAAAAATCAAATGAACCAGATATAAAACATCATACCAAAGTGCGGCAGGTTCATCAGATTATACAAAGTAGAAATAATAGACTTTACACATCTCGGAACTCCAAATTAAACCCTAAAATTTTCTCTAAATATAATAAGTGAAACATAGCTCCATATAGCACTGCATAGCAGAATATAACCAAAGGTGGTTTCGAATATATATGTATATATGAAAGCACCAGTCTTTTGCTTTTCCTTTACACAACTCTATGCACTATCTTATACCCATCTCGTAAAATAATGATTTAAGCGTACCCAAGATGATAATAAGAAATGAAAATAACCTCGAGTCAGACTAAAGTCTGGTATGAGGGATCTATAACATTAAAAAAGATACTAGGAACATTTGGTATGAAGAATCATATTTAACCTGTCCCGTAGCTAATAAATTAGCACATAAATACAATATATAATGATCTATTATCATCATCATGTGGGTGTACTACTTCTCTAAGTATGATATAAGGTGTCTAGGTATGCAATTCAATAATACTTACATCATGTAATAATATAAGAAACATAGAAACCATCAAACAGTCTCGTAACTCTTACTCAAGTACTGTTGGATATATGATAACTCATATGATGATCAGTGACTACTCAATAATGTGGCTACACTATGTTTAAATCCATCCCTACTTAAGAGGCCAGGAATGAGACATAAATAAACCGTCCAAAGACATATATACATAGACCATAATTGTGAGCATCATTACCCACTCCTGCGTTACGAGCACACATCGTAACCTTTAATTATCAACCGATTCTTTTGCACTCATACCAATAGTAGAACACCCTCTTGTTCCATTTTATAAGTTTACTACGTATTGAATTTTCCTGCTCAGATGATCCTTAGATGTTATAATCACTTCATCTTTGAAGTGCTTGAAAAACCTCCATAACACTTAAACAACATCATTTGGTTGCATTTCCAAAGTCATATCATGCTTTGCCTGCATTCACCCCACATTCACCTTACATTTTCCACCATTAGGCAGGGGCTAGTACTGACTTGTACATGTGCTCAACCTTTTCCACATAAGCTTCGCTATCCATTTCCCAACTTACTTCGATCCTTCCTGGTGAAAAACTCCACTTTACTTTTTGTTGGTATGGATCTATATTCTTTACACCTTAGTCATTTTTCCACTTTTTGAAACTTTTTACCTTCAACACTTAAGCTACTTTGAGTCTGCCTATGCCACATAGCCAAAAAAATTTGAGTTCCCCTCACCTTCATTGCCTCGAGCCTTCCTCATGCATCTCGACCAAACATACGGGTAAGTACCGACCCATATAGGTTATTTTTGTGCCTATCCATTTAACTTAGTTAAATCTTGGCTGAATTTTCACTTGCCAATTATGCACCGATCCAACTCTATTTTAACTCTTTGATATGCATGTGACTCCTTTACAACAAACCAACTCTAAGCACTCTTAAGTTGATCCGTCGAAGTATGTCCTACTACCATGGATCCTCCATCCTTTGTGTAATTAAATCAAAGAGCTTTACACTTTCTTCTCTTTTTTCATGAAGGTCCTCTCCCATAGGACAGATAAACCTCCAATTTGCTTCAGTAAGCATTTCGACCATTCAAACATGCGAACACAACATTCAAATAAGCAAACATAAAAGCGGATCCAAAACACATTTTAAAGATATATAAACATAAATAGAGGCTTCGATATGTTAAATTACAAACCACCACTGTATAATTGAAGGCTATCACTCAAACTAACGTAAATCCAAGATTGAACAACAAAGATCTAAATCACTAAGCCCAAAATGCTAATTTGACAATCTTTAGTCGATCACCTTGCTAATTTATCCTTAATTACTTGATTTAACTATATTTGGTATAGTTAAAGAAGGATTTGATTGGAGGTATGTTTAATGGAGAATTATGTATTTTTACGAAGATAAATAATTTTTTACGGGCTTCAGCTAATTGCTACTAAAATCTTCCTAAAAACTGTCTAACTTAAACCTGTGATATCTTCTAAACTACTTAGTCAAAAACCTATTATGGCTATCTATGGAAAGATAAACTATTATATCTTTCATTTGGAATAAATATCGGACTCTAAATCAGCATCAATCAAAAATTATAAACATTACAAGATTTCAAGGTTAAAACTGTCTGTGACTAGTTCCAAAGGCCAAAAATGTCAAAATACAATCCTATCCAATGTTTTTGTCCAATATAAGGTCATTTAGTGGTGAAAATAATATTTTTATGATCCCCTAAAAGGAAAAAATGTGGCTCATTACAACGAGCATGAATGCAATGTTAACAAAAATAATGGAATAAGTTATTGAAAGCATGGGATTAAAGTGCTAACGAAGACATGGAAATGGGATAGCAAAAATGTAGTATTCAAGTTAGAAAAAGGATGCATTGGAAGTTAACAAAAATATGAGAGGATAGTATTAAAAGAAGTATGAAAATAAGCTCTCATGAACATGATTTCTACTATATACCTTATTCTCCCATTTCTACCACACCATCAAAAAGAATGACATTTTACAACTTTTTTTGAAATTATTTTAAACTATCATGTAACACCATATTAATCAGCCACGTTGTCTCCTACTAAAAAATCTCAACCATGCAAATCGTTATTTATTCAAAATCCAAGAGAAAACGTTAGAAGCATAAGGTAAAGACACGTGTCAAGCATCCAACAATCTAGAGGTATTGTAAACATGTGTCTACTCCATATAAGAAGAAGCCTTCAGATTAAATTTTATTCTTCTTTAATCTTGTTTATAGTTTCAAAAGAATTGTAAAAGCTTAATTTTAGGCGTTAATGACCGTATATGTCCACTAACCAATTAAAGAAAATTTGCATGTATGACATGATGTCTCGTCTGTAACAACTAGTATTTTCAACACTTAGTAATAAAGATAGTAGATCATTATAATTGAACTAAACGACCTAGCTAGCCTAATGGCTTAAAGTTGGATTTTTAAAGATGAGTGAATTAGGACTTGGATCTTATTCTATTGTATTTGCATTGTCGTTCACTTATGAATGTGTCGAAAGATTAAGAAATGATGTTGTCAAATATGATATGTTGATATGTTGATTTGTTTCGATTGTTGTTTGCATTCAAAATGATATAATAAGTAGAGAATGAGTTATGATATTTAGTAAAATACATTATTGGATGAATACAGAAGATTCAAATGATTTTGAATAGTTAAACTCCAACAATTGTAGTTATTCATCAAGTAAGAAGCTATACTCATTTAGACGATGAGAATCTGAGTAGTCAAATAATAATGTGGAGCATCTCAGCGACACGAACAAAATATTAAAGACAAGATATGGTAAAGATGAATGAAAAATTGGTGAAATGTATTTCCACTAAGGAAATTATTTCATTAAAATTCAATCTCGGTTGCATCAAGTATTCAGATGTTTGAATCCAAAATTTAAACATCCAAATTTCAAGAAAATTTATCTCACATTATTTTAGTGTTAATTAAGGAGATATAGAAGTTTGTATTTCCTGAACAGATGTATGAAGTCAAGGCAAGGCATTTGAATTCTTATTTTCAAACATCTGAATCGTTATGTAGGGAAAATTGTGAAATGTGTTATGAAATGGTGATTTTGGGTGTTTAGGTTTGTTTTATGATTTTCATTATGCTCAAAAGGTCCAAAGTGACTAAGTAGTAATATGATGAGTTCAGCACTTATAAACTAAATCTCAGGAAATGTGTTATGGATATAAAGCAATATACAAACTATGATGATGGTATGATATGCAAATCATATGGTAGTTTTATAGAGTCATCCAATGGCTTCGAGACAAGACAACTATGGTATTACTATATATGATTCCATGTGATATTGTATATACCAAGTAAGTTTTTCTCCCTTTGTTATAGCCTTAGGATTTGATCATTATAGGTAATTTGCAAAATACGGTATGCTTGCATGATTACTTATGTTAGGTGGCATCAATTCAGAGATACAAGATGCTCTATCTTGGAAGCAAGGAAATATTCCGAAGGATACTTTCTAACAAGATTATTAGCTTTGAATAAATAGCCCTATTTCCTATTGATAAACTAACGGTAAAGGTTAGGCACCTATATATTGATTTAGGCTCGATAGCTGGTTTTGGCATTACCCGAAGATCCAAGACCCACTAACCTATTGTGTGACAGTTAAATCACGTTTGGTTTCCATGGTGATTAGTAGTATGCAGACTTATCATGTACTACGTAGCACTATAGTAGAAATGTGCAAACTTATTAGATGTAGATGAATATGCAGCTTGAAGTATATTTCATTGCATCATGTTATAAAATTGGTAATATACTTGGTATATTAATGAATTAGTAATCATATAGATTAGTGATATTTCACTTTCACTAGACTTTATGTCTGACCCACTCTTTTTTGTTTGTTTCTATTATCTATTCTTTGGATATGTTTACTTAGAGAAGGAGATTCTACTAGTTGCAGGTGAGTTGTAAAGCTATAACTATTACTGCTGTAATTGTAAATTACTTTTGAGTAAATATGTTAGACTATTCATTTTTAGACTTGTTGTATATAAGATTTGATGAACCATTTGCGCGATGCATTAAGATATCGAATCTTGTCTCTTTGATATGATGTGCACTTATTCTATTACACATGTATATTGATATTAAATTTATTTCTTACGCTGTGAGATTTAGTATGTGTGCATGTGTGTGATAGATATGCTATTTGTTTCGTTTGAACTAAATAATGAATCATCATTCGTGATAATTATAGAATCTTTTTCTACAAGTCTTACCATTTGAGAAACGACATAAGTGACAACACTAGCACTCCAGATACTCAAATACCAGCATGGTTCTCGAGATATATAAAAGCTACAGTGCATGGTACACCACTACCAGTGGGAGTCCTACTTGTATCGATAGCAGTTGGAGTGATGCAAATCCCTTCACCTCCCCCACCGCCCATTCTTGACTTTCCTAAGCTCTATAGAGATTACCTTAGTTTGAGAGGCAAGCCGTATATACAAATTGTGACGACCCGCAAATCCATACCATTTGAATTGACAATAATCCACACATATCCGACCTAAAAAGCACTGATTGACGGAAAGTCAAGAGAAAGAAAAGAAGAAAGAAGAAGAGAAGATAGAACAAAATAGAAAAATACAGAATCTCACATTGCAGTGGAAAACATATAATACCATATCAATGATCTTTACAAAATAGAAATTGTATATACATATATCAATCAGAGTTCAGCAATCAATCAATAATTATCAGCTTGAATAGTTATAATAACATGTCCTCACGATTGCTGATAATATAAAACAACAACAATAAGAACAACGGACAATTAAGCAAAACATATGTACGTGTATACGAGAATGAAGATCTCCAGCTCTTCTGCTGAAGCTCTAAAAGCACCAAATCTGAACCTGTAAATATACCCGGTCCAACCCGAGCATTGAAAGGGAAAAGCTCCCGGATCAGTCTGGTAAACTAGCATGAGAAACACACTCAACTGAATTTATTAAATTACCAAAAATTTTCCTTTATCAAGACACGTCCACACATAACACGGACATGTTTTTACCTTACGATAACTGAAACATTTCTTTCATATCAAATTCTCTTATATTATACTAGTGTATAATATATAAGAATAGTATTAATCATAGTCGAAATGGTTATCCATATAGCATTTCGAGGCTATTCACTACACCTTTACAAACAAAATCATAGCTCGTAGCGGGGGTTGGATTTCCATACAAATGACTAGGTGAAGGGACAACCTTCCGAAGGGGTACACCTCTAGATGAATGTCCCATGGCAAGAACATCTGCCCTCTACTAATACAAGACTGGCCCACCTCTATAACTAGATGGTATTGAATATGTCATCCTCCGGTCATTACCGACCATTACCAAGGCCCCTCTAGGCATACAAACCACAATAATAAGATACACGACTCGTAGCAAGTAAAGATATATCTAGAAGAGGATGATCATATCCTACTTGGGAATAATGCACTTAGCCCTGCTGCATCTAACCCTATTTTGGTCATTTCCGGTTGATGAGGCTAGAGGTAACAATTACCTTTCACAATCACATATCACATCACTTAGAATGCCACACGGCCATTTCCATTGACTACTAATTTCATTCCACAAAAATACAACTTGTAAGCTCGTACGCCTTAAAGACGGTGTTAAGCTAAGAGAAGTTGTCTTCTCTGCCACCACTGATGTACGTTTGTAAAAATGAATGTACGTAATCTTTAGAAATGCAATGTCAGACAAACATCCATACAAGTTGTCTAGGAACAAGACAAACCGAAGGTATTATCCTACCACATCCTGTTGGGAAATCCCTAGGATTATAGCGAATAGTCCTTGCATTGGATATTTCATAATGAAGAGAATACCGCTACTGGATGTATATTGGGATTTTAACCCCAAACGAACAACAAGCAGTCCCCTGCTATGAAACTTCGAAAATATCAATATCATCCTAACCTGCACAAATCGAACACATATATGTTGGTCCGAAGTGGTTTTTAGATAAATCTGATTCCGTTCTCTTCGCACCAACAACGCAAAAGCGTTTCTCAACCTCACACAGAAACTAAGTCTCATAGACTTATCACGTCACCAACTTTTAACTTGCTATCCTTCGGGCCAAGAAGGAAGCTCGATAGATTAGAGTAACACTCCACACCATACGAATCAACATCCTCAACACAAATGATAATCAAACCCACATAGAAGGCTACGTACTAAGTGTACGACTAAATAGTTCCCATATCAAGTCGAGGAACTAAAATGGCCAATTTTGATAGTCGGTTATTTAACTATCAAAGCAAACAACAAATATTCAGCACCGTATATAGTCTTTAGGCCTTTTTAATTAATCTTTTATCAATTAATTCACTTGCCAAATATGCAATTCAAATTATCTTTAAAAAGATATAATCTCAAACCATTTCAACATTGGAAAACATTTCCATATTCTTATTTAATAATAAGTAATTCACATATCAATTATTCTCAACACTTGGAAAATATTTCATATACTTAAATCACGATTAAGTATATATTTTATTCTTTAAGGAAAACGTTCTTATTAAACACATTTATTTAGGTCAAAACGAATGTTGCGTAAAACATCGTTACGACAACCTAAAATCATCATTATAGGGATTTGAAAATAAGATAGATATATAAATCCCAATAATATAAAAAAACATTTCCTTTCGAAAATCATTTACTATAACAACAGTGTTATAGTCCATCATTTCCTTGTTTCTCGAAAACGTCTATTTTAATAGTGAATGCTGAAATCTATGGTCTCGATACTCAACACATTTTAAAACATCTTTAAAACCATTTAAATCCATTTACAATATTACTTTCCAAAACATTTTCATTTTAATTAATATATTATTCACTGTCCAAAATTGTGAATATAAATTGCATACCAAATTCCATGTTTTACACATTTTTTAAAAGTAATCCACCGCCCAAAATCGTGGATATATCTCTTTTTGAAATTTATTATTTCTACATATTTATTAAAGTATAATTCCCTATCAAAAATCGCGAATATATTTCCTTTAATAAAATTCTATACCTAAATTATCAAATTCAATTGATTTTGGATTTATAAAACAATGTTTATACACTCACATTTTATATTTTTATAAAAACTTCAATTTATAAATCTTCTTTATTAACCAATTCCATTTATATCATTTATATGCCAAAAATCCAATTATAAGTTACTTTCTGATAATCTCTTAATTTCCAAATTCATTCTTTTTATAACTTCACAAATTATAAATCCTATTGCTTATAAGATCCATTTATAACTCATTTTAACACTTATAAAAACTCATTTATAATTCCATTATTCCAATTTATAAAAATTCAATTTTATAAATCTTATTTATAAATCGTTTATAATAAATTCAAAAATCACCATTTAAACCATTCAAAACCTCTTCAAAATACTTTTAATTTGAACTCACCGCTTAAATATTTTTAAATTACCAAAATAGGCCCAATGCTGCAACAACACTAAATACATCAATCATGTCATCCAAACACCATATATCACATGATAACATCATATATCACAATATCTGTAAATAAATCAATACTGGTGAGGAATCCAGTTGCATCCCTCTAACCTATCACCTACAACAAATATACATATTAGAAATATATGTACAATGTCCGCTTCGAGGCCGACGCACGTACAAAGGGTCATCCGCTCATACATGGTCATCTACTCCACTAGGCAGGTATATATATCCAAATAACAATCAATATATCATATATCATCCAAACAATCATTAATCGTCATAAAATAAATTATTTCTCACTCATATAAAAATATAATTGAGTCAGAAAGAATGAGTTATACTCATATTGCTTGTAGTCGTCGCTATAACTATTTATTCTGATTAAAATTAAACAAGCGTTTAATTTCAACCAAAATTTTCAATAGCTCAAATAAATTCCAATCTATATCCATAATGTAATGCTCATCAATACGAACCCAACGCAAGTCGTTTCGTGCGAAACGGACCTTGTATGAAAAAGTTACAGCGTTTTAAAGTTTATACGATTTATATTATATATATATGTATGTATGTATCCGTGTGTCTGTGTGTATGTGTATAAATTTCAAATTTTGATTATTTTATAAAACCTAAAATCAATCAGGGTCACATGATTTCGAACGAGCGGATCACAGCTATGACTAGCATCTTCTTCCCTCCAGGTTTCCATACGAACGAAAATAAACCCATAGCCGCCAATATACATTGAATTTTGGAGCCCTCCTCATTGCCTTTGAAGTCGATCGTCCAATGCCACGACGTAGCACATCATCGACACTACCCACGGCTTGAATCTAGTTGAACACGGCTGCCCCTATTGCATGCGATTTGCTGATGGACGACGCAGCTTTGAGCATGATTTGTCATTGATCCATCACGTGAAACCCCATCTTGACCGTTGATCTTGTAGCACTCGTCGAGCCTAATGTTTTTCATTAGGAAGTTTTCAATAATAGTGGATGGACCGTAAGATATTTGGAGAAGAAGAGGATGAGTTTATGGCCATTGAAATGATGGTGGCATCAAGCCCTAGGGAAGTTAGGGTTTTGCAAAATAGAATAAACAACGTCATTTTATAGAAAATTTTACGACACTATTCACCCGAAAATTTTCAGAACGTGAAATTAAACTTGCCACCTGGCCTTTTTTATGTTTTACCCCCATTTTGAATGCAATGGAATATATATTCGGAGCCAATTCAATCGTATTTGAATGATAGGTCTTCGAATCGAATTATTTAAATTTAAAATTCACTTAAACCGGCGTTTTAGCTTGCCCCGAACAAACCGTAAATCTAATTGACACGAAATTTGAAATCTTACAATAATATAACATTACGGATCTAATGAAAATGTTTTCGTCGAAATCTGAGACTGTATAAAAAATGGCTATTTTTACTCGTTAATTAAATATTAAATATTCAATTTCTACAATTTAACTTTTAATTCAATTTTAAAAGTTCTGTAACATCATTCTAATTCAAATAGAATTTAATTCAATTTTATAAATCATTTACATTCACATTAAATCCAATTTTCAATTATTTACGCAGTTTCAAATATTAAATTAACGACTTAATTATCCGTTAAATCACTATATCCCAAATATAATTTATTCAGCTTATAAAATTAACTTTTGAATATTTAAAATCAATTAAATATTCGAATGTATAACGATAGAAATTATGGGTTGTTACATTCTCCCCTACTTAAAAGAATTTCATTCTCAAAATTACAAAGTAAGAAAAAGTCACAAAATCCATTAACTTTTCAAAACAAATTGTTCAGTTTAGATTATCAAATTCACTTAACCTTTTTAATTATTCGAAAATCCATTCATTAAACTTCTTAAAAAAACTTAACTAATTTTTGAAATATCAACTATTATCGTTTCAAATTATAACTCAAAATCAAAATTTTGATTATCAAAAAATTTCCAAATTTTTCAAAAAATTTCTAACGCCTTAGATTTTCAAATTTTTTTGCCAACGCCTCCTTTCCGCGGTTCGATCATAGTAGGATCACAACATATATATATGTATATATCACAAATATACATCTCATCTTCGAGGATGAGACATCCCATAGGGAAAAAAGTGTAAAAGTACGATATGTAATCCAAGGTATGTACCTATATATTATTAGCGAGCATATACGGCTAATATAGTGCGAAACCGAGATCCAAATGCGAAGCACACGCCATACGCACCTAATAAACACTCTACAAACAATGAAAAACACATGTATATAGAAAGTAAAATCAATATACAATATATACCAATACAACAACTATATATGCCAATATAGCAAATGCAACAAAAGCAACAAATCAAACCACCAAACAACTATCATCCAACTAACATCCAACAACTCCATAACCAAATCAATATACATTCATTTCTTATTAATATTCATTGAATTAATTTTCAATTTTATTCACATTTGATTTATTAACATTGGATTTCTAACATTCATTTATCTGTATTAAATTAGTTCACATTCACTAATTTACATTCAAGTTAGTTCACTTCCAATTCAAATCAAATAAAATTCAATTCTGTTTAAATTCACTTCACTTCCAATTTTAATTCAATTATGTAGCTTTCAATTTCGTTAATTCAATTTCATATGAATTTCAATTCAATCAATTAACATTCATCTAACAACCAATATATATCCAACATAACCAATTTTTTTAATTTACTTCATTTACATTCAATTTGGTTTACATATTTAATTTCAATTGGTTTAAAATTAAATTATTCAATTTAGATTGAATTCTAGTATTCACTATATTCATATTTTTTTATACAATTCTTCCAACATTATTATTAATTCACAACTTCTTAACAACAACAATTTTAATGCTAATTCATTTTACCACTAAATTTGAATTTCATTTATATAACTCAAGTTCACATTCATTTAATTCACTTTAATAATTTATTTCGATACCAAAATCAACTTCATTCACCATTACTTAAGTTATATTTCATTTCATTTTCAGTTGCATTTATTTCACTATACAACTTAAGTTCGCTACTAATTTAATTGAAATTTTAATTTACTTAACTTTTATTTAAGTCAAATTTCCTATCATTTATTCAAATTCAGATTTTGTTCTGCTTAACAAAATTGTTTTACCATTTTAACAATTGGGTTCACTTAAATTTTCTCACTTTATAAGTTATACACTTATTTATTCAACTTCCATAAACATTTACCTAAGTATACTTCCATTCACATTTTTATAATTTAAAATCATGGTTATATAATCACTTTACAGTTAAGTTTTCATTTCAATAATATATCTAATCTAGTTCGAATTATTTGACCTTCCTTTAGTTAAATTTCAAATCATATATTTATTATGCTAACTCAAATCTATTTCAACTTTACCAAGGATAAAATTTTATTTCATATTATAAGTCCAAAACACATTTTACTTATATTTATCAATTTCATCTTGGATTTTAAATTCAAATTCGTTTATCACAACAAAATTTTAATTTTAATTTATTAGTGGTAGCAAATCCATCACATAAAAACTCGAAAAAGATACTGATGTTGCTGTAGTTATCACCCTTATTATTTTCGAGCAACGTTAGTGAATTCAGTGCTTTATACTCTTTCAAAGAAATCCTTTTATCTATAAATCACATTTATAAATCTTTTACTTATATAATTTCACTATTTTACTCCACTTATATAAGATCATTTCAAATTCTTTTATCTTATTTAGATTTATCATAGTATAATATCTTTAATCTTTGAAAAACAACTTTCAAAATAAGCGAGATTCAAATTTCTCAAATTCTTAGTTCAAATTCATTTTTATTTATAACTCTTATTTATAAATATACTCATTTAGCTTCATTTCTTATATATAAGATTTTTTTTCACAATTGTAAATTATATTAATTATAATTCCATACTTTATAATTCATTTGCTTATATAATTTATTCTTTTACAATTGTTGCTTTTATTTAGATTATTCAAATAGCTTTTATTAACTTATATATGCTTACATTTTCAAACAACCAAACAATCAATTTATATGCACTTTATATTTCTGAAAAATTATTTCCTTTATATATAAAATATAATCGAGGTAAAATTATTTCATTACCCAATTTAAAAATGATACTATGCCGACTTGCTTAGTTCAAGTGTTTGGAAATCCCTATCGATAACATGGCAACCCACATACCGACCAGAATTCACAAACAGCTCAACGGATAAGCAAACACAATATAAAACATTTTATATTCACTAACGAATATGCGCTCATATATATATAATACACTCAAACTCAATCTAGGGTGCTACCGTCCTTATCTATACCGAGTACACATCAAAGCCTAGGAATATACAAAATCTAAGCTCTGATACCAAATGTGACGACCCGCAAATCCGTATCCTTTGAATCGACAATAATCCACATATGTACGACCCAAAAAGCACTGACTGATGGAAAGTCAAGAGAAAGAAAAGAAGAGAGAAGAAGAGAAGATAGAACAAAGCAGAACAATATAGAATCTCACATCGCAGCGGAAAACATATAATATCATATCAATGATCTTTACAAAACAGAAACTGTATATACATAAATCAATCAGAGTTCAACAATCAATCAATAATTATCAGTTTGAACAGTTATAATAACCTATCCTCACAATTGCTGATAATATAAACAACAATAATAAGCACAGCGGATCAAGCAAAACATATGTACGTGTATACGAGAATGAAGATCTCCAGCTCTCCTGCTGAAGCTCCAAAAGCACCAAATCTCAACCTGTAAATATACTCGGCCTGACCCGAGCATTGAAAGGGAAGAACGCTCGGATCAGTCTGGTAAACCAGCGTCACACTCAATTGAATTTATTAAATTATCAAAACTTTTTCTTTATCAAAATAAACGTATCTCGTAAGGCACGCCCACAAATAAACATGGACTTGTTTTTACCTTACGATAACTAAAACATTTCTTTCATATCAAATCCGTTTATATTATACTAGTGTCTAGTATATACAAATAGTATTAATCATAGTCGAATTGGGTACCCATATAGCATTTCAAGGCTATTCATTATGCCTTTACAAACAAAATCGCAGCTCGTAGCAGGGTTTGGATTTCCATACAAAATGAGCAGATGAAGGGACTACCTTTCGAAGGGGTACACCTCTAGATGGATGTCCCGAGGCACAGAACATCTGCCCTCTACCAACACAAGACCACCCCACCTCTATAACTAGATGGTACCGAATATGTCATCCTTCTATCCTTACTGACCTTTACTGAGGGCCCTCTAAGAATACAAACCACAATAATCAGATACATGACGTCATAGCATGTAAAGATATATGTACAAGAGGATGATCATATCCTACTTGGGAATGACCCACTTAACCCTGCTGCATCTAATCCTGTTTTGGTCATTCCCGGTTGATGATGCAAGAGGTAACAATTAACTTTCACAATCACATATCACATCACTTTGAATGCCACAGGGCCATTTCCATTGACCACTAATTGCCTTCCACAAAAATACAACCCATAAGCTCATATGTCTCAAGGAGGGTGTTAAGTTAAGAGAAGTTGCCTTCTCCGCCACCACTGATGCACGTTTGAAAAAACCAATGCACTTAATCTTTAGAAATGTAATGTCAAACAAAAATCCATACAAGTTGTCTAGAAACAGAACAAATCGAAGGTACTTTCGTACCAGATCCTGTCGGAAAGTCCCTAGGATTAGTAATGAATAGTCCTCGCATTGGATATTTCATAATAAAGAGACCACCACTACCTGATGTATATTGGGATTTTAACCCCAAACGATCAACAAGCAGTCCCCCACTATGAAACTCCAAAAATATCAATATCATCATAGCATGCACAAATCGAACGCACATACGTTGGTCCGAAGTGGTTTTCAGATAAATTTTATCCCGGTCTCTTCGCACCAACAACGCAAAAGAACTCCTCAACCTCACATAGAAACTAAGTCTCATAGTCTTATCACGTCTCTAACTTTCAACTTGCTATCCTTCAGGCCAAGAAGGAAGCTCGATAGATTGGGGTAACACTTCGCACTATATGAATCAACATCCTCAACACAAATGATAATCGAGCCTACACATAAGGCTACGTACTAATGTACGACTAAATAGTTCCCACATCAAGTCGAGGAACTAAAATGGCCAATTTTGATAGTCGGTTATTTAACTATCAATGCAAACAACGAATATTCAGCACCATATACAATCACTAGGCCCTTTTAGTTAATCTTTTATTAATTAAGTCACTTTCTAAATATTCATTTCAAATTATCTTTAAAAGATATAATCTTAAACCATTTCAACATTGTAAAACATTTCCATATTCTTACTTAATAATAAGTAATTCACAAATAAATTTATTTTCAACACTTGGAAAATATTTCATATACTTAAATCACGATTAAGTATATATTTTATTCTTTAAGGAAAATGTGCTTATTAAACATATTTATTTGGGGTCAAAACGAATGTGGCGTAAAACATCGTTATGACAACCCAAAATCATCAGTATAAGGATTTGAAAATAAGATAGATATATAAATTCCAATACTATACAAAAACATTTCCTTTCGAAAATCATTTACTATAACAACAGTGTTATAGTCCATCGTTTCCTTGTTTATCGAAAACGCATATTTCAAAAATGAATGCTGAAATCTATTGTTTCGATACTGAACACATTTTGAAACATATTTACAACCATTTAAATCTATTTATAATATTACTTTCCAAAACATTTTCATTTATTTAATATATTATTCACTGTCCAAAATCGTGAATATAAATCGTTTACCAAATTCAATGTTTTACACATTTATTAAAAATAATCCACTGTCGAAAATCGTGGATATATCTCCTTTGGAAATTTATTACTTCTTCATAGTTATTAAAGGATAATTCCCTATCAAAAATCACGAATATATTTCCTTTAATAAACTTATATACCTAACTTATCAAATTCAATTGATTTTGGATTTATACAATAATGTTTATACATTCACATTTTAAATTTTTAAAAAAACTTCAATTTATAAATCTCCCTTATTCACCAATTCCATGTATCTCATATATATGCCAAAAATCCAATTATAAGTTAATTTCTTATAATCTCTTAATTTCCAAATTCATTCTTTTTATAACTTCACAAATTATAAATCTTATTACTTATAAGATTCATTTATAACTCATTTTAACACTTATAAAAAATCATTCATAATTCCATTATTTCGATTTATAAAAACTCAATTTTATAAATCTATTTATATACCGTTTATAAAAAAATACAAAAATACCATTAAAACTATTTCACAAAATCATTAACTCCATATTTCAAAAATCACATTTTGATTATATTTCCTAAATATCATGATTCTTATAACATAAAAATTATAGCATTTATTTATTTAAAATAAATCAATTCCTTAACAATTTAAAATTCAATAAACATCTATTTTCAAAATCTCTTCAAAATCCTTTTAATTTGAAATCATCACTTAAACATTTTTAAATTACCAAAATAGGCCCAATGCTCAATAGTACTGAAGACATCAATCACGGCATCCAAACATCATATATCACATGATAACAGCATACATCATAATATCTGTAAATAAATCAATACTGGTGAGGAATCCAGTTGGATCCCTCCAACCTGTCACCTGCAATAAATATACATATTAGAAATATATGTACTATGCCCGCTTCGAGGTAGACGCGCATACAAAGGGTCATCCGCTCATACATGGGAACGTATACGGTCATCTGCTCCACTAGGCAGGTATATATCCAAATTCCAATCAATATATCATATATCATCCAAAAAATCATCAATCACTATAAAATAAATTATCTCCCACTTGTATAAAAATATTAGTGAGTAGGGTGAGTTGTACTCACATTGCTTGTAGTCGTCGCGATAGCGATTTATTCCGATTAAAATTAAACAAGCGTTTAATTTCAACCAAAATTTTCACTAGCTCGAATAAATTCCAATCTAGCTCATAATGTAGTGCTCATTAATACGAATCCAACGCAAGTCGTTTCATGCGAAACAGACCTCATATGAAAAAGTTACAGCGTTTTAAAGTTTATACGATTTATAATATATATATATATATATATATTTCAACTTCTATTTATTTTATAAAACCTAAAATCAATCTGGGCCACACGATTTCGAACGAACACATCACTGCCGTGACTAGCATCATCTTCCCCTAAGGTTTCCTTACGAACAAAAATAAACCCATAGCCGCCAATATACATTGAATTCGGAGCCCTCCTCGTTGCTTTTAGAGTCGATCAGCCAATGCCATGACTTAGCCCATCATCGTCACTACCCACAGCCTGAATCTAGTTGAACTCGTCTTCCCCTATTGTGTGCGATTTTCTGATGGACGACGCGGCTTTGAGCATGAACTGCCGTTGATCCATCACGTGAAACCCCATCTCGACCGTTGATCTCGTAGTACTCGTCGAGCCTAACGTTTTTCATTTAGGAAGTTTTCGATAATAGTGGATGGATCGTAAGATATTTGGGGAAGAAGAGGACGAGTTTATGGCCAATGAAATGATGGTGGTGGCTAGCCCTAAGGAAGTTAGGGTTTTGCAAAATAGAATAAGCAACGTCCTTTTATAGAAAATTTTACGACACTATTCACCTGAAAATTTTCCGAACTCGAAATGAAACTTGCCGCCTGGCGTTTATAATGTTTTACCCTTATTTCGAACACAATGGAATATATATCGGGATCCAATCGATCATATTTGAAAGATTGGTCTTCGAATCGAATTATTTAAATTTAAAATTCACTTAAGATCGATTTCTACGCGTTTTAGCTTGCCCCAGACAAACCGTAAATCCGATTGACATGAAATTTTAAATCTTACTATAATATAACATTACGGATCTAACGAAACTGGTTTCGTCAAAATTAGAGACTGTATGAAAATAGCTATTTTTATTCGTTAATTAAATATTAAAATATTCAATTTCTACAATTTAACTTTTAATTCAATTTTAAGAGTTCTGTAATATCATTCTAATTCGAATTGAATTTAATTCAATTTTATAAATCATTTTCATTCACATTAAATTCAATTTTCAATTATTTACACAATTTCAAATATTAAATTAAATGATTTAATTATCCAGTTAAATCACTATATCTCAAATATAATTTATTCAGCTTATAAAATTAACTTATGAATAATTAAAATCAATTAAATATTTGAATTTCAAACGACATAAATTTTGGGTCGTTACACAAATTGGGTTATTCATTTTGATTTAGGCATGGCTTTACACTAGTGGGTGGTGCTTGAAAATTTGGTAAAGAGGTTACTTGCTTCTAGGCAATTACAAGAGGAAGTTTAGTGTTGATGGGAAGCTATGATTTAGGAGCTGGATAAGCGTGCAATGATGTAGGAGGGATTCTGAAGATGTTTTGAGGCTCGTTTTATTTTTTAAGGCTGATAAGGGCTTGCTAGCCGAGAAATTTATGTATTTTCAACAAGGCGATAAACCCATAAAGGAGTACAACAACAAGTTTACACTTTTGGATCGATTCCGGATGGATATAATCAACACTCCCTCTAAGAAGGAAAAGAAGTTTGTTATGTCATCCTTTATGAATCTTGCTCTTAGTCGTATTCCTATGGGTTCTACTTTCAAATGTCTTGTCGTATTCTATTCCAAGAGATACCCCGAAGGAGAAGGAACTTTGAGTTGAAGCCAAGCCTAAATTTTAATGCAAGAGGAAAGGCATGTGGATCAAGGGTGACCAAGACAAAGCTAAGAAGGAAGGATTGACTTTCCAAATATTCCATTTGGAGGTGCATGTTGCTAAAGATTGGATTGTTAATCCCCAGATGAGCAAACGCTATTATTGTGACAAATCAGGCTAGTACAAGAAGGATTTACCATGTCTGCTAAAAAGTGGACACACGGTTAAGCTTATGTTATCCAAGCTACTCTAAGTTTGAGTGCTCTACCTGAGCTCAATGAAAGAATAACAAAATTTTGAAAGGTATTCTTTCTATTTATGACTTTGCAATGCATGTTTAATTTAATATAGGAGCTTCACATTATTTATTGATGATCATCTTATTCGTAGATTGTACCTACTTCTCCATGTTATTCATGATTCTCTTATATTGTCAAATCTCATTGGGTAGGCACATCATTCTATCATATGTAGATGTATTAAATTATCTAGGGTGGGTCTGGGGTCCTTATGTTGCTTATGCACTCAAATTTTTTAAGGTTTTAGACTATTATAAAATTGGATTGAATGATGAGGCATAAGGTTGTTATTGATTATAATGGCGGCATAGTTCATATGGAGGATAGTAGTGGTAGTAGACTTAATATTCATTGCGAGCTTGAGAGTTCCATGATGTTAAGCTATTACTATTTTTGGATTTCTTACATGATTAGTTGATGCAAGTTCTCTTCATGTAGAACATTAGGTTGTGTTTGAAGGCGTTTATGTTTACCTCCTCATTGAGAGATTGAATTCCGAATTGATTTGGAAAGAGATGCAAAGTCGGTTGTCTTACCTATTAGGTATATAGCTTTGTAAGAGAGAATTGAATAAGTAGCGGATAAAGATAACACCTACTGTGTCTGCACTATAACGAACGGGTCCTTGAGATTACGTGATAATAAAGAAATGATAAGTTGACATGGTGTACAAATATCCTCTACTTCATATTAATGATATGTACATCCCATTAGGAGGAGCAAAGGTTTCTCTCAGCTGGAACTTTCTATGGGTTTTCATTAAGTAAGTGTGGCAAGAGATAGCATTCCTAAGACTGTATTTAAGATACTCCCATTTTATGAATGGATAGTTATGTCATATGGTCTTACAAATGCATAAGCATATTTTATTAACCTTATGAGTCGATGCTTTTGGGGCTAACTCGATAACTTTGTAATTTTGTTCATAGTAGATATACAAATCTTTTGTAAAAAATGAAAAATAACATAAATTGCACTTGAAAGATATGTTTGGTATTTTGAGGAAAATCACTTGAAAGCGAAGTTTTATAAATGACTTTCTTTAGAAAAGAGAGGTGCGCTTCTTAGGCATTATCATATTCGAGCATGGAATTTCCATTGACCCTAATGAGGTTCTCGTAGTGCAAGTAGTATCTGGTATTTTTCACACATGACATCTCATTGGAATTAGAATATGAAATTATAAAGGAATCGATGACAGACTCAACAATCGAGTGTGAAGAGCAGTCAAAGGAAAGGAGGGCACGGTTCTGATCCATGAAACTGAGCATTTTTCCCTTAATTCTCAATGAATGATGAAGTGTCAAGGCAAGGAAGAAAATAGTGAAATCTGGCTAAGTCTATAGATTTTATTAATCTATAGATTCCCTTCATAAAGCAAATATCCTTGGTGAATACATGAAAGAAAAACCTTAAAAGTGTCAAAGTAAGATTGAGGCATAAAGTAATTATATTCTTGGAAAGTGGAAAAAAAACACAAAGAAGTGGAAAAATTCATCGATGGATATCAATCCATATATGGATGGTGCCTATCCATAGATATTTTTGGAGACTGACTTGATCTTTCTCCTATCATCTTGGATCTGACTATTTAACGAAATCGATTATGATTTGATGACACATAACCCAAATAACAACCTACGTCAGATTTATGTAGAGGGCTACTTACAACATAAAAAGGACCTTTGGCTTTACCTACTCATATCTAGTGGAAACTCTACCACTACCAATTTTTAGATTGAATTTTAGGTTGTACTTGTAATTCTTATGGACCTAGAGTGAAATAAGAGATAAAGTACATTCAATGGGGCTGTAAGCATAAACCACTATCAGATTGTTCTCTCTTGCTTTCCTGCTTGTTGATTTTTGTATCTTATATTTTATATTTGATCTACTGCTAATCTACTATTTGGAATATTTATCACTTCAAGATTAATCTCTTAGTGGAATTAGACCAATTTTTTGGCCAATAGCAAGACACAAAAGTACCGAGTAATGTGACCAAAGTTTGTAGTTTTCTTGGGTTGGCCTAATATTATCGGAATTTCGTTATGGACTTCACAAGGGTTAATACACCTTTGATGGCTAACTAAGGAGAACTAAGTTTTCTTATGTGATGCATATAGTAAATACTCTATTATTATGCTAAAGCAATTGTTGACCAGTGTTGAATCACTAGTTTTAATTCATGACAAAGCAAGTTAGAAGAAAAAGAGAAATTCACGACAAAAAGAGATAATCAAAGGACTATGGCTATATCAAGACTTTTAATCCATGTTCTCACTGTCTATTACTTATGATTGAGTCTTAGAAATTTGTTAAAATCTATTCTCAAGTAGTCTGCACTTCATGTTTCTCATAATTAAACAAAACAGAAGCATACTGTGCAAGAATACCTCAGCCAGTCGACTGGCTAAAATCATCCAGTCGATCGACTGTGTACATATACATATGCAATGTTTATTTTTTATGCATAGTCAGTCGACTGACCAAGAACGACCAGTCGACTGACCCGAGACCAACTGTCATATTTTCGAAAAGACATCTTTTTCTGCGAAAGGAAGCAACCCTTCTCTGAACAGAAATAGATGCTCCTTTTCGTCAGAACCCTTCACCAATGGAAGTAACTCTTCAACTACTATATCTACACGCTCCCAAACACTTCACATTCACCGATATTCATTCTGACTCTCTAATATTCTTCTTGTGCTTTAATATTTGCATTCAAACAGCAAATGTACGTTTTTACTACTTTGAATCTACAAATAACTTTCATAATCTTCGATTCTTAGCATTACCTTCTCTTCATATCTTCACATACACTTCATATACTTGAGGATTTGATTATAGGAAGTTTGTACTATCAGTGACAAATCAGTGTTGTCAAGAGCACACAATATCAGATATTATTTTGTATTAGTGAAGTCCTCTTCTGCTGCTGAGGCTAAAATCCTGTTCAGTTGCTCAGACTGTATATACCTGTTCCTCCGGGTTAAGTGAGGGTTATTGTAGTTGAAATTCCAGAAGGAGTCTGGGACTGGACGTAGAACGGGAAGTTCGAACCAGTATAAAAATTCCTGGCGTGCTTGTTTTATTTTGCTTATTTCCATTTACTTTGCTATTATCATCTGTTTCTTCATTTAGATTTAATTATATTCCATATTACACGATCCTACACACTTTCATTTGGTATCAGAGCAAGACATCTTATAACCGTTACACAGTTATATGATATTTTGCTAATATGGAAAACAACACCAACACTACCACTAGTTTTATTGAAGGTCAATCCACTACACGACCTCCATTTTTCAATGGTCTGAACTATAATTATTGGGCAACTCGTATGAGAATCTATATGCAATCAAATAGCTTTGAATCATGGAATATTACACAAAATGAATACACTCTTTCTACTGGAGAATACTCCACTTGTCAAACACACAAAAATTAGATGTTACTGCCAATGCTAAAGCTATGAACATGTTATTCTGTGTACTAGATAGAAATGAATTTAATCGTATTAGCATGTGTCAAACTGCTTATGAAATATGGAGAACGCTTAAAATCACTCATGAAGGAACTAACAAATTTAAACAAAGCAAAATCTCCATGCTCAAAAATCAGTTTCAAAACTTTAGAATGAAACAAGATGAATCCATCAATGATATGTACTCTAGATTTCAAGATATCTATCATTCACTATTAGGATTAGGAGAAAAGTACACTAGTTTTGATATTGTATCAAAAATCCTAAACTCTTTAACGGATGAATGGGAAAGAAAAGTCTTGGCTTTAGAAGAAGCTAATGACCTCTCTACCATAAAACCTGAAGATTTAATAGGAAATCTAATATCCTATGAAGTGAATTTGCAGGCAAAACGAGTATAAGCACAAGATAAAAAGAACATAGCTTTCCATGCTGAAGAAGAAAAAGATGAAGATTCAGATGAAGAAGATCATGCATTTATTGCCAAAAATTTCAAAAAGTTCTTGAAATTCCGGAAAAACAACAGAAACAACGGAAAACGGAACTTTCAAAACAAACCATCATCTTCAGTTCTTGAATGTTTTAATTGTCATAAGAAAGTTCATATGCAAAATGAATGTCCAGAACTAAGGAAAAAAATACTTCAATAAGGGAAGAAAAGATAAGAAAAAGAAAGCATTCTCTGTTACATGGGATGATTCAGATACCTTTTCATCAGATAGCAGCAACGACAGTGAAAACGAGCAAGCTAATGTTTGTTTTATGGCTAATGAAAACGAGGTTAGTGATTTTACTTTTGATAATATGATAGAGATAAACTCAGAGCTAGTTGACACTCTAAAAAAACTCAAAAGAAAACATAAGGAGATTCGTGAACTTCAGAACAAAGCAGAATTCGAAAGAGATATGCTCAAAGATGAGAAGAAAATACTAGAGGAAGAACTTGAAAAATTACAAGAATCATTCTCTAATACTAATTCTCAACTCACTCTTTTGAGTCAAGAAATTGAAACTCAAAAAAGAAGAACGACCTCTTGTTTCTGAAAATCATGAACTCAAAATTAAGGTAAAATTGATTGAATTGGATAATAGTAGTCTGAAACTAATTTAGAAAGCATCACAAAAAATATTTCAAACTTTAATAAAGGAAGATAAACTTTATCTAAAAATTATTGATAGCTCTCAATCTGTTCTAGTAGAAAAGGATTAAGACATGTTAAGAAAACAACAGCTTCACCTAGAAAGAGAATTAGGAGAAATATTAATCCTACTACTGTACAGACAAAAAGGAATCTTACCAAAAAGCATAAAAATCTGGGTTCCTAAAACAAACAACAGTCTGATTAGGAAGAAATATATAAGTACTTTTTTAGAAATTGATTATAAAAATAAAGATTACATTTTTAAATGGGATACTGAGCCCTCTTGGGTTTGGTTTCCTAAGATTTAACTCTTAGGACCCTATTGAAAAAGTGGGTACCAATGTTACCTCATATTTTTTGTAGGTCCCACTCAAGAAAAGAGGAAAATGTATACTCGACAGTGGTTGCTCAAAATATATGACAGGAGACAAAGATATGCTATCAAATGTTACTTACTCAGATGGAGGCCTCGTCACTTTTGGAAACAACTCCAAAGGTTATATCATCGACAAAGGCGATGTGAGCAATAATGGTATTTCAAATTTACCACTTATTTCAAATGTTTTACTTGTCAAAAATTCAAAACATAATTTACTTAGTATCAGCCAATTGTGTGGAAAAGGATTCAAAATCACTTTTTCTGAAAACAAATGTAGTATTTTTGATCAAAATCAAAATCTTATCTTTGAAGGAAATAGAGACAGAAATATCTATGTTCTGAATATGAAAATAAATCATAATTCAGATATGTGTTTAATAGCCAAAGAAAATGATCCTTGGTTATGGCACAAATGATTCTATCATATTAACTTCAAAACTATAAACAAGCTTTCTAAAAATGATTTAGTAAAAGGTCTACCAAAAATGAATTTTAAAATTGATCATATTTGTGATGCATGACAGTTAGGAAAGTTAACTAAGTCATCTTTTAAATCTAAAAGGGTTATTTCAACTTTACAACCACTTGAATTACTACATATGGATTTATTTGGACGAACACAAGTACAATCCATTAATCATAGCAGATATGTTTTTGTTATTGTTGATGTTTTTTTTAGATATACTTGGACCATTTTTATGAAAAATAAAAGTGATACCATTGATAATTTCAAAACTTTTGTCAAAAGAATTCAAAATTTTAAAGGTTTGAAAATAAAAAACATAAGATGTGATCATGGAGGTGAATTCGAAAACGAAGCCTTTGAACATTTTTGTAAGAAAAAGGGAATATTCCATAATTTTTTGTTTCCTAGAACTCCACAACAAAATGGACTTGTAGAACGTAAAATAGAACATTACAAGAATGTGCAAGAACTTTGTTAAATGGAAGTACATTACCAAAACATTTTTGGGTTGAAGCAGTTGCAATAGGCTTGTTATGTTTTGAATCGTGTTTCTATTCGACCATTAACTAAGAATACTCCTTATGAAATTCTTAATGGAAGAAAACCGAATATTTCTTATTTAAAGTTTTCGATTCAAAATGTTTTGTTTTAAACACAAAAGATCAGCTTGGTAAATTCGATCCAAAATCCGATGAAGGAATCATTTTAGGATATTCGGATCGAAGCAAAGCTTATCAAATTTATAATAAAAGAACAAATATCATCGAAGAAACACTTCATGTATCTTTCGATGAAAATTTTAAACCAATCCCAAGTATAAGAGATGATGAAGAATTTCCTGATAATACCACAAATACAGAAATTTCAAATGTTGAAAATATTGAAAACATTGTTTACAATAACAATGAATTAAGATCTCCACCTAGAATATTAAGAGATCGTCCTTCTTTAATGTTATTGGAGAACTCAATTCATCTGTTAGAACAAGAAGTCAATTAAATCAAATGGGTCATGTAGGTTTCCTTTCTCATATTAAACCTAAAAATATTAAAGAAGCATCTACCGATGAAAATTGGTTAATCGCTATGCAAGAAGAGCTAAACCAATTCGAAAGAAATGACGTTTGGGATTTAGTTCCATGGCCTAGTGATCAATCAGTTATTGGTACAAAATGGGTTTTCAAAAATAAAGCAGATGAACAAGGTAATATTACTAGAAATAAAGCTAGACTAGTTGCTCAAGGATATAATCAAGAAGAAGGGATTGACTATGAAGAAATGTTTGCTCCAGTCGCTAGACTAAAAGCAATACGAATCTTACTAGCATTTGCATGTTTTCATAACTTTAAATTATATCAAATGGATGTCAAAAGTGCTTTTTTAAATGGTTTTATCAAAGAAAATGTTTATGTTGAACAACCTCTGTTATTCATACACGAACAGTTTCCTAACCATGTCCATAAGCTTAAAAAGGCTTTATACGGTTTGAAACAAGCACCCCGTGCTTGGTACGATCGTCTTAAAAGATATTTAATAGATTCTAGTTTTGAAATTGGAAAGGTTGATCAAACTCTTTTTATTAAAAGAAATAAACAGGATATTTTAATCGTTCAAATATATGTTGATGATATTATTTTTGGATCTACAAATGAAAGATTATGTCAACATTTTTCTAAAATAATGACTAGAGAATTTGAAATGTCACATATGGTTGAGTTAAATTATTTTCTTGGCTTACAAATAAAACAACTAGAAAATGGTATTTTTATTAATCAAGAAAAGTATTGTAACAATCCAATTAAATGCTTTGGTATGGAAAATACTTCTACCAAACCAACTCCTATGAGTACAACCATACATCTTGATAAAGATGAAAGTGGAAAAAGTATTGACCAAAAATTATATCGAAGTATGATTAGATCGTTACTATATTTAACAGGTAGTAGACCTGACATAATGATGAGTGTCTGTTTGTGTGCATGATTTCAAGCGGATCCCAAAGAATCACATTTACGAGCAGTGAAACGCATACTACGGTATCTTAATAAAACCAAGGACTTTGGACTATTCTATCCAAAGGAATGTCCTTTTAAATTAGTGTCCTATAGTGATGCTAATTTTGGAGGAAGCCGGACAGATATAAAAAGTACAAGTGGGACTTGTCACTTCATTGGACGGTCTCTTGTATCTTGGTTTAGTAAGAAACAAAACTGTGTTTCATAATCGACATGTGAAGCGGAATATATTTCTGCAGCTCTGGCATGTGCTCAAGTTATCTATATGCAACAAATACTACAAGATTTTGGTTTTAATTTATCTAAGTCAACTATTTACTGTGATAATTCTAGTACTATAAATTTATATAAAAATCCTGTCAATCATTCACGAACAAAACATATTGACATTCGTTATCATTTTATTCGTGATAATATTGAAAAGGATTGATAAATCTAGAATTTGTTTCCTCTGAAAAACAATTGGCAGATATTTTTACAAAACCTTTAAATGAAAATACTTTCATCAATATAAGACGAGAATTTAGAATAGTCTCTTCTAAAGATTTATAAATTTTTATATATATGTATATATACTATTTGTATTTGTAGTTTTTCATAACACAATTTGATAAAATATATATAAAAACTTTCATTCAAATATATGTACATATACTATTTGTATTTATCTCTGCACTTTATATTGAATTTTTTTTGCTATATCTCCTTTTTGTCGATGACAAAGGGGGAGAAGAATTGTCCTAATCATTTTTATGTAGGTACAAGAAGTGTCATATATTCAGGGGGAGTTTTTATATTTTTCTCTAGGACTTTTATATATAGGTTTGTCATCAATCAAAAAGGGGGAGAATGTTGAATCACTAGTTTTGATTCATGACAAAGCAAGTTAGAAGAAAAAGAGAAATTCACAAAAAAAGAGATAATCCAAGGACTATGGCTATATCAAGACTTTTAATCCATGTTCTCAATGTCTAGTACTTATGATTGAGTTTTAGAAATTTGTTAAAATCTATCCTCAAGTAGTCCGCACTTCATGTTTCTCATAATTAAACAAAACAGAAGCATACTGTGCAAAAATACCTCAGCCAGTCGACTGGATGCCAGTCGCCTGGCTAAAATCATCCAGTCGACTGACTGTGTACATATACGATATGCATTGTTTATTTTTTTAAATCAATTGCATAGTCAATCGACTGACCAAGAACGACCAGTGGACTGACCCGAGACCAACTGTTGTATTTTCGAAAAGTCATCTTCTTCTGCGAAAGGAAGCAACCCTTCTCTGAACGGAAATAGATGCTCCTCTTCGTCCGAACCCTTTACAAATGGCAGTAACTCTTCAACTACTATATATACATGCTCCCAAACAGTTCACATTCACCAATTTTCATTCTAACTCTCTAATATTCTTCTTGTGCTTTAATATTTGCATTCAAACAGCGAACATACGTTTTTACTGCTTTGAATCTACAAATAACTTGCATAATCTTCGAGTCTTGGCATTACCTTCTCTTCATTTCTTCACATACACTTCATATACTTGAGGATTTGATTATAGGAGGCGTTGTACTATCAGTGACAAATCAGTGTTATCAAGAACACACAATATCAGATATTATTTTTTATTAGTGAAGTCCTCTTCTGTTGCTGAGGCGAAAATCCTGTTCAGTTGCTCAGGTGTCTGTTTTGCTGCTCAGACTGTATATACCTATTCCTCTGGGTTAAGTGAGGGTTATTGTAGTTGAAATTCCAGAAGGAGTCTGGGACTGGAGGTAGAACGGGAAGTTCGAACCAGTATGAAAATTCCTGGTGTGCTTGTTTTATTTTGCTTATTTCCGTTTAGCTATTATCATCTGTTTCTACATTTAGATTTAATTATATTCCATATTGCACGATCCTATGCACTTTCAACCAGTACTTTAGTTTTTGTCATACCAAAAGGAGCTAAATTGTTTACCATATATACCGATGCCTGTGGTATGGAACTCAATGCGCTTCTTATGCAAAAAGGTAAATTGTTTAGGTACGAAAGTGACTCAAATCCCACAAAATGAATTCTCTAACCTGTGATTTGCCTTTGCTTTGAAGACATGAAGGCATTATTTGTTAGGCAATATGTTTAAGCAATTTAATGACCAAAAATTATTTAAATATTATTTTCCTAGAAAGATCTCAATCTTAGAACAAAGGTGAATGGAATTCCTAGCGTAGTACGACTTTGGTATTTCCTATACTCTTAGAAAGTGAAATGTTGTAGAAGATGCATTGAGTAAGAGGCATGTGATGTTGGATTCTATATGTATCAAGTGGAAGGGCTTAGAGTATATAGTGGAGTTTGATTTTCAACCTTCTTGTGATGTGTTGACCGACTTGTTGGTGACACAAAGGTTAGGCCTACACATATAGATCAGATTCAATCTTTTTAAAAACTCGATGTGAAGTTAACAGATATCGTTGATCGGCTTTGGTTAGCATAAAATTATATTCACATTGAATTATATTATGTTGATGCGAAGGGTTCGCTTTGAACAGACGAGAGATTGTATACTCATTAAAAGGAATTTTTTTTATTAAGTACCTCGAGAGTGTCAACGTTTAAGGATGGACATTCATTCGATTATAATGTGCTACCCTAATACCGCATGAATGGATCTTAAGGCCAATATAACATAAGAGGGAGGAGAATAGTGTTTGTAAATTAACAATCAATTTATATTGTGATTATCAAACTTAACAAAACAAAATCAGATTCACATGTAGTAATATAGTAAATACAGAAAATAAAAGCAATAAAAGTAAAAAGAAGAAGACAACAAAAAAATTATACTGGTTCGAACTCCCAATCCTACATCTAGTCATGTATCCCGTATAGAATTTTATTAGTACAAACTCGCAATTCCACAGGTGAAAATTACACCTATATAACTTGGCTTTGACTCAGGTGTCAAGCAACACTATCTCGACTTTGCAATTGTGGCGGGATAAACCTAACCTCTTATGATTCCACGGGTAGCAAGAACACATGACCTTCTTAACTTTCCACGAGTGGTCAAGATCACTTATACCATCCTAAATTTATATGGGTAATAGGATGCACCTTTACAAACGAGTAGTAGAGTGATATCTGTAAGAAATGGAATCTTTCGATTATAATTTAAAGTAGGCTTAATACAACTTCCTATAGACCCACGTAGCAATATATCTTTGATTTCTTTGTGGAATTGGATAATAATAGAGTGGAAATGATAGAAATTTGTATTTAGAATCTTTCAATTTCAGTAATTTGCAAACCCTCGAAGAAAAAGAGAGAAAGAGAGTGGTTTTGCGTAGCATATGTGTATGTAAGCAATCAGGCTTATTTGTGAAATATAAGAATGTAAAAATTAAGAGAAATGAGAGAGAATTAATTAAAAGTGTCATTCTCTAGATCCTTTAAATATAAGATGAAGAAAAGTGTCCTTTTACGCAAGGGTGAAAGGAATGTATGTTTGTTTACCTTAATGGGTAGTATGTTTACATACTTATTTGGATATATCGACATATCCTAGTGTTATTTGGTGATGTTTTTATAGAAAAATTTAAATCTTTTAACTTGTAAAACCAATATTGAATTTTAAAAAAACCGAAGAACAAATAAAGAGTTTTTAAAAGAGAAAGTTCAAAGAATTGCTATCAACTTTAACAATTAAATCTTAGAATCAACATACGTAAGCTGACTAACTATTGTCGAGATTCTTCCAGCCTTACTATTGTCTTGTACCTATACCCTCTTATCTTGACTTTAAATCTCCTTCGTTCTTCTAGTTTTGTTCTTGTCTCCTCAGTCGTGATTCCTCCTAATGTACCTGGTCTTGTAAATGAGTTCTTGTATTGATTTGCCAAGATGTGTGTACAACATCTTTACGAGATTTTCCTGCAATATGTCTTGATAGTATTCCTATATTTCCTATACTATATCATATATAAACTTGGAAAATAATTAATACCAATATAGATGTTATCATCAAAATTATGCCTGAGGTTCTAACAGTCTCCCCCTTTTCGATGATCGCAACCATCTAAATATTCTTCGATAAAATATAAGATTGATTTCGATCTAACTCTCACTTAATCTGCTAACCTACATAATCTAGCTGAAACAAAGGTTTGCAAACTAAAAACTGCTCAAAAAAATTGCTCACTATAACAAATTTCTGTTGTTTAGAAGTTCACAGTGAAATATGTTTTTAAGTTGCTTTCTTTTTTGTTCATACCTCTCACATTTCTTATCCGATTTGTATCAAACTTTTTTTTATTGATAGTATTATTTTTGAGCTATATCCATGCCAAATTTCAGGTCATTCCAACCTTTATAGGTTATATAAATTTGTTGTCGAACATTGAGGTAGAGCATGTTTTGCTCCAGCCGTGTATAGTGAAAACAGGCTGTGAGTCCAACTTTGAGAGCTTATACCTCTCTCGTTTCTTATTCGATTTGTGTCAAACTTTTTTTCTTGATAGTATTGTTGTTGAACTATATTTATGTCAAATTTTAGGTCATTCTGACCCCTATAGCTTATAGAAATTTGCTGTCGAATTTTGAACCAGAGCATGTTTTGCTATAGCTGAAAATTTCTGAGTTGTTTCACCTAAATTTTTGAAGCTATTTCCTGCATTTTCTAAAGTCATTTGGCATGATTTCAAAAGGCAATCAACTCCATAAAGGAGGGCCGACACTTACAGCAATTCGCCAAGCGAATTGACAAAGTTTGTGTTGAGTTTTGGACCATTAATTTCATTGTTTTCTGGTGATTTCGTGCATGATTTATAAACTATTTTCAAAGTGAATTTCCTTATATAATTATAAAAAATTTATTTTGAAATCTAATTAGAAACATATCTTTGAAAATTCCCACTATATCGAAGATAATATAATTTATATATTTTAAAATGGCTTAGTATCAGAGTTATTTCGTAATTATTTATATTTGGGTATTAATTGAATAAACTAAGTGAGAAAAAAGAATTAGTTCAATAATAATTCGTTGAAATAAATAAATAATGTTGGAAATAAATGTCAAATTTTGAAAATAAAGTTTTAATTTTTTTTTAAAGTTTCTTCAATTGAGTTTGTTCATGTATTATAAATTTTGTATGCTGTGCTTCTTTTAGGATATCCAATAGATATTTATTTCTCATCTTTGGCATTAAATTTAACTAAATTGTATTTTATATTAAGAATAAATTATTTTCTTTCAAACCTCAAAAATAAGAAACTTTTGGATTTTTATTGAAGAATAATTTATATGATGTTCTCTTTGTTCATCTTCTTTTTAAAACTAAATTTAGAATATAACAAGCTATTATAACTGCTTCAGCCTAAAAATTCATTGGTAATTTGCTATCATTTAATAATGTACTTGACATTCCAGAATAGTTTTATTTTTGAATTCTAATACTCCATTTTGTTGAGGAGTTATAGGAAAAGAGAATAGATGAGTTATGCCTTTCTTATTATAAATTTTTTCAAAGCATTCACATTTGAATTCTCCTCCAAGATGACTTCTTATAGTCTTTATTTTAAGGCATATTTTAATTTGGATTCTTTTAGCAAAGTTTTATACATTTCAAAAGCATAATTTTAAAATTTCAAGAAAATCATCCATGTATATTTTGAAAAATAATCTACAATTACAAAAACATATTTATTATGGTTTATCGATCATACTTGAGATGGTCCAAAGATATCTAGATGAAGAAGTTGTAAAGGCTGTGAAGTGGATATCATATTCTTAGAATTGAATGTATGGAGTTTTCCCATTTGAAAAACATAAAAAAGACTTTGTACTTTGAAGTTCATCTTTGGAAGGCCTCTCACAAATTCATATTTAGTAGTTTTTGATAGGTATTTAAAATTAAAGCATCCAACACATTTATGCCAAATCCAAGAGATATTTAATTCAACCATAAGATAAAGGCTATCATTTGAAACTTTCATACTTAAGGTATAGATATTTCCTTTCCTAATTCCTTCAAATATAGTTTTAGAATTCTAATCTAAGATGTGACAGATGTCCTTTTCAAATTTTATTCTAAAGCCTTTATCACATAATTGACTTATACTTTGTAGATTTTTGTTTTAAATTCTTAACTAATAAGACATCTAAAATTGTAGGAGTTTTAGAATTGTCGATGTTGCTGATATCAATGACATATTCATTAGAATTATCACCAAAGGTTACTATTCCGCTATCATTGTAGGTGATATCAACTAATAGTTGCGGATTTCCAATCATATGCCTTGAGCATCTATCCAGTATCCATTTTTTCCTTTTAGTATCAGATGCTTGTCCGTATTAGCCACAAAACATGCCTCGTTGTTTTTCATTTCTGAATCAGTTTTTCCCAATATTGTGTTTGAATCTTCTAATGTTGTTGTGAACACTAGTTTCCTCTTTATGATTAAATTGATGTTGGAAGAACCTTTTGATTTCTTCAGTGTCGGACAGTCCCTTTCTAGATGTCTAGCCTTGTCGCATTCAAAACATTTTACTTCCCAAATTATTTGTTATTGTTGTCATTCTCTATTCTTTGGAAATTTCATCTTTTCGTATTTCATAAATCTTCTAAAATTCCTTGCCACAAATGCTATCTCATCATCGTCATTGTCCAATTCTTGTTCATCTGATATAACATTGAAAGAAAGTGACTTATTTCATTTTTCTGACTTTCCATTTTTCTCTGCAATTGAACTTCATATGACATTAAATTACCTGCTAACTCCATAGTACTTGTATTGTTAGCCTCTTCTATTACCAAATTCTTTTGATCCCACTCGTTTGAAATTGAGTTTAGAATCTGCTGAACTTGGTTTTCCTCAGTAAAGTTTTTTCCTATTGATATTAAAGCATGTAATATGTCTTAAAACCTAGAGTACATATCAGAAATAGGCTCACGGGTTTCATTTTCAATAACTGAAACTAATTAATTAACGTAGAGATTTCGGTTTTCTTAGCCTTACTCTTTCCTTCGTGTGAGACTTGTAATGTCCTCTTAAACTTATAAGCAATTTTGCGAACAAACACTCCATTGAACACATTCTTATCTAAAGCATAGAACAAAATATTCATTACCATTGAAATATTGAGTGCGTATGCCTTTTCTTCATTAGATGGTTGTGCATAATTAGTTTTGGGGCTCAATGTACTTAGTTTTGTAATATGCCATATATCTAAACCATTAGACTATAGGTAAATTTTAATTCTGCATGACCAATATGCATAACTACTACCACTAAAGAGTGGCGGTTTGCGGTAGATTGTCCTTCTGCAAATGTGCTAGATAAGTATTTGTGTTACTAGCTATTTAAAATTTCAAAACTATAATCATGAAATTTTGAAAATTGAACCTCAGGTATTGGGTTTTATGATCAAATTCATCCTGGTGGCAACATAATGTACAATAAAGTTAAATGCACATATTTTTAGGAGCATGTAAACAACATGTTACAGAATTCATAAAGAGTGTATGGCTTATCAATGAGTCAAAGTCGAACAAAAGAAGAAGGTGGTATTTTATAACCTTTTGAGGTTCCATACATGAATTAAGAACATATTTCCATGTATATCATATGTGGTTTTCCATGAAGTCGGAGAGGAAATGAGAACATCTTGGTTATTATAAACTGCTTGATGAAAAATGCTCATTTCATTCTGGTTAATGTTTATAGGACCACTTCGTCTTTAGCTAAGTTTTATGTGAGGGAAGTAGTAGGGTTAAATAATGTACCCCATACTATAATGAGTGATTGAGATCGAATCTTTACAAGTGACTGGCAAGAGCTTGCAACATGCTTTAGGCATGGAATTGAACTTGACCATGGCATATCATTCCCAAAAAGATGGATAAACTGAATGCTTAAATCGAGTGCTTGAGGATTTTTTGAGATCTTGTATACATGATTTTGGAGGATCATTGGATGATCACTTGCCTTTTGTTGAATTTGCATATGATAATAGCTATCAGCTACTATAGCATGACATAATTTGGTGCATTGCATGGAAGACCCTATAAATTGCCTACATGTTGGTGGATAACCATGGAGAAGGTAATACTTGGACCGAGAATGATCCTTGAGACTTTGGGGAAAGTGGAGCAATACAAAATATGAAGAAAGCGTTTGAAGATCGATCAAAGTCTTATGCCAATAATAGACGTATTGATTTAGAAAATGAAGTTAGTGGTATGGTATTTATAAATAAATCACCATTGAAGAGAGTTTTCAGATTTGCTAATTCATTGAAACTTGCCTTGGGATTCTTTGGACCATTTCCTATCTTGAAACATATCATAAATCTTTCACATAGAGTTGATCATTCCAAAAGGGAGGCCGAAGTACATAGTGTGTTACATGTTTCACATTTATGCAAGTGTACATAACTCGAGTGTAAAGATGAGCCAGGTCATTAGAGGAAGTGGATATTGAATTGGAGGTCTCTATGTCTATAAGACCTATTTGTATCATGGAGAGTAGAGTCAAGATATTTCAAAACAAGGGTATTAAGTTTGTTCGGGTCCAATTGGGGGGCGAATTTCTAAAATAGTACATGGGAGCAAGAAGAGATGATACATGCTACCAGCCTGGAACATTTTACCAATATGATTATACCTATTCTAAGTAAATTTTGTTTCAACACAGTTGATTAGAATTGCATGCTATTATAAAATCTACTTGTTTTTATGGTTATGTTAAGTGTTAATAAATTGTGCACATAGGGAAGATACGACACCGTGTTCTAACACTTATTGATTTTAGGTGCGAAATCCTTTTGTGGTGTGAGAATGTAACGATACATATCTTTAACACTTAGTAATGATGATAACAAATCATTTTCATTGAATTAAATGATCTAACTACTTTAGATATTAGTTTATTAGGAATCAAGACCTATTTCATTGCATTCGTAAGTCCATTTACAAATGAAAAACATATAAATTTTGTTGAGATAAGATATTATGATAAAATGAGGTGAAAAGTGAAGTTGAGGGAAATGGTAATTAATCCAGAATTACCCATTATGTATCAAAAATGAAGCTTCTCCTTCTGCATTATTCCATTCTTCATCTTGTTCCTCAAAGCTAATACATTTTATTTCTTTATCTTAAAACCTCCATATCTATTTCAATTCATAGCAAAAAGTTACAAATAAAATCTCTAAATTTAAGTTAAAAGACTTCTACAAATATGGTTATTCAAGTATGCATTTGGGAGAAGATTGGAGATGGATTTTTAATTCAAGAGAGCTTAAGAGTTAGGTTAGATTGAAGTTTAGATTTCATAGAATGTAGCCAGTGGGATTTAACTTATATGCTCTATGATTACTAGATATGTTATATTTTACTAAAAATGCGAATGGTTGAGATAGGATTTGATCAGTAGACTTTAACTAAGAATCTTGATTCAATAAAATTTTAAAAGTGCTTACTCATACTGTGTAGAAAGCATAAGAAATGATACTTTTAAGTATGATATATTTGATATGTTGATTGTAGATGTATCAGATTCTTATTTTCATTGGAAATGATAGAATGAATACATATAACTTATAACATTTAGAGAAATACATTATTGGGTGAATGTAGAAGTTGGAAAGAGGGTTGAGTAGTTAAACTTGAATGATTGGCTAAAACAGTTCACTAACTTAAAGTCATTCGACATATATGAAGTTGTAATCACCTGAAGGTCGAATGAATTATAACATGGGAGTGTATCCAGCTTAGAGAAATGTTAGCACGGGGTACCTTGTTGGAATGAAACAAAGTTTGGAAGAAGAGCGCGAAAGATGTGGAATGAATTTCCATAAAGGAAGTTCTCTAATCAAGGTTGAGCCTCGGTTGCATCAGGTGTTCGGACATTTGAATTAGAAATTCAAATGCCTAAATTTTATGGAAATGATCTCTTATTATTTTAGTCTAAATTGGGGAGTTTTGGTCATCTATTTCCTGATCAGATGTTCGAAATCAAGGTCAGGTGTTTGAATTCCCGTTCATACATCTAAAGCACCATGCAAGGTAGATTTTGAGTTGTGTTTTGAAATATAAAGATTTTGTACATTTTGGCTTGTTTTGTGGATCTACGTGACACATGAAGGTTTATTGTGACTAAGGATGCAATAACCTATATTGCCGAAGAGATAGATCCAAAGCTTAAAAATGGAATTTGAACTCGCATCATTCTAAGAAGTACGAATCATTAGTTTCGATGGTTCATATGATACAGAGATAACTTTTAATATTATATACTTTCAGATCTCATTGCGGAAGGAATAATATATATATATCAAATATATTCAAAATTTATTACTGTTTCAAAAGCAAAAATATCCCATATAAGGAATATCTAAATAGTGCCTCCAAATACAAATACAACAAAGTCTAATTAATAAATATAACATAGAGGAAATGACAATAAATAAATATATTTCCAAGTGTCAAGTTGCCCTCTCTGCACACCTTATCAAAGTAACCTTACCTACTTCCCTGTCCGGTAGATACAAAGACGGAGAAATAGAGAGGATCATATAAGGTCTGATGAGTAAATTATATCACCAATTGTATGGTGTTGACAAGTAATTAAATTTCATTTACAATCTGCATAACCTATGGTTGTTCGTTTGTATGTGTGTAGATTGTGTGTGTGTGTATAAGGAATTAGTTGCTTTCAAATTATTGGTTGACTATCCTTAATGTGTACAAACCCGATTATGATTTAAGAAGTTTTCGCTCACGGGTGTATATAACGAAACCAAATAATCCTAGAAATATCTCTAGTATATGGTCTCAACAAAATACTACCTATATACATCGAGGTGACATTCTTACTGATTATCGCTTTACTATGCATTGAGTTAACGTTCTCAATGGTAGTCGCTTGAGTTGCACCTAACCGAATATACATCACAATGCCAACCCTACATACCGGGTTAACAATTCAGATGTAACCTTTGGGTTAACAGTTTCAGTATAATCATTTAGGTTAATAGTCTCAATGATAACTTTTCACCTAAACATTTAGTAACCTCCCCGTTAGTGCCCTATCATATGCCATATATCAATCAAGGTGAAGCAATAAGGGTCGGTTAACTGATTTGACTCCTCTATAGGATTAACATATCCTACTATGATGAACGTCTATGTCTTCTCTTTTCGCTTTCACCAATATGTAACTAGAATCAGCAACGAACAATAAGAGCTTCTAATTATGATATAATCGCATCCCGCATTGAGTATCACGTTTAATAATTTCATAGAATGAGATACTAGGACGTCACTATTCCAGCTTGTTGCATGACTCCATTCAGTTACATGGCATCCCAAAGTATAAAGTGTTAGAACTGGACCAGCCCACAGTGGAAGTTATGGGTGAATTTCAAAAAATTTACCCTATTGGATCTTTGTTGGGCCTATGAAGTCTAACTGAATTAGAACATTTCAAAATTTCATTTAAATAAAATCATTTATCATTTTTAAATTCAAATATATTAAGATATGAAATTAATTTTATTTGATTTAGTTTAGTTTATACATAAATGTATCATATAAATATATGTGTGAGTGCAAATGTAACATAATAATCCGTGAAATGTATAATATGCCCATATGTAGATGTTGGGATTTACATCGCAACAGACATATTAGCTCATTTTGTATGTCATTTATGTTGTCCAAATATGTGCACGTATATGTGTTACAATATAAATACACACACACACACATGTATGTATAAATATATTATATATAATATACGAACATAAAACATTTATAAATATATATAAATATATGTATATATAGAAAGAGAGAGAACAATTATTAAAAATTATTTATAATTCAAAATTAAATTATTTTTGCAAACATATTAATTTTAGTATTTTAATTTGTATATATTATGAATAAAATAATGTTTTCACCCATAAATAATTAACATAAAATAATATATTGATAAAAATTCAAATTTTATTATTTTTGAAAATCTAGGATCATAAAATGGAGCTTAGAAAAAATCTGAAGATTTTTCAGAGTTGAATATTATTTTTAAAATCAAATACATTGATTTTTGAAATAATTATCTAATATAAAATAATATATTGTTAAAAAATAAAATTTTAGAAATTATAGAATCATGAATGAAAGGTTATGAAAATTTTTGAAGAACTTTTCAATTAAATTATTATTTTAAATAAATCATAAACAGTTTTTCCGAAATAATATTAATTATTAAAAACGATAAACTTTGTTGAAAAATTCTAAATTTTTTCTATATGTTTCTAGAATGATATAATATTTTTTAAATATAAAATTAAATATTTATGTAATAGCTATTATATATAATAATAAATTCAAAACTCAATAAATGTTAATTTGAAAATATGAATATACGTATGATACTTAATTTTCGAATTTGTAAATTCATATTATATATAAATAAGTGTACTAATTTTTTAAACTCATACATACATACATACATACATACATACATATATATATATATATATATCTTATATATGCTATTATGAGAGAGAAGTATATACTAATATATGTATATATGAATTTATTAATAAATATATATAAAGCAATTATTAACGACAAAATTTTATTTTGTAAAGTAAACAGCATTTGTCTATGCATAAATCAAATAGTATAATAAACAGATTATGCATATAACCAAACTAATTTGTGACAACTACATCTACTTACAAAATCTCACATGACTAAAAATATAGTAGCAATATATTTAAACAGATATGAAATTACTCATTATAGGATCATAGAACATAATTTTATTACTGTAATATGAATTCAAATTACTAATTTAATGATGCCTTTGAATCCACATTGAAGCAATGACTTCCCTTCCTTTTATTGCTTTTGATTCATCAGATTGCAAGTCTGGAATCACCGATCTCTAACTATCGAATAGTGTTATTTTAGTTTGAAATATATTTGAGAACTTTGAAGTTGATTGAGAGCTATGTTTTAATAGCAATGTAGAAGGTAATGGCGGCCAAAAGATTAGTCATTATTTATAGAGATACATGCATGCATGTGTGTGTAGGGTAGTATTAGAGAGAAACGAGGAAAACCTTTTTATCCATTCTCACTTGATCCCAACCCATCATCTCCAAGCCAATTCCCTATGTTTTAGTCACCCCTAGACCTTCCCAAAGTAGAAATTTTGGAGCTCTAATGATGGGCCTTAAACTCATCTAAGCCCAAGTCAAAATACAATGCAAATAAATCTAATTTAACCGCTTATAGATATTGTATATCGATCAATATATTTATAACGGTTGTAAATATATATAACATTATTTATTTCTCAAATCATATTCAAATTTTATAATTAATATTTCATAAATATTAATTAATTTATAACAATTATAAACTAATTAAATCATTCGGTCTTAAGGGAATTCATCATTTCGGCTGTGTGACTCTAAGGTGTAAATTTGGTCAGTGATTAACGTCGAACTATTCTAATGCTAACGTTCACATGTCACTTAGAAGGTGGTGTGACATTATGGCCAAATTTATCGCTTACTCATTTTCGATAAAATCCAATTTTAGTCTAATAAGCGTTACCCGGTTGTGACATTTGTTTACACCAATTCTCTTCATCAAAACTATATTACTTTGGACTTATGGAATTTGGTAAAGGTCAAAATTCCAACCTCATCCACATTCAACTTTATAGTCCAAATACAAATTTTGTAGGATTTAGATTAACCCTAGAGGGGGGTGAATAGGGTTATAGCAAATTTTCTTGATTTTAAACACAGAAACAAACTGCAGAAATAAATATGCTGAAAAAGTAAATCACACACAAAATTTACCCAGCTTCGGCAAACCCTGCCTACTGCTGCATTCCCAGATTTCTATTAGAATTAAACAGTATCCCGCTTACAAACACTCTACTAGACTCGCAGACATTTGCTCCCGCTCTCAAACACTCTACTAGACTCGCACACTCTGCTCGCAAACATTTACTCCCGCTCACAAACACTCTACTAGACTCGCACACCCTGCTCCGCCTATAGACTTTCGCTTACTCGCAAACTGTGCTCCCGCCTATAGAGCTTCGCTTACTCGCAAACTCTGCACCGGCCTATACAACTTTGCAAACTCGCACACCCTGCTCACTGAACTAATTCTAACTAGACAATCTGACACTACCTAAACCCTAGGTGGTGATTTACAAAGTTTTGATTCGAAAAAAAAATAAAACAACAATTAATAAAACTTAAACCCTATTTGAAAACTAAAGCCCCTTTTTCTTTTCACAGCCGACCCCTTTTATTTTCTAACCCGATTCTTTCTTTTCTTTTGGCCTGTGAAAAAATATGGTCGCCGTTCTTCTTTTCAGTTCAATTAGGGCTTCTGCAAATTCGATGCTTTTGATCCTTGCGATTCAAACTAGGGTTGTGCAAATTGAAGCGCCGCTCGTTCTCGTTTGATAGTAGGCTTCGATGCTTTTTATTTGCTCACGGCTCTTCAATTTGGATCGAGTTCATTTTGTGATTTCGGTACGTAATTTATCCTTTTTGCTTTACTGATTGATGCTTGAACTCGATGATTGATTGCCGATGATGATTAGGGCATTTATAGGGTTCGTTACCCTATTTTCTCGTTCGCATAAATATATTTGAATTTGTCTTTGGCCGTTTGATTTCACTTTGATGATTGAGATTTTCCTTGACTGATTCACATGCGTATATATTTGAAACTGCTCGGTCGACTTGGTTTGTAATTCTCGGTTTTGAATTTTGAGATGCTTGACTATCTCCGTGAATCTCTCTGTTGACCCGATTGCAATATGCTTTGAATTCGAGACATTTGTTTACCATGTGCTTTGAGATTATTGACTTGGTTTTAAAATTCTCTGTACTGTTGATTTCGTGATGAATTTCTCGGCTTTGACTTCTGATACCCTGACCATTTCATACTTGTATATTTGCAATGCTCGGCTTGAATTTATTCTCGGCCTTCGTGTGCCCTTGACTTTTTTTTTTCATGCTATTCACTGGATTAGACACGTGACCTTTCATATCTTGTTCTTGTGCATTTTGTTGTTGTTGAGTTGATATAGTCTGGTTTGAGTATTTGTTAGTGCATATCATCTTATTTTGGTTTGTTGTAAAATCAGTGGCATTGCTTCATCTTGTGTAAGTGCTTGTATCATCACTTAACCACTGCTTGGTTTGTTATGCACTGTTGCTTGAATCATTTTCACTTTAGTTGCTCTGGTGTCTGGTTTGGTTGCATTTCATGATTCATCTTGTAGTTGCATTTACTAGTGGTCTTCATTGAGCTTTGGCATTTGGGTCATGTTGGCTGTGTAGTTTGTTGCTTCATGTCTGTTTCTTTGTTGCTGTTGCATACATGAGTTTGATACTATTGGTCGACTATCTCCTTGAGTTGCAATACTTCATGTTGTATTCATCCCAACAGTATAACATGTTGCATTCTTTGATGGTTCATTGGTGCAATTTTGTTACTGTCACTGCTGCAGTTGCTATATAGTTGTTATGCCTTACTGTTGCTGTGCACTTCTGTTTGTTGTCATGTTCTTGTGCTCGAGCTCTTTGCACTCTGATGCTTGTTGTTGTATATTTGTGACATTCATGTTGCTGCTGCTTAGTGTCTTGAAACTTGGCCTATTGTGTACTTCATATATGCACAGTTGGTTCATGTTGTTGCTTATGTTGGTGGCCATCTTCAAGTCAGTTTGCATAAGTGAATTGAGTCTTGATAGCTTGCATGATGTTATTTCCAGTTGCACTTGGTCATTTTGCCTGTTGCCTTGTATCACTGGTTCATTCCACTGTTTCATGCATGCTCGACATTGTGACTTGTTTTGTTTGCATTTGGCCCTTTTGTTGTTGGTCTGGAGAGATTGAACCTGTTAGTCGAGCTTGCATACTTCATGTAGCCTTGTGTTGAACCCAGTTTTAAAACTCGGATTTGACCTTGTGCTGAAGTCGATATTTTATTTATATTGCACGTGAGTTGAACCCAGCTTTTCATTTGGGTTTGACCTGTGCTCACCTGTCCCTGTAGCATTATCAAGTGTATATCGGTGTGCACGGCCTTGTGGCATATACAGTGATACACTGTGTATGTCACAATGTTCGTGTATGATGAATTCAAATTTAAATGATGACAAACAACCCAAATAACTGAGGCAAATAATATTTTCAAAATCCATCTTTTAATTTATATTGCAAAAATATTTTATTTTCAATTTTACTGCGTTAGTGAATATTTTGCAGTTTGCTCAGATGCTGGATTCAAAACTGGAATGAAGTTGAAGATAAATACGAGTGTGAGTGATATGTAGTGAGGAAAAATTGTAAATATGAAATTGTATGAAATTGTGATGTATTGTAATTAAAGTTGTATATGTGAATAGTGAGAGCTAGAAATTGTACTATTCAAAATTGTAATAAATATTTGTTTGAATAAAATATTCGTTTGAATTCAAATTCTGTGTTATTTAATTTTATTCAGTCAAATATTTATTTAACTTGTGAAAAATAAAATAGTACATTAACAAATACATTTAAACGAATGTATATATGTTTATTATCATCAAACAAAAATCATATAAGCGCATATTCAACAAATTTTAGGATCGATTTCACCCTAGAGGGGGGTGAATAGGGTGATACTAATAATTATAAAAATTTAATGCGGAAATATATAAAATAATTGCAATATAGATGTAGCAGAATAATAGCAGCATAGATAATAGAAGAATAATAAAAACAAAAATAGAACAACATATATTTTTCCAGCTTTGGCAAAACTCTGCCTACGTATTGGCCTCAAGGTTTCTACTAGAAATTTAGTAGTTAGATGCTTACACACATAAACTTGGGACACCCGCTATCAACTAATCTAACTATATGCTCAAAACCCTGCCACAACTCAGCCATCGAATTACGATTTCTCGAACTACACCACCTAGTTCGCCCCCTAGTCACATTTGCAAAGTTTAAAACAATTACAAATAAAAAAACTTAAAACAATAAAACCATAATTTAAAAATAGAAGCCCAAAGACAATTAAAATATGCTGGCCTAAAATAAGTAAAGTGATAAAAATATTCTCTTCACCTTTTTATTATCGGCCGGTATCTCTTGCGTTGAAAAATGTCAGTCTTCTGCTCGTTTGTTCCTCTTTAAGAAAATTAGGGCTTTGGAAATTGAGGCGCCACTTTAATTGATCAATCGAATATATAATCTCTTGTTGCTTACTTTGTCGATTGATCGTCTCTTCGATTTGCACACGGCTGCTTCAATTCTTCGAGTTCGATTTGAATTGGTGTGTGATTTTCTTTTTGCTTTTGTTGACATGCTTGAACTCGAATGGTTTTTATTGATGATGATGTTTAGGTTTTAAATAGGATTTGAAATCCTATAATCTTTTTTGTATATATTTTATTTGAATTCTTGCTTAGCCACTGATTTTCATTTGGATGCTTGTGATGTTTTCTAACTTTTCAACTCGTATATTTTCGTTCCTTGAATATCACTGTAACAATCCAAAATTTTGGATATTTGAAATCGAAATATTTAATTGATTTTAAATATTTAAAATTTAATTTCTAACTTGAATTTCAAATATCACAATTTATTGTATAATTAAAATTTTAATTAGACAATTGGAAATTGGGTAAAATATGAATTCTGGGGTTTCAAGTCTGTTAAAAATAATTTGAAGGTTTATAAAATTCATATTGATAATACCAAAGGCAATGGAACTTTTAAAATTGAATTTGGAAATAGTTTGTTCAGTTTTAAAAATATATCGTTTAAATTGACATTTAAAATAACCTTCCGGGGGACAGTCTCAGAATTCGACGAAAGTAGTCCCATTAGATCCATAATATTATATTACTATCGGATTTTAAATTTCGTAGCTTTTGGAGTGATTGTTTGACCGTATGGTATATAAACGCGTAGAAATCTTTATCGAAAATTCAATATAATAACTGGGTCCAAAAAGCTATCTTCTCCATACGATCGAATTAAGACTCAATTTTTTTTCCATTGCATTCAGAATAGGGGTATAACATTATGAACGCCTAGTAGCACGCCTCGATAGGAGGTCGAGATTTTAAGCTACATTTTTTGAGACAATTTAAATTTAAATTTAAATTTAAATAATTTCACATCGATACTTTTTCTTTTTTTCACTTTAGAAACACGTATCCTCTCTGATAACACACGTCTTCTCTAAAAAAAGGGATACTTCGTCTCATTTAAAATAAATGGCGTCTCCTTTCAATCTGTATTCGTTCAAACGAAATCTAGGAAATTCGTTTCCTCTCAAAATAAAATCACGGGCTTCTTTTTCATTCCTCATGTCCTCATTCAAACCCTTCTTCAAATCAATTCGAGCGAAACGAATAGGCTCGTTTAAAAAAAAAGAGAAAAGATGAATCGTAAGCGGCTCACAATCGAAGATTAGGAAGTTGAAGTCAAAGTCGCATTCGTTGGCGCAGGCTACAAGCCGATGGAGGTGAGGCCAACGTCGGCACCGGAGGAGGTCGTAGGGGTTGGTAGCTCACAGGAGGCATTGCATGGAGATCGAAGGCAAGCTTCGATGGTGAGCAAGATCAGGGATGAGGGTCGCAATGAGAACAGGCAGCGAGTCATGTTTGTGAGCGCCTAGGTTTTCGCGAGGCGAAGCAAGTTGCGACTTTAACCGGGGTCGCACACGTAGGAGATGGGTCAGCGGCGAGTCTAGGAGGAGGAGAGGCCGAGTTCAAGACATGGTGGTGGCGTCTGAGTTCATCTACGCTGTGAGGTAATCGAAGTTCCTTCTTTTATTTAAGTTAATATATATATATATATATATATGAACAAAAAAAAGAGAAAGAAAAATCCACAGCAAAAAGGAACAAAGTAATTCTGGATTTAAATTGATGCGCGCGCGCACGCACACACACACACACACATATATATGTATATGTATATACAGGTTAGAGAAAAATTTATAAATTAACAGTAAAACAGTAGGCATATATATACAGTTTATATATTTTAAATTCTCTAATATATATGTAAATCTATAAATATATACAGTAAAAGCAGAAGATTATTTTGAATATATATAGTATATATATGAATATGTAAAGTTAGATGTTTTTAAACCTATATAGTTTATTTTGAAAATAAAATAAATATACGTACACATTTGGATTAAATAAATCGTGGAGAAGACAAGCCGGGTTGGGCTGGGTTGCAATTAAAATCAATGGTGAGTTAATCTCACTCACATCTGGATTATCAGTTAATTTAAATAGTTAAAATTACATTGTTGGTTGGTTTCTTGAATTAATGATTTATTATCTGTTTGGATGTGATATTATATAGTAATATATATACATATATATATTGGAGTGATTGATACTCCTGCATTATATAGCAGATGAGACCCTATGCGTCTCGCATAATAGCGGATGACCCTTTATACCGCGATGTCCCCCTCGAAGTGGAATTCGGTATTTTATTTGTTGACTAATATCTGTGGATGCAAGGAAACAGGTTGGAGGGATCCAACTGGATTCTTCAAAATATTGAAATTTGTTTTCATAGTCTGTGATATGATTGATTGATTATCTGTGATAGATATTATTGGAAAGTGGAAGTATAGAATGCTATGGATTTTGCTGAACATAATTTGGGTATTTGAAGATATGAAAAAAATATAAAAGATTTGAATTTGAAAGGAGATATAAAGAGAGAAATATTAAGTAAAATAATCTTAGATAAATTTAAAGAATGAATTTAGAAAAGAATAAAAGTTTGATTTTAAATTCTAGTAAATAAATTATGGGTATGGAAAAAATAGAGATTTTGAATAATGAAATTAAAAGAGTTTTGGAGACTTAAGTGATATTGCCTAAGAATTAAAGGATTTTATTTTTTAGGTTTTAAGATTTTAAAATGACTGGAAAGAAATAAAAGGGAGAATTTTGAATAAAGAATGAAATGGATATTTTAGTTTAAAATAAGATTTTGAATCATAAATAAAGAAGTGAATATGGAATTAATGGGTTGTGGAATATATTTAGGTAAGTAAAAGAATTTATTTTAAAATGAAGTAAATTTTGGAAATCGATTTGAAAAATGACTAAGTGTTGAAATTGTGATTAGAGGAGAATGAGACTATGAAATTTATAAACAGGGTTTATAAACAAAGTGAAAAAAAATATCAGTGGATATTTGAAAGTATAAATTCACGGTGGAAATTTATAAAGGAATGAGTAATTTGTTTTAAAAATAAATAGTTTTTTATTTTTGAAAGTACGGAAAGAGATTTACGGGATTGGGACGTAAATTTAACTGGAAATAAATCGAGAAGGATTTATAAATGACTCGATGGCTGTATTGGAATGGAAAGTGTATTTTTCTGAAAAGCTAAGTATATTTTCAAAAGATGGTCTTTAAGCATAAAATAGAAGTTTTAAAAGATGTTTCTAAAGAAGAATGTTTATAGAGAAATTTATTATTTAAATTGTTTAAATTTTTTTAAAGTAAATATTTATTAAATTAATTACAGTAGTAACTATTTTAAAGGTTAAATTTGTATAATGATTTAAAAAGATAATTATTAAGTATTTATACTTTATATAATAGTTTTATTTAAAAATGGGTTTTGGCTAAAGTTTTACTTGGAAAATTATTATAGAATATTATAACTAATATTTTGAATAAAGTGATTTAAGTAGATTTGTTCCAAAAGTTTTAAGTGTATATTTTTGGGTAAAGGAATTTAAATTATTAAGACTTGGTGTTTTTATGTGGGAATAAACAATTGGTTGGATGATTGTTTAAATTTGATAGTTAAATAACTGACCATCAATATTGGCCAATACGCTGATCGTTTCGAAGAGTCTAGGATCAGGTTTAATTACCCAAAAACCACTTCGATTCGGTTTGAACGTAGCGAATGAATACCATGAAGATGATGAAGACGGTGATTCGGTTTGTCCAGACCCAGGGAAATTTGTATGGATGAATGCTATCAGACCATCGTCAGGAGGACGGTGAGCATTCTAAGTGAATGTGTGCTAAAAAGGTAATGCATAGCCTCAAGTCTCATCAACCGGGAATGGCTAAAAGAAGGGAGGTGCAGGAAGGCTAAGTGGCTAGAAACAAATAAGAGTAACGTCATCCCGGTCTAGATGTCCCTTATTTCGGCTGTGTGGATAGTTGTGTGGGGTGATCTTATTTGGACTATCCAGTAAGGGGTTGCTCCGGTCTTGTATTGGCAGGGATCGTCCTCGGTACGTTGATCTTGGTCAGAAACTGTGACGGGCGGTACCCCAGTAGCCCTGCCATTGTATGGAATCTAATCTCCAATAAGCGCCTATACGGTTTTGATTGTGCCCAACTATGCTGGAATGTAAGATGCAAGCATTCAGCTATATTCTATTTTACTTTCAATAGACACTATTATAATATCAGACGGATTTGATAGGAAATGTTTTGGTTACCGTAAGATAAAAACCCGACATGTTTATTTGTGGCGTGGTCTTACGTGATACCTTTGATTTCAAAGGATTTTGAAAATTTTAATAATCCAATTGAGTGTGTTTTCTCACGCTGGTTTTTCAGACTGACTTGGTTGTTATTTTATTATAATGCTCGGGTCAGACCGAGTATTATAAAATACAGGATATGACGTTATTGAGCTCAGGAGATGAGCTGGATGGCGAGAGGTATCACACATATCTGACTTATTTCCACTGTGTATGGTTTGTTGTATATTCAGTTTTGTGTGGAAAAGTTCTCATAACTGTCCAGTATTGTGTTTTTGTTTGATGTTGTACTCTGATGATGTAACATATAAAACAGTTACAGTTTCTTTGTATAAAAATCTGTTGTTATCTACCGCTGCGATTGTGAGATTCTGATATTGTTTTCTATTTCTTCTTCTACCTCCTTCTTCTCTTTTTCCCTTAAGGTCCAGTTTTTTGGCATTCGATTCTCGGGCATCGAAAAACCTAGTCGTGACATTGTGGTCTCAGAGCCGAAGGTTAAGCGAGAACCTTGGCTCTGGTGGGATTACTCATTAGAGATAGAGTCAGTAGTACTCTAGTATGAGTTTGAGTATATTAATAGATAAGAGCGCGTGTTTGTTAGTGAATATGAAACTGTTTTGTGTTGATTGGTTTGTTGAGTGGTTTATGGATTCTGCTCAATACGAGTAAATAATGTTATTGATAGGGATCTCTAAACACTTGAATATAACAATTCGACATAGTAGTTTTAAAATAGGGTAAATGAAATAATTTTGCCCAAATTATTTTTATATATGAAAAAAATAATTTTCAGATGTTATTATTGTTATATATGAGTGCTTGGTTGCTAGAAAATGATAATATTAAATTATTATCATTGCTGTGTGGAAATTGAATAAGAAATTGAAATCATAACCAAAAGTTAAGAGAAATAAATTTATATAACAAAACAGAGTTTGTAAATATAAATTTATAAATGTGATTTATAATTGAAATAAGATAAAATTTCAGAGTAATATTTGAATATAGATCGAAAAAATTTGAAATTTGAAGTTTTGAGAAAATTTAATTTCCTTTGAGTTTGAGAATGGATTTCAAAGGTTTTGGAGAAATAATGGTGATAGTATTCGAATTTTTTTTTGAATTGGATATAAAATCCGAAGAGATTTGAAATTAAAAATATTTGAAAATGTTTTTTAAAGAAGTAAAAGCACTAAACTCTTTTCGGTCGCTGGAAAATAATTCTGATGATGATCGCGACATCATCGGTGTTCTTTTTCGAGTTTCCAAAAGTGGAATTGCTACCAAAATGTTTTAAATTGGTGTTGTTTGCAAAACTGGGTTTGGTTTTAAAATTCAAAGGATAATTCGATATGCAATTGAATGATGTATATAATTGATTTCAAAAATGATTTTTTTGAAATGTTGAGTAATTGTTTAAAAGACTCTGGAACCTTATTTAAAAATGTATATGGAATACAAGTAGACTGAAATCATATAAGAATTTGAAATCTGAAGGATAAAATTTAAAAGAAGAATTAATTGAAATAAGCGTGAAAATGAATCTAAGTAAGCTAAATAGAATGGTTATTAAAATAAAATTATTTAGTTCAAAATAAATTTGTGAATAAACAAATGATTTTACATCTGTAAGTAAATGGAATTGAAACTGAATATTGGAATGAAATTTGAATTGGGGTAAATAAACTAAAATGGAAAATTAGTCAAGTTGGACTAAACAAAACAAAGAAGTGAAAATAAAATTAGTAAGTAAGCTAATTGATTTAAGTGGGTAAGAAAATGAATTGAAATTGAATATTGGGATGTAACTTAAATTGTGTAAGTAAAATGAAGTTGAAGAATTAGTTCAAGGTGAACTAAAAATAGTGAAAGGTTTGAAAATAAAAATTGATTAAGATATAAATAAGTGAGTTAATGGAACTAAATCAGGGAATTGGTTAACAAAATGGATTTGAGAAGTGGTCGGTAAAAATTAAATATTTGGAAATTGGAAGATAGTTGATAAAATTCAATATTCAGAATTTGAAGATAAACTGAATTCAAATAGAATTGAAAATGTAAATGTGAATAATAGTGGATACAAAGAAATAAATATAAGGAAATATATAGAATATTTCTATTAGATTTAAGAAGAAATGGTGAAATTCTTAAGTAAATTTGGAATTGGGGAAATACAAAGTTAGTATATACGAATGAAGATTTAGTAAAGGTGTGGGAAATAATAAGTGCGGATAAGTGAGTAGAAATCAAAATAAATGTGAATAAAAGAAAATAGATGTAGCTAAAAAAATCAATAGAGATAAATACGTAGGATGTACGTATATTATTTTATTCGCATAACAATTTGATCCAGATTCGAGCATAGAATTTTGAGATAGTTATATCGATCCGAGTTGGGATTTTTCACTCGATTTTCGACGGTGAACCCTGGATATGGATTCTTGATTGATTCTGGAAATTCTCTATCAAAGTTGTGACTATGCGAGGAGAATAACGGTTTCCGATCTAGAAACCAGATCTACGTCCGCACTAGGAAGTTGAGTGGACGATACTAGTTCGGAAGTGAAATTGTGTGATCGAGTTAGCGATGGGGTTTGATATTGCGTACGGATGATATATGTGTATCGTACGGGCTTAAGTAAATTAAAATTGAAAATTTAAAATAAAATGATTTTGAACTCTATGATTGGATATTTTTGCTAAGTGAGGTGTAGGTCATTAAAAGCGAAAGAAAATTGATGTTTTTGATTTCAGAAGATAAATTTGAATTGCCCAACAAAAAGGTATGTAATTAAAATTGTCATATGAAATTTGATGGTGTTCCGATCTAACCACTTGGCTTTTATTTTCTTTTAAAATTTGGGGGCCCGTAGAGACATTTTATAGTCTTACCGATCTAGCCGCGTAAAGTAGACGCTGACGATATTTTTCAAAAATTTAGGATGTTAGAAAAATTTTGAGAAATTTTGATAATTTAAAATTTGGTTTTAAATTAAAATTTGAGATGGTTGAGTAATTGATATTGTTTGGAACCTATGGATGAATTTAGGAAGTTAGTAAGAGTGGTAGTGTCTTTGATAAAAAGGTTGTTTGGGAGTTGTTAAAACTGTTTGCTTATAGGAAGTTGTTAAAAACTATTTGGATCGGAAAAATAGTTAACGGGTATTGGACCATTCTTTCTAACTAGTAATTTCGAGGATGAAATTCTTTCAAGGGGGAGGAATGTAACAACCTGGAATTTTGGATATTTGAAATCAGAATATTTAACCGATTTTATATATTTAAAAGTTAATTTCTAACTTGAAATTCAAATATCACAATTTATTGGATAATTAAATTCTTAAATTAGACAATTGGAAATTGGGTAAAATATAATTTTAGGGTTTCAAGTCTGTTAAAAATAATTTGAAGGTTTATAAAATTCATATTGATAATACAAAAGGTAATGAAACTTTTAAAATTGAATTTGGAAGTAGTTTGTTCAATTTTAAAAATATATCGTTTAAATTGATATTTAGAAAAAGCCTCCCGGGGGACAATCTTGAAATTCGACAACACCAGTCCCATTAAATCCGTAATATTATATTATTATTAGATTTCAAATTTCATAATTTTTGGAGTGATCGTTTGGCCGTACGGTATATAAACGCGTTGAAATCTTTATCGAAAATTCAGTATAATAACTGGGTCCAAAAATCTATCTTCTCCCTACATCGAATTAAGACTTGAAACCTTTTCCATTGCGTTTGGAATAAGGGTATAACATTATGAACGCCTAGGAGCAGCCTCAATAGGAGGTCGAGATTTTAAGCTATATTTTTTGAGACAATTTAAATTTGAATACTTTCACATCGATACTTTTTCTTTATTTCACTTTAGAAACACATGTCCTCTCTGATAACACGCGTCTTCTCTAAAAAAAAAGAGGGATGCTTCATATTATTTAAAACAAATGGCATCCCTTTGTAATCTGTATTCCTTCAAACGAAATTTAGAAAATTCGTTTCCTCTCAAAATAAAATCACGGGCTTCTTTTTCTTTCCTCATGTCCACATTCAAACCCATCTTCAAATCAATTCGAGCGAAATGAATAGGCTAGTTTAAAAAAGAAAAGAAAAGATGAATCACGAGCGGCTCCCGATCGAAGATTAGGAAGTCAAAATCGAAATAGCATTTGTTGGCGCGGCGGTAGGCTACAGGCCAATGGAGGCGAGGCCAACATCGACACCGAAGTAGGCCGTAGGGGTTGGTAGCTCGGAGGAGGCGTTGCATGGAGACCGAAGGCAAGCTTCGGTGGCAAGCGAGATTGGAGATGGGGGTCGCGATGGAATAGGCAGCGAGTCATATTTGTGAGCGGCCTAGGTTTTCACGAGGCGAAGCAAGTTGTGACTTTAGCTGGGGTCGCGCACGTAGGAGATTGGTCAGAGGTGAGTCTGGGAGGAGGAGAGGCTGAGCTCGAGGCATCGTGGTGGGGTCTGAGTAGTAAGGTAATCAAAGTTCCCTCTTTTATTTAAGTTAATATGTATGTGTGTGTGTGTGTGTGTGTGTGTGTGTGTGTGTGTGTGTGTGTGCGTGAACAGAAAAAAAAGAGAACGAAAAATCCACAGTAAAAAGGTACAAAGTAATTCTGGCTTTAAATTGATGCGCACACACATATATATGTACATGCTAGAGAAAAAAATTATAAATTAACAGTAAAACAGTAGGTGTATATATATGCAATTTATTTATTTTAAATTCTCTAATATATATAGATCTATGAATATATACAGTAAAAGAAGAAGATTATTTTGAATATATACAGTATATATATGAATATGTAAAGTTAGATTATTTTAAACCTATATAGTTTATTTTAAAAATAAAATAAATATACATACACATTTTTAACTTCCTAGTTTATTTTAAAAAAAATGGATTGAGTGATTAGTTTGTCCAATTAACTTATATAATTTAATTTAGCTACTAAAAGATTTTTTTTAAGAGGAAAATTATTGGTTTAAAGTAAATTATTTGTTAATTAGGCGTTGATTTATCAATTGGTTCGAACATTAATAAATCATCTAATGTTTATTCAAGGTCTAAATCATGGAGAAGACAAGTCGGGTTGGGCTGGATTGCAATTAAAATCAAAGGTGAGTTAATCTCATCTGGATTATCAGTTAATTTAAATAGTTAAAATTAAATTATTGGTTGGTTTCTTGAATTGATAATTTATTATCAGTTTGGATGTGATATTATATAGTAGTATATATATTGGAGTGATTGATATTCCTGCATTATATAGCGGACGAGACCATATGTGTCACGCATAATAGCGGATGACCCTTTATACCACGATATCCCCCTCGAAGTGGGATTTGGTATTTTATTTGTTGACTAACATCTGTGTATGCAGGGAAATAGGTTGGAGGGATCCAACTGGATTCCTTAAAATATTGAAATTTGTTTTCATAGTCTGTGATATGATTGATTGATTATCTGTGATAGATATTATTGGAAATTAGAAGTATGGAATGTTATGGATTTTGCTGAACATATTTTGGGTATTTGAAGATACAAAAAATATAAAAGATTTTATTTTGAAAAGAGATATAAAGAGAGAAATATGAAGTAAATTAATTTTAGATAAATTTAAAGAATGAATTTGGAAAAGAATAAAAGATTGATTTTAAATTCTATTAAATAAAATCTGGGTATCGAAAAAATAGAGATTTTAAATAAATGAAATTAAAAGAGTTTTGGAGACTTAAGTGATATTGCCTAAGAATTAAAGGATTTTATTTTATAAATTTTAAGATTTTAAAATGATTGGGAAGAAATAAAAGGGAGAATTTCGAATAAAGAATGAAATGGATATTTCAGTTTAATGTAAGGTTTTAAATCATAAATAAAGAAATGAATATGGAATCAATGGGTTTTGGAATAAATTTGAGTAAGTAAAAGAATTTATTTTAAAATGGAGTTAATTTTGGAAATCGATTTGAAAACTGACTAAGTGTTGAAACTGTGATTAAAGGAGAATGAGACTATGAAATTTATAAACTGGGTTTATTAAAAAGTGAAATAAAATATCAGTGAATATTTGGAAGTATAAACGTGGTGGAAATTTATAAGGGAATGGGTAATTTGTTTTAAAAATAAATAATATTTTATTTTTAAAAGTGTGGAAAGAAATTTACGGGATAGGGACGTAAATTTAAGTGGAAATAAATCAAGAAGGATCTATAAATGACTAGACGGTTGTATTGGAATGGAAAGTGTACTTCCCTGAAAAGCTAAATTTATTTTCAAAAGAAGGTCTTTAAGTATAAAATAGAAGTTTTAAAAGATGTTTCTAAAGAAGAATGTTTATAGAGAAATTTATTATTTAAATTGTTTAAAAAAAATTTGAAGTAAATATTTATTAAATTAATTATCATAGTAATTATTTTAAAGGTTAAATTAGTATTATGATTTAAAAAGATAATTATTAAGTATTTAGACTTTATACAATAGTTTTATTTAAAATAGTTTTTGGCTAAAGTTTTACTTGCAAAATTATTATAGAATATTATAATTAAAATTTTGAATAAAGTGATTTAAGTAGTTTTATTTCAAACGTTTTAAGTGTATATTTTTGGGTAAAGGAATTTAAATTATTAAAATCTAAATTATTAAGACTTGGTGCTTTTATGTGGGAATAAACAATTGGATGGTTGATTGTTTAAGTTTGATATTTAAATAATCGACTATCAATATCGGCCAATGCGCTTATCATTTCGAAGAGTCCAGGATCGGGTTTAATTACCCAAAAACCACATCGGTCTTGTTTGAACGTAGCGAATGAATACCGTGAAGATGATGAAGACGGTGATTCGATTTGTCCAGACCCAGGGCAACTTGTATGGATGAATGCTATCAGACCATCGTCAGGAGGACGGTGAGCATTCTAAGTGAATGTGCGCTAAAAAGGTAACGCATAGCCTCAAGCCTCATCAACCGAGAATGGCTAAAACAGGGGAGGTGCAGCAAGGCTAAGTGGCTAGCAACCAATTAGGATAAGTTCATCCCTGTCTAGATGTCCCTTTTTATTTTGCCTGTGTGGGCGGTTGCTGATCCCAACCACGTGATGATCTTATTCGAACTATCCAGTAAGGGGTAGCTTCGGTCTTGTATTGCAGGGGTTCAAGAGGGATCCTCGGTACGCTGATCTAGGCTAAGTACTATGACGGGCGGTACTGCAATATCCCTGCCATTGTATGGAACCCAATCTCCAATAAGCGCTTATACGGTTTTGATTGTTCCCAACTATGCTGGAATGTGAGATGCAAGCATTTCAGCTATATTCTATTTTACTTTCAATAGACACTATTATAATATCAAGTGAATTTGATAGGAAATGTTTTGGTTATCGTAAGGTTAAAACCCGACATGTTTATTTGTGGCATGGTCTTACGAGATACCTTTGGTTTCAAAGGATTTTGAAAATTTTAATAATCCAATTGAATGTGTTTTCTGACGTTGGTTTTCCATACTGACTCAGGAGTTATTTTATTATAATGCTTGGTCAGACTGAGTATTATAAAATACAGGATAGGATGCTATGGAGCTCGGGAGACGGGTTGGATGGCGAGACGTATCATATGTATCCGACTTATTTTCGCTGTGTATGGTATGCTGCATACTCAGTTTTGTGTGGATAAGTTATCATAACTATCCATTGTTGTGTTTTTCTTTGATGTTGTACTCTGATGATGTAATATATAAAACAGTTACAGTTTCATTGTATAAAAATCTGTTGTTATCTATTATATGTCATTCCGCTGCGATTGTGAGATTCTGATATGTTTACTATTCCTTCTTCTACCTCCTCCTTCTCTTTCTCTTACGGTCCGGCTTTCGCGCATTCGATTCTCAAGTGTCTAAAAACCGGTTCATGACAATCACGGCTTTGATTTTGGCTTGCTCGATTTTACCATGGTCATCACGGCTTTGAATTGTTCAATTTTCTATGCTCGGCCATTTGAATTTTGTTCTATGACTTCGGCAGTTTGATTTTGTGATATGATAATTTGACTTGGATTAACTGCAAGTCTCATTTTGCTTGCGCACCTTGACTTTGTTACTGCAACTGGTTATATTGAGACTTCATGTTGCCTTTTGTATTCTCTGGTTTACCTGTACTGTTAGCCAAGTTATCCTGTTGCTTTTGTTGTTATGTGATATAGGTCTGGGTTCACTTTGTTTCTAATGCATGTCAACTTGATTTGAAACTTGTAAAACCAGGTGTTGCATTGCATCATGTGTGTTCATGAAGTATGCAATGTGCATTCACATGTTTTCATGTGTCTTTGCATTTCGTTGTTCACTGTCTTTTTGTGCACTGCCCATATGTGTTCACTTGTTTGCATTTGACTTTGATTATGCCGTCTGTTGTGCACTGCTTGAAGTTTGGTCTGGATTTTTGCATTTGATTCACGTGCATACTATAGATATATGTATACATGTGTATATATGTATGTATGCATGTTTGTTTTTGTTTGAAGCTTCATGAAGTCACAACTGTACACTTTGCTGTTGCTTGATGGACTCTGGTAATTTTTGCAGACCAATTGATAATCTTTTGCCTGCCTCTCCTTAACAATCCACGATGTTTCCATATTTATTCTCAATATTCTCTGACTTATTGGTATTTCCATGTACTTGTGCCATTTGGTTGTCTGCACTATGATTCTTGAATTATTTGTGTATATATGGACATGTTCTATTTGTCATTGCTGCATTGAGTTAAATTTTGGTCTAAATGCATTGAATTATGTGTTCACTTGGTAGCTGGTTGGACCTGAACTGATTTTTGTTTTGTCGAGCCTGGAGCTTGTTTGTTAGACTGGGTTCACTGTGAAGTTTTTAGTTGTGATGTGCTTGCTCACGTTTGTTGTACTTTGATGTTGAGCCTGATCACTGTGTTGATGTTCATGCAATTTGTTTTTGCACATTTGAGTTTAAGCTTGTGCCTGGTCATTCATACCTGAGTTTTGAACTGATGCATGCTTTGTTGCTTTCCTCTGATCATATATGTTGACTTCTTCATCCCTTTGTTGTTGCACTTGATCTGGTCTCTGATTAAATGCTTGTGTGGTTTGATCTTGAACTGTTTCCAATTGAAGCTGATGTCATTATTTGAGCCTTTGACCTTCTTGCTTCGGGTTGCATACATACTCATGTATATACATGCCTTCACATGCATGTATATATGTGTAATTGTGTAATACATGTGCCGTATCCCATTTACACTCGATTTGTTCATGTGTGTATTTGCACCTATGTTGAATCCAGCCTTGGCTTGGGTTTGACCTTGTGCTCACCTGTCCCTGCTGTTTTATCAAGTGTATATTGGTATGCATGGCCTTGTGGCATGTACAGTGGTACACTGTGCATGTCACAAGTTGTTCATGTAGATGAATTTGAAATAAATGATGACGAACAACCCAAATAACTTAGGCAAATAAGATTTTCAAAATTCACATTTTATTTTACACTTTACAAATATTTCTTTTTCAATTTTACCGCATCAGTGTTTATTTTGTAGATAATTTAGATGCTGGATACAAATTGTAATATAGTTGAAGATCAAATGCGAGTAAACATGTGATATGTAGTGAGATGCAAATGTATGTATACTGAAAATTTTGATGTAATTGAAATTGTAATGTAATTGAAAAATGTGTATATATAGTGAGAGCTTAAAGTTGTACAAAATTGTAATAAAATATTTGTTTGAATAAAATATCTGTTTGAATTTAAATTCCACGTTATTATTTTATTTGGCAAATTTTTATTTAATTATTTGAAAATAAAATAGTTAACTAATACGTTTAAATGAATATATATATATATATATATATATATATATATATATATTTGTTATCATCAAACAAAAATCATATACTAGCATATTCAACAATCTCCCCCTTTTGATGATAACAAACATATATTTAAGATTACAAATTTATTAAATGTATTTGATCATTCAATTTGTTCCCCCTATTTGAATGCTCCCTCTCTACAACAAGATTCCCCCTTCATATATGCATGAAAATAACTAATAAAATGTAAATGAACTTAGATGCAAATAGGAAATACAAAATACAAATTTTGACCTTTATTTTTTGAAATCTTAACTTTTCTCTCCCCCTTTTGTTGTCAGAAAAAGAGTAATAGTGTTAGAAATATAGAGATGAAGTGATAGATATGAATGCAATATTAATACCCAATCGAGTATAAATATTAAATTCCAATAAAAAATCAAACAAAAATCATAAATACTCTGTTAGGTGCATATTCCACTTTAGAATGATAGGGATGATGTAAAACCATATAGCTATGTCTATTTGTGGTATATTTATACCATGAATTTGAATATCTACTAACCAGGCATATAACCATTAGGATTTTTAAATGAGATTAGTTGTATTCCAAACTTTTTTTTATAAAAAAAATGAATTTCAAGCATCTTCTAACCATGCATAACCATGAGGACTTTTAAATGGGACTAGAATCTTGTCTATTTAATAATTAATTTTGATATATGTTCCATACATGCATAACCGCGAGGACTTTTAAATAAGCATGAAAGCACATATAAAAATATTCCAAGTAATTCACCCATGCATAATCATGAGGACTTTCAAATGAGAGGTGATTTCTTTTTTAAAAATACCATATTTTGACATATTATATTGGATTTTAATGAGTGATGATCGTTAGAAATATGATAGCAATAGAGATGGTCGTGGAATTTTTACCCATCTTATTATAAATCTTGCTTGAAGTTTTTAAAGAAATTTACTAAATATACTATCTCAAGCTATAATATATGACTATCAACACTCATCGCTTTTTCAATCATTATTTATCTTTTCGATAATCAGTAGGGAGTCAGATTATTTAATGTAGTCATTTAAAATCAATTCCAAAAATAATCAAATTGTCTAAAATAACTAATCTGAAACATGGTCAACTATTTTCTGGAAGGGGTTTTATAAGAAAAATGTCTGCTAATTGAAAATTAATTAAAATGGAAAATATGCAGATATATTTTCTTTGAAAACGTGATGCAACTAATGAATGTCTCTTCATAAAACACTTCCACTAGTAATTTTTCTGTCAACTAGGTTACCAGTGTAATCTACATCTGAATTTCTCTTAGACTCAAGATTATCATATGTCATAATCGTGGAGTTGCAACAAATGCCTTAAAATCTTTTTCCAGCTTTTAAATGAAATTTTTTTGGATATGAATTGAAACCGTGCAAATAAACAAACAATGAACAGAATAACCAAATATATCCACGAATATCTTGAGTAATCATCAATCAATACAAGACAATATCTCTTATCATCTGAACTAGCAATATCGTTAGTCCAAACAAATCTATATGAACTAGTTCAGAGACTCTAGAGATACTTATAGTGTTCTCGGCATATAAAGATAGTTGGCCAACAATTTTGAAATAGTCAGAATCAAAATCAACATTCATTTCCTTATCACATAACTGGTTGATTTAATTCAGATTATGGTGCAGACTTTCACATTTAATAAATCATTCAAGATGAATACACCGTCACATATTTTACTTTTACCGATAATATTTCATTGTTGCCTATTGTGATTCTTCCACCTTTGTACTAGGCTAATGAACTTCGATTTGTCACCCATCGTGCGCCTGGAATAGCTAGTTTCTAGGTAACACTGTTGTTCCTTAGCCTGCCCCTACACCTACACAAGGAAAGATTTTTGTGACCTATTTTTTTTATAGGTCCATGGTTGTTGGTGGCAAATGATTTTAAAAAATATGTTTGTGTAGATCCAAAACTATAAATATTTGTTCCTTTTGGCACCCAGATTTGTTTGATTTTAAGGTATTTTATATTCGTGCCTTTTGGAACCCAAATTGGTATGGTTCTCACGTGTTTGGGTCTATACCAACAATTGTTTTGATCGTGTCCAAATTTTCCACGAATTGTGCACTTGGAATTTACTTGATTAATTTTGTTACCCAACACGTTTAAATTGAGTATACCCAAGTCCTTGTCTACCAATATTGATTGTTTGTTTTCCTATTAGCATATTTAGTATTTTTTTTCCTCTGGAGAATTTTTCTAAAGTTGTAGACAGTTGTTGGACTTGTATTTTGAGTGATTTGTTTTCGTTCAATAATTGAGTGCACTTTTTAATAGAGTTTTCTCTCCTAGTATTTTCACTCTCTTTCAAAATCAGAATTTCATTTTCAAGTGATCTTTATTTTAATTTCTGATTTTTTAATTTTTTTCTTCAAGTGATGGACACTTATCACACTTAGGGCTTTTGATTTGATAGTTTTTAACTAATTGATCAAGATGTTTATTTAATTCTATCAAACTATCTATTTGTGATTCAATTTTAGCGTATTTCTCCCTAAGTCTTTTGAAACAGCCATTTACTTCGTGAAAATATATAAGTAATTCTGAATGAGTGAGTTTTGATACCTCGCTTGGCTCGTTATCATCGCTATCAGTTATATCACATCGAAGGCACATATCTACTTTTTCACTCTCACTCCTAGTACTTTTAGGTTCATCATTTTTATTCCACGTAGCTGCAAAACTTCTCCTTTTTGATTCCTTTTCTTGGCCTAGTCGATTCTGAGGACAATTGGGCTTGATGTGGCTAGGTTTATTGCAATTATGACAGTTGATCTCCTGCTCCTCTAGGTTGTTTAGAACTTTGACTATTCTACTTTTCAGTTGTTGATTTAGAGCTGGATTTCCGTATCTGCGATTCCACCTTTTGAATTTCTTTATTATAATTGCCAATTTAGTTGCACCATCATCATTATCATCATCATTTTCGGTTGTTCCTTTGAGAGCTATTGTTTTCTTTTGCGTGCCACCTCCTTCGCGTTCTTCCTTGAATTCCATTTCTAGCTCGTAAGTGGTGAGATTTCCAATGAGCTTTTCAACTTTAACTTGTTTCAAATCTTTAAATTCTTGAATTACAGTGCCTTTTGCTTCAAAATTCCGTGGAAGGACTCCGAGGATTTTTCGGACTATTTCCAATTCTATGTATGATTTTTCGAGAGCTTTTGGTTTGTATATAATATTGGAAAGTCATCCATACATCTCTTTAACATTTTCATCCTTGTCCATTGTGAAGTTCTCGTATTCGCTACTAAGCATTGCAAGGCGATATTCCTTGACTTGAGATGCTCCTTCATGGGACACTTCAAGTGTGTGCCAGACTTCCTGCGTAGTTAGATAATGTGAGACACGATTAAATTCAATTTGATCTAATGAATAGATAATAGAATTCATAGCTTTAGCATTAGCATTCTGTAATTTATTTTCTAGATCTGTCCATAGATCCATCGGTTTTTCTATTCCCTGATTGTCTACCACTATAGTTTGTGTCCTATATCCTGTCTCAACAATATTCCAAGCATCAATGATTTTTAGAAAAAAATTCGTTCTATTTTTCCAGTAGGTATATTCACCATTGAACATTAGTGGTTTAACTATGGACTGACCCTTTTTAAAAGCATTATTAAAAGAAGCCATTTAAAAATTCAAATTTTTAAAAGAAAAAATTGGTTTAATCGAATTTTTAAAGAAAAAATTAGCTTTTGTTCCTAGCTCTGATACCACTTGTAAGATCGATTTCGCCCTAGAGAGGGACGAATAGGATGATACTAATAATTATAAAAATTTAATATGGAAATATATAAAATAATTGCAACACAGATATAGTAGAATAGTAGCAACACAGATAATAGCAGAATAATAAAAACCAAAATAGAACAACATAGATTTACCCAGCTTCGGAAAAAGCCTTCCTACGTGCTACCTCTAAGATTTCTAATAGAAATTAAGTAGCCAGACGCTTACACACGTAAACTTACGACATCTGCTATCGACTAACCTAACTCTATGCTCAAAACCCTGTTACAACTCAGCCACTGAGTTGCGACTTCTCGAACTACACCACCATAGTTCGTTCCCTAATAACAAGACTAGAATTTACAAAAGTTTAAAAAAATTTAAAAATTAAAAACTTAAAACAATAAAAACACTAATTTAAAAATAGAAGCTAAAAGATAATTAAAATAGGCAGGCCCAAAATAAATAAAGTGATAAATATATTCTCTTCTCTTTTTTATTATCGGTCGATATCTCTTGCGTTGAAAAATGTCCGTCCTCTGCTCGATCGTTCCTCTTTAAGAAAATTAGGACTTTGGAAATTGAGGTGCCGCTTCAATTGATCGATCGAATATATAATCTAGTGGTGCTTACTTTGTCGATTGATCGTCTCTTCGATTTGCACACGGCTACTTCAATTCTTCGAGTTCGATTTGAATTGATATGTGATTTCCTTTTTTCTTTTGTTGATATGCTTGAACTCGAATGGTTTTTATTACCGATGATGATTGGGTTTTAAATAGGATTCAAAATCCTATACTCTCGTTCATATATATTTTATTTGAATTCTTGCTTGCCACTGATTTTTGTTTGGATGCTTGTGATGTTTTCTGACTTTTTCAATTCGTATATTTTCGTTCCGTGAATATCGTGGCTTTGATTTTGATTTGCTCGATTTTACCTTTCTCACTACGGCTTTGAATTATTCAATTTTCTACGCTCGGCCATTTGAATTTTTCTCTGTGACTTCGGCACTTTGATTTTGTGATACTAGAGTTTGACTTGGATTAACTGCAAGTTTCATTTTGCTTGCGCACCTTGACTTTGTTAGTGCAACTGGTTATATTGAGGCTTCATATTATCTCTTGTTTTCTCTGATTCACCTATACTGTTAGCCGAGTTATCCTATTGCTTTTGTTGTTATGTGATATTGGTCTGGGTTCACTTTGTTTCTAATGCATGTCAACTTGATTTGAAACTTGTTAAACCCGTTGTTGCATTGCATCGTGTGTGTTCATGTAGTCTGCATTGTGCATTCACCTGTTTTAATGTGTCTTTGCATTTCGTTGTTCACTATCTTTTTGTGCACTACCCATATGTGTTCACTTGTTTGCATTTGACTTTGATTATGCCGTCTGTTGTGCACTGCTTGAAGTTTGGTCTGGATTTTTGCATTTGATTCACGTGCATACTATAGATATATGTATACATGTGTGTATGCATATGTGTGTGTATATATATATATATATATGTATGTATGTATGCATGTTTGTTTTTGTTTGAAGCTTCATGAAGTCACAACTGTACACTTTGTTGTTGCTTGATGGACTCTGGTAATTTTTGCATACCAATTGATATTCTTTCGCCTGCCTCTCCTTAACAATCCATGATGTTTCCATATTCATTCTCAATATTCTCTGACTTATTGGTATTTCCATGTACTTGTGCCATTTGGTTGTCTGCACTATGATTCTCGAATTACTTGTGTATATATGGACATGTTCTATTTGTCGTTGCCGCTTTGAGTTAAATTTTGGTCTAAATGCATTAAATTATGTATTCACTTGGTAGCTGGTTGGACCTGAACTGATTTGTTGTTTTGTCGAGCCTGGAGATTGTTTGTTGGACTGGGTTCACTGTGAAATTTTTACTTGTGTTGTACATGCTCACGTCTGTTGTACTTTGATGTTGAGCCTGATCTCTGTGTTGATGTCCATGCAATTTGTTGTTGCTCATTTGAGTTTAAGCTTGTGCCTAGTCATTCATACTTGAGTTTTGAACTGATGCATGCTTTATTGCTTTCCTCTGATCATATATGTTGACTTCTTCATCCCTGTCCAGTTGCACTTGATCTGGTCTCTGATTAAATGCTTGTGTGTTTTGACCTTGAACTATTTCCAATTAAAGCTGATGTCATTATTTATGCCTTTGACCCTTTTGCTTCGGGTTGCATACATACTTATGTATATACATACATTCACACGCATGTATATGTGTGTAATTGTGTAATACATGTGTCATATCCCATTTATACTCGATTTGTTCAAGTGTGTATTTGCACCTGTGTTGAATCCAGCCTTGGCTTGGGTTTGACCTTGTGCTCACCTGTCCCTGCTAATTTATCAAGTGTATATTGGTATGCATGGCCTTGTGGCATGTACAGTGATACACTGTGCATGTCACAAGTTGTTCGTGTAGATGAATTCAAAATAAATGATGACGAACAACCCAAATAACTTAGGCAAATAAGATTTTCAAAATTCACATTTTATTTTACACTGCACAAATATTTCTTTTTCAATTTTACCGCATCAGCATTTATTTTGCAGATAATTCAGACGCTGGATACAAGTTGGAATACAGTTGAAAATCAACTACGAGTAAACAAGTGATATGTAGTGAGATGCAAATGAATGTATAGTGCAAATTTTGATGTAATTAAAATTGTAACGTAATTGAAAAATGTGTATATATAGTCGGAGCTTAAAGTTGTACTATTCAAAACTGTAATAAAATATTTGTTTGAATAAAATATCTGTTTGAATTTAAATTCTGTGTTATTTATTTTATTCAGCGAATTTTTATTTAATTATGTGAAAATAAAATTGTACATTAACAAATACGTTTAAATGAATATATATATATATATGTTTATTATCATCAAACAAAAATCATATACTTGCATATTCAACACAATGTCCTTGGTTCAATAATAACAGTTATTATTAACTGAAATACTCTAGCCAGAGACTTTGAATTTGAGTTGACTATGATACTAACCGTATGCAACTAAGGAAACAAATCCTTTCTTGATTAGTGCTTCACTTCCAATACTTCCACTCACCCAACTATAGTCACTCGATGGACGCCATGCCATGATTTGGCTATAAAAAAAGCAGAGCTTTCATATTGAAGATCTACGGTATTCTCAGGCCAAGAAAATTGTGCAAATCAGTCACATCGATATTTTCTGTTTGACCTTAGTTAAATTGATCATCAGAAAACTATCGAGTGAGTCATTCCATAGTTATCAAATAACTATTAGTATGTAACCCCTAGGTGCCCCTAACAGTCATGAGTAATACACTGCCCAACATTTGGAGAGCGTTACGTACTTCAGTCTCAACGGATACATCAATATCCAGTCTCAATGCATCTTGACTATGAATAATTAAAAAGGTATATTTGTTTCATTGTGATAAATTGTTCACGGTTACAACACTTTGTAACTACTATCACAAAATATACCATTTATGGATTTTTCAATTAAATATACTTTTAATTAATTAATATAATGACATCATATCAAGTATATAATAGGAAGAAAATACCTTTTATTTCTAATAAGACCGGTCAACGAGTTAGATATATGTAACAAATTACATAATTGCCCCTAGGGCATGCCCCTAACTCTATCAGAAAGAGTGGAAACAAGTTTCCCTTAATCCGTCCTACTTGGCCTACACGGGGTCCAGGTTCAACTTGGGCATTCTTTAGCCATTTAGACATCCAAACGACATATTCAAATGTTTGACTTACTGCTAAAATTCTCTACATGTAGTTAAATGTTTGGATTCCAATTCACTCGTTTGACTTATTTTTCAAATGTTCGACTTTTTTTAAACATCCAAACCTAGCCAGATTTCAACTATTCCTTTATGTTTTGTTTCTTTTTAGATTTGGGCATTATTCAGAAGTCTGTTGTATTTTCAGACGTCTGAACAAGTATATTTGTCGTTGTTCTCCTTTTCATTTGTTTATATTTATTCTAGGTTTAATTATAATTATAAAGTTCATCTTTAACCAATTATTTATATCAAGTTCTATCTTTATCATCTTCAAACTCTCTATCTAGCATATCTCATGGCCATATGCAGTTATTTGACTATTCATCATATATTCCATTTTATTCAATGGTTATAAAACTGAATCAAGCAAATTTTAAATTAGTATAGATATAGATTCATTTTTTTTCACTTATTAAATTAATTCAAACCTATGACAACGGTCGGATCCATATGATTTTATAGTTATATGTATAGATTTATTTCTATTTATTCAATTGATTCAAATCTGTTGCAATAAATTAGATTTATAAAGATTTGGAGGAGAATTCTTATCCAACTTTCCTCTTCCATGTTCGCAACAATTACGTTGTTAAAATCATTACCTCTGGTTTTTCAAATCATAGAAGCCTTCGGTAAAAAACATTTTATAAAATAAAAATCACATATTTAATCTTATATAGATATATAATTAGATTTTAACTAATTACCTCCTTTACAGTCATGTCATAGATAAATCCATTCACCTTGGAACGATGTTTGAAGAAATATTCTGCTGAATACGCTTTCTTCCTTTAATTTGATTCGTGAATTCACCTCGCTTCTCATGTCTTCTTTGCTAAGCTTTTAGGTCAGACCTCTCTTTTCTTTTTTTTAACTTAGGTTTTCTATGAAGAATCTAAATCAAGGAATATGGATGAGAAATAGAACAAAAGAACGAGTTCAACAAATAGAGGTTAGGGTTTAAAATGAAAGATGTGAGATTTAAGCATATATTTATAGATAGGAAATTAGATGCAGTCTAGGCTGGAAAAAAAATTATTTCTTTGCTTATATTCCCTTAACTTAAATATATGCAAAAATCTTTTCCTTTTATTTTATAAAATAACATTTATTCTATCTCAATTAATTCATTAACTCTAATTCAGATCAATGTCATTAATTATAATTCAAATTAATATCATTAATGGATATATATACACACATATACACAACTTTTATGGGGAATCATGAATAAATATATAAACATAAATATTTATACACACACACATATTGACATTTATTAGGAACTTTATTTTTATCGGTAATTACTCAGTTAATTGCAATTAACTGGTGTTTATGTTTAGAAATTCAGAAATCTAATTTTCTGTTATTACTTATAAAGAAAGAGATAACATACCTATTCATTAGCAATAAATTTCATTATCCTGGTTGTTGATGCTTTCCCCCTAAAGCTGTTTTAAGTTTGTGCATGTAAATATCTTTCCTCCTTTTCATCTAATGCACATTCAAACAATTAAACACTTTGTAAAGTAATTCAAATATACACATAAAATTACTTACTAAATAAATTTTTATTTATTCTTGCAATTAATTCTTAAACTTAAATTTTAAAATCGGCACAAAACTAGAAATGTGCACTATGTTAAACCTTTTGCAAAATTATTTCTTCAACTTTATTTAAAATTACCAAAATATCATTATCATTAATTATTATTTTTTAATGAAAATATGGGTGTCACAAAGGAGAAATATGCTAAGTCCGAGAATGGTACACTAAATCTTGGAAAATATTCATGGACGCTAAGTGATATAGAGACTATATCGATGGTTCAAGATGCGATTCAATTCATATGGTGGCAACTACCTTGGATTTGATATTATAAATCGTTTTTAGAATGAGTTGTGGTTGTCGAGATTGCTCATGTTAAGTAGCATCGATTTAGAGATAGAAGACGTTTTATCTCGATAGCAAAGGCAACAGTTCTTGACTATTTATAGAAAGGATTATTGGCCTCGAGTTACTAGTCCTAAGTTTACTTGATAAAAAAAGGGTAGTTGGTAGGCATGTATATATTGGTTCAGGGTCGATAAGATTAGAGGCGGTGGATGGTGTACTAAAGTTTCATAGTATAAGAGTTATATTTATGACCATGCTTAACAGGTCTTGGCCTTACTGAAAGGACCAAAGCTATCTAGCCCATTGTATACACTTAAGTCACATTTGTTTGCCTTGGTGATTAATAGAATATAGACTTATCATGAATTACGTAGCACTATAGTGGAAATGCACTTACTTGTTAAATGTAGATGAAGATGTAGGTTGAGGTATGGTTTCATCACCTCATGTTATACCATTTGGTATTATACACGTTATATTAGTGTATTGGTAATCATGTAGATTAGCAACAGACTTTATATCTAACCCTCTCTTTGTTTTCCATTTTATTGTCTGTTCCCTAAATAGGTTGACTTAGAGAAGGAAATTTTGCTAGCTGGAGAAGTTATAGAGCTATAGCTATTGCCGCTATGATTATATATGTCTCTTATTTTTTAGTAGACATGTTAGATTCATTTTGAGACATGTTGTATATGAGATTTGATGTATCATTTCCATGATGCATTATGGTATCAAACTTATGCCTTTTTAATATGCAGTTAGTCTATTACATGTTTATGTTGATATTATATTTATTCCTTCCACCGTAGGATTTATTTTATATATGTGTGTGTGTGATGTATATACTGTGTGTTTTCAGTTTTCTACCCTACAAACCATCATCCTTGATACCTATGAAATCCAAGTGAATTGGTGCATGGATTATGGGTGTTATGAATGGAAAGTCCTTACATACTTCCTTCGTACCCGTATCATTTCCTAGTTTGTGAGGTGGAGTATAAACCAATAAATGCGGTTTCGAAGGAGGTGGATCCGTCCACCTAACGACTTCCCCCATATCTTGACCAAGTTTGAGGTGGATGGACCCGTCCATCTAACGACCTTACTTGTTAACTCAGGGTGGATGTGAATCGACCGTCCACGATCCTGATAAATCCATCGTTCCCGGAGTGCGAACGAAATTCAAACGCCTAAACATATGTGATTGACCATCTGTCGGCTAACTCTAAGTTTTCAGAGCATGAGATGGAGTATAAACGTCGACTCCAAGCCCTGGAGTGCTAGTTGGAGTATAAAACACTAACTCTGGATTGCTGGAGTGTGAACCGAAGTGTCAACATCAACCAACTTCAGGTTCCCGGAGTTAGAACTAGAGTACAAATGTTGACTAACAACGGATTCTCAGAGTGAGAACTAGAGTATCGACCGCAATTAACTCTGAATCCCTAGAGAGTGGACTAGAGTTTAAATGCAAACCGGATACGAATTGATCATCCGTAACATAACTCTGAGTCCCCAGAGTGTGGTGGGATTATAAACATAACTCGGGTGTGAATGACCACTCGTAAACTAACTTAAGTCCCTAAAGCATGGACATATACTTAAAAGTGGAAATTAGCTACAAGGGCTTCTTTAGCAAGTGCAGTTAGTTTCTAGAACACACAACTGAAATAATTACTTTTAAGGACAAAATGCAAAACAATTATTTTCTAAGGCTTAAAAACCTATGAAATTATGTCCTTGAAAGTAAGTGGACTGCTAACTTTGTCCTTAAAAGAAATTATTCTGTTGACTTTGGCCTTGAAACTAATTTCTAAGGATGTGTGTCCTAGAAACTAATTGGACTAAAAAGCTTGTCCTTCTAGTGAAACTCCCCTACTTAAAATTTAAACAGGCGCGATCGACCGTCGACGTACAAATGCAAATCCCTGGAGTACGGATGTGATCATTAATAAGTGAGCGAGTGTGATTCGACCACTCGACTCTCACTTGTTTCAGCATCGATTCGACAACGTTAACCTCGACGAGATAAAGGCAAAATGCAATTGCTAAACGATCTTTACAACCCATCCCCAAAACTGGGGGCAGAACTTAAGTGTGGATCACTGACCGAGGCAGTGCGACATCGGAGTTCGACTTAGTGTCCGGTCATGACTCGTAGCTGTGATTTCGAGACTTAACAAATAAACTCAAAACCCAATCCAAAGGTCGAAACTTCACAAGTTTACTGAACAAGAATTCAAATACTGGAACACTTAAGAAAATACACAATAATTAAGTTGAAGACAAAATAGAATTTCATTTCAACTACTTGTGGAAGGAATTTATGTACAAGTTATTCCAAAAAATCCAACTAGCAAGAGCTGAACCCACATCTATACACGGCCAACAAAAGCTAAAAAATTCCTATCTACTCAAAAATAAGTTGAGGAGAAGCATCTATTCTTTTTTCTTCTTTGGTTTCCCCTTCGATGTGGACCCGTTGGAGCTTTCACTTGGTTTTCTCTTCGAGCCCTTGCCTTTCGGTAGTCGAACTCCAGTCGGGGGCATTACGTCCACATCCTCCTTCGAAATCACATGTATGGGTATGCTACCAGAAGGCGAAGTCGAAGGGATCGGATCAACTGTAGGAGCTGAGGTAGGCACGCTGGTGTCAAAAGCGGTACCACCCGAAGATATCATCCTTAATGGAGTCAGGCCGGGTCCCGCCATTCCACCTCCAAAGCTGCTGGTTTGGGCTGCTGCTTCCATTTCAACATTAATCTCAGCTATAATCCCTTCCTCATGAAGTGTTTGCGTATCGCCAGGAATGCCTACACCTGGACCTGAGGAACTAGTCGCCGGTGCGCTTCCACTCATGACAAATGGAAGATCTGCAAAGGGGTCACTATGATGACCGAGAAGTTCCTCCATCATCTGTTTATCAAAAGAAATTGTTTACCCCTACGTTCCACTAATAGACATGGTAGTTATTGTAGCGACCGCTTCGGTTACAACTCCAGCACATGATGCAATTCTTGAGTGTTGGCAGGAGGCGCGACTGATGTGGCTCCAATCACTGGAAAGGGACAAAGGAAAATGTTATTAAGTATTTCAAGTAATGCTTCCGATCATAAACAAGCATACGAGATGTACATAGTACCTTCCTTGGTTTGACTTGTTGGCGGCTAAACGGCCTTAGAAATTTGCTCACTACCTTGAGATATCTACGGCTGATCTGGGCTGTAAGCAGGAACAGATTTAAAATCAACTGTAGAAGTCGGTTCAGGTTGAGTTGGCACAAGAGTTTCAGGATTTGTATCACGGTGCTCAACATCAGAACCTTCTCCAACCTACGAGTGCTGAGCTCCAAGCTTCTCCTTCTCATCTGAGATCATAGCATCATGGAGTATTTTCCTTTCGTCTTCGTTCATCACACGGCTCTTAAGCTCAAATTCATCGACCAATTCACCCCGATGGGCAGCTTTTTCATCCTCTGCTAATCGACCCAGGCATTGTATAAGTGTGTCGGATAGTTATCGAGCTAGGCTAGTTCCTATTCTTCAAGGTGTTGGCATTATAAGTAACAAGGAGATCTTCAATGTCAGCCTCTAGCCTGGACTCCGCCATTCGGATCTTCTCCTCGACCTCAGTCACCACCTCCCGGAACTTAGACTGCTTCCCTTTCGCCCCGAAGCACTATGGCATGTTCACATGCTTCTTGGGCTGCGATATTTGCATCATCCTTTTATTTGATGATTTTGGAAAATTTGGCTTTAAGCTCGTTATGTTCTTTAAGGACTGCATCCCGCTCGGCTGTGATAGTAGTGTTTCGATGGCCCATCTCCTCCATCGAGGCAAAGTGTGTCTGCCGCATCCTCTCCATCGCCAAATTCACCTCATTGGCTTTATAAGTGGCCTCTATTTATGATTTTCGAGAGGATTTGGCTTCATCGTTAAATACCTAAATGATTTGGCTCTTTTGAGCGAGCTCGACTTCTAATTTCTCTATGGTAGTCACTCGCTCAAAGGCTAGCTTCGATGCTTTCTCTACGGCTTTCGTCCACTCCTTATACTGAGTGTAGATATCATGAATGTAATCATGCATTGTGTTTTCTACATCTGTTGGAATTCTCTTTAAGTGCGTGAGGAAGATGTAACCATCAAAGAAAATATTCGAAAAATCCTTCTTCAATTATGCAATTCTAATAACCCCTCCCCCAGTGGGCTCAGTAATAGCCTGTTCAGCGACAATGGGGGGTTCGGCCTCATGTCTACGACGGTGTGATTCAGACCTAGAGGCTTGGGAAGATGATTTCTGGTGGGGAGGCTCTACCATTTGTTTTCCATTGCTCGAAGGGTGTGTAGGGATTCTAGGAGGTGGAGAACGGGATCGGGATCCATATATGTAGTCCCTGTCCTTATCTCTATCATATCATTCTTGGCTAGAGTATCCACAACCGTAGTCCCTCTCTTCCTCTCTCCTACGTGAGTCATAATACGAACAGGATCGACGAGCTGAGCGGAGACTCCCCAACATCGATCCACATCCGGACATTGTATCTGCAAAGTAAGAGAAACAAAGTTAATGATCTCCTGAAGTAAACATCTTGCGATCGGAAATCGTGTAGTGTCGTGAAGTGTATATGTATGTGCAACCCTCCGACCAACCGGAAATATCGGCCACACTTGTCGGAAGAGACTCGCTCAAGTCTAAGGCACTCTGAAGCTCCTCCAATCCGGCATCGTGTTGAAATGACACGTAATTCAGGATTAGGATATCGACAAGCCCTTCGAAAAGGTTCTCCATTTGCGAGGAAGGAGCCTTTGAAATTTTAATACCAAGAACAGGCAAAGACACGATTACAAATTTCCATCTCGAAGGTTTGTGGTGCTTATACGCTGCAGCCATGCCTTTTCTCCTTCCCTAAGAATCTTGAAAGGTGTCAAAAGGCCCAGCTACGGTTTCATCTTCAATAGGTGTATTTTCCTCATACCCTCTTTAGCTATTACGACCCCGGGCGTTTTACGCTTCGCTCGCCTCGTCGAGGTTGCCCTCAGTGTCCCTTCAAGTCTTATACTTTGGCTCCACTCAATTAGCCCGACGGTTCTCAAATTTCTTTCTATTAGAACCGAATCAATGTCCCTCATTTCACTTGGAACTTCTTGAAGGACCCATACTATTTCTTTAAAATGCGCACCTTTGGGTCATGGAATTACGGATGTAAAGAAAATAAGATATTGATTTTAACATCAGCTAGATTATTTTGTTAAATACTGGAAAAATCGCAGTACTTACGTCTGACCAACCATTGTCTTGCGAATCCTGGAGGGCATGTAACCATTCCGTTATAAAGTAACCCAGCTTGGTCCAGGATCCCGTTACAACTTGACAATTCCTGACCGACTCTAGGAATGTGAAGGAGGGACTATCTCCCTAAATCTTGACATTATATAAGTATCTGATCTTAATCGAGGTCGGTGGTTGGAAAAGATGCTCCATAAATACAATAAATATGCTGTTCAGCAAAGCATATCTATTTGGATGTAGCTGTGATGGGGCAATTCCGAAGAAATAAAGCACTTCTCTAATGTATTGGTTAAACGGAAGAACTGTTCTTGCTGTACATGCATGGCGATTTAAGGTAGTAAACCCCTCCGGTGGAGCATGTGGTCTATCATTTGGTCCCGACAATAATACATCATCCAATGAAAAACCATGCCTTAAGCATATCCATCCCAGCATGTCTTCGGAGATGTTGGATGGTACGAAATCTTGTGGATTACTGATATACCTAGTATCTGGTAGCTCGTCCAGAGCGGGCTCTATAACTTCGGCCGCGATGGCCGGTATCTCCATTATTAAGGGAAGTGAACTCTGAATTTCCTACTGTTGTGAGCTTGTAGACTCCATAACTAACTAACTTATGAAAAACCATCATTAGACGATAATAAGCCCGTGTGTCCCCTAGTGTGAAGTGTGTAATGTGTTGTGCTACATATTGCTTAAGAAATTCTATGGAGTTTGAATAAATATTCAAACGACGAGACTTCATAATTCAATTGGAGTAACCGTCATCGCTGACCGTCATAATCATGCCATCTAGACTTTGAAGACCGATCCAAGTTAAAGTTTGTTAAATTTTGTTAAGTTACGATTCCAACGACGAGCTTCGAAGGGCATTCAAAATATGCAGTTTAACGGCAAAGTCCAATTATGCAAGGCAGAAGCTCGTCGGAGTCATGTATTTAATTATTCAAAATCTTCATATCCATCAAGGTCAAGATTTGGATCGATCACCAGAGGCTCCATTCATGTCGATCGTAAAGCAAGGGATTTCGTATCGATCAACCAGAGTTCTAGTCCGTATCGATCAACAAGCCTTTCATCTTCATATCGATCGTGGAGCAAGGTATTTCGCATCAATCACTCGAAGTTCCAGTTCAAATCGATAAATAGGACTGCTACTTCATATCGGTTACATGGCTAGCTTTTCATACCGATCGCTCTGGATCGATACGAACTTCCACCATCTCCTATCGATATGAAGTCGCTTCCTCAACACGTTTTCTTCTCCGAGCAACTACCCACTAGCTCCTTTGTATCCATCCTCGCTTCTTCTTCTCCAATCGATATGAAATTCAGGGGTCAATGATCGATATGAAGTCGAAGGTCGGTAATCGATACGAAATTTTAGGGCAAGACCGATATGGAATAAAACACCTTCTTCCCCATTCTACATGAAGGCATTCCTGACCTTCCTCAGCCTCGTACAGGACGATCTCTTCTATACAATGTTCTACACACCTAATCTCGTAGTTCATTCGAAGGGATTAGTTTTGGTTCGAATAGAAAGCGAGGTTCTATTTCCGAGTTTCTTGAACGATATGAAGAAATGGCAGAAAATAATGGCAAGTGAGAAATTTGGCTAAGCCCCGAGTTTATTTATATGGTTTCATATCGAGGGAGGAAAAGTTTCATCTCCCAGTATTAATGACCGGTGAAAAAAATTTCTCCTGCTATCGATGCGAGGAGACTTGTTCGTTTCCATCCGCTATCGACCCAAAACGAAACCATTCGTGCTTGTCGATGACCCATCGATTCGAAGTAAAAAATTTGCATCCATCAACTTGTAGCCGTGAAGATGACTTCCTAATCTGATACGAAGAGAAACTCTATAAGCAACAAAGGCAAAGCTTGCGCGAACTGTTCGAATCCATAAGGATGCATCGATGCGAAAACAATCTTTTGATCTTTTACATCGATACGAAGGGACATTCCAAAACAATCATCAAGCGTTGCACCAACTCGAATTTCACATTGACTCGAGAGAGGGTCAACACGGAATTCGATATATAAAAAAATGACAACGACTCGTGAACATACGAACGTTAATGAGAGTCAGGCTAACATGCATCATGTATGACGAGCTAACGTCCACTTTTCAAACTTCACAGGAATTGAATACTCACTTGACGATGGCTACAACAAAAAACAACAACAAATCACTATCATATAACAATTAGTTGCAACAGTACACGGTAAAACAGTTGGCAATCAAAAAATCACATTACTGAAAATCAGTCAAAGGTTATAGCTTTTGACAAAAAGACAACAATCGTTCAACAAGTCAGACAAAACTGTTCAAAGTGAAAGATGTACCTATTCAAAGCACGTCATCTTCTCACAAGACGTACTTTGGGGGGCAAATATTATTCCGTCTTTTGGCAAGGCCGTGATATCAAAGAATTGACTGAAAACCAAAGACCGCTCATCCCGAATATCGAGTATATGCAGGTTCACTATGGATGTCGACAAATTTTATCTACGTTCAAATCAAGCTACAATTGATATGACATGACAAGCGAAGCAATGAAAGCCAATGTTCCATATTTTGGATCAATCGGAGTTCGTATGCTCGAGATATGATCGATACAACTCAAGTGAACAAGCCGTTCGTATCCATCAAGAAGCCATGTTCGAATCGATCTGTTCGAATCAATCAATAACCACACAGTTCGTATCCATCAAGCAACTGGGAAAAAACCACCTTCGCATTGATTTTCTTCACATCCATCATCTCCAGTTTTCTCATATCAATCCACCAAGGTCAACTTCGTATCCATTGAACCACTAATTCGTATCGATCCATTAACGTATATTGTACTCGTACCGATCAGCCAATGATTGATACAGATGGTGTAGAATGAAACGATGCAAAGTATACTAGTAATCAATCGATACGAACAATACAATAACCTTAATCAATACGAACAAAGAAATGATCGATTGATGCGAGTAGTACGAAATGCTCTTGTAATCGATTGATACGAATAGAGCCGTTGCAATTGATACGAACAACACAACAATGGTTGATATGAATAGAGTAATGAATCGATGCGAACAAGGCTTAAAAGTTGGGAAGACTCGATTGATTCGGCATGAACCTCGGATCGATCCTGAAAGCAAGCGCCATGTCGACTGGCATCATGCGCATGATCATCGATGCGAAATGATCGAGTCGAACAACATCGATGCGAGGAGAACGACAACCGAAAAGCACAAACTTGCATCGATCATAACTCACAATCTACAAGTCCAAATGCCACCAAATTTTCATACGAGCTTACGTACAACCTAAAAAATGTTCATGCTAAATTTCGACTCAGTAGGTCAAATCTTGATCGATACGAAATTCGTTGTTATCGATCACGGATCTCGTGCAAATCACATGGGATCGATCGCGTGGGCCTGCACACGTGCCAGAAGAGGTTTCCCGAGATCTGAGCGAGATATTTACAGCCTACGCCTATAAATCGCATACCAAAGCCTATAGAAAGGGGACTTTTAGCTCTCCTACGTCCAGACTTTGCCGAATTCATTTTTGCACTCCATGATCACTGTTGTACTCAATATTTACTACTGTAGTTCGCTGTAATCTATTGTAATCCGCAAGAAAACATCAATAAAGTCATCAATTTCATAGTGGACGTAGTTTATACACCGAACCCCTCTAAATCATTATGTTTCTACGTGTTTTCCTGATCTATTTTTGTGGTGTTTGTTAGGTAATCCTCTTTTTACATTTACTTTCTTCATTTTATCACTTTAAATACTTCCGAAGAGTGTTGTTCCCAATTTTGGTACAAAAGCTTTGGTGCTTTCACTGAGAAAACACAGTTTTTGTCCTGCTCGTTAGATCTACTATCAATACCAAGTTGCACAAATCTAAGAAGAAGATCCAAATCTTAAGTTCAGAGTTCTTCCAACCTATTCGGATTTGCATCAGATATTGGAAAGAACTTCACCATCCATCATGATTAGCACAAGGACCACTTCTACAGTTGCAGATCCAGAAGGAAGGGATCGAAAAAATCCTACACAACTCTCTCCAACTAATTAGAATGCTGTTGGACCATCAAATCCGTCAGGCCCAGTCACCAGGGAAGAGTTTCAGATGATACTTCAAGAATTGACACAGAGTCGACAGCAATTTACTGAACAACTGTACGCCAACGCAAAATTGACTAACCAGCTAAATCACTAAAGGCGTAGGAGATCCAGGAGGGATCATGCTTCTTATTCCTCAACCGAGAGTTCAGCCTCTTCAGATTACCACCATAGATCTACGCGCCCACGGCTACATGGGAGTTACACTCAAGCTATCAGACATCAACATACGCCGAACATTGGGCAACCGAGAGTCGTCCCATCAACCAGCTACCAAACGGGACCCTCTTTTCAGGGAGCTACTGTTCCTCATTATGTCACAGACAACCGCACTGCCACCGATGCTATTGAACCAGGAGTTGATGCCCGAAATCGGCCAGATCTAAACCAAAGCCAACATACTCCCGAGCCTTATATCCCTGAAGACCAAGAACCAAGGAGGCGATACATGGACCGTCGACCACATCCGGCCCAACCTCGCATTGTGGAACCCGACCACACATTGGCCCAATGGGCTCAAAATGTCCAAATACCATATATACCGATGATGATCCGTTAGATGATCCGAGAGAGCCAAGGCCTCAATAATGACGACCAGGGAATCTTCCAAAGTCATACTCCTTTTACCGATGAGATACTTTGTGCTAAGCCTCCTCGGTGATTTAGGATGCCGACTTTGCCAGTTTATGAAGGGAGTTCTGATCCCAACTAGCACATCCTGAAATATGAATGGTTGATGAATTCTGCACGAGTTAACGATGTAGTTAAATACTGAAGCTTCCTGATCCCTTGGGGGGCATAGCCACTATGTGGTTTACTCGTTTTCGACCTCGGTTTATGTCCTGTTTTTATCCGTTGGCGACCAAGTTTATTGAACAGTTTTGGATGCATGTTGCGAGGTCGAAGGATGTTAACACTTTGTTTTATGTCACTCAAGATCCTGGAGAGACACTCTGATGTTATTTAGAAAGATTCCATGCTGCATGTGCTGAGATCAGCAACCCTAATGATAATTCCATTCTTATGGTGCTGACTAAGGGGATTGACTCCGTTTCTGAACTCGGCAACTGGTTGGCCAAAAAAACCTTGCGTCATTAGACCTTTTATATTCAAAGGCAGCCTAATTCTTAAGAAGTAAGGATGCAAAATAGTCTAGGAAACAGGATGACGCAGGGCCTAGCATGGAAAGAATTCAAAGTAATGTAGCTGTTAAACAATCCAGGGAGAGTTTCGAAAAAGTTCAATAGATTATACAAAATAAATAGACTCAGTAGAGAGGTAATGGAGATCGAAATAAGAAAAGGGATCAGAGTCATGGTCAATGACATAGGGCTCCTATATTTGATAATTACACTCCTCTAAATATGTCGTTGGAGAATGTATATCTACAAACCTGCAATACTATCCAGTACAAGAAGCCTGCTCCGATGCAATCATCGAAGAGACAGATCCAAACAGGGAAATTTTGTAGATTCCATAAGAGTTATGGCCACAATACAATTGAGAGTCGTCATTTACAAGATCTCATCGAAAAGTTTATATGGGAGATGAAGTTAGAGCAGTTTGTGCGGGCGCCGCAGTTTGAAGGTGCGGGCCCATCAAATCAAAATCATGTACCTAATCAGGCAAGATAGGAGGAACCCGCTCGTACCGGGGGGAGGCTAGTGATAAATACTATAAGTGGTGGTCCTCGTCCAGTAGACCGAAGCAAGAAGGAAATGGAGTCGTATGCTAGTTCTATTTGGCATGCGAACTTCAAGTGTTGTAGTAGTTTTGATGATGGGGCTCGGGCCAAACAACAGAAGACGATGACTGACAACATCGTGTTTTGAAATAAAGATGCTTACAAGGTCGAAGCCCCCACTATTGATCCATTTGTCATATCAGCTCAAGAAGGTCCTGCTTGGATGAAGAGGATCCTGGTTGACGATGGAAGTTCTGTTAATATCTTGTTCAAGCGAGCCTATGACCAAATGAAGATGGAGGCTAAAGATTTGAAGCCTTGCCAATCTTGAATTCATGGCTTCAATGGAAGCGCTACTATACCCGTTGGAGTAGTGGAACTACCAGTGGAGTTAGGAGTTGGGAATGCCAGAGAGTCAGGATATTGCATTTTGTTGTTTTGGACATAGATTCGCCGTATAATGCTTTCTTGGGCCGACCGGCCCTAGCTGAATTCAAGGTAGCCATTGCCCCATGGTGTTTGACTCTAAAGTTTCCCATCAAACGTGGAGTGAGAGTCGTTCAAGGAGATCAGTCTGCTGGATGAGCCTGTTATGTGGCTGAGCTGCACGGGGGGCAGCGAAAGGAGAAAGGAAATGGCGTAGAGGAATCTCTTTACATCCATTTTGTTGAAAATTGACAATTGGTGCCTAGGCCCATGCCCGGGCACCCGAACCAATTCCAAAGAGATCTTGGCCCGAGAGATAACGAAAGCGAAGATGAAAAGTAAAGACAGTCAAGCTTCTCCGGCCGAACTGACATTCGATGTCCCAATTAACGATAGCGATGATTCTAAAATGATAAAGATTGGGTCTCAATTAATCCAACAAATGCAAGAGGAATTGGTTGGATTTCTTCGAGCAAACCTTGATGTGTTTGCCTGGACACATTCTATTATGTGTGGGATCTCGTCGGACATCGTGAGCCACACGTTGAATATTGACCTGCGGTACATCATGGTCAAGCAAAAAAGGCATGGTATGGATCTGGAGAGATCTGCCTCCCTTAAAGAAGAGTTCGATAAGTTAAAATCGAATGGGTTTATTCGAGATGCCTTATACCTGGAGTAGGTATCCAATCTTGTACTTGTCCGAAAGCCAAATGGAAAATGGAGAACGTGTGTTGACTACTCAGACTTGAACAAAGCTTGTCCAAAAGACAGTTTTCCAACTTCCTCGGATTGACCAGCTCGTAGATTCAACGGCTGGACATGAATTATTATCCTTCGTGGATGCATATTCCGGTTACAACACAACCAGATACTCATGCACTTACCCAACCAAGAACATACCAGCTTCGTCGCAAATCTCGGACTCTATTGCTACAAAGTCATGCCTTTTGGGCTCAAGAACGCCGATGCAACCTACCAGCGATTGGTTAATTGTATGTTTGCCAACCAGATTGGAAAAACCATGGAGGTATACATGGACGACATGCTAGTGAAATCATGATTTTCCACTGATCGTATTAAAGACCTGGAGTCAATGTTTAATATCCTTCGAGAATACAGAATGAAGCTCAATCCATTGAAATGTCATTTTGGGTTGCATTCGGAAAATTCTTTGGGTTCATTGTCAATGGTCGAGGAATTGAAGCCAATCCCGAAAATATCTCGGCGATCAGAAATCTTTGGACTCCAAGAACCATAAATCAAGTCTGAAACCTCAATGCGAAAGTAGCAGCACTGAGCAGGTTCATTTCAAAGTCCACCGACAAATGCATTCCTTTCTTTGATTTGATTTGAAAAAGGGAAACAAAATTTTGAATAGACCACAGAATGTGAGGGCGTATTGCAAGCACTAATTCAGCACCTTTCCACACCGCCTATTTTGTAAAAGCCTATCGACTATGAGAAATTGTACCTTTACTTAGCGATATCAGAAAACGCAATCGGTGCTGCCCTAATTCGGGAGGAAGACCGAGTGTAAAAACCGGTCTACTATATTAGTAAACGACTAACCGGAGCTGAGAGAAATTATCCAAATCTAGAGAAATTGGCCTATTTTCTCGTTATTTACTCAAGGAAGCTCCATCCGTACTTCCAGGCTCATCCTATCACTGTTTACACCAATCAGCAGTTACGACAGGTCCTTACGCGGCCTGAGATGTCTGGTAGATTACTCAAATGGAATATCGAGTTAAGTTAGTTTTATATTACCTATACTCCAAGGCGAGCCATTCAAGGACAAGTCCTAGTATATTTCATAGCTGAATTTACTATTCCAGAGGAATTGCCCGAAACCAGTGAATCTCCCGAGTATATTTGGAAGCTACATACTGATGGTGCGTCAAATGACCGGTGCTCGGGTGTTAGAGTTGTACTTGAAACCCCTAAAGGTTGATCTATATGTTATGCTCTAAAGTTTGATTTTCGTGCGACCAATAATGAAACTGAATATAAATCCCTTCTTGCCGGATTAAGACTCGCCTGAGATTTGAGAATCATTGCTGTGGAAATATATTATGATTTGCAATTAGTTGTGTGTCAAGTTCGGGGGGAATACCAGGCCAAAGATCGAAGATTGGCTGCTTACCTATCTCGGGTCCAGGAGATACTGAAAAATCCCTTAGGAAACCTGGGTCAAGCTAGGAACCGGTCCCAAATCAACCATATAAAAGAAACGTTTTGGTAGATGGATTCTTTAAATACAACGCCTTCCTAAGGCGGCCTTCCTTATCTAATTTTTGCATAGTGGTATCCTAATAGTCTTTAACATAAAATTCCCCTAGCCCATGGAGTGAGGCTAGTAGACGGAAACCAAGATGCTATCAGGGAATGCTATGTGGTAGAACTCTATGAGAATAAACATCTGAAAAAAAGAAAGAGTATAAAGGTCACCCTCTATGCTAAGAATTCGACCACATAGTAATTAAAAGAATTTCCCTTACTCAGGTTTACAAGTGATCACTTTAACAAACTTGATCTGAGAGACGGTGGAAAGGGGGTCGCAGTGGAGCATGGGGAGGTAGTAGACTTTCTTACAAGATAATAAAGATGCTTCGCCTATTCTCATGCATAAATATGTGGAAATTCCTGCTCCATTGCCTTTCATGCATTGAATACCGACCCAAGGAATCCTCGGTTAAATAAAAGAACATGATTAATCAGCATCCCTTAATGAAAGTATGGAAATTTTATTGGCAAATGGGTTCATCAGGGAACCCAAAAAGGATAGCCAATCCAGTCATGGTGAAAAAACCGAATGAAAAATGGTGAATGTGTATTGACTTTTCCAACCTTAACGACGCATGGCCTAAAGATTTTTTTCCACTTTCGAAGATTTATCAACTGGTAGATGGAATTTTAGGATATAAGCTTTTATCTTTTACGAATGAATATTCTAGGTATAATCAAATTTCCATGTACATCCCAGACCAGGAACACACTAGTTTTATTACTGACTTAGTGCTCTATTGTTATGAAGTCATGCCATTTGGACTAAAGAACACGAGAGCAATGTACCAATGTTTCGTCAATAAGATGTTTTCTAATCATATTAGAAGGTTTATAAAGATGTATGTCGAAGAGATGTTAGTGAAATCAAAGACGGCCGAGGACCACATTACTCACCTAGATGAGATGCTTCAAATTTTACGATGGTTTAGGATGAAGCTGAATCCGCTAAAATGTTCGTTTGAGGTGTCATCTAGTAAATTCTTGGGATTTATCGTACATGCCAAAGGGATAAAAGCTAACCTAAAGGAAGTCCAAGATTTAAAGGACATCAAGATTCCTAAGACATGAAAGGAGATGTAGATTCTAAATAGCAAAGTGACAACATTGAGTAGGTTCATTTCCAAGGCTACTTATAAATGTGTTCTATTCTTTTAAGCATTAGAGAAGGAGAAAGGCAATTTTTCCTAAATAGATGAGCTCATGGATGCATTTCTTAATCTACTATAGCACTTGCATAAGCTACCAATTCTTGCTACGCTAGTGGAAGGTGAAGATATATATCTACACTCGGCGGTGTCGACACATGCCCTGAGTGCAACATTGGTTGGAGAGGAAGATCGGGTGCAGTTATCAATATATTATGTGAGCAAACATTTCATTAGACCAAGTCCAGGTAGCCTAAGTGGAAGAAGTTGGCATACTGTCTTCTAGTAGCATCTTGAAAACTAAGGCACTATTCTAGTCCCATCGTGTTCGGGTGCTAACGGATTAACCACTGAAGCAGGTCTTACATCGGCCTAATACTTTAGGAAGACTAACAAAGTGGAGTATTGAGTTGTGCCAATATGTGATAACCTATCACCTTGGACAGCGATCAAATGCCAGGCTATAGTGGACTTTATTATCGAATTTACTATTAGAGGCGATGAAGTCCCGGGAGGAGGAAGACCATAAGTGGCAAATATACATGGATGGAGCTTCAAATGAGCATAACTTTAGTAGTGGAGTGGTGTTGTTAACACCCAAAGGGAGAAAGGGAGCATAGTATAGTTGGGGTCCAAGGCAATGAAAAATGAGGCTGAATATAAGTTGTTGATAGTAGGTTTAGAGATAGCTTGAGATTTAGGAATAAGTTCACTATGTGTGCACATCGACTCTCGGTTGGTCATAAACTATATACTATGGGTATTACAGGCCAAAGGAGAGCGTTTGGCGTCCTACTTGAGGATGGTAAAGAAACCGTTTAACGAGATCTAACATTATGTAATCAGACACATACCAGGGGAGGAAAATTAGGATGCAGATAAATTAACAAGTTCCAAAGGTGAGCTACTATTAGGATCAATATCGATGATGACTCTACCAAGACCTAGCTGTGATGATCGCCCCATACCTCTCGCACATCAATGACCTAAAAGAGCATTGTAGCCGTGCCAGGCTGATATAGAACGATCATCAAGGTTGAGATTTAAAGCAGAAAACCTGTTGCACATCTCACAAAAATATACAACATAAATATAGTGAGACATAACAAATGAAAGATAACATATCCACTAGAACATCATGAGTTATGGTACAAATGACTGTAACATCCCCTATCTTGAGGCCCAAAGCTAAGCGCTACACACGCTGCAGTCATATATAGTATTAACTTCCCGTGATAAAATATGGTAATGTTAATGGTATCTATAATATCAGAAACATATGAATATTAAACAAATCACAGATTCAAAATAACAACTTTGCTGATTACATTGTAAAACCATGTTTCATATTACATTACATAATTCCAAATGATTCTCAAGTTTTGATCAAATATAATTATTACAAATCATGCCAAGAGAAACATATGAAGATGCCCCCTTGGATGACTAATGTACTAAGTAGACATATTATTCTTAATACAATATAGTGGAAATAAAATTTAATAGCTTATATATAGCTAGCGTTGCCTCCCGCAAGTCTTTGGAAGCTTTATTCGTCCAACCTACTAAACCTGAAAAACCTTAATTCTAAATCTACTCAAATTGAATTTTGAGCACCCGAGAGTTTAAGGTGAGAAACATAAAGTTTGAGTCATACATAAAGCCTGGTGTAAATAATACTATTACATCTCGGATTTCTGATATTCAGTGAGACCACGCCACTTAGCGTAACAGGTTTCCCCTCGCTAATATCCCTTTAAAACATGTATTTTTGCAAATCCAAATCCTACAATCAAACTGATTAAAACAATAACAGCAATATCATATATGCTCATAAATTAGGTAATAAATGGACTCTCTGTCCCAACCATATAGTTTTGTTTGGATAACTACTAACCATTGGTTGAATCAGGTCCACTGGACAAAATAAATAATCTAACATCTATTAGGCACACTCCTGGACGGTCTATCCTTCGCTTACTTCTCCTAGGGCCAACTGATACTAATGGTTTTGCAGGTTCACCAATAATATATCCTTCTCTGTACATTCCTTTCTGTGTGTAACATCGTTTAAGTCTTACTTATGACTAAGCCCTACACAATAGAATTTAGGACTAAATTAGCTAGGGGCTATTGCTAATTTATAGGGTGCAACCCTATACCAATCTCATCTGGTATTCAAATATCTGAGCCATTTACTTAGGGTTAACTACCCTTCAAATTTTCCTTGAAAATATTTCTTTCAAATTTATTTAACCTTTTAAATCATACTTAAACAAGAAAAATTTAACAACCCATAATTTTACCACTTTGAAAATGAAACATTTAATTAATTTTAAATATAGCTTTATAAGTTAAATGAACTTGTTTTAATCAGCTAAAGATGATAAGAAATTTATTTTCAAGTTTTGTTTACATAAATAAATAGTTTGAATTAAAAACTGAAAGTATGACCGGAAATTGGATCCCGCAACGGTTTGACAAATGGAAATTATTTTAAGTTCTTGCAACATTGTTTGTACATGCACACACAATACACATACACATAAACACACATATGTGTATCCAATTAGTCAAATCAAAGATAAAGAAAATATCTAAGATATTTTTACAAAAAGTAAGTGAAAAAGGTAACATCTAATCCCCATTAAAACATGGAAAGCAAACATCAAATCCACCATTAATGCATGTCATTCCATCTTAAGATATTTTTGCAATGTATCTTATCACATTACATCTTATTAATGAAGGCACTTGATTATGGTGACAAGGATTTGACGTTGATGTTATGTGGTGTAAGAGATATTTTGATAATATCTAAGGGTAATTTAGTAATTTGCCACATTTTTCTAAGGTTATAAATAAAACCCTAAGGCTTCACAAATTTACACATCTCATTCCATCTTCTTCTTCACCTCTACTTTAATGGCTTCCATAACCTCCATCCTCTCATCCATAGGCCGAGCCATCCAGAAGCAATAATCCAAGTGATCGTGAGCTAAAACTTCGAGTTAGCAAAGCTATAGCCAATTTTAGTTAGTAGTTTAAACCCGAGGTGAGTAAACTCTTAGACTATCGTATTATATGCTATTGGATGTTATATACGTTCGATTATGACTATTGATGATGGTTGTTTAATATGAATGTTTAATATGAATGTTGAATGTATATGCAAGTCATGGAAATACACATCGATAAGCACAAAGGAAATCACTTTCCTTTATTTAATGAATTAGTTTATATGGAATGTTAAACCTCTTTAAAATTGTTTAAAAATATGAAATAAATTCTAAAAATATTTTAAAATGTTTTAAAAGTTATTTGATTTATAAAAATGAGTTTCCAAATGAAAAAAAAAGTCATTTTGATCAATCGCTTAAAAGCACTTTCCATGGCACTTTTCTATAACTTTTGAAATGTAGTTTTAAATGCGACCGTTCTTTTCCAAATCTTTTGAAAATATATTCAATTGATTAATAAAGTATTTTAAATATGGTTTGAAGGATTTATGGAATGGTTAAATATTAAATGATTTAGAGTCGATCAAATTACTTGACCGCCTTATGGGTGTCGGAGAGATAGTGTCTAGGCTTGAGTTTGGAAAACCAGTTTCCTGCTCTCCCTGGCAATCTGGACTGTCCCGACGGATGGGATAGTAAATTTGATTACTCGGATCAAAATTTTCCAAAGTTAAAGGATATAATTCTCCAAATATAAATAACTTGAATTTTATGGAGATAATCTTCTTGTACTCGTGTTAAAACCCGAAGAGGGAACTCATACTATTCGTAGAATTTAAAGGGTGCTTTCACCATTATTCCACCCATGGTATTTTTTGAATACAGGAATTGATATTGAGTAGAATTAGATGATTTATATAGATTCTGCTCACTTAACATTTACTGGTTTTGGATTAACATCCTAGATAACATGATTTTAACCGAATTAAAATTATGGGTTTTGAATTAGGAAATCTTTGTTAAGATTTAAATGAAATGAATTGGAAATATTTTTCTAAGTAAAATATGAAAGGGTTTGGAATTATTCCACGATTTAAAAAGGTTTAGATTTACTAAAAGGATTTAATAAATGAGGCTTGATGATTCGGTATACTTTAAGAAAGAAAACAAATATTTCAATGAATATATCTCTAAGATATATCTATAAATGCATATAAATATGAATTAAATTGAATAATGATTGATAATCCCATATGAACTTAACATCTTTTTAATCGATGATTGGTTCGGAGAAACCTTGGTCGGATTTGGGAAATTCCTATCCGAAGACCACTTCGAACCAATTTACATATTCGAAGTGAAGACATGGATATGATATTAAGGATTTTTGTAATGAAGGACTGCTTGTATTTGGGGATGAAATCACAATATACATATAGTAGCAGTAGTCTCTTCATTATGAAATATCCAATGCAAGGACTAATCGCTACTAATTCTAGGAGTAATCCCGACAAGATGTGGTAGGAAGTACCTTCGGTTTATCTTGTTCCTGGACAACTTGCGTGGATGGATGTTTTACATTGCAATTGTAATTACGTTGGTTGATTCTATGAACGTATAATCTGATTGGTGGCGGAGAAGGCAACGTCTCTAAACTTAACACCCTTTCTTGAGACATACGAGCTCAGGAGTTATACGTTTGTAGAAACCGGTTGTGTGATTATGGATTGGCAATGTGGCATTCAAAGTGGAATGTGCTATGATTAAGGTAATCATTACCTCGAGCCTCGTCACCTGAAAATGACAAAAACATAGTAGATGAGGCAGAGCTAAGTGGTTCGCTCCTATTAGGGTGTAGCCATCACCTTTCTAGATATATTTATTCCCGCTATGACGTCGTGTTTTAAATTAACATGGTGTATGCAAAGAGAGATCTTGGGTAAGTCCGAAACGACCGGGGTGATGACATATTCGGTACTATCTATGGTAAAGGTAGGCCGGCTCTGTATTGGTAAAGGTTGAGGCCTCAGGTGCATTTTTCTAGAGATGTACTGTCGGAAGGTAGTCCCTTACCTTGTCGTTGTATGGACATCCATTCTCCGATAAGTTCTTTCGGATTTGATTGTAGAGCCTAGTATGGTGGAATTTAATAATGTAACAATTTAGGCTAAGATTATGTATACTTACTTGAAAAGTGTTATCAAAAGAATGTCATTTAAAATATATTTACATGTTCTGTGTAGCAAATGTTTGGTTGCCATAAGGTAAAAACCCATTCCAAGTTTATATGCGGTGTGGTCTTATGAGATACCCTTTTGTTTTCAACGTATTTTGAGTTTCTCACACCACTCCCATGACTGACTCGGAGTATGTTTTTCCACCTTAAACTCTGGGTGCCGTATTTTCCTGGGCAGCCAACTAGTTAAGTAAGCTTGGTGCATTTTGAAATGGAGCATGGAGCATTTTGGGTCTTTTGTTGAAGTCATCTATCATATTCTGCTATGTCTGTATTATGTATTAGTATCTACCAGCACTACAAGGATAGGTCGTTATAACTATCCTAGTTGGGTTAGTACCTATCGTAACTTTGATGGAATAATTTGGAGTAATTGCATGTACTACTCGTATGTATACTTATGTGTTGAATACAATGTGAGATTCGATTATTGTCTATCTTCTATCTTTATTTTTTTACGCCATGATAATCTGCCTCTCCGACGCTTGGATTTACGGCACGTGAATACCAAGGATTTATTAATGTCAATTTCTGAGAGTCGAGGAGGTGGGCCATCACAAAAAATATACTCTTGCTTTACTTAAATCTTTTTGCCCTGATATATGCCTTACACAAAACATTGTTGATGAAAACATTCAAAACCTTTGTTTAAGAGCTTTAAACAATCTCTTTTGAAACTTTTGAAAATACCTCTTTCGAAACCATTTGACTACTTTACCTTGAACTCCAGGCCGAAAGGCCAAAACATACCTTTCGAAATAATTTATAATAGACCTTTCGAAACCATTGAAAGTGACCTTTCGAAAGCTTTATAAAACCTTAGACATCCTCTTTTCAAAACATTTCAGACTTGCCTTTCGAAAACATTGGAAACCTTCCGTTGAAACACTAAAGGAAAACCTTATGAAATCATTGGAGAATCACCGCTTCGAAACCTTTATTATATACCATTCGAAAGTAGTAAAGTCCTATACTTGAAACCAACTTTAGGAAGCATTGGGTTCAAGTAAAAGTTTGTGGAACATAGTTTCGAAACCATTTAAATACCATTCCTTTGGAAACCTTTTGATTTAACTTTAAAAATATCAAAAGGTCTTTAAAGAACAGGGACGAAAGCATCTCTTTCGAAACCATTTTCGAAAATAAAAGAAAGTGGATAGTGTCGAAAACAACCCCCTTCGAAAGCACGGAGAAGCGACTTCAAGGTTTAAAACAAAAGGACCCTTTCGAAGGCATTGCTTCGAAAGGTAGAAAGCGGCAGCAGGGGTATCGACCCCTTCGAAAGCTTATCCTTTAAAACAAAGGCGGCAGCCTCTTTCGAAAGCTCTTTTCTTTGAAACTTTTGACCAACTCGAAAGTTGTTTCCATCAAAAGCCTCATTTATAACCATAATGGTTCTAAGTTTACCAAAGCTACTTCAACCTCTTTCGAAAGCCTATTTTGATTCCATACTAAGGCTGATACCATGTGTGTTGGTTTCGACTTAGGTGGAGGCGGCAGTATGAGGTCGAAAGATGGCTGCTAAAAGTAGCAAAGCAGTAAAATTATATAAAACTGATTTTTAACTTTTTAAAGCAATTTTTTTCTAACTAACTTACCTTATTTGTCAACATATAATTAGTTACCAATTCTTTTTCAAAATCTTTTCTAAAAGTGCTGCCGAATTTCAGAAATTAACAAATTAAAACTTTTGCAAATAGCCCCTTCTCCTTTTATAAACATATAAAACATTTAAGTCCCATAATTTAAATAATTTTATATCTTTAATAAATTACTTTGGAAAATTCTACAAAAATTCTCATAAATCACTTTTGATATGTTTTCCTTCATATTTAAATTTCTGATCCATAGCTAACATATAATAGCCGTAATTAATTTTAAACCCAATTTAACCATTTTCATCACTAGAAAATTCATAATAAATCCACATTAATTCAGAGAATTATGAAACTTGAAACCCATCACTAAAATATTATTTCTGACCTTATATCAAAATCGCAAGGTATTTGGATGTCATTTGATAGGTTTTCAAATCATAACTTATCATAAGATATATATGAACCAACAAAATTCATAAACAAGCATATATCTATTTAACATTCAAAACGTGGCATAATAATTTGCAAAACATACTCGGATCTTATCTAGAACCAAAACTAAAAATATGAGATGTAAACTATTATTCACCTAGGCTTGTTATTAAGGAGTTTTAGATTTGCTCTTGAATGAATTTTTTAAGCTTCTTCCTTTGATTCTTGTTTATCTTCCCATTGCTTTCTCCCAATGGTGGTCGGCCAATCTTGGTTTAATTTTGTTTGTAGACATGGAAATGAAACTGGCATGAGGGTTTAGGATATATGAATATAATCTATTCCCATTTTTCTCTTATCTTATTACCCTTATCTATTTCATTTTAATTCTCTTTTGTTCATTGTTTAATTAGGCATGGCTACCCTCTAATTAGAAAATTCTCAATTCTTTTAACCACTTACATTACTTCATTTAATTATCAAATCACATGTCCTAAATAATGTTAATCAAAATCAGGGTCGTTACAGACTGCCCTCCATAAAGAATTTCATCCTCGAAATTGCAATAAGAAACTCATCAAAATCAATCATAAAGGTAAAACATACCACGAAACAAGTCGGGATAAGTATATCGAATCCTGCTCTCGGTTTTCCAAGTACAGTCTCTCATGTCGTCACTCCATTGGACTTTGACTAACTATGTTGTTTTGTTCCTTAGCGTCTTCTCATCTCTCATGACTATACGAACTGGTTTTCTAACTATAGTCAAATTCGGCTCCACTACTAATTCATCTAACACAGTCGGTGCTATAATGGTCTCTGGATCTCGGATACACTTTCATAGATGAGAAATATGAAAAACATTATGACTCTTTCCAAACTACTTGGTAAATCCACTCTATATGCGAGTTTTCCAATCTTTTCTATTATAGGAAATGGTCCAACAATTCTCGGAGCCAATTTTTCCTAATTTTCTGAATCTGATTACACCTTTCATCGATGATACCATGACGTACATGATCTCTAACTGAGAACTCTAAGTCTTCCCATCTTTTATCAGCATAACTCTTCTGCCTAGATTGAGCTTCCTTCACTCTAGCTCGAATTAACTCAATCTTTTCTGCAGCTTCCCTAACCAAATCTGTAACATGAACTAACTTATCCTCAGTCTCTAACCAACAAATCGGAGATCTGCATGGCCTTAAATATAAAGCTTCAAACGACGCCATCTCTATACTAGCATGATAATTGTTGCTATATGAAAACTCGACTAAGTGTAAATGGTCTTCCCATGATCCTCTAAAATTTAGCACACAAGCTCGTAACAAATCTTCTAAGATTTTGTTAACTCTTTCCTTTTGCCCATCTGTTTGCGGATGGTAAGAGTACTCATCTTGAGCTTGGTACCCAAAGTCTCATATAGACTCTTTCCGAACTCACTAGCAAATAAGGAGTCTCTATCGCTTACTATACTACTAGGAATTACATGCGGTCTAACTACATTCTTTGTAACACCCCACATTTTTCGGTGATTAAATAATCAAATAACGATGAATAGAAAAATAAACATTTTTGGAATTGCTAGCATGTGGCCTCAAAACTTATATCATTGTGTTTATGGCGATTCTCTAATCAATTTCTATATATAACTTGTCAAAATTCGAGTCAATAAGAAGAAGTTATAAGAGAAATGAGAAACGTGAAATAATAGAAAAATAATAATAATAAATATTGCATAAGTCGACCCATAGGTCGACCCACAAGGGTCGACCCCTAATACACACAGGTCAACCTATATGTCGACCCGTGTGCCTCCGTGGATGCGAATTCGTCCAAGGACATGCCGAAGTGTATTAGTTCAATTTTTATTCGATCCAAGCCATACGTTGATGCATCTGATGGCTCCAAATGACCCTATGACATGTAGACTTCATATTCAACCCAAGGATCCAACAGTCCAAGATCCCCAAACTCCACTATAAATAGAACCATAGGCCTAGCTATTTTATCACAGATTTTCTTCCAATTGGGTTCATTGCCTGAGGCTGTACCCTAAAAAGAAATATTTCTAGGGAGAAGATCTTGTCAATAAAAATAATAGACACTTTAGAAGGGGATCCAGGAAGGACATGGAGCCAAGCTGAGCACATGTAAAGCTAAGGACGACATGTAAGGGGATTTAATTATATATCTTTTACATTTATGATATATTATCGTTAGATTCCCATTAAATAATTTTATTCAATATTTATTTTAGTAATTAATTCTGTTAATTAGTTACGTTGAGATTGTAAATTGTATAAGGGAGCTTATATGTAATTATTATTTATATGTCAAATTAGTAATCAAATTAAATATGAGTAATATTAGGCATGAAGGTTAGAGAAAGGCATAAGTCTGAAAAATGAAAAAATTTACAATTATTTACATCTATTTAAAAATTGAAATTTAGCTTGTAAATGCTAGCTTCTTTTTATTCCTTTTTACGTGAATAAAATAGTAAAGAGAAGAATTCGAAAATACGGACTAAATAGAAGAACACTAGATTTATAGAAATTAGATGTAAATATGAAAAGCAGAAATAAAAAGAGAAAAATAGAAATTTGCAGTAAGTTATGCCAAAACAGGGAAAAGTAAATTAAAAGGGAAATTTTAATAACTTGATAGGGAAGTAAGTGAAAGATTAGTTGGTTGGCTTAGAAAAGAGAATACATATCCATAATTTAATATTTAAAAGATAACGATAAACGTAATTGCAAGAATAAAAGAAAGAAAAGGGAATTAGTGTAAAATAGAGAAACTGCTGTATTTTTCACTATCCAAAAAGTAAAAGAAATAATAAAATAAATATCTTGCAATTACGGATTATTGTTTATAGTATTGTTTAGTATTAAAACATAGAAATGGAATTGTAGCACAGTTTTTGTAACCAACCAAATAGAATAAAACTACTTCCTAGAATATAAGAAAATAAAGTGAAGAATTACAGGAAGTAAAGAAGAAATCAAGTTAATTATTAGACAAGACTAAAAGCAATTAAAAGAAATATACGTAGATGTGCAATTATTGTGCAGATAATAGAATAAAGGCAAATCAGTTATTATGATAAGTAAATTTGTGATAGTAGGACGTAGTCCTAAGCCAAGATTGTCATATAATAAGGGAATTAAAGAGAATTCAATATCATAATAAAAGAAGAAAGACTAGAGTAGAAAAAGGTGCTTTTAGTTATATTTATAATATATAGATTATAAAAGAATATAGTAGTGATAATTGCAAGTAAAATTATAACATAGGTTATAATTAAGTGGAAAGAATAGAATAGGCTTAGTTTAAGACTTAAATTAAGTTAATAAGCAAATGGAGCAGAAATAACAGAAGAGGCTTATTTTAATAAACTTAAATCTTGGATTAAGCTAATAAGCAAGATAATAGAAGTGGCACATACCAACAACATTCCCCTTTCAATCGTTAATTGATGGTCTTACAATAGTTAGGTGAGGCCGGGACAAGATTATGCTAATTAGGGTAAATAAATAGCCAACAAAATCAGAAAAGTAAACTAAAAGCAAAATAAAAGATTAGACTTAGGGTCTGATAAAAGAGTGAGATGCGTTTGAAGCAGCCCAAAGGATGAAGAGCCCAACGAAGCAGTTCATCATAGATTTCAGCACAGAAGAAGCACGTCCAACTTAGTTATTTTGGGCTAGAAGGGAGTATGAAACTTCAACGGGACGTGAGGGTACTCTAGGATGGCCCTCTAGGGTAGGTGCTCCATCAAAAGAGTATGCTTTGGCTGTTTTTTGCATCGAAGGACTATTGTAGGTAGTCAAAAGGGGTTGTTGTTTGGAGTAGGATATTCGTATGTCCCAATACTTGCAAGTAAGTTTTAATGGGCAGGATTCAAAAGGATAGTCGCATGCGGATATCGGGTCAGCATCAAAACAAAGAAGCGAGTTCGGGAAAGACTAGAGTTAAACCAACAGTCCAATGAACCTTTCACTATCATGACATTAGATGAAGGGCGTAGCCAACTGGATGTTTAGATTGTTTGCAGTAGGGCACAGCCACTTAACTCTTTAGAGGTCTTTTGGTTAGTTGAGGAGTGGATGCATGGGGCTATAGCCACGATAAGAAAAGAGACAGACCGAATAGAATATCCGTATTGTAGGCCAAACAGGGCAGTCCTTTACAGAAATAGAAAATCCCCGACCGAGTTCCGTACAAGGTGGACCTTGTTAAGTGGGATTCGGGGATTAGATAGAACGATAACGTATAGTCCTTAAGGTATGCATTGCGTGGTACATTGTGAATATCCGAGCATTAGTATAGACTAATGCGGATGCAGTTTTATGTTTTCATAGTAGACAACGGAACATCTGTATTGTAGGCCTTATGAGGCAGTCCTTTATAGATGTAGTCATAGAACACCATAGAAGCAAGACGATGGAGTCCGTTGCAAGGAGGATAAGGAAGGTACTATGGGTAGTATCCAGGACCGATGCGGTCAAGGGGCATATAGCTATATATATATATATATATATATATATATATATCAGTTATTAGGCATTAATCTACTAGGGAGTAGATGGGCACGATTCACACACTGAGGCGAGAGTATTATAAACCCAATAAACCTAATAAAATAGTAAATGAAAATAAAATGGTACATGTAGAATTAAGCTTAGAAGCGTATAATTTGTCCATTCACCAGAACTTTAGTTCTGGCTCCCTCCTCATAACATCCTACAAGTTAGGTGGATGGCAGAGACTTTCCAGCTTTGAGACACTTGTTTAGAAATATTATTTTATTAGTGAGAATTTACTTACTATTCTATTTTAGTCAGTTCCACTATGAGATATTTATCTGATCTCTGATATATTTATCTTTGCCTATTTTGCAGGATACCAGATACCCAAATCGGGTTTCAGTGGGCTTGGGTTTTAGCATTTTTGCGAAAAATTCGGACTCATTGGGATTCGGGTTGTTGCATTCTTCATAAACAACTTAGCTAAAACAGGTGCCATCCTAGTTGACTTAATTGGAATGAAATGGGCACTCTTGATCAACCTATCCACTATAACTCAGATACTATCATTCCCTCTATTTGACCTTGGCAACTCGTCTATAAAATCCAGTAAGATATAATCCCATTTCCATACTGGAACATCAAAGGCTGAAGTAACCCATTTGGTTTCTGATGTTCGGCTTTTACTTGTTGATAGTTCAAACACTTTTTCATCCATAAGCCTACATCCCTCTACATACCTTCATAGAAGAAACTCCTTTTTATATCCTAATACATCTTAGTTCCTTCAAGATGAATAGTGAACTTCGAACGTTGACATTTTTCTAGAACTTCCTTCCTAATGTTACACACATTCGGCACACATGGTATCCCTTTCTTCCTTAACCATCCATTCTAGTCAAGCCTCAAATCTTTCAAATCCTTTCTCTCCATTACATTCCTTAACTTTTCGATCCATATAGCTAATAATAGATCCTCTTCTTGTTCAGAAGTAATCCTTTTGATCATCACTGGTCGAACTTTCAAACATGACAACATAGTTGTTTCTATACCAAAACTATTCTGATATCTCCATTGTACTCTGCATGTAGTCAATGTTTCCAAATCGTCCCACTTAGCTATCATTTTCAATAATGCACTCTGATGTTTTCTACTAAGTGCATCTGCAACCTTGTTGCCTTTTCCTAGTGTGTTCTCAATACCAAAGTCATAAGCGGATAAAAGCTCTAATCACCTCTGTTGTTTCATATTCAACTCCTTTTAAGAGAATAAATACCTTAGAGACTTATGATCCATATACAACTCGAATTTTTCTCCCAACGGATAATGTCTCCACACCTTTAGTGCAAAAATTAATGCGGCTGATTCCAAATCTTGTGTTGGATATCTAACACATGCAATCTAAGCTGTTAAGATGCATAGGCAATCACTTTACCCCTTTGCATTAACACAACTCCTAATCCTACTTCACATGCATCCGTGTACACAACTAAGTCCTGATTTACCTCGGGGACAACTAATACAGGTGCATTTGTCAATAAGTGTTTCAGCTTCTGGAATTCTTCCTCACATTTATCAGTCCAGACAAACTTCACATCTTTCTGTGTTAGCATAAACATCGATGCCGCTATCTGCGAAAAATTCTAGATGAATTTTCGATAGTAACCCACTAATCCAAGAAAACTCTTTATCTTAGTCACTTTCTTGGGTCACATTCAATTATTCATTGCCTCGATCTTAGTAGGATCTATAAATAACCTTTCTCTAAGACTACATGACCAAGAAACTTCGCTTCCATTTTCCAGAAATGACACTTCGAAAATTTCACCTCCAGTTGATGCTGCCTCAATATCTCAAGCACCACTTCAAGATGAACCTCATGCTCTCTTTCATCTTTAGAATATAACAAAATATCATCCATGAAACCAATATGAACCTATCCTAGTGCTCTCGAAAAACTCGATTCATCAAATCTACAAAGAATGTTGGCGCATAAGTTAGTCCGAACGTCATTTGTATGATCTATATCTAGTCCTAAATGTCGTCAAAGGAATACTTTCCTCTGGCCCTTTAAGCTGATGGAACCCTGTTGCTAAATCCAATTAGGAAAATACTATGGCTCCACCTAACTGGTGGAACAAATCGTCAATCCTAAGTAACGGATATCAAATCTTTATCGTCTTCTCATTAAACTTATAACGAGTGATGCATAACCTTAACGATTTGTCCTGTTTCTTTGCAAACACTACGGCTACCCCCCAAGGCGAACTGCTTGGTCTAATAAAATTATTGCCTTCCAAATCCATCAACTGCACCTTTAGCTCTCTCACCTCGGTAGGTGTCGTTTTTCTTGGCGGTCTACTCACCGGTTCTGTTCCTGGTACTAAATATATCCGAAACTCAATGACTCGTTTTGGCAGCAATCCTACTATGGGTTCAAAGATATCCCTGAATTCTCTAACAATGAAAACTTGATTCAACTCACCTTCTACCTCCACAACACCCAACAAAGCATTAACCGCAAAACTAAGGTTTTCTATGGAGTATATAATCCGATCACTACAATTAAGGTGTCTAAGTGATATTTTCCAATCATGGAAAAATATACTAGCATCGTACTTACTTAACCAATCCATACCCAAAATAATTCTGAACCCTACGAAATCAAACACATGTAAATTGCAAACAAATGTATGACCTAACAATTAAAACTCTAGGTGGTCACATATCGTCTTAAGAGTCGCATGTCCTCCTATCGGATTCGCAACCCTTAAGGAAGTAACTAGGTATGAGGGTTCTAAGTTAAGCTTATCTACCAAACGGCAAAATATAAAAAAAATGCGATGCACCAGTATCAAATAGAACTCTAACTGATACACTATGAATCAAAAGCGTACCTCCCAACACAGCTTTTCCCTTCTACTCTATTGCTGGTCTCGAGGTAGCTGGTTCCAATGCAAACATCTTGCCTTTTCCATCCTTAGCTGGCACCTTGCACTAGTTCTTATAGTGTCCGATCTGATCATAATTGAAACATCTCACTCCTTTCTTCTCACCAACTTTCTTCCCTTTGTCTGTCCGGCATTCATGAGCATAGTGTCCTTTCTTATTACACTTGTAACAGACAAATTCTGCCTTCCCTTTCTTAGCAGCTCTACTCTTTTGAGCTCCTTTCTTATGGAAAAACTTTTGCTTCTGGGTCTGCACTCCTTAAGCCTCCCTTTTTTCCTTCAATATAAGCAAGCATTTCTTCCTGCCTCAAAGCAATCTCAATAACTACATTGCACAGATCTCTAATATGCGATAACGTGTCCTTAGTAAGCTCAGGCTTCAACCTATGAATCAACTTCTTATTCCTTTTGATGACGGTATCAACCTTAGCATATATGTATCTTGCCAACTCCTCAAATATGGTTGCATATTCAAGCACTGTCATATCTTCCTTCTCAAATTCAGAAAACTTCATGAGTAGATTAGAGTTAGCAATCTCCAACATAAATCTTTCTTCAAACTTCCTCCTGAACTCAGCCCAAGTCATAGTCTCCTTATTGACTCCAACAGTTAACACTGTTACACCAATACAGTGCTGCCGCTTGTAGCTGTCTAAAATCAAGTCTCCTTTTTTTCTTATCATTGAGTCCCAAATCAACAAAATCCTCTCGCAATGAAGTAAATATTCTCCACTTCGATTGCACCTTCGGTACCAATAAACGTCTTTCCATCTAGTTGAGCATAATCTCTACTCAAAATAGCATAGTTATTAACCACCGGAGCTCCTTGATTTCCTCCTTTAGCATATCCTCCAGCTAACCCCGCAGCAACACCTGCTTGCATCATGTTAATGCAAAACTGATACATTGCTCCTAAATTGATTTATGGGACTCCAACACCCATATTTGCAGGTTATGCCTGACCTAGGTTCCTCCTTGTATTTGGTCTGGCATTTCTATTAGTTTTGGTGCTTCCTCCACTAATGTTGATCCTTCACCCTCTAGCATCCATAACTTTTGTCTATAAAATTTGCATTTGAGCCTTTGTAAGAAACAGAAGAATGGCCTAATAAAGATAGGAAAATAGAGATAAAGCGTATACTTATATACTACAAAAACAAGTACGTTACTATAGCGTTATCCAATACCCCAATCATTTCTATAAGTCCTTAGGATTATGTTTTCAAAATCATTTTAAGATTGAATTTTTTTTAAGTTTTTCATGAACCTATTCTATGATACCAAGTTATAACGTCCCCTATCTTGAGCCCGAAGCTAAGTGATACAGATACTACAGTCATCTATTGTATTAACTTCCGATGGAAAAATACGGTTATGTTAATGGAATCTGTAATATCAAAAACACATGAATATGAAACAAAATCACAGAATCAAAAGAACATCTAACTAATTACATTGTAAAACCATGTTTCATGTTCCATTATATAATCCAAAATGATTCCCAGGTTTTAATCAAATATAATTATTACAAATTAAGGCCAAGAGTGACATATGAAGATGCCTCTTTGGATGACCAGAGTACTAAATAGACGTATCAGTCTTAATACAACACAACGGAAATAAAACTAAATAGCTCCTATATAGCTAGCTTTGCCTCCTACATTTCTTTGGAAACATTATTCGTCCAACCTACTGAACCTGAGAAATATTAACTCTTAATCTACTTAAATTGAATTTTGGGCACCCGAGAGTTTAAGGGAAAAGCATAAAATTCGAGTCAGACATAAATCCTGGTGTGAATAATGCTATTACATCTCGGATTTATGATATTTAGTGAGACCACACTGCTTAGTGGAATGGGTTTCCCCTTACTAATATCCCTTTAAAACATATCTTTTTGCAAATTAGAATCGTGCAACCAAACTAATTAAAACAATCATAGCAATATCATATATGCTCATAAATCAGGTAATAAATGGACTATCTTACCAATAATATATTTTCGTTGAGCTAACTACTAACCATTGGCTGACTCGGACCTACCAGACAAAATAAATAATCTAACATTTGTTAGACACACTCCTTGACGGTTTGTCCTTAATTTACTTCTCCCATGGTCAACTGAACCTAATGGTTTTACGGGCTCACCAATAACCTATCGTCCTTCTCTGTACATCCCATTATTTGTGTAACCTCATTTAAGTCTTAACAATAACTAAGCCCTATATACCAGAATTTTGGACTGAATTAGCTAAGGACTATAGCTAATGTATAGGGCGTGACCCAATACCAGTCCCATTTGGTATTCAAATATATGAGTCGTTCACTTAGGGTTAAATACCCTTCAAATTTTCTTTGAAAACATTTCTTCAAATTGATTTAACCCATTAATTCATAATTAAACAAGGAAAATATACTTTTGCTTTACTCAAATATCTTTGCCATGATATACACCTTACACAAGACATTGTTGATGAAAACATTTGAAACCTTTGTTTAAAAGCTTCAAACAATCTCATTCAAAACCTTCGAAAGCACCTCTTTTGAAACCATTTAACTACTTTACCTTGAACTCTAGGTCGAAAGGCCAAAACATACCTTTTGTAATCATTTATAATAGACCTTTCGAAACCATTGATAGTGCCCTTTTGAAAGATTTATAACCTTAGACATCTTCTTTTCAAAACATTTTGGACTTGCCTTTCAAAAACATTGGAAACCTTCCATTCAAAAATTAAAGGAAAACCTTTTGAAAACACCGGGGATCGCCCCTTCGAAACCTTTATATATACCTTTTAAAAGTAGTAAAGTCCTCTACTTAAAAAAAAAGCCTTTCAAAAGCATTGGGTTCAAGTAAAAGTATGTGGAACATAGTTTCAAAACCATTTAAAAACCATTCCTTTGAAACCTTTGGGTTTAACTTTCAAAATATCAAAAGGCCTATAAAGATCTTGGATGAAAGCATCTCTTTCGAAAGCATTTCCCTAAATAAAAAAATGTAGATGGTGTCTAAACCAACCCCCTTCGAAAGCATGGAGAAGTGGCTTCAAGGTTTAAAACAAAAGGACCCTTTGGAAGGCATTGCTTCGAAAGGTAGAAAGCGGCAGTAGGGGTATCAACTCCTTCGAAAGCTTATCCTTTAAAACAGAGGCAGCAACCTTTTTCGAAAGCTCTTTTCTTTATAACTTTTGATCAAGTCTAAAGCTATTTCCTTCAAAAGCCTCATTAATACCCAAAATAGTTCTAGGTTTACCAAAGCTACTTCAACACCTTCGACAGCCTATTTCGACTCTATACCTTTCGCCAACTACAATCCGCTATGTACCAATGCCGATACCATGTGTATTGGTTTTGACTTAGGTGGAGGAGGCAGTATAAGGTCGAAAGGTGGCTGCTATAAGTGGCGAAGCCATAAACTTTATAAATCTGATTTTTAACTTTTAAAGCAATTTATTTCTAACTAACTTACCTTGTTTTTCAACATATGATTGGTTGTCAATTCTTTTTCGAAATCTTTTCTAAAAGTGCTGCCGAATTTCAAAAATCAACAAATTAAAACATTTTCCAATAGCTCCTTCTCCTTTTATAAACCTATAAAACATTTAAGTCACATACCATAAATAATTTTATATGTTTAATAAAATACTTAGGAAAATTCTACAAAAATTCACATAAATCACTTTTGATATGTTTTACCACATATTTAAATTTCTGACCCATAGCTAACATATAATAGCCGTGATTAATTTTAAACTCAATTTTATTATTTTCTTCACAAGTAAATTCATAATAAATCCACATTAATTCAGAAAATTATGAACTTGAAACTATCACTAAAATATTATTTTTGACCTTATATCAAAATCATAAGGCATTTAGATGTCATTTGGTAGGTTTTTCAAATCATAACTTATCATAAAATCTATATGAACTAACAAAGTTCATCAACAATCGCATGTATCTATTTAACATTCAAAATGTGGCATAATACTTTCCAAAACGTACTCGGATCTAATCTAGAACCGAAAATAAAAATATGAGATGTAAACTATTATTCACCTTGGCTTGTTATTAAGGAGTTTGAGATTTGCTTTTGAATGAATTTGTTTAAGCTTCTTCCTTTGATTCTTGTTTATCTTCACCGTTCTTTCTCCTAATGATGGCTAGCTAATCTTAGTTTAATTTTGTTTGTGAACGTGGAAAATGAAAGTGGCATGAAGGTTTAGGGTATAAAAATATAACCAATTCCAATTTTGTCCCTATCTAATTACCCTTATCTATTTCATTTCAATTCTCTTTTGTTCATTATTTAATTAGGAACGACTACCCTATAATTAGACTAATCTCAAATCCCTTAACCACTTACATTATTTCATTTAATTTATCTAGTTAAATATCTTAAATAATGTTTATCAAAACCAGGGTCGTTATAGTGTCATAATATCTCAGTACAACATTTCCTCACTAATCCCTTAGAGTATATAACAACAAATGATAGAAACTAGAAATATAGAGTAATACACCATAGCTCCTCCAAACTCGCCCCTGTACAACAGCAACATCACCAACCGGACATCTAGTCTGCTCATTTAAGAGCACCCAAAATGATAAGAAACAAAACATAAAAACTTAGGTCAGACAACAGTCTAGTGTGAGAGGTAAATGACTATCAAAAGCTATACTGAAAAATATGGTACTAGGCAGGTATAATAAACCATACCCGACCTATCCCTATGATAAAAAAGTTAGCACATAATAATAAGATATAATACGCTACTCAAAACAACAATAAGATACTTTAACAGAATAGGATAAAAGAATCTAAGCAGCCTCCTCCATTGTCCCTATCTCTAATCCCTTCTCCAACATTCCTATAGATGATACCCAACACAAAAGCAGACATAGCAATCATAGGAACCATGGAATCCAAAACCTAACTATCATCTTCTAAAGCCTTGACATATGATAACTCGTATTGCCTTGTCCATGCTTTGCCAGAGACTAATGGAAATCCCAGTTCTAGCTTGTGTTCATCGTATTCACCGGTTAGAAACCCTATACGTTGTCCCCTATGATACCTATGTACCACCTAACCTAGACCCTACCAGTCCAGAGTACATGACTGGCGCTACCGACCTAGGTCGCCCTCACATATAGTACCCTCGCTTTGAACACAAACAAGAACACTCAGATTCATCAGTGGTTTCTTAGCACTCCAAAATCTTCAGAGCTTTCCACAACTCCAATCTGTTTCCCCGCACGAGCTTACTACTCATCTCAATCCATTATCTCAAAGCCTCGTTCCATCCCAAGCTATCAATCTACACCTTCGATCTCACTCCTTTTCCTAGTTTGCAATCAAAGAGCTAAAGCTTCATCATGCCATAATTACCAAACAGCAAAAGCTTCATCAAGGCGTCTACCTTGCATGCTCCGGAGTTTATCCTCTAAGTTTCGTGTGAATCTGATGAACTTTGCTCCCAATAAGCTCCAATAACCAATCTAAGTCCTAATACGTACAAAACACTAGCGAATGAATCGAGAATAGCAAGTAATTTCAAACACAACAATGAACTAAACATAGCATATTATTCACTTACATCCAATCATAAACATTCAAGTCATCTAATTCAATCAATGATCATAACAAGCATAGATCTAATCTAAATCATTGAAATACATAGCCATATATGCACAAATGACACTAGCCAATGATCTGATCCATATTACATGTTTAATTAGGTCGACCTATGGTTTCTAAATCTGAAATTACCTATGTCTAATCAATTTATAGTTTAATTTTACAATCCTAACTTATAATCATCTAATTACAATATATAATCCATCATAGACTGATGAAATCAAGCTCCTCATTGAAGATCAAGCCTCTAATTTGCAATTAGAGACGACTTGAGATGAAATCCAATAAGATAAATGGAGAATTAGAAAGGAGTTAGGGTTTAGGGATGATATCAAATGAAAGGAAACTTTCAAATGGTCACTCTCACCTCATATTTATAGCCAAACTTGATTAGACTAACGCGCTTGCTAATTCAGCCCATTAATTCCCCTTCTAATTATGGCAAATTTTAAAACTTAAAACTGCTATAACTTCCTAACCACTTGTCTTATTTTCTATAAGACCATTCCATGAATGGGAAACCACCATCCTGAAGTAGTGAAATAGGTTAGAACATCTAATTCAGGTCCTATCAAAAGTTACGCTCGAAATAAGATTCTCAAGAGCAAAATGATCATATATATATTCAAGAAAAATCACAGATGTGTAAAACATCCCTAAGAACCATGTCCCAAAATATTAGAATGATACGACCAAAATGAATTAAATAAAATTATTTTACAATCCTTCAATACATAAAATACGGGTCTTTACACTAGCTTTAAGGAGGTGAATGTGGTTGCAACTACTCATAGAGAGGAAACCTTGATGACACCAATCATAAGGTATTTGAGCGAGGGGGTCTTAGTGGACAATAGAAACAAGGCCAAGAAAGCCTTGTGGAAGGCATCTCGTTTCACCATTCAAGAGATGGTATGTTGTACCGAAGGTGGATTTCTAACCCACTATTAATGTGCATAACTGGAACGGAAGCCCAAGAGGTGCTAGATAATATGCATTAGGGTAGTTGTAGGGACCATACTGAGGGCAAACTCTAGCGAAGAAGGTGTTGCGATATGGGTTTATTTGGCCAATGTTAAACCATGATGCGATGGAGCATGCTAAGAGGTGTGACGAATGCCAATGGTTTGCAAAGATCCCAAGGCTGTCCCTAACCAAGCTGACGCACATAGTAGCCCTTGGCCTTTTGCAGTCTGGGGAATAGATCTGGTCGGTGAACTTCCCATAGCCATCGGTGGAGTAAAGTATGCCATAGTGGCAGTTGAGTACTTAACTAAGTGGGTCGAGGTCGAACCGCTTACTAAGGTGTTGTGGGCCAGGGTTATAAACTTTTTGGTCAGAAATATGATATGTAGGTGCGGATCCCATATCAGGTCATCTCGGATAATGGATTACAGTTTAACAGCGCGGAGTTTACCGACTTATACCAGTAGCATGGGATAAAGAAGAGTTTTTATGTAGTAGCATACCTACAGACTAATGGGTAAGTGGAAGTGATCAAGAGGAATTTTTAAGACCCTTATAAAGAAGTGGCTTGAGAAGGCAAAAGGAGCATGGGTGGACGAACTCCCTCTGGAATTATGGGCATATTGCATTTCTTTCAAGACTGTGACTTGACATACCCTATTTTCCTTGGCCTAATGGTTAGAGGCCATGCTACTAGTGGAAACTATAGTAGCAACCTGTAGGAAGATTCAATACGACTGGAATGAAAGGAGGAGCTGCAGAATATGTCATTGGATTTGACTGATGAGAGGCATGATGAAGCTGCTTTAAGAGTCATGACACATAAGAAAAGGATAGCCAAGTAGTATAGCTCCAAGGTCAAACACCACCCTCTCAAGAAAGGGAACTTAGTGTTGAAGAGAATATTTCCTAGACTAAGGACACTCAACCCGATCTGGGAGGAACCGTATGTCATTCATAAATATCCAAATAGTGGAGTTTACATCCTCAACATAGTAGAGCTATGTTCAGAAAAGCTTGGAATTCTCAAAACCTTCATCGTTATTTAATTTAATCTTTATTATCTTTCTTATTATTTGTTTAAGTGCTTCAATTTTGTAATTAAGACAATTATGAAGTGATTATTAACAAAATATGCATTTCGTGAAATCATTTGGCGTCAGATGTCTCTTGATTACACGTGGATTATTTTGAACTCCTAAACCATGGAATATAACGTATAGCTTTGACTAAGTTAATATTCATCTACAGACGAAGGGGTGGAGTAAAGCAACCCTAACTCGTCAAATTTGAATTCATACCAACCGAGTATTGTAAATGCATTATGAGATGAGTTCTCTACTCAGGGGCAGATCGTGTTTTAATGACATGGAACTGATCCTTAGAAAAACTCTAGCCAGCAATGGCGAAACAAACTTAGCATGGTCAGGACATGACCACCGACTCGGTAGTTCGCCATTGATGATCGACTCTAAAAAAATCTAGCCAGCAATAATAAATCGAACTTACCCCACGATCAGAACATAACCATGGATTAGGTACTTCTCCATTGACGATCACCCTAAAAAATCTTACTAGCAATCGGCGAGCCGAAATTATCCATGGTTAGGACATGACTACTAATTTGGTAGTTGCTATTGATGATCTGCCCCAAAAAAACTCTGGTCGTCAATGGCAAACCGAACTTACCCGTGGTCAGGACATGACAACCGACTTGTTAGTTCACCATTGATGATCTTCCCTAAAAACTCTAGCCAGTAGTGGAAAAATCGAATTTCCCGTGGTCAGGATATGACAATTGATGGAATGGTTCACCATTGATGATCGGGCCTACACTTCGGTCAACTATGATGAACTAGACTTATTCGTGGCAAGGACATGACCACCGATTAAACAGTTCAACATCGGTATTCAACCCCGAGATCTCAGGGATTGACTATAAGCTCATCCTTACCAGGACAATTTTGTGTAGAACACGCATAGAACGCATGCATAAGAACAAAAAATGAGAATAATGAAAAATAGTAGAAAAGCATGTTATAAAAAGTTGCTACATCCAAACATCATCAAACAACCAAATATCTACAACGAACAGTCATAACCATAAGAAATAATATGCACAGTCAGAATGTTCAATACACCAAGAATGAGGAAACCTATTTCGAATAAAAAATATTCTCGACCGTACAAACGTCATTTGGACCAAGATGAATGACCCTTCTTGAGTAGCTTGGTCTAGTCCACTCTTTCTCTTTCTTATCTTTCTTAGACTTGGATGTAGCAACTACATAACCTCGGTCCACTTCTTCTTTATAACCTTTAGCTCATCATCTAACTCTAATTTAACTCTGGTTATCTCCTTTGGGAACATGGCTGTTATATTAACCCAAAGAACTTCATCCCTATCAAAGTCCTCTGTTTATTCATTGTAGCATGTGATCTCAATGTCAGTATCCTCCCTAAGAGAAACAATCATCTAGCCATGGTTTTCCTTCGCTGTGAAGTCAAATGGACCCAAGGGCATGGGTCCTGACAATAAAGCATTAGAAGGGGCCGTAGCTTTAGAAGTGTCCGTTATAAACGTATCACCAGCATGAAAATGAGGGGGACTATCAAGTACAAAAACACCCAAATGGGATCGAATGTACCAAATAATGGACCGTGGGATATATAGAAGAATCCTACCTCCTTTGGGGGAGGATGGAGTAATATCACCAGGCTGGCTTTTGAAAAGCATATTTCTTTGGACAGGCATATCCGTGGAGACATGATAAATAATTAGTGGGATGTCATGCATGGGGGCATAGATAACCAGTTTTGAAATCTTACCTTTAGTATTAGCCCTTTGAGTAGAACCGCTATCCCTCCTCACCTCCATATCTTCTTGTTCCTTTTGAGCCCTCTCATCTGGGCTAGCTTTATGTAACCCAAGCCTATAGCCTTTTGCTCCACCATAGAAAAACATCCCTTAGCAGCATCAAGACTAAAATGTAGCCATCCCCGTTCACTGGCTTCCCTAGCTTCTTTGACCAACCATCTACGAACATAGGCCATGAAACATCCCCACTTTGAGACTCAAAGATGGATGAGGATGATAGTGTAGTCATCGTCGGAATTATCTTCCAATGATGGAGGTGAGTTCAGCATAATAAAATACAAATTAAGTAAACAAAGCAGCTGATTACTTTCATGGCACAGAAATTTTCTTTAATAAACAATACCTACATTTTCATCAAAATTAACTCCTAAAGTCGTGCATACGCTGGGGTCAAATAACAATAGAAAATAACATAGTAAAGAGTTAGGTCAAGATACGAGGATGCCGCTTGAACTCCTTTTATAGTGGAAATAATATCTTTATTAGCTAACCAAGCCTCTTGCTCCATCTATGAACCGCGGCTTTTATGTTAAATCCGCACATCTCATAAACTCGGCCTACTCAAATGAGTACCCATGAATTTGTAGGAAAAACAATAATAAAAATACAGATCGAACATAAAGTCTGGAGTGAATAATACTTACCCCAAAATAAACCTATAGTGAGAGCAAGCTGTACTACACATAATGGGTTCCCTCCTCACTATCCAAAACATCATAAGTGAAATAAACATAGTTCTGTGCAAGTAGTTCGCAATTACTAATGCACCTTTACATGATGTAAAGCGTTTCCCATTTACTACTGTGCCCCTGGCACAGTCCCCAAATAGCTCCTATTTTAGATTATTCTTTAATCTACCGTTCCCATCTGCTACTATGCCGCAATGCAGTCCCTACTTAACTTCCCTTTTAGGTTTTCCTTTTTGCTGGTAGTGCTTGAAACCAGCCCCCTCTGATGTTTCCCTATTTAATGCGTTCTTTGGATATAGATTGCATAGACCTGGCCCTTGCAGTATTCTTTAGATTTATTCATTTGATCAAACTATGTAGACCCAGCTACCCGTAGTATTCAACTATTTATTAGTTAAGTTCTGGACCATAAAGAAACAGCAACATATTGTCCCTCTATAAGTATTTACTTAAGTTCTGGATTACTGTAAAACAACCACCCGCAGTCCCTATTTATTTACTTAAACATTGAACTGCTATGAAATGGCTACCCGCGGTCCATAAACATTTGTTTAATTTGAAAGTACTGCTCGGAATAACCCACCACGGTCTTTGGAAGTTGAATGACTCTCCTCACCTTTCCTAGATGTGCGTTTGAGTGAGCATCCACACTTGGCATCAATAGCCCTTCCAAATCTATCCCTTAGCGTAGGAGTTATTTCCCCTTACTAGCCCCCGGTCTCCCCTTGAGTCCTACCTAATTGCCTTTTATTAGGTTTCACCCACACCCTCCCTTGGCTCGGTACAGCCCTACCCCAACCTGTGTACACGGTTCACTCTTTACTTATCAAGTGAATACTTCCAAATTGCGACATGCATCCCTTTTGCATATTGCGGTGTGGTACTGTTTCTTCCATCTTTATATAATTGCAGCACAATTTGTTCTCCACAAATTGCGTTGTGGTTCTGCTTTCCCTTGAAAGTCCTTGGATCCCTTTGGCAAATAACTACCTCTTCCCCATGTATGCAGTTCTTTCGTAAAATGTTACGCTGCCGCCTCAACTCCATACTAGACAAAATCCGAGATATTTGACAACGCCTTTACACGTGTTGTCATTTTATACATTTCTACTTCACTTTCCATTATTTACAGTGTCCTTTATATTTATTTTCAATATTATATTTGGATCTAGTTCCCTATTCTCTTTCCCATATAATTTTATGTTACGTATGCCCCTGCAGATCCCTCTTTACTCCAGCGTGGTACCTAACATATATTATCTTATTTTCTATATAGAAAACTTCAATAAAATACCCAAAAATTTCATGCAAACTTGTTCTAATATGTTCTATCCTTTATTTTGATTTTAGGATATTTTCCTTATTTATTTTCTATGCATACTTATACAATAAATCGTACTAAATTATCTTCAGCATAAGAAATCTCCTAAATTAAGAACCCATTTCCAAAATCATGGTTAGAATTATATATAATTTTCATAATATTTTGAAACTAATAAGGTAGGGGAATACATCTAAACATCTCATGTTCATTTTACTTTCCTAAAATATTCAATAGACAATTAATATGTTAATGAAAATCAATATGAAACTCCATCATATATGTAATAATTTACAAGATCTTGCCAAAAACCATATATTTGGGTAAGGTAATAATAGGTTTAGTATTACTCACTTGGATCTTTGGGATATCTTGCTGTCATCTTCTAAATCTCCCCTTTAACTTACGTTTCCTCTCTTTGTTTGCTCTCCTTAAGCTACCGCTATTAATGTTTCTCTCTAACTTTTGTTTTATATTTTAGTAGAATGAAATGAATGAATGAAAAGAAGTAATGCTTATTGTCCTACAATAATTTGGACATAGGCCCTAATCTTTTTCATTAACTCGTTACTCCCTTTTCCTTCTTGTTTAACTTATTTTGACCCTTCAATTAGTTAATTAAATCAATTTCAAATTACGGGTTGTTATAGTCTTCACCCCTTAAAGGAATTTCTCCCTAAAATTCAATCAAGGCTCGATAGAGATCTACCCAGTATCCTATGCTTACGCTAAGCATACCCAATATATACTAATATGACAAGCAACCAAAATATTCATATACATATATATATAGTCTACAATATTACAATCCAATATAGAGCTTATACGCTAATCTAAAATGAACAACTTTGGATACGTCCCATTAGCCTTATCCTATGTTTCCCACATGCAGTCCTCCTAGTTTGCTCTCCACTTGACACACACTAGCTTCATCAACTTGTTTTGAAGATGCTTCTCGACTATCAGAATTGGTTTTCACATATAGGTCATATTCGGCTCTATGATCAGGTCTTTTACTGCTCTTGGATTAACTACCATGTCCGGATCGCTAATGCATTTCCACAGATGTGATATGTGAAATAAATTGTAAATCCTTGCAAAAACACTAGCCAGTTCCATCTTATATGCCACCTTCACAATCATACCCATGATCGGAAACGACCCTACATATCTAGATGCTAACTTCCTAGCCTTCTGAATCGCATCATGCCTCTCACGAAAGTAACCTTCACGAACACCTGATCGTCAATAGCAAACTTTAGTTCCTTTCTTCTTATATCGGCATAACTCTTTTGCCTAGACTGGACTGCCTTCTTTCTAGCTCGGATCAGTTCTACTTTCTCAGTAGAATCCTTAACCACATTTGGTCCTATCACAACCCTATTCTCTGCCTCCAACCAAAATGCAAGCGACTTACACGACCTTCCATATAACACCTCAAATGAGACCATCCCCATGATATTCTAGTAGTTGTTGTTGTATGAGAACTCTACCAAATGTAGATAATCCTACTAAGATCCACTAAACTATAAATGAAAGCTCTCAATAAGTCTTCTAGGACCATGTTGACTCTCTTGGTTTGCCTATCTGTCTACGGATGGTACGCAATATTCATGTGCAACTTGTGCCCAACAATTTCTGTAAGATGCACTAGAACTGACTAACGAACAACAAATACCGATCACTAATAATAGCGCTAGGAACTGCATACAATCTCACCACTACCTTCATATATATATCTCGACTAACTTTGGTGCAGTTCTCATGGCCTTCACTGGAATGAAATGGGCACAATTAGTTAGCCTATAAAATATGAACCGTATGTTTTAGTTCCCTGCCCTTGACCTTGGTAGCTCATCTACAAAGGTCATAGATACTGAATACCATTTCCATGCTGGAATCTCAAATGGTTGTAGAAGCCCACTAGGCTTCTGGTGTTCTACTTCACCTATTGGAATTTAAGACATTGCCTCAAATACACTCCCACAACTTTCTTCATTCCTTCCTAATGAAACTTCTCTTTATATCTCAATACATTTCTAGTACTCTAGAGTGTATGCTAAATTTTGAATGTTGACGATCGTCCAATACTTCCTTCCATGGTCCTTCTGTACTCGAAACATACAACCTTCCATTCCTCCATAGTCTGCCTTCCTTATCAACACTGAACCCCTTCAGCTCTACTGCCTCGATTCCTAAATCTATGTTCCTTATTATGTCAATAAAGAACCTGTCTTCCTCTGTAATTCGGCAATCCTTCCTACCAGCACAGGTTTGACTTCTACGCATGATAGCATCCCAGATGCACTGGTCGAACCTGCACCAGACCGATACAAGACATTAAACGCAAGCAACATTTCCAAGACGGTCATTTCTTTTATCATGGCCAAAATGACACTCTGCTATTTTCAACTTAAGGCATCGGCTACTTTGTTGCCTTTTTCTGCGGTATACTCCATCCCAAAATCATAGAACGGTAAAAACTCTAATCATCTCTGATGCCTCACGTTCAGATCCTTTTGAGAGAATAAATATATCAAGGAATTGTGGTAATATGCAACTGAAACCTCTCCCCTAAGAGATAATGTCTCCAAATCTTCAATGTGAAACAACTACCGCTAGCTCCAAATCATACGTTGGATCCTTCTACATCAGTACTACCCCTAACCCCAAACCTGATGCATCAGTATATACGGTCATACCATCATTCCCTTTAGGTATCACTAACACATGCCCATTCATCAATTGGTACTTCAATTCTTGGAATGCCTGCTCACACTCCTGCGTCCAAACAAACTGCTCACACTCCTGCATCCGAACAAACTGCTCACTCTTCTCGGTCAATCACATCATCATCACAACGGTGTGAGAGAAGTCCTTAATGAATCTTTGGTAGCAAACCAATCTTAAGAAACTTTGCACCTCGGTCATAGTCTTAGGTCTCTTCCACCCACTTACTGCATCAACCTTTGAAGGACTACTACTAATCCTTATTCTAAAATGACTTGTCTTATCAAGTCGACTTCCCTTCTCCAAAAATGACAAATAAAATTTGTCGCCTTTAACTTATGTTATCCCAATGTCTCCCGCACAAGCCTTAGGTGAACTACAAGTTCCTCCTCATCCCTAGAGTACTAAGATGATATTTTTGAACACCAACACTTATCTATCCAGCTTACCTTGGAACATATGAAACATACCTTGTTCTAAATGAAACATACCTTGTTCTAAATGAAACATACCTTGTTCTAAATGCTGTAAAAGGAATGCTTTCCCCTGCAACTCTAAACTGATGAAATCCCGTAGCTTAATCCAAGTGCGAAAATACCTTAGCTCCATTCAACTAATCAAAAGGTCATCAATTCTTGGCAAAGGATATTTATTCTTCATCATCCTCTCATTCAGCTTTCGATAGTCAATGCACAGTCTTATTGACCCATCAGACTTCTTCCCAAATACTGCATCTTTTCCCAAGTTGAACTACTTAGCCTTATAAAATTCTTACCTTCTAACTCTACCAACCACTTCTTAAAATCCTCAATCTCCTTCGAAGGTATTCTATTGGGCAGTCGACAAATGGTTCGGTCCCTGGTAGCAAGTCGATATGAAACTCTACCGCTCTCAAGGGTGGCAACCCCTAAACCGGTTCAAACACATCACGACACCTCCTTGTAACATGTACCGCTCCAAGATCTTCTTCTTTCGAGGCTATAGAAAATAAAACGTCTCTATACATTCTTCCAAGACCACATATGCTCTATCTTTATGGCTTATATGACTTGGAGTAATTATTCTTTCGGATCAGTGCACTTTTGCATTATACTTTTCCAACCAATCTATCCATAAAATAACTTTGTAGCCTATGAAGTCAAACACGTAAGGAACACAAAAAAATTATACCCACCTAACTCAACATCTAGGTCAGTGCACTTCAATCCGAGAGTGGCATTCCCTCTAACGGAGTTCCTACACATGAAGTGAATAAATAGGTAACTCATAACCCAAGTCTGTAAACCAAATCTTTAACTATAAATGAGTGTGTAGAACTGGTATCAAATAGTACTCTAACTCAAATACCAAAAATTAAAGCCATACCTTCAAAGACTTTCCCCTTGTCTCTTTCCTAGGTAGATGGTCCTACCCTTGGTCCCTCTAAATCATAAACATGTACTTTAAGCTCTAGGCAGCCCTTCTTCAGAAGTCCCACCTTATCGCACCTGAAACACTTCACCCTTGCGAGATTCTTTGGCATTGGACACTTTGTTGCATAGTGCCCCTTCTTTTTATAGTTAAAATAAGCAACTTCTATGGTAGCAGCCTCTCCACCTTTTCCCTTTAGCGCTCCCGTCTTGCTTTAGTATATGAGGTAAACTTCTTCTTCTACTTTGCTTTGGGCCTCTCCTCCACTCTTCTCCGCTCCTGGTAAACCCCATTATACCTTCTAGCTATGTTAACCACAAACTCAAAAGAAGGTGCTAAGAGAGCCATCACTATGGTCAAGATCCTGCTTTAAACCCTTAATGAACTTTTCATTCTTCTTCATTGGAGTATTAATGATTTCGCTGCCATGCTTAGCCATAGATTAAACTTCAGGTTATATCCATTTAATGTGAGGTCACCCTACTTCATATCAATGAACTCCCGTAGTAGTGTAGAGACTTTGATATGAACCGAGTCTCGAATCTATCTTTGAACTATTCGCAGGTGATTTCTCCTTCTAGATTCTCAACAATCATTGCCTTATATGAATACAACATGTCTTTTTGCAACTTCCTTGATGCCACCTTCTCTTCCGCACGTCGTTCAATACGAAGTCACTAAATATGCGCTCACAACACTCGACCAGTTCAGTGCCTCAACTGTAGGCTCCTTCCTCATAAATGCCTTCCCTTCCAAACTCCTATAGTTATTTTTCATCTTTGGGAAGTCCTCTCTTACTGTCACAGGTCTTGGCTGAATAGCCTCCGGTGCAGCTTCCCTCATCATCTAAGCTATGAACTGTCTAACCAAGATATTCACATCCATGCTTGCCTCATTTTCTGGTTGTGCAGCTTCCTCCCCTACTGATTTGGGAACTTCCACCCAATATTCTCCATTGGTATGCATACTTCGGCCTCCCTTCTTACATTTGCCTCTCATATCGTAATTTCCTACTCCTCAAATCCATCTTGCTTTCTCTGTTAAGCAAACCTTTATTAGAAACTAAATGAAAGGGAGTGAAACAAAGGTAAAATAACAGAAATATCTTTATATACATCTATGTAGCAATATAAAAGTGCATTATAAATATATGTAGTAGCACATACCCTCCTTCGAGTGCTCATTTTATTCTAAATACTGCTGCTACTTTTCTTGCTCTGGTTTACCGAAGTGTCCCTAACCTACGTTTTGATATTAAACTGTAATATCCCCTACTTCGAGACTGAAAGACGAATGTTAATGATGCTATAGTCATCAAAATAATTAACTTCCAACAACGAAATTGAGTTCAGTATATTCAAATATGGACTAAGTAAACAGAGCAGCTAAATATTTTCATCACATTGAAATTTTATTTAATAACCAATACATACATTTCTCATCAAAATTAACTCCCAAAGTCATGCCCAAGCAGGGGTTAATTAATAATAGAAAATAATATTGTAAAGAGTCAAGTCAATGTATGTAGATGCTGCCTAAACTCCTTCAATAGCGAAAATAATATCTTTATTAGCTAGCCAAGCCTCATGCTGTGTCTTCGAACTGCGTAATACGGCTCTTATTTTAAACTTGCCTACCCATAAACTTAGCTTACTCAAATGAGTATCCATGACTTTATGAAACAATAAAAAAATACGGGTCAGACATAAAATCTGGTGTGAATAACACTTACCCTAAAATAAACCTATAGAGCCGTACTGCACGGAATGGGTTTCTTCTAACTATCCAAAACATCACAAGTGAAATAAACATAGTTCTGCGCAAGTAGTTCTCATTTACAAACGAGCCTTGCGCGATCTCAAGCGATTCCCATTTACTACTGTGCCAACGGCACAGTCCCCTCTTAGCTTCCATTTCAGATTATTCTTTTATCCACTGTTCTCATCTGCTACTGCGCCCTCGATGCAGTCCCTACTTAACATCCCTTTTAAGTTTGTCTTTTTGCTGGTAATGCCTCAAATCAGCCCCCTCTACTGTATCCCTTTTTAATTCATTCTTTAGATATAGACTGCAGAGACTCAACCCCTTGCAGTATTCTTTAGATTTATTTATTTGATCAAATTGCATCCACCCAGCTATGCATAGTATTTAACTCTTTATCAGTTAATCCCTGAAGCGCAAAGAAACAGCCACATGTGGTCCCCTTATAATAATTTACTTAAGTTCTAGACTACTGTGAAACAACCAGCCGTAGTCCTTATTTATTTGCTTAAATGCTGGACTACTATGAAGCAATCACCCATAGTCATTAAACATTTGTTTAATTTGAACTGTTAAGAATCACCCATCATCATCTCTGGAAGTTGAATGCCTATTCTCACCTTCCTTTGGTATGTATTCGAGTGAGTATCCCAACTCACTATCAATAACCCTTCCAACTCTATCCCTTTGCTTGTCGGTTCTTTTCCCTTACTAGCCCCGATCTTCCATTGAGTCCTACCTAATTGTCTTTTATTAGGCTTCATCCACACCCTTCTTTGGTCAGTACAACCCTGCCACAACCTATGTGTGTGGTTCACATTTTACTTATTAAATGAATATTTCCAAATTATGGCACAATATCTTTTTTGCATATTGCGGTGTAGTAGCCAACCAATCCTAAGGAACCTTGCACCTCAATCATAGTCTCAGATCTCTTCCACAACTTACTGCATCAATCTTTGATGGACTACGGCTAACCTTTCTTCTGAAATCACATGGCCTACCATTACTGCTTCCCTTCTCCACAAACGACACTTAGAAAATTTCACCTTTAATTTATGATGTCTCAAAATCTCCAGCACAAGCCTAAGTGAACTAAGTGTTTCTCCTTATCCCTAAAGTACTAAGATGTCATCGATGAACACCAAAGCATATCTATGCAGCTTACCTTGGAAGATTTTATTCATTAAGTCTACAAAGATGCAGGTGCATTGGTTAGTTCAAAAGGCATTACCAGCCACTCATATGAACCATACCTTGTTCTGAATGCATTAAAAGGAATGCTTTCCTCTACAACTCTCGATTTACGAAACCCCATAGCCAAATCCAAGTGCGAAAATACCTTAGCTCCATTCAACTAATCAAAAAGGTTATCAATTCTCAACAAACGATGTCTATTCTTCACCATCCTCTTATTTAGCTCCTAATAGTCAATATACAGTCTTAATGACCCATCGGACTTCTTCATAAATACTGCATTTGCTTTCCAAGGTGAACTGCTTGGCCTTATAAAACTATTACCTTCTAACTCTACCAACTACTTCTTAAACTCCTCTATCTCCTTCGGAAGCATTCTACTAGGCAGTCAACTAAATGGTTCGGCTCTTGGTAGCAAGTCGATATGAAACTCTACCGCTCTCAAGGGTGGCAACCCCAAAATCGGTTCAAACACATCTCGGAACCCCTTTATAACATGTACCACTCCAAGATTTTCTTCTTTCAAGGCTAAAGAAAAAAAACATATCTACACCCTGCTTTACATTCTTCCAAGACCACGCACACTCTATCTCTACGGCTCGGATGACTCGGAGTAATTATTCTTTCAGATCAGTGCAATCTTGCATTATACTTTTCCAATCAATCCATCCCTAAAATAACTCTGCATCCTATGATGTCAAACACATAAGGAACACAAGAAAATTTGTACCCACCTAACTCAATATCTAGGTCAGTGCACTTCAAAGCGAGAGTGGCATAACTCTTAACAGATTTGTTGCACAAATGGAAGTGAATAAATAGGTATTTGATGTGCACGTAAATGTACATATTTTTACCACCATATTTAATCTATTTAAATTAAATAAATGATCATATTGGGTATTTTAACTTGTTTAAACCAAAATTCATATTATTTGAAATTGTCACATCTTCATCTTCATCCAAGGGCAAAATGGTCATTTTTGTGCATATATCAAATTGAGAAAATTTAATGGGAAATTTTTATATTATTTTGCAGGAATTAAAACTCAATTACAAGTGGTTTCATGAAGGAATATGCATGCACAAAGAAGATACAAAAGAATGAAGATGGAAATAATTCAAACTGAAGAACATGGAGGACCCCACCTACCCACTACCTTAATGTACAAATTAAAGGCTAATACACATGCTAAAAGACATTTAAAGCTTCATGTACATTTAAGTGGGGGATTATTGAAGCTAATGGTAACTTGGCCACCACATTTCCTCCAAGGGCATTTTGGGTACTCCCCAAAAATATGCATTAGGGTTTCTAACTTGTATAAATACACCTTATGTTTCATGTAGCTCTCTTCCTTAGTCTCTTTTTAGTTAGTTTTAGGCTCAAAATAAAACCAAGCTCTCTTCTTTCTTTTCATGGCTGATTGGCCATTTCTCTTTATGTAATTTTTTTATGCAACTTCAATACATGTTCTTTTTCCTTTCATGCTTATTTACTTTCATGTTGTAGTTTAGATTTATTTTTCATGCAAGTAGAATAGTTTTTCTTTTCTTGTTTTCTTTTTCCTTTTCTTTTTCTTTCATGTTGCAAGCTACATTTGTTGTTTTGGTAACAAATATGCGAGGCTAATCCCTTCAATTTAGGGGTAATGAAGTCTCTAATCATGTAGCTTCAACTTAATTTGATGTTTATGCTCTCTTTTTATGCTTAATGAGAATGATTGAAGTGGTTTAATGATGTTGTTTAGCTTTGAATTTGATAGTCTATGTTGTTCATAACAAATAGGCTATGCTTAAACAAACAAAACACAAATTGCCTCTTCATCTACATATGATTATGGCAAATAAGTGATTGTTGAAATTAAAATTTGTTGGCTTATATTTCTAATTAATAGTTAATAGGCCATGCTTAAAATAGATTTTGCTTTCAACTTAGTTGTCATATTTTATGAGATTTAAAAGTGTATTAGTGGTTGTGTTATAGTTTGATAGTTTATATTGAGCTAATTAGTAGCACAGATATACCATACTTATGATAAGCACATCAACTAATTCACTAATGACAAGAAAAGGAGAGATCATAACTTCATTTTATTGATTTAGAGAGTGGAAATTGCCTCTAAATCGTCATTTAACTCTCATATTTTTATCTATTTTTCTTTTGCTAGTTTTTGTTAGTTTCTTACATTTTTAGCAAATCACACTTTCAAGTTTGGTTGATTTGATTGAATAGAATTTTGAAATCATCAATTCCCTGTGGATCGACCCGTATTCGCCGCGTGCTACATTCGTACACCGTGCGCTTGCGGTTATTTTTAAATTTAAATTCGTTCGACCGTTTTCTAAACCGATAGAATTTCGTCGACGAACAGTAACTCATAAACCAAGTCTATCAACCAAATCTTTAACTAAAGATGAGTATGTAGCACCGGTATCAAACATTTCTCTAACTCAAATACAAGAAATCAAAGCCATTCCTTCAAAGACTTACCCCTTGTCTCTTTCCTCGGCAGATGGTCTTTCCCTTTGGTCCCTCTAAAAGTAAACATGTACTTTAAGCTTTAGGTAGTCCTTCTTTAGAAGTCCCACCTTATCACACCTGAAACACTTTACACTTGCGAGGCTCTTTGACATTGGACACTTTGTTGCATATTGCCCCTTCTATCTGTAGTTGAAATAAGCAACTTCTAAGGTAGCAACCTCTCTGCCTATTCTTTTTAGCGCTCCCTTCTTGCCTTTGATATATGAGGTAAACTTCTTAACTACTCTGCTTTGGGCCTCTCATCCACTCTTCTCTACTCCTGGTAGACCCCATCGTACCTTCTAGTAATGTCAACCACAAACTCGAAATCAGGTGCTAAGTGAGCCATCACCTTATGGTTAGGACCCTGCTTCATACCCTTAATGAACTTTTCGTTCTTCTTCATTGGATACTAATGATTTCCATACCATACTTAGCCCAATATTTCTGGATGTGCCCCTCCAATGTGAGGTCACCATACTTCAGAACCATGAACTCCCACAGTAGCTCTATGACCTCGATATAGAATGATGCTCGAACCTATCTTTAAACTGCTCCCAAGTGATCTCTCCTTCTAGGGTCTCAGCAATCATTGCCTCCTACCAGTCCAGCACATCTTCTTGCAACTACCTTCATGTCGACCTTCTCTTTCATGCATCATCAATCCTAAGTCACCAAATATGCTCTCACAAAACTCGACCAGTTCAGTACTTCAACTATGGGTTCCTACCCCTTAAATGCCTTCCCTTCCAAACTCTTCCATCTTTGGGATATCCTCTCTTACTATCATAGGTCTTGGCTAAACAGCCTCTGGTGTAGCTTCCCTCATCATCTAAGCTATGAACTATCTAAATAAGATATTCACATCCACACCCGCCTCATTTGCTGGCTATGCATCTTCCTCCCCTACTACTTTGGGAACTTCTCCCTAATTTTCTCTACTTGTTTGCATACTTTTAGCCTCCCTTCTTACATTTTCCCCTCCTATCTTAATTCCAACTCCTCAAATTCATTTTGTTTCTTCTGTTAAGCAGGCCTTTATTAGAAACTAAAAGAAAGGGAGTGAAACAACAGTAGAAGGATAGCAATATCTTCTATATATCTATATAGTAATAAACAGGTACATTACATATATGTAGTAGCGAATCCCCTCTCCTGGGTGTTCATTTTATTCTAAATACTGCTCCTACTTTTTGAGCTCTGGTTTACTTAAGTGTCCCTAACCTACGCTTCGATACCAATTGTAACATTTACCACTTTGAGACTCAAAAATGAACGTTGATGATGCTGCAGACATCATAAGAATTATCTTCCAATGAAGGAAGTGAGTTCAGTATATTCAAATACAGACTAAGCAAACAGAGCAGCTAAATATATTCATTACATAGAAATTTTATTTAATAGTCGTTACATACATTTTTCATCAAATTAACACCCAAAGTTGTACCCAAGCAGGGGTCAAATAACAGTAGAGAATAATATAGTAAAGAGTCAGGTTAATATACGATGATGCTGCCTGAACTACTTTATCAACGAAAACAATATCTTTATTAGTTAGCCAAGCCTCATGCTCTATCTTCAAACTACGTACTACATCTCTTATTTTAAACCTGTCTATCCCATAAACTTAGCCTACTCAAATGAGTATCCATGAATTTATGAAACAATAATAAAAACATGGATCAAACCTAAAATCAGGCGTGAATAACACTTGCCCCAAAAAATAAACCTATAGAGATACCAAGCTGTATGCACGGAATAGGTTTCCCCCTCACTATCCAAAACATCACAAGTGAAATAAACATAGTTCTGCACAAGTAGTTCTCAGTTACTAATGCGCCTATATGTAATCTCAAATGGTTCCCATTTACTACTATGTCCTAGCACAGTCCCACTTAGCTCCCTTTTTAGATTATTTTTAATCCACTGTTCACGTCTGCTACTACGCCTCTGGTGCAGTCCCTACTTCACTTCCCTTTCAGGTTTGTCTTTTTGCTAGTACTGCCTCGAATCAGTCCCCTCTACTATATACCTTTTTAATTCGTTCATTAAATATAGACAGCGGAGACTCGACCCCTTGTAATATTATTTAGATTTATTTATTTGATCAAATTAAATAGACCCAACCACTCGCAATTTAACTATTTATTAGTTAAGCACTTAACCACAAAGAAACGACCATATGTATTCCCCTTATAATTATTTACCTAAGTTTCGGACTACTATTAAACAACCACCTGTAGTCCTCATTTATTTACTTAAACATTGGACTATTGTGAAACGATCACCTACAGTTCTTAAACATTTGTTTGATTTGAAACTGCTTGGAATCACCCACTATAGTCTCTGGAAGTTCAATACCTCTTCTCAACTTCCCAAGGTGTGCATTCGAATGAGCATCCCCACTCAGTGTCAATAGCCCTTCCAACTCAATCCTTTTGTGTGTTAGTTCTTTCCCATTACTAGCCCTGGTCTCCTCTTGAGTCCTACCTAATTATCTTTTATTAGGTTTTATCGATACCCTTCCTTGATGCGGTACAACCTTGGCACAATCTGTGTGATCGGTTCACTCTTTACTTATTAAATGAATACTTCTAAATTGTGGCGCAGCGTCTCTTTTGCATATTGAGGCATAATATAGTTTCTTCCATCTTAATATAATCACAGCGCAGTTTGTTCTCTACAAATTGCAGTGTAGTTTTACTTTCCTTTGAAAGTCACTGGATCCCTTTGACAAATCACTACCTCTTCCTCAGGTATGTAGTTCCTTCATAAAATGCTAGGTCATCGCCATAACTCCGTACTAAACAAAATCCGACATATTTGACAATGCCTTTACACTTGTCGCCATTTAATACATTTCAATTTCACTTTCCGTTATTTGCAGTGTTTTTTATACTTCTTTTCAGTATTTATTTAGATTTGGTTCCTTATTTACCTCACATTTGTTTTCTCATTTTCATATAATTTATATTAAATGTGTCCCTGCAAATCCCTCTTTTCCCCCGCGTAATACCTAGCCCATATTAGATTATTTTCTTGATACCCTCCATAAAATTCCCAGAAAATTCGTGAACACTTGTTTTAATATGTTCTATCCTTTATTTTGATTTAGGATGTTTTCCTTATTTATTTTTTCTAGGCATACCCGGACAATATATCATAATAAATTATTTTCAACATAAGAAACCACTTAAATTAAAAACCTATTTCTAAAATCATGGTTGGAAAATCATATATAATCTTCATAATATTTTGAAATCATTAAGGTAGGAAAATACATCAAAACATCCCATGTTCATCTATTTTTTCCTAAAATTTTCAATAACAATTTAAAATGAAAATCCACATAAAACTCCATCATATATATAATAATTTATAAGATCTTATCGAAACCATATATTTGAGTACGGTAATACTGGGTTTAGTATTACTCATTTAGATATTTAGGATACCTTGCTTTATTCTTCTAAATCTCCCCTTTAACTTATGTTTCCTCCCATTGTTTGCTCTCTATAGGCTACTGTCATTAATGTTTCTCTTTAACATTTATTTTATATTTTAATAGAATGAAATGAATGAATGGAAAAGAGTAATGTTTATTGTCTTACAATAATTTGGGCTTAGGCCCTTGTACTCTTTTTCATTAACTCATTACCCCATTTTCCTTCTTCTTTAACTTATTTTGGCCTTCCAATTAATTAATTAATTCCAAAATTACGGTTTGTTACAGGTCATGACCTCTTGATGATCATCCATTCATGCCAGACTTCCATCAGTATACATTTTGGAAATAGATCTCATCCAAGAACTCTTTAATTCGATCCAACTGGATGTTCATTCCATTGCTCTCCACCAAGCCATTTTTATCTCTGCCTCTTTCTCAACTGTCACATCCTTAAATCTAGTCTTAAGCAAGGCACTCTTATGCTTCCCGTCCTCATCCATTTCTATAACCCCAAAAACCCAGTCTCACTCTATTAGCTGTAACTTGGATTTCATCCAATCTCTTCGAATATTTGGCATTAGCATTCTTGTAATCATCATACAATCTTTTAGCCTTGGAGTTAGTGTCATCCTTTAGTGCCATGAAGTTGAGAGAATAGTCATTCTTTAGCTTTGCTATTTCATCAAAATGAATTCTCTTGAGTTTCTTGATCTCCTCGACTTGGGACCTCTCCAATGCATCTAACACTGCTCTATGAGCTCGATCATGTTCATGCAGTTGCTTCTTGACCCTAAAAATCTTCAAATTCTGATCAGCATTTTTCTTGCCAATCTCCTCACCAGCATTAATCACTTCGGCTTGAGAATTTGACAATACCTTTATACCTCTTAGTCCATCCCTGAGAAAGTCCATCAGGTTAGAAAAAGAAGTAGCGGGGACATCAGTACATAAGTGAGCAGTGGGATCCCTAAGCTTATATTGTTGCTAAAATTCATCATTGTTAGGGCCGTTGGGATCCGTAATGATAGCAGTCCCTTTCTTATCCCTTCTCTTCTCTTTATCCTTGGAGGCAATTATGATCTCCCCTCGTCTTTCTGCCCTTTCTTACAACTCGGACATTTTTGAATTCGTAAGGATAAAAGGTGATGCCCTAGGGGATTTGGATGGGCACGAAGGTGTCCCAGGTTTTGGGGCAAGTTCACTAACTCGTTTCAGCTTTTAAGCTAGGCTGAACCATCATCCCTAAATCATTTATATCGCTTCTCAAATGGATTAAAGCTCTTACTAACCCACTCGTCACCCAAAACCTTCTCTTTTCTCCTTCAAATCGGGTCTAAATCATATATTAAGGGTAGATTTGCAAGGGATTAATTAGAAATTTCAAATCTACATTTTTGGTGAAGAAAAATTAAGACATGCCTATTTATAATCGGATAAGCCTCGATTTGCATGCAAAACTTGGATTTTGGATGTTATTGTGAGTGATTTATCATCTCTCACCTTAGTATATATGTATATATAGGTTTTAACATGTTTCTATCCATTTCAAAATTAAAACTATGTTTTACTATTGTTTAAAAATCCAACCTATAGTAAAAATGTGAAGTAATGGATTTTTGGTGTTCTAGGCATGTTAATTGCCTTGATATATGTTAGGTGATGTTGTAAGCACATTATATAATGATTGTTATGATTGATTGCGTGATTTGTATGTTTGAATATTTTGGGATATTATGGTTTTTGTTGGTTGCTTATAAGGTGAAAACACTTATCGGAGTTAACTTGTAACGACCCGTATTTTACTATCGGAGGATTATAAAATATTTTCATTTTATTTGTATGAGGTTGTATGTCTGTATATTTTTGAGATATAACTCTTAGGAACATTTTACGCACCTATGATTTTTTCTGAATTTCTATATGACCATTTTGATCGTAGAAATCTTGTTTTTGCTATAACTTTTGATAAAGGTCAAATTAGGGTCTCAAACTAGTTTTATTGCTTTAAGGTAATGGTTTCCTACTCTATAGAGTGGTCATAAAAGAAAACGGACTTACGGTTAGAAATTGATGCTTGTGTTAATTTTTTTTTAAAGTTGTTGGTCATAATTAATGTGTAATTAGTGAAGCCCATTAGTTCGCCCATTAGTTTAACCAAATAATACTATAAATAGAGGACTGAAGAGTCAAGTTAAAAATTTTCCCTGGCGTTCTAAATCAGGTCTAAACCTTAACTAGCCCTAGATCCATCCTAATTTCATTTAAAATCACCCAAATTATTATTTAAATCAAACTAGATTGTGAATTAGAGATTAGATCACCACCTAGAAGGTATAGATCATCATTTTTTATTTGAACTACATTCCTTTGTTGTTCAGATTGAATTTAAATTTACATTGGTTGAATTTAGTAATTGGTGAGTGGTTTATGCTTCTCACTATACTATGCATGTTTATATGGTAGAATCAAAGGATTTAACATGTTTTAAATCAATTTTCGACTATAAAACCTTTTCTAACTTTAATTACATGTTAAACTATGTATATGATTTAGATTGATTAGAAATCACCCATGCGCATGTTCATATATTCATACTATACGTAGATCTATGTTAAAAATTGAATTATTTGACTTATTTTGATGGATGTTTGATTGGATGAAATTATTTGTGATTCTATGTTGGATGATATAATTTGATGTTGTTTGTTAGTGTTGCGATTACATAGAAAGTTAGGTCGGAGAATTGAGCAAATCGAAGTTGGTCGGAATGGGACGAAACTTGAAGAGGAGGCTCTGGAGCATTAGAAGAGCCAGTGGTTCAAGGCACAAGTTCTAATTCACTAACTACACAAGTTGGCATAGAGTTGAAAGGTTGGTATTGACATCTGTAATTTAGTCCATGGTGGTAGCGATTTTGGTGAAAGCAAAGATGTTACTAGTAGAGGTTGCTTGAGGTGATGGATGGCTAAGTGTTGGAGGCTATGATGACTTGTTTTTAGAATATGAAGTAAGGTGCTTTAAGAGAGAACTTGTTCTATGACGAATTGATTTATGTAGAGAAGTTGGGGACAAAGCATTTGGGCATTGAGTACTGGAAGCAAGGAATGAGTGGATGAAAACTAAGCCGTAAATTGGCTAAGTGGAGAGGTCGGGACTAAGTATAGAGGTTGGTATCGAGTTTTAGGATTAAGTTCAAATAGGATGAAACTTCTGGGAGGTGAAGTAGATGTCCTGTAGATCGTGTTGGAGTGTTGGCTCGTTCGTATCAGGTTGGATGACGATATAACATGATGAAAAGCTATGCTCTTCCGATATTGGCTCATGTTAGGAGTAAGTTATGAAGATGGTGGCTTGCAAATGGGGTGGGCCATAGGATTAGGGAATGTAGAAGGGTTTCTCATGAATAATGGAAACTAAATTGAGCAAGAAGGGCTCAGTATCAAAATGGAGAAAAAGAGGACTTGGGTGTATATGAAAAGGAATCAATGATGCTCAAAGTGTTTTTTGTTGTACTCGAAGAATGGGTATTGTAAGTGGGGAGGCTCGTGGGTCAATGAAGGGACCTGTATACCTTAAACTTATGGCTTTGGGCCTAGTGTCTAGCTTTGAGCTGCATGACACGTATCCAGCTTTGGGCTACGAGATACAAGAGTACAATGGAGAACTGGGATTTTCATTATTCCTTGGTAGAAAGGAGGTCATACGAGCTATCATATATTTTAGAGCACATAGAGTGATAGTTAGGACTGTTTGATGGATGTATGGATGCCATGACTTCTTTCCTTGTTCTCTTTAGTAGGCTATCACTCATCCATATCAGCAGAAGTATGTATTGGAGATAGGAATGCCAGGAAGACTGATATCCTTTATCTGTTTTATGGTATATCTTTATGGTATTGTAGAGTAGCATATTATAGTGTTGTATGATAACTCTTTGGTTATAGGGACGGGTTAGGTATGGCTTGTTTACTCTTGTTCCTTACCTTATTTACCAGTTTAGTATTTTGAGACTTACTTACCACTCACACCAGACTTTTATCTAACCTAAGGTTTTATGCTTTGCCTCTTCTTATTTTGGTGTTGTTAAATAGGTAGACTAGATAATAAGTCTAGATGACACAGTATCTATTCGAAGGATGAGCTTGATTAAGCTATCTTGTATTGTATACATGTATAAAGTTTACGCTTATTTCGCATAGCAATGCTTTGGATCCCATGGTGGTGCTTTCTTATTACTGTTTGTATTAGAGATAGTTATTGAGTTTGTTTCCGTTGTATAACTCTACTATTAATGTATAGCTCTGTGGATTATACTATGATGATGATGGTTTGTTCACATTGTTATTCTTATCTTCTATTATATCTATGATATTATATTTTATCCATGCGTTGTGCGATATGATAGGTTGTATGCTATATTGATTCATTCTAAACCTTGATGATCATTCTATATCAGTCAGGCATGACAGATGGCACAATTTTATACTATTGGTGCCAGTGATATAGGGAAGTCATCACATTTTGTATCAGAGCTTTGGTTACACAATTAACTAGAGTTGATCCCGTGATCCAGTAGAGATAGGGAAGGTGTTATCATTAGAATGGATCAAGAGTGCGTGTGTATGTTATATATATATACACACATGAGAGAGTGCATACTTGTTATAAGTTTGGTTTTCAAAACTATATGGTAATATATTATATAGCATAGGTCGCATGCACATGAGCACTATAGACATAGTTTTCTTTATGAGAGACTGGTCATTCTTGTTAAAGATAAGAATGAGCCAACATACAAGGAATGCTGTAAGGAATTTCACTTCAGAAGTAGAGGAAAAAGCGGGATCAGGAGCTACGATGCCTGATGTCCAAGCCATGTTCAATTCTATGATGGCTAATATGATGAGGAATGCTCCTGGAGTGGTGATGGGAAGAGGTGCTCTAGTGTAAGCGCCTAAGGCTGATTTTGCCAAGCTGAGAAAAGATTATTCTAGTCTTGGAGGGAAGCCTTTCATAGAACGGAGTCAGCCATAGAAGTGCAAGATTGGTTGGATACTTGTGAATGCATCTTTTGTGATATAGAGGTGGAAGATGCTATGAAAAGAAAGTTGGCTTCGAGATAGCTTTAGGGTCGAGTAATAAATTGGTGGAATGTTGTTATTATTGCTATTCTAGAGGATCGGTTCAGCTGGGATCAGTTCAAGGCAAGGTTCGAGGAGAAGTTTATTCTGGCTGCTCAGAAGTCGTTTCTATTTATAAATTTTGCTAATCTCAAGCAGGGAGAGATGACAGTTTTTGAATATGTGGTAGAATTTGATGCTTTGTTTAAGTATGAGATGATGTTCATCAACAATCCATTGAGAAAGAATGAAAAATTTATCATTGGTTTGGATGACTACTTGGGGAAAAAGCTAATGGACCATATAGATGAGCCATTTGAGAAGCTTATAGAGAAGGCACTTCATCGTGAGAGCTTGTACACTAAGGCTAAGATTGCCATTATTGTTTCTGCTGAGAAAGAAGAGCCAAAGCCGTAGCATGGTAGTGAATGCAAGAAGAAGTGGAATGGGAGGAGGAAGTGGCCTCAAGGTAAGGGTGGCAAGAAGAAGGGTAAATGGAAAACTGTTTGCTTCAGATGCAAAGAGAAGGGTCCCCTAATTAAGGACTGCAAGACGAGTGAGAAGAAGAAATGTTACAACTGTGACAAGCCTAGGCATTTGAAGAAGAATTGTCAAGAACCGTGAAAGGATAAGCAGGTGGTGAAGGCGTAGGCTTTGGATGCAGTCTATTGGTATGCTTTCTATTAGTAACGTTTATGTTCGAGTTTTGTTTAATACCGGTGCTTCTCATTCCTTTATCTGTAATGACCTAAGGGATCTATTGGGATTGGAACCTGAGATGGTAGACCAACTCCTAATCGTGACAAACCCAGTTGGGGGCTCTACTAGTCTTTGCATTGTTTATCGTGGCCTAGTTTTACCGAGTCATGGATGTTCTTTGGTTTGTGATTGCTTTATTTTGAACTTTGTTGAGTTTGGGATTATCTTGGGTATCGACTGACCTATGAATTATGAGGCCATAGTGGATTGCAAGAAGCTATTAGTGATAATCGGAGATGTGGACGGATGAATGATAATGATTAGCTGCCGACCAGAGGATGGGATGATGGTTATCTTTTTGTATTCGCTTGAGGTTCCAAAGAAGGCATTGTCATTTATGCCTGTTGCTAGAGAGAATCCAGATGTTTTCGAGGAAGTGACTGGATTGCCGTTACATAGAGATATCGAGTTTCAGATAGACTTGGTGAAGGAAGCTAGACCGATAGTTATGAATTTGAGACGTATGGCACCGAGAGAGTTGAAGGAATTGGAGTTGCAAGCGAATAACCTATAAAGGAAAGGGTTCATTCGAAGAAGCATATCAGAGTCTGAGTAGGGCACACCTCTAGTATTCGCAATGAAGGCAGATGGCTCTTTGAGGTTGTGTGTATATTACCTGAGCCGAATAAAGTGATGAGGAAGAACAAGTATCCACTCACATGCATTGATGACTTGTTCGATCAGCGGCACGATGCAAAGATGTTCTCCTAAATGGATTTGGTAATGGGATTTCACCAGTTGAGAGTAGCGAAGGAGAGTGCGCCTACTACTGTGTTTCGTATGCTGTCAGATTTCTATGAATGGTTGGTGATTCCATTTCGATTGACCAACAGTTCGGCATATTTTGTAGATTTCATGAATCAGATTTTCAGAAACATGTTAAATAGGTCAATGCTTGTGTTTATGGATGATATTTTGATCTACTTCAAAACTAAAAAGGAGAATAGGCACACTTGAGGATTGTGCTAGAGATATTAAGGAAGCACAAGTTGAGGGCGAAGTTCCATAAGTGTCACTTCTAGAGAGAAGAAGCGAGATTCTTAGATGATATCGTTTTGGGATAGGGTATAGAAGTGTATCCTGCGAAGATGGTACCAGTTAAAGATTGGAATCGACCCAAGAATGTTACCGATGTGAGACGTTTCCTAGAATTGGCGGGATACTATAAATGCTTTATAAAGGACTTTTCGATGGTAGTGGCACCGTTGACCAATTTGACGAAGAAGAATCAGACCTTCCTATGAAATGTGAAGTGTGAGCACACATTTGTGAGTTTGAAAGAGAGGTTGATGAGTGCACTAGTATTGACCACTCTAAGTGAAAATGAAGAGTTGACAGTATACACCAATGCATGTGGTACTAGATTGGATGCGATGTTAATGCAGAAGGGAAGGGTTGTCGCCTATGCGAGTCGACAGCTAAAGCCCCATGAAAGGTATTACCCAACTCATGATTTAGAATTGGTAGCAATTGTTTTTGCTTTGAAGATGTTGATACACTATTTTCGGCAGAAAGATATGAGTTATTCATGGACCGTAAATCCTTGAAGTACCTCTTCTTTCAGAAGGATCTCAACCTCCGACAGCAATGGTAGTTGGAATTTTCTTGCCTTTTATGATTTCATTATTTCCAACACTCCAGGAAAAGGGAATGCAGTCGCCGTTGCATTGAGTAAAAGACATGCTGGTTTGGGAGCAATGTTCTTGGAATGAAAGTAGATAGAATATATTGCTGAATTTAATTTAAGTCCTCACTATGAGTTAGAACCTAAAATGTTGGCAAGTTTTTCGATTAGACCTACTCTAATTGAAAGTATCGGTACTAGTCAGAAGAGGGATGCTAGGCTAGTAGATATCATAGAAAAGATAGAAGAAGGAGTAGAGTCTAATGACTTCAAACAATACGAACTCAACCGGGAAGGTTGGCTTCATAAGGATGGAAGATTATTTGTTCCTGATTGTTGATGGATTAAGAAATAAAGTGCTAAGAGAATGTCATCATTGTATATTGACTATTCATACTGGTGGTACTAAGATATATTGAGATGTAAATCGAACTTATTACCAGGATGGTATGAAGAGGGATGTTGGGTCATTCATCTCGAAGTGTATAAACTGTCTGTTGGTAATAGCATAGCATGGATTATTACAACCATTAGAGATTCCTGAATGGAAATGGGAACAAGTACCGATGGGTTTTATTTATGGATTTCCGTTGACTTGAGAAGGGATGATGGCATTTAGGTCGTAGTAGATAATTGACTAAGAGTGCAAGATTTATACCCGTCGAGTCAAGTAGAATGACATCCAAGATGGCAGAGTTGTATGTAAAGTGGATATTAATATTTCACGGTGTGCCAAAGAGCATTGTGCGTGATCGAGACCACTTTTCACAAGTGGGGTTTGGAAGATCTTACAAGAGGTGTTTGGGGACGAGCTGCAACTTAGTACAGTTTATCGCCTGCAAACGGATGTGCAAACTGAAAAAGTAAATCGTATATTAGAAGATCTCCTGCGAGCATATATCATAGATTTTGGAGGGTCATGAGATGATCAATTGCGTTTGGTAGATTTGCATACAACAACAGTTATCAGTCAAGTATTAGTAAGTCTCTGTACGAGAATTGTATGGTTGACAATGTAATGCTCCTTCATGTTGGCGGGAGGCACACGAGAAACTGATACTTGGGCCAAATATGATTAGAGAGACTTCAAAGAAGATTAAGGTCATTCGGCAATGAATGAAAGCTTCTTAGGATCGACAGAAAAGCTACGCAAATAAGAGACAAATGGAGTTAGAGTTTTATGTCGGAGATATGATGTTTCTAAAGGTTTCTCCTTTAAAGAATGTAGTTCGATTCAGTAGAAAGGGAGAGTTGGCAATGAGATTCGTAGGAGCTCTTTCGATATTTGAGAGAAATGGAAAGCTAGCATATAGGGTCGACTTACCTCAGAAGATGGTGGGTGTGCACAATGTTTTTCATGTCTCTTATCTACGAAAGTTTGTGCATGATTCAGGTGGGATGATCACATGAGATCGGTTAGAAGATGTTGAGGTAGAACTAGAAGTTCATATACCTCATATCATATTGTAGTGTATAATTCAAAACAGCTTAGAGAAGGACGGTAAAGCTAGTGAAGGTACAACGGAGTAAAAGTGAGGACGATCGTATGTAGCATGCAGAAGAGAGCATGAGGACTTCTTATCCGGGGCTCTTTGAACGGTAAGATCCACTGTTTATCGTATCTACTTTCACCATTGTATACTATATTTGATAGGTTAGTATTCTGCATGTTACGATACGTCACCTAAACTATTGATTGCATGGCTGCTTAAGTGTGCAAGACGACCATGGTTGCTTATACTTTGGCTTGTTTGAGGATTTCGGGGGCGAAATTCCTAAAGAGGGGAGAATGTAACAACCTGTATTTTATGTGACGGAGGATTGTAATTTTTTTTATTTTGTTGTATGAGGTTAAATGATTCTATTATTTTGGAATATGACTCTTTGGGACATTTTAGCGCCTATGATATTTCTCAAATTTCAGTGTGACCATTTTGACCTTAGTAATCTTTCTTGAACTATAACTTTTGATAGGAGTTGAATTGGGACCTCAAATCAATTCCATTTCTTCAAAATGATGGATTTTCATTCCGTAGAGTAGTCGAAATAGAAGAACGTACTTATGATTAGAAAGTTGTGCATATTTTAAGTTTTAAAGCTATTGGCCAAAACTAGTTTGTAATTAGTGAAGCCTGTTAGTTGGTCCATTAGTCTAACTAGATAATACTATAACGGCTGAAGAGTCAAGTTAAAAATTTTCCCACTCATTCTGAATCATATCAAACCCTAATTAGCCCTAGATCCATCCTAATTTCATCCAAAATCACCCAAATTGCTCTCTAAATCAAAATAATTGCAGATTAGAGATTAGATCATCAACTAGAAAATAGAGATCGTTGTTTTGCCTGATGTGAAGTGCATTCCATGCTGTCTAGATTGGATTTACATTTATATTTGTTGAATTTGATAATTGGTAAGTGGTTTATGCCTTCTTATTATATTGTGCATGTTTATATGATAGAATAATAGGATTTAACATGTTTTAATTCGATTTTTGGCTATAAAACCTTTTCCAACTTTGACTACATGTTAAAATATGTATATATTTTGGATTGATTAGAAATCACTCATGCTCATGCTCATATATTCATGCTATATGTAGATCTATATCAGAAATTGACTTGTTTGTCTTATTTTTATGGATTGTATTTGGATGATATGATTTGACGTTGTTGATTAGTGTGTGATTGTGTAGAAATTTAGGTTGAAGAATTGTGCAAATCTTAGGCAAAGTTGCTTCGAAATGGACGAAACTTGGAGGGGAGGCACTGTAGCTGGCAGTTTGGTTCAGGGGGATGATTGTTGCAGCAAGCTGCTGTGTGCACACTGATGTGTACACTGTGAACAGTGAGACAGAGAGGTAGAGATGAAAAAAATGCACGGTGCAGTTTTTTTTTTTAAATGTGAAAAAGGAAAATGCAATAGTAAAAAAAATGTAAATGCAGCTGTAAATCTGTAAATGCAATTTGAAATTGAATTTTTTTTTTTTTGGATTGTATATGATTTTTTTTTTAGAAATGCAATGCAAAATGAAAATAAATAATAACAAGCACACACACAAGATTGAAAACACAAACACACACAACTTTTTTATATAATAAAAATGCAAACAAACACACAAGAAAATCAAATGAAAATAATCCGAAGAATAGAAAATTAAAATCAAAACAAATCCCCGGCAACGGCGCCAAAAACTTGTTCGTCGACGGAAATTCTATCGGTTTAGAAAACCGTTGAACGAATTTTAAAAAAAATTACCGCAAGCGCACGGTGTACGAATGTAGCACGTGGCGAATACGGGTCGATCCACAAGGAATTGATGATTTTAAAATTCTATTCAATCAAATTATACCGAAGTCGAGAGTGAATAGTTAGAAATGTAAGAAACTAATAAAAACTAGCAAAAGAAAATGATAAAAATATGAGAGTTAAAAGAACAATTTAGAGATAAATCCACTCTCTAGATCATATAAATCAACAAAATGAAGTTATGATCTCTCTTTTCTTTTCATTAGTGTAATTAGTTGATGTGTTTATCATAAGTATGATATATTTGTGCTATTAATTAGCCCAATATAAACCATCTAACTATAACACAACCACTAATACATATTTAACTCTCATGAAATATGACAACAAAGTTGAAATAAAAATCTATTTTAAGCATAGCCTATTAACTATTGTTTAGAAATATAGGCTATCAAATTTCAATTTCGACATTCACTTCTTTGCCATAATCATATTTAGATGAAGGGGCAATTTGTGTTATGTTTGTTTAAGCATAGCATATTTGTTATGAACAACATAGACTATCAAATTCAAAGCTAAACAACATCATTAAACCACTTCAAGTGTTTCCATTAAAGCACAAAAAGAGAGTATAAACATCAAAATGTTGCATCTACATACTAGATAGCTTCATTACCCCTAAATTGTAGGGATTAAGCTCTCATATTTGTTATCAAATCAACAAATGTAGAAAGCAACATGAAAGCAAAAAGAAAGGAAAATAAAAGCTAATGGAAAAGACAACTAATCTAATTGCATAAAGTAAATCTACACTATTACATAAGAAGAGAAGAAGCATGTAAATAAAAGAGAATTAACATTGCATAAAAGAAAAGAAAATTACATGAAATAAATTAGCTAAGTAGCCATGGAAAGAAAGAGAGCTTTGATTTATTTTCTAAACTAAAACTAACTAACTAAGAGGAAGATATGTTACATGAAACATAAGGGGTATTTATACAAGTGTTAAAACCCTAATTCATTTTTTGGGGAATGCCCAAAATGCCCTTTAGGAAGTGTGGATGCCAAGTAATCATTAACATGTCTTAATCCCCCATTAAGTGTACATGAAGCCATTAACTCCAAAAGCATGTGCATTAGCCTTTAATTGTACATTAAGGTAGGTGGGTAGGTGGGGTCCTCCATGTTCTTCACTTTGAATTATTTCCATCTTCATTCCTTTGTATTAATTTTGTGCATGCATATCTTCATGAAACCACTTCTACTTGAGATCAAATTCCTACAAAAATATATACAAATTTTCAATTAATTTTTCTCAAAGAAATATATGCACGCAAATGACCATTTTGCCCATATATGAAGATGAATATGTGACAATTTGAAATAATTTGAATTTTTGGTTTAAACAAGTAAAAATACCCGATATGATCATTTATTTAATTCAAATAGATTAAATATGGTGGTAAAAATATGCATATTTACGTGCACATCAGTAGCATTGGAAGAGCTCATGGTTCAAGGAGCAAGTTCCAATTCACTAACTACAGAAGTCGGTACCAAGTTGAGAGGTAGGTACCAAAATCTGCAGTTTGGTCCAAAGTGGTGGCGATTTTGGGGATAGCAAGGATGTTGCTAGTAGAGGTATCCCAAGGTGACGGATCGGTGATTGGCTAGTATTGGAGGCTACGACGACTTCTATTTAGAATGTGAAGTAGGTTGCTTTAAAGAGAGGACTTATTCTATGAAAACTTGATTTGTGTAGAGAAGTTGGCGTCAAAGAATTTGGGCATTGAGTATTGGAAGCAAGGAATGAGTAGAAGAAAACTTAGCCATAAATTGACTAAGTGGAGAGGTCGGGGCCAAGTAGAGAGGTCGGTGCTGAGTTCTAGGGTTAAGTCCAAATGGGATGAAACTTCTAGGAGGTGAAGTAGAGGTCCTATGGATCATGCTAAAGATGTTGGCTCATTCGTATCTGGTTGGATGATGATATAACAGCATGATGAAAAGCTATAGTCTTCGAATGTTGGCTCGTGTTGTGAATAAGTTCAGAAGATGGCGGCTCACAAAGGGGGTGGGATATAGGATAAAGGAATGTGAAAGGGTTCCTCATGAATTATGGAAATTGGATTGAGAAAGATGGGTTCGATATCCAAATGAAGCAAAGGAGGGCTCGGGAGTATATGCTAAGGAATCGTTGATGCTCGAAGTGTTTTTCGTTATACTCAAAGCAGGGGTATTGTAAGTGGGAACGCCCATAGGTCGATGAAGGGATCTATATACCCTAAACCTACAGCTTCGGGTCTAGTATCTAGCTTTGGGCTGCGAGACATGTATCCAACTTTCGGCTGCGAGATAGAGAGTACAATGGAGAACCTGGATTTCCATTATTCTCTGGTAGAAAGGAGGCCGTACGAGCTATCATATATTCAGAGCACATGGAGTGATAGTAAGGATTGTTTAGTGGATGTTATGGTTGCTCACTTTAGTAGGCTACCACTCACCGGTATCAGTGGAAGTAGGTTTTTGCGATAGGAATACCCGGAAGACCGATGTCCTTTATCTGGTTTGCCATATATCTTTACAATATTATAGAGTAGCATATTATAGTATTGTACGCTAACTCTTTGGTTGTACTTACAGGTCAGGTGTGGTTCATGTACTCTTGTTCCTTACCATATTTACCTTTTTAGTATTTTGAGACTCATTTGCTGCTCACACCAGACTGTTGCCTGACCCAAGGTTTTATGGTTTGCCTCTTATTATCTTAGGTACTCTTAAATGAGTAGACTAGATAATAGGTCTAGGTGGCGCAATGGCTGTTCAAAGGACGAATTTGATAGCGCTATCTCAAATTATATACATATATAGAGTCTATGTTTATACCCCTGAGAAATGATGTGGAGCATGTGACAATGCTTTATTATTACTATTTGTATTAGAGACAGTTTGTTTCCATTATATAAACTCCACTATTGATGTATAACCCTGTGGATATTATACTCTGATGATGATGGTTTGTTCATATTGTAATTACTGTGATATTATATTTTATCCATGCACTGTGAGATATGATAGGTTATATGCTATATTGGTTCATTCTAAACCTTGATGATCACCATATATCAGTCGAGCACCATAGCAGCGCACTATTTATATACTATTGGTGTCGGTGATGTAGACGGTCGTCGTAGAACTTGTGGTAGGATCCGTAAAACTAGGCTTCAACGGATAGACTTAACGATGTTAAGAGTTGAATCATTATAGATGGAATGCACAAGGGTCGAAGAATGGAGCGCAGTGGTCGGATCGATATGGAAATTTATTGTGGAGCTACTAAAGTATTCCGGTTCAGCAGCATTAGGTTCGGCGATATTTTTCTGGGGTTAGGCTTCGGGTAAGTGGAGTGTTGGCTCGTGGAGAATCTCGATTCAACATTGGGGAAAGACCGAACAACAAATGATGTCTGGTGGTATTGTCCGTTCGGTAGCCGAACATAGGAGTTGGTTTGGTGGGCTTTTCGAATCATACTCAGGGGTTTAGGATGGCCTCTTCGAGTCGGCACCCGAACAAAAAGTCAAATTCGATGCTTTTGGGGATGCTTTGGGATAGAAGTGGGGTAGCTTCGGGTCTTTTCCCTGGTTGCTTTAGGTTGGGCTATGTAATACCTGAACAGAAATTGGAAGTCAACGAATCTTAGTCATGATGCAACATCACTTCGACATGTCTTCGTGGCATGTTTCGGGGTTCTTAGGATGATGTGTAGTAAAGTAGGCAACTCTAAATGACTTGGAATGACCTTGGATTTTGTGTGGCGACCAAGGAAGCAATGGAATAGCGCTTCGAACGACAATGTTGATGACAGTGACAACTATTTCAAAACCTTAATACGATGGCTCTATTAATTATGATGGGTGTCTAGAGGCATTTTCAAGATAATGACTTAACGATGGAGTCATGATGGTGATCCACAAGGTAAAGTTCAACATAGGGCTTGCAAATAGAATTTGCGACTGTATTCTACTTCAAAGATAGTCAGGATAAAATAGTGACTAAGTTCCATTATGGAGACATATGTAAAGGGATCGTTGATAACTCAAAGGCGATATTCTACTTCAAAGATAGCCAGGATGAAATAGTGACTGAGTTCCATTATGGAGACACATGAAAAGGGATCGTTGATAACTCAGAAGTTTCTAATGTGCTTGTAAAGAATGGATATATGGGTAACTCCCACTTGGATTTCCGATCGTGTCCATACCTTGCGATAGTAGATTACCCAAGGCTTTTCCAATTGTAAAGCTGGTTCCTAGTCTTACGAAGTGGCATGGATTTGAGCATCAATGAAGCTAGGATTTCAATTGAGTCTCTAGTTTGCAATTGTGCCATACGAGTTATTATATATCCAACGCAAACACACGATGGTAAGGATTGTTTAATGGTTGCTATGTTTTCCATGGTTGTTTATCACTCTAGAGCGACACACGAAGTCGGTATTTCGACCGTATGCCTGGACACTAGACATTGTACCTTGATTGTAGAACACTTGTATAGAAATGATAGCAGATAAGCATACTATTACGCGCTAACTCTTCGGATGCTAGGGCATATTAGGTATGGTTCTTCACAATCGCCCATACTATGTACGATTTTTGTTGTATTTTTAAGATGATGTATTGCCCACATCAAACTATTGTCTGACCCGAGGTTTTATGCATTGCTTCTTATTGTCTTAGATACTCTTAAATGATAGATAAGGGAAAATAAGTTTGGATAGCACATGGAGCTGAACGAAGTACAAGCAGGAGGTTACGCTTACGTATATCTATACTTGGAGCTTAACATCACTTACATTCTATTTTTCAGTAATGTAGAGTTATACCGGTACTCTTATTACTTTATAGACAGTTTTGTAGTATATTTAGAGATATGGGATGTATAAACTTTACTATTTTGGTTTTTGTATAATTATTGAACTTGTTGCACTCTAATGTTCTTATTTATGATTCATTTGATTATATCACTATCTCGTCTATTTTGCATCTATTTTATTATATTATATTTTGTTTGTATGTTGTGAGATGTTCAACAAGTTCTATGCTTGGATTTTTACTTCTTTCTATCCTCGACTGTCATCCTGATCGGCCGGGTACATCTACAGCACATTATACACTTATATTGGATACTGGAGGCATAAGACGGTCGTCACATTGGGAAACCCCTGGAACATTTCAAGTTAAAACAAAGGAAAAGGCAAGGAAGTAGCTTTCGGTATGGTCCAACACTAGCGCCACCGAAGAAGATATTCTGTTTGGTAGCCTAAACACTGGACAAGAATTCTTGTCGGTTGTAGAACTACTGCACCAGAATTCTAGTTTGGTAGTACAAGCCCTAGACAAGAGTTCTTGTCTGTTGATAGAGCTACTGGATAGAAATTCTTGTCTGGTAAGTACTAACGACCATAAGGATCATAGAAGAAGCATTTCCAAAGATGTGTCCCTATCCATTTACTGAACCAGCTAACTTCTATTGAACTGAACACGACATTTAAGGAAAGGAAATTTTAAATATATGGAAGTTCTTGATCGTATCTTCTGTATCTAGAAATAACCAAACTCAGCATGTTGTACAATGAAACTACCTAATTTATTGGTCTAACCTCCCTACCTCTTCACTTCTATAAATGTAATATCCCAAAAATATAACTTATATTCAAATATTGGGATTATTTAAATATTTGAATTGTGGATTAAATATTAATTAAATGGATTTAATAGCCTTATTTAGCTCCTTTTAAGTAATAGAAAATAATGGTGAACTCATTTTTTAAATTTATTTTCCAATAATAAATGTTTTGAATAAATATTGATAATGGGATGAAAATATAAAACTGTATCGAAACACGTGAATTATCATCTCGGGCACTGTTTTGGATTTTGGCGAAACTAGGGCCATCAGGACTGGAATAATAAGGCCATGTCGTCGATGACTTTCATGGCGATCGGACGTACCATGTGAGCTCGAAATGCATAACAGTTAAGCTTAAAGAATTAAAATAATAATATAATTTGATTATAAAAGCTAAATTTTGTATACGATGGAATTAGATCTCAAAACTAGTTCCATTGAGCTCGGAATAGGGGTATTTGGCTAAGAAATCCAGTGAGCACGCCTCGATTGGAGTTCGTGATTTTTTGGGATGAATAGTGTTGGAGAAAGTTCTATAAAAGGACCTCCATCTCTCTCTTATTTTCCCAAACCCATCCATGCTCTAGCCCCATCCGATGGTCCATGTTGATCATGCCACTAGAGGTCGAGTTAGGGTTGGGTCTCAACATGAAAAATATGCGGCTAATGGAGATAAGGTAGATGACCGATTAGATCGTCGCATGATGGCTTGAAGCGATGGGAATTTGGATTCGATCTATGTCACAAGGCCATTAGAGGAGGTGGGACCAGTGGCGTGGGGTCGATCTTGGCTAGGGGAGTTGATGGAGGTGGAGCAGCGGCGTACGGTGCCCTGTGGTGGCGATATGGAGTTGATGAACGTGACGGCATGGGTTCAAGCATGGGCTATGGTTTTTAATGTGATTAAGGTGAATTTAATTATATTGATTAAGTAAATAGTGTAAATTAATTAATTATTTAATCTTAATTTCTTATAAACTCAATATCTCACACATACGAGGTCAAATTTTGTGATAACCTGGATTTTTGGACATCTGATAAGTAGATGATTAACTGTTTTATTCAATTGGACAGATAAAATTCTGATATCTAGAAATATAAATAAATTTGAACCTATAATAAATATTGAAACCTAAATATCTAGAAATAATAAATTTTACAATAAATTAACATATATATAAATAAGATATATGCAAAATTATATAATGTTGAAAATCTTAAGCGTATACTTATACAAATTCATTGTGAATGTATAATAACAATAAACATATTAATATAATAATTAATTTGGCAAGTTTTATCTTCTCAAAGCTAATAAAATGATTTTCTAATCATAATATATAATATATAAGTGTATATATATATTGAACTAGAAGTTGTATTGTTTTGAAAATTAATATGATAATTTTCAAGAGTTACTTAAAAGTTGAATTCTACATTTTTAACACTAGTACTAATATATGTCAATTTAAATATAATGACAACTTAAGTATAAAATGTAAATAAAATTTAATAAAAAAACTAATATTCTTTCTTTCCAATTTATGCATGTGCTAAATATAGTTTATATATAATTCAAATGCATAAAAATACTAATAAAGAAATCAAACATTTGTAAGCTTTTTAATACATGGAATTAACACTTGTAGCTTTTGTAACATGTACAGACAAGTGGCCAAAATGTTTTTAAAAAAAATTGTAAGGTAAATGTCAAAATGAGAAAAATAGGTTTCATTTCTTCATCTCCAAAATTTGAAACCGGAAAGAAAAAAAGAAATCAAAGAAATAAAATCAACTACAATCCAAACTACAACTTAAAACAACTTCAACTGGAGCTAGCAAACAAATTCAAGATCAGTTTCAAAGCAAATCTAGACTCGATTATGCTAGATTTCAACAACTAAGCTACAGAACAAAAAGTGATTTTCCAGTCTTCAAGTTTCCAAAAGATTTCAGCCATTTGCAAGTTTTCAATTCAAAAGCAATTCCTTTGTTAAAAATAAATCTAAGGTGAGTAAACTATACATGCAGAAATTACTTAAAGTTAAGAGTGATAAATGTTTGCATGATGATTTAAATTTTAATGCATGTATATTTGTACGTGGATGTTTCAATGCATGTCTATATACATATAGAACTCCCTGTTTTACATTTACAAGTTTAAATATAAATCAAAAATTCAAAATCTACTCTTGTAATCTCTTATAGGCTTCGGAGTTCAAATAAGATTTGTTTTTTTATACATAAACAGGGTTTAAAAATATATTTAAGTAAAATAAGTTTGAAAATATCTAGAAGATAAGGAAGACAGTAGAAATTGCAAACATATCAAATTCTCGAACTAACCAATTTATGATTCTAGGTTTATAATTTATTTTCTTACTGGAAAACATGAAATTTAAGAGTTAAATCCATATTTTAATCCTTTTTTAAGTTTGTAATTTAAGGATGATCGAAAAATGGATTATGAGGCTTTTTTGGTGAACTGCTCCACTTCGAGGGCTCGAGTTGTGTCATAAGGAGGCTGACAGATGGGAAGTATGGCAAAAATAGTGGCTCAGATTCTCTGACGCTATGGTGGCGCGACGAGATCGATTTAGGGTTTAAGTAGTTGTGTGAATCGTGGTTGGTTTCGTGGCACTTGTGGTGTCGACATCGCGTTGAGTTGAATCGGAATTGTGGGAAAAGTAAGATGGAGAGTAGGCGAAGATTCAAGAGAAGGGCCGGGGTCTCCGGTGATCGAAGATGATGAGGTGAGGTGGATCTTGGCGACGGGTTTTGGAGACTGCTGTTATTATTTTGTTCAATTTTGAATTGGTGAATGGTTCATCGACCTGGATGGTCGGATCGACTCAGGAGCGGTTCATCGACATGCGGTTAATCAGAGCAGTAGTCGGAGGTGACCTGATTGCATGTACACATGCACGTGATGTTCTGATATCCCTGGAGAATAGCTTTGAAATAGAGGAAGGATTGGGAATGTAAGTAGATGCTTGAAGTTGTCTCGAAAGGATTCTCGGTGTTTCAGCTGATTTGCTCGGGTGGGTCTTCGAGTTTTTCGTGTGTGTTGTTCTAGATTTTAAGTGTAACAGTTTTAATTTGAAACAAGTTATAAAAAAAATAAAGAAGAGGAGGAAGCTTGGGAAAAGGGTGAGGAAACTCGGGTTTTTGGTTCGAGTAACCCAGGATTTTCTCGGGTAAAATGATTATGTTTTCAAATATTAAAGATAACATAATTAAGCTTTTAATGATTCACTAAATCATTATTTTAAATAAAGGTGTTTATTTAATTGTTGATTTAATTAAGTTGTATAATTTATTTCAAACTATTAGGTTAATTATTTAAGTGGTTTAAAACTTAATTGGTAAATAAGAAGATTAAATGTGTTTAATCATTAAGTAAACTTAAAGGGTTTAAGTTAAGTTCGGTTAATGATAAATTATTTTCTAAAATTGTTAAATAAGATTTTTAATAAATTAAATTAAGATAATGGTTTATCTTTTAGTTAAATTTAGGTTGAGTAATTAAAGATTAATTAATTCATTCATTGATTAATAATTAAAGATAAACTAATTAAGGAATTAATTAAGGTTGATTAATCAATGGAATTAATTGAGATTAATAATTTAAGGTTAATTAATTGAGGATAATTAACCAATGGGATAATTACTTGATGGAAGTAACTAAAGGGGAATTACTTAATGGAAGTAATTAAGGATTAATTACTTTGTGTAATTAATTAAAGGATTGATTAATTAAGGTCCAATGTAATAAATTATTGTTAATGAGAGTAATTAAAGGTTAATTATTGAAGGATAATTAATTTGGGTAACTAATTAAAGGCTAATTACTTAATGTAATTAGAGAAGATAATTAAGGGATGATTAATTAATGGTTTGCAATTAAGTATCGCTTAGTAAGCAAGATTAAAAATGATTAAAGAAATTAATTTAATTTATTCAAATTAATTAGAAATGATGTGACTAATTAATCTTGCTTATGAATGATTGGTTGATATTTCAGATATGAAATGTTTTGTGATATGATATGTTTGGTTTGAATAGTGATAATGTGGTTATCTATCGATGATGAATTACTGTGTAAAAGTTGGCATCCTGTATTTAAAATTGAATAACTTGGGTTAAGGTGACAGGGATTCAAAGAGACCGGAGTCGGGTATCAGTAAATACCCGAAACCACTTCGATTTGCAATCTACAATAATTCTATATAGATTTGATATGTAAAACCAATAGGCTGGAATGAAATAATATGGACCTTTGAAACTAAGTAAAGATACTTAGGGATTGATTGTGAAATAAGTGTTGACTATAACAAGTTGAGAACTTGTAAAGAAATACGAGTTACCCCGGGTTTTAAATAAGTTTTTTGTGTTAGTATTTCATGTTAGATGGGTTTACTCACACTGGTTTCTAGCATAACCCGGGTCGTTACAAATTTGGACGTGGTCTTTTGCATTGGACTCGTATCGATATTATCTAGTTAGAGTTGGATTCGTCGAGTTTGGAGCTGGTGGAATTTTGAAGCTAAAATCGAACGACATTTGATTTTAGACTATCCGTGAACGCGTAAGCGTTGACAGGAATTTTTGTAAGTTTACTCACCTCAAAATAAACTTTATGATATATTTTTTACTAGAGATTATTGTTGAATGCTTTTATGATAGTTTATATATTGTTGTTTGACGATTTGTTTGGATTTGATTCCCACTTAGAAGCAGATAGCATAAATAACCATTATTTTGCAAGGAACAAAAGCAAGAGGAAGTTAAAGTGTGTACATAGCTAATATGTCCTCATGGAATACCTTGAAGTATATATACGTATATGTGATTTACAGAGGATTTTTGTAAAGGGACCCTATGGGATTTCTCACCAATATTGATTTATTTATGTTCTTATGTTGCTTATATTGATGTTTTGTTGAAATATTTATGACATACTGTTTGATTTGTGTAAGTGTCGTTATAGCAATTATCGCTATACCGACACATATGAAATGTCATCTCCTTAAAAATTTCCACGTGTTGAACTTTTGCTTGTATTTTTACAAAATAATGTTTGGTCGCCATTTTGCACTAGTTATTTAAACTATATTTTAAGTATTTTTGAGAATTTAAAATAAAGGTTAAGTATTGTATAAAATTCATAAAAGGGGTTATAAATTCGATTAATTAGCTTTAGGATAGTTAATGTGGTTTAAATTTATAAAAAAGCTTATAAATTTGTTTAATTTTCTTCCAGGATAATTAAAAATGGATATAAACTTGATTTTTCTTCTTCAATTTTTTAAGTGAAATTTTCTTGCAAATATTTGAGTGGTTTGAAATATATATATATATATATATATATATATATATATATTAAATAACTTAATAAATTTTATTGAATAAGAAGTTTTATTTCAAAATAGGGAAAGGAAATGGTTTGGAGATTTTAATATATTTTAGACTTGAGATTTTCCAAGCAATATTTGAAATGGATTATTTAAATTATATTTTAAGTATTTTTGAGTTTACTGAAAAGTGAAAAGGAAGCACAGATTGCAATATCGTCGTTTTAATAAATATTTTCCGGGAATTGAGCAAAATATTCATGGATTATAACACTTTTGTTATAACAAATGATTTCATAATGTTATTAAGAAAATTGTTTACTTAACTTAATAAATGTTAATGTTATTAAATATTTTGGAATTTGGTTTTAAAGATAATGATAAGTGGTTTTAAAAATCTTAACAACTTTAAAACGGGAATGTTTAAAAATAAAGCTGTGTGAATTATTTTGGGTTTACAGTAAACAATGTTTTAATAACATTTGTTTTTTACCCTTATTTTTAGTACACTTAGAAATATAATTAGCTTTTGAAAAAGTACATTTTTTAAAGAGTATTTTAAAGTGTTTTACAAAAATTTGTGATATAAAAAATTAAGCACAAATGTGAGTCAAATGTTTTAAAAGTTTGATTCATTTATTGAAAATATTTAGTCTAACACTTTGCAGTAAACATTAAAGGAACTCTTGCTATTCTTAGAGTTAAGAATGTTGTCGAGTCAATACAGGAAGCAACACTGTCCTAACTTGTCTGACTTTATTGTTTTCCCTAGGGCAGTGCTAGTTTGAGACGATGAGTTATGATAAGTGTGAGAGATTAAATTTTCATATACGATCTTTTTATCTTCCCGATGGTTGATTTATTGACTATCGATTATGCTATCTTCTTTGAATTTCATCAACCTAAGACGATTGTTGCTCATTTGTGCACTGATATCCTTTGCCAGAAAAGACTAAAACCAAAGCCCAAGTGCATGTCAAGCTATGTGGAATTTCTTTATTAGGGTATCTTCATATCTACCCTAGATTGGATTTAGTTGTATGTGTGTGGAGATGTGAAATACTCGGATTCTCGATAAGGTTGGCGGGGTCCGGCTTGTACATGTTTTAAATAAGTTACAGAGTGTATGACCCTTTCAGGTGTATTGTTTAGGGGTATACTTTCGAAAAGGGGGCGCATCCTCATAGTCATTGTTGAGAAATTTCCTTTTCCCTATTTGATTCTAATCTTTGAATTGTTTTCTTAATTGCATCAAGAAGTGTCTGATGCTCTTCTCGATGTTTAATTATTTCTATCCATTCTTGAAGTTTGCATTCTGATCTTGTTTATGCATGTTCTTTAAAGTTTTGGATTTGTTCTAATTTGTTTCCACTCTTTCATGTATGGATGTTGTTCTCGTGAGGTAAACTTGTTCCATGTTTAGCGGTCTGGTCTCATATAATTATTATATGTCTCTTTATTTTTTGTGTTTTCTCACAATGGTTTTCCATACTAATCCAGGTGTTTTTTATAATTCCCTCGTCAGACGGAGCATTTTTTATATTTTTGTTGGTAAGACATGGAGCTCATGAGTAGAGCTAGAGGTTCATCTATCGTAGTATTTTTATTTTTCACCATATTATTATGTAAACCCATCATAAATTGTAAGGTTGGGAAGTTATAACTGTCTTGGATAATGAGGTTTGTTTTTAACTCTGATGTATTATGTATCTTAGAGAGACAGATTTTGTTGTCATTGTTACATTATATGTGACCATTCGACAGTGAGATTCTATTTTCCCTATTCCTTTTCTCTTTACCCTAACAGTCAGCCATTCTGGTACTTGGATGACCAACATTTGAAAACCATGGATGCATTAAGTGTCAACTTTCGAGGGTTAAAAAGGCGGGTGGTTACAATTTGGTATCGGAGCTGAAGGTTAAGTGAGAACATTGGCTTTGGTGGGGTAAACTCATTTGAGATATGGTATGTGACACCATAGAATAAGTTGAGAGTATTATATATACGAGAGCATATTTGTTATTGCTATAAAAACGTATCATGTTAATTGGTCTATTAAGTTTGAATTTTTGTTGAGACATAGGATGTCACGGTGTCGATAGGGATTTCAAGACACTTGAACACGGCAAATGGACATGATATTGTTTTTCTGAAAATTTGGAAAATGAAATATTTTACCTAGGATTATATATTTTATATACATAAATGAATAATTTTCAAATTTATATAGTTATTTATGATATTTGTCTATTTATGATAATATCGTTTTATTATCATTATTGTTTGATTTTCCATGTTTAGATAGTCAGCAGCATTGACTATTATTTGTTGGTTGTTGATTTACGCTCGGCCAATTTATAAGAAAATATTATTTTGATATATGTGAGCTCAATAAAATGAACCCTTTGTGAATTAAATTTCACGGTTTGACTATAAGGTCTTCAGTGAAAATGTTAAAGTTAAAAGTCATCTTTTAATAAAATTGTTTAATATCATCTAAATGGGAAAATAAGACATTTAAAGGATAAAAATTTGTGAAAATTCTATTATAATAAAGGAAAAGTTATTATACTATGAGATGATTTTAAAGGTACATTTTATATGAGTATGGTATATTGAATGATTTGTATGATTTGTAAAAGGTGTTTTATAAGTAAAAAGTGTTTTTGAGAATTTAAATCCCGATATTGCTTGAATTAGTTTCAAAAAGATTCCGAGAAAAGTAATAGTAGTCTTACTTAGAAGTATTTATGATAATAAATATTTCAAAGAGAATCTTAAAGAAAGATACACTTTCTTTGGATAGTTCAAGGAATACATCTCGATTAGTTTGTGGTAATATGAATAATCTTATAGGTGATGATCAAATGTTACTTAGGTGAATGTTGTAGTGCACTTAGTAATTTATTCTCCTTATCATTGTGCGATCGAAATGAGTTCAAATCCAAACGAATCCAAAGTAAGTGCAGTGAATATGTTAAAGTTATTTTATATATAGAAACATATGTAGTATGATTTCAAAAGGGTTTTGAAATAAAAACCAAGTAATTAGTTCTCAAGTTTCCTTAAATAAAATTGATTTAAATAAAAAGGTATTTTGATAAATGAATGTTTGGATAAATGAATTTTTTTACTCATGGATAGAGAAGAAAAAATTTAACATAAGTTTCAAATGGGTTAAATTAGATAGAAAGGTTTTAATAAGTATTGTTTTATTAAAACCGTTGTCTTTGTTTAAACATCTAAGTTATATAAACTATTTGGTGTTATTGGACCGACTAAATAAACGCCTTTACTTTAGGGATGTTTAAGGAAAGTACACTTTGGGAATGGGTTTGGAAACTAGCATCCGACTCTTCCTAGCTCCTAAACAGACCAGATAGGTAAAGAGGTCAAAGTAGTCAACTCGATTTTAAGACCCGTATTTTGTTTAAGCCTCCATTTGAATTTCGAAAAAAAAATTGATTTTTTTTATATATTCTTAGGATGTAGAAGAGTATTATAAAAGTAAATAAGAGTGAAGTAATTTTTAATTTAATGTTTTATAAAGACGTGTCTTTATAAAATGTTAACAAACTTAAGTGAAAGTTTGTGAAGTAACTCATAAATAATTTTAGTATTCAATAAAATACAATAAATGAAAATAAAAGTGATTTAGAAAAAGACTGGAGTAGTTTAGAAACCAATAAGATTAAGTACATAAGTTGTACATAGATCATTTTATTTGCACGGTTTAGTATCTAAGATTCGAGTACATAACTTTGGGGTGATTGACTTCAGTCCGAAAAAGATTTCTCGCTTGATTCTTGATAGCAAACACTTGATTCAGACTCTTGATATGATACTGAGGTTTTCTATCATAGTATTTGCCAATGTAAGAAGAACGAAGGTTTCTAATCAAGAAACCTAATCAGAGTCTGCAGTAAGGAGGTCGAGTGAGCAATACTAGTTCGGAAGTAAATTTTATGTATCCGAGCAAGTGGTCGGATCAGATATCACGTGTAGATAATTTATGTATATCATACCGGCTTATGTATATTTGTATGATTTGTTTTGTGGCTTAGGAAAGTTTGGGGAGTGACTTTCAATTTTGTTTGAAGGAGCTTGGATAATCTTCTAAGCAATAACCAATGGCAAATGAGTGTAATGGTACATTTAGGAAATTACCTATATCCTTGGACGATCAAGAAATTTGTGAACCTAAGAAAATTTTAAAATCTTCTTAGTCACTTAACATTTTAAATAATGTCAAGTGATAGTTTAATGCTTTGCGTAATTTAAATTGTTTGACAGTGTAATTTTATATACCGTGGTTTATAAATTATGATGTTATAAGCAAAGGATTTTTAAGTTGTTGTTTATTAGGACGTAAATCACGGTGCTTTTGAAAAAATGATTTCAAAAGAATTTGCGAAATAAATATTAATAGTATTATTTTGAAACCTTTGGTTATGTATTATTATTTCAGGATATTTGAAAAGAGTTTTTGTAAAGTGATTTGTCAAATATTCTTTTATGATGTGTTCAGCTGTCTTTTGGTAAGGCAGTATACAGGCGGATTTAACCCAACAGACTTCACGATTTTTTAGGCTGGAATATCGTAGATTTGGCTCAAATGAATGGATGGTAAATCAACTATGGATAATAGTATGGAGCCAAGATTAAACATAGTTGGTAGATACGTGATGAAGGGTGCTTGAAAGGTGGATATTGGCATGAATAAGGAAGGATCGGCATAAGAAGGGATCAGAGTAATATGGAGTATGATAATATGGGTAAGTATGTGAGAAGGAATCACTACACCAAAACTTACTTTTAACTACACTCATTCTCAGCGTTTGAACGTTAATTGCAGTAAAAGTTAATTAATTCGGAAAATAATTTGCGTCCAAACGCTGAGGATTCTCTTATGTCAATGTCATTTATCTGCCGCCACTCTTAATATACTTTTACCAAAAATTTCATTTTCCCTCTTCTATCAAAACTACCGCTCCCTCATCATCCCTCATTTCATTCTCCTTCGTTTGTAGTTTCCCCCAAATTTTGCTTGTTTTTCGATGTTTCTTTGGTGGACTTGATCGTCATCGCCCTAATTACGTGTTCATACTTCAGGTAGCCCTAGTTCCCTATTTTTTCTTTATTCAGTTAATCGAATTTTAGGCGTATTTCGTTTGTTGATTTTGATTTTCATATTCCAAATACCCTGCTTTGGTATTGCTGTAAGTTGAACTTTGTTCGATTATCAATTGTCGGAATGGCTTACTAGAAACTCGGTGAACTCGAGTTGTTGATAAAGTTTCGATTACTACAGGTCGCTTTAGGTGCTTCAGTAAATGAAACAAAACGCTTTCATTTGATTTATATAAGCTAAGAAACTAACAGGCGACAGTTTCGCCTGAAACTTGTTTTTACGGCTCCTTGTGGACCGGTGAACAACAGTGCTGGAGCAATTGAAATATTTGGCTCTACCTCCACCAATCGAAAATGTTTCAAAAGGTTCAGATCGTATATTAGCATATCTGAGAACGTGTAGGCCGCGGTATAGTTATGCTGCTGCTCATTGTTAGTGCACCTAGTTGTTTATTTTGTTTTTTGTTGCAGTACTTAATATTTTAAGTAGTAACTAACACTTTGTTTGGATGTCATGTAAAAAGGTTTTCAACTTCCTGTAAGCTTGTCAATATAGTACAACACGTACTTAGTTTACATCGTGACTTGACAAAGGTGAACTGTACTCATAATTTTTATCTAATATAGATGGGCCACGGAGAGCATAAATTTGGCTTGCAAATTGGGTTACCATGAAATAAGTTTTCTTAGGCTGGAATAAGTACTTTCTTTAAGGCATTGACCCATCTGTTTAGCTTTTGGGGTTCAATTGGATCAATATTCTAGTGCTTCTAGATGAAATAAGATATCAGATTTTATATGTTCAGATTTTAACTGTTCAGATTTTGCCTTTGATTTTAGATGTTCAGATTTTATATGTTCAGATTTTTAAACCCACACGTGAATTCAGATAACTAAGTATTGCACTGTTATCAGCACTGCACTGTTATCTAATATACAAAAATCTTCAGTACTGCACTGTTATCAGCACTGCACTGTTATCTATTCACTGTTATCAGCACTGAATTCAGATTTTTAAACCATATCAGCTCCAACAATTTTCAGTATACAAAAATCAATAAAAATCTAATATAGGACTGCCATTTTAGCACTGCACTGTTATCTAAATATTTTATGTTCATCATACCTATATTATTATTTGCATTTGAATGTCATGTATATCGCGTATCAACTGTTGTTGTATCTTAGCAGCAATTTACAAATTGATCAGCAAACCAATTTATTCTTGAATTCCTGTGTCATGAATTCATGTATCTTAGCAGCAGTTTACAAATTGATTAGCAAACCAGTTTATTTGAATATCATGAATTCTTGTGTCTGCCTGCAGAAAATGGTTAGAAGTACAAAGAAAACAACGAACAAGAAACTTACTCGCTATCAAAAAAGACTCGCAGAATTTGAAGATGCATCTGACAGGTCTAATGTAATGGAAGAGCATGTTGAGCCACTGTAACAACCCGCATATTTATCGAGTTTGTATTTAAATATTGTATTTAAATATTAACTCGTTAATCGGATTTTGGTCCGAAAAGCTACTTTTTGCAAACGGTCAAATTAGGACTTGAGACCACTTCCATTGAGTTCGAAATGCCGTTTACAATTTTTTTAAGTATAAACATCGATAGGTTTGGAGTTAGTGAAATTTCACTAACTTTTTCCGCTTTGGACTTTGGGTTAGTTTAGCCTATTAAGCCCAAGTTCCAACCCTCTTCTCCTCACTCTTCATAAATTTCCTAACTAATCAAGCTTTGGCATTAATGGTGGAGGGAATGGGAAATTAAAATTCCAAAACTCAAATTCAATTGCAATCCATCTTTCTACTCCAAATTCAAGAAGAAGACATTGGATTCAAGCTTCTTGTGCTTAGATAAAAGAAGGATTGATTCTTGCTTGCTTAAAACTTCATTTTCATTGATATTTGGTGCAAAGGTGAGATTTTTATCTCACAATTCTAGCCTATAACTATATTGGACTGTTGGGAATGATTCCCTATCATTTTTGCATGCATGTTAGCATTTGGTTTGGATTGGATTGGCAAAAAACTCCAATTTTTAGCGTTTTGGTGAATTTTCTGCACTTAGGTCGTTCTGGCCATTTTCGTGTGTTCGGAGTTAGGTCGCTCGCGACCTAACCCTTAGGTCGTTCGCGTGTTATCGCGCTAAGTCGCACTGCCTTGAATTTTCACTTCGGAGTTAGGTCGTTTCACGTTAGGTCGTATGGGGTTTAGGTCGTAGGTCGTTTCTGGCCTTAAATCTCCTCTGCAGCGTTAGGTCGCTCAGCTTTTCCTTCTTAGGTCGTCACCACTTAGGTCGCGACAAATGTTAGTACGTTAGGGCCTTGTGTAACGGCCCTGAATTTTGAACAATTTAAATTGTGAATATTTAATTAATTTTAAATATTTGAATGATAATTTAAATTGAATTCCCAATGCTATATAAAACATTTCTATGATTTGGTGATTAAATTTTAAAATTTAATCTACAAAGAGTCGAATAAAAATTTAAATTTGACTTTGGAGTTGAGATTGAATATGGAATTTGTAATTGAAATTCAAACTAATAACTTAAGAAGATAATTTGGATTTAAAAATTTTTATTTTTGTAAATTAGTAAATTAATGGTTAAATTTTAATGACATTTATTCTTTAGCTTAGATAAAAAATTAAAATCAATACAAAATAAAATAAACAAATACACTTAGTAAAAGAAAAAAATTTAACAACATAATTTAAACAAAAGTAAATATCTACAAAAACAAAACAAAGTAAAGGGAATAATTTTACAAAACAAATTGAATTCCAAATGAAGAAAAAAATTAAATAACAAAAGAAAAATTTGATTAAGGAATCAAGTGGGCTTTACAATTTTCCTAGCCCATGGTTTTGCTTAAGTGCTGTGATATTATCTAAGGCTATACTCGATCCCTTCTCTATTTCATTCGTAACCCTAAATTTTTAACGAAAGAAAATAAAAATAATGGCGGCTTCAACTCATCTCGTTCTCTTTCGTCCTCTTTTTCAAAATTAGGGCTTCGAAAAAAAATCTACTTGAATTTGAGGGCAATGCTTCAATCTCTTCGACCTTCACAGCTTTGACTTCAAATCGAAGGCCTCGGCTTCAGTAGCTCGCGGCTGCTCCAATTCGTGATAAGGTAAGTTCTCTGCTCACGATTAATCTTTTATTCAAGTATTTAGATCTGTTTGAATTGAATGCTTGGTTGCATGCTATGATTTTTGGTGTTATTCGTTATCATTTGCTCGGCTAATTTACTTTAAAACTGATAAGGACATATAAGTCTCTGCATGTATGGTTGTTGGTGTTATTTGCTATCGTTTGCTCTGATAATTTGATTTAATCTGATAAGAACAGATGCTATTAAATTTGTTTTAAACTGATAAGAATAGATGCAATCAAATCTTGCTTTTAAATCTGATAAGAACAGATGCTATTTGTAATCTTGCTTTTTAACCTGATAAGAACAGATGCTATTTGTAATTTTGCTTTTAAATCTGATGAGAACAGATGCTATTTAAACTTGGCCTTAAATCTGTCATGCGTGGATGCCTGCATTTATTTTCTTCTCTGATATATGTTATTGCTTGCATGTGTTTATTTGTGAGAAATCCTTCATCCTCTTTATCTGATGCATATATAAAACTCTGTTGTTAATTGCTTCTCTGTTTTCATGCTTGTGAGCAAACTCATTTATCTACCTATATGTTTCTGATTTTATGGTTGACTCTTGAAGTATGATGGTTTAGATGACTGCATGTTTGAATTTACATATTTTCATGGATGTAAATGTATGAGTATGTATAAATGCATATCTCTGTTGTGAGTAAGCTTCTTATTTTTTTAAAAACAGTTTTTTTTTGAAATCAAAATCAAACAATAAACTACATAGCTTATGTTTATTTACAGAAATCAAATGGTTTAAACAAAACTGTTCTGTTTGTTTTAAAATGACATGAGTAAACTCACATGCACTAAAAATTATGACATCTGAGCTTATGAAGTGAGAAAAATAAAATAAAATGATGTAGTGATTGCTTATTCATGAATGTTCTGTGTATGAATATATATATGTGATGATTTCTGTAGATGCAGATCAAGTTAGTCTATAAACTAGAATATTCTTAAATAAAAATCTTTATCATTTGTATTGTTACAGTTAGAAATTTTATGTACAAACAGAATATGTTTGTTAATATAAAGTTAGGTGCTGGAAATCATGAATTAGTTAAAATAAGTTAAGCCCAAACCTGATACTTCTGAAATAGTTATAGCAGGGAGTAATTTTTTATTTAAAATCAGGATACTAACATCATTTTTTTTTTACAAGATTATAACATTGATGCATGTTAAAAATCAGAAAGTATAAAACAAATTTCACTTTTAAAATAAACTATGTAAAGTAGTATTCTGTTTGAACAGAAATAGAATTTTAGAAGCATTTGATAGGCTAGTGGAATTATGGGGTTAGGATACTTCCAGTAGGTTGAATGTTGATGTGAGAATGAAAGAATTTGGTGATATTTGATCAGTGAGAGAGAGAGGAGGGGAATTGAGTGTTTCCAGGTTTCAAAACCACTGTTTGAGAGTGCAGTATTGAAATTTTTGAGAGTCTGCATCTTCTCTCTGTTGTATCGAGTGGGGAAAGAATTTGAGAGGTTGTTTAGTAAGTGCAGAGGTAGCTATGCCAAGGTCGTGTCGATGATGGTGGCTGGAGATGGTATTGCTAGGTGTTGACAAGGGGTCTTGGTTGCAGTGTGTACTCAGGGAACTACTGGTTGTGTGCAGGGTTTTGACTCGAAGCAAGCCTCGGAATTTTGTGATGTTATCTTGAAGTAGTGGGGAGGAAAACTCGAAGTAAAATCATGGTGTCTCGGGTTTTAGGTTGCAGGTTTTAAATCTGTAATTTTACAGTTTTAAATTTTGATGAAAACTCATATTTTAAAAATTATAAATTGATTCAAATGTAAGATTGAACTGAATTCAAATGGAGTTTGAATTCAAAACTTTTAAAAATGAAATATTTTAAATTTAAACAAGTTTTAAATTTTGTTTTAAATCAATATTAGAACTGTTGCAGGTTTTAGAACCTGTATTTTTGCAGTTTTGAATTTTTATGAAATTCATATTTTTTTTTTTAGTTGAAACTTGATTCAAGTAATACTTGAATCTGAATTCAAATGTAGTTTTGAGTTCAAAAGTTTTTAAAAATGAAATTTTAAATTTAAACAAATTTCAGATTCAGTTTTGAAATTTAGTTTAAAAAACTGTTTCAGGTTTTTAAAGCCAGAGAGTAATTTTGCAGTTTTAGTTTAAATGAATTCATATTTTTCTTTAATAAAATCTGATTCAAATGGAAGTTGAATCTTAATTCAAATGTAGTTTTGAATTCAAAAGTTTTAAAAAATGAGAATCTTAAATTTAAACAAGTTTTAAATTCTGTTTAAACCAAGACTAAAAACAGTTCAGGTTTACTTTTAAAACCTGACCTTTGAATTTAAACAAGTTTGTATGTTTTAAATATTGAGAAAATTTAAATGTTTTAAACTAGATTTAAATTGGTTTTGGAATTTAGTTAAAAACAGTGTATGGTTGATGAGACCTGTTGCATGTAAGTATATAATGTTTGCTTGTGATTTAATGTGAATGTGTGCCTATGAGCATGCAATCTGGAAAATGACCAGAAATCATATTTTTGAGGTGGATCTGAACATTTAGATAATGCTGTGTTTTTATAAGTATGAATGTGATGCATGTTGGATTTCCTAAACTACTTGATGTTGCCTGATTTTCTCGGATCGTTACTGTTGTTAGATTTTTATTTCGATATTTGCTTTAAACAGTTAGTCAAGCACTATGCCTATGCATTAACTTATTTTGTCCTTGTTGCTTTATACCTTGAAATTGAACATATAGCCCAAAGTATGTTACTTTGATTTGCACGTCCCTGTAGTTTGGCTTGGTTGGCTGCCCAGATTTGTTCTTGCTGGTTTGATATAAGTGTACTCCTGTACACCCCTTATGCTCATTTATGGGAATTTATATTATTTACATCCTCTTTTATTTGGACTAATCCAATTTGTTCATCATCTCTGTTACCATTTTATTCAGTTCATTGCAAATTTATTTACTTGAATTAAGATTAATCCTGACTCGAGTGTTTTTGTGTTTTGCAATAAACGCTCGGGTCAGACCGAGTATTTCTACAGCTTGAAGATTTTCTCGCAGCGAAGTTAGAGAGAGGGGGATTTCGGCATTCACTAAAGTTTTCAGCAAAAATTTTCTTGTACTTTAAAATATAAATTGTTTCCGCTGTATAAAATGTAATGTATTGTATAACTCTGATATTTGTATATAAAAGAAAAGTTCATTTATGAAATAAAATTGTTGTTCTGTGATTCTGTGACTGATTCTGTTTAAATGTTATAAACTAAATAACAATCTGTCATTTTGAACGTTTCTAGTTGGTTTAATTACCGACTAGAGGCGGTCAGAACGGCGGGTCGTTACAAAGTGGTATCAGAGCTTTGGTTTACACAAAGCTTAGTTTATGGCATTTAGTATGAATAGTTACTAGAACCACTTCAAAGAAAGTGTTTTCAAATCTAAAGAAGTTTAAAATTGTTTTCTTTAAAATAAAAAGTATTTTGAAAATTAGAATTATTTTGAAGATTCCCCTCTCTAAATTTAGGTTTGCGACCGTTTCTCTTCGGTGAGGTCTCGTTAGACTTGAGTTTCGATCATTCGGAAACTCATTATCGAATTTTTGAGAGTTATGGAAAATGAAATATGAGTTAAGTGAATTAATGAATTGGTCTAAATTGGTTTAAATCAAATTAGTAAAGGAGATTATAAATCGAAGTTTTATAAATAGAAATGGAATTTCTAAAGATGTTTGTAAATTCCGCAAATGACTTATTTTGATAAGTAAATTATTGTAACTTATTAAAGGTGTTATATCTATGGTTTTGGAAAATAAATGAGATATAAAAAGAGATATGAATCTAATGAAAATTTATAAGAGATTTAAATTGATGCAATGAAGAATTTGAATTTGAATGGGCATGGAAATAAGTTAAGTGGAAAACTTAATATTGGAAATTTGAAGTTGGTTTAAAACCAATATTTTGAAATGTATGCAGAATTCAAACTATGAATTAAGTTGAAGTTGAAAAACTTAAATGGGAATGTTTTTGGGAAGCAACACTATGAAATGAAGTAAATTCATTTTAAGTTGTTTTGAAATGTGTTTAAAAGAATGATTTCTTTTAAGAATGAAATATATATTTGATTTTGGTTTAAGTATATCAAATATTTTCAAAGTGTTGAAAATAAATGGATTTGTAAATTACTTATTATTGAATAAGTATGGAAATATTTTCCAATATGAAATGAAAGGTTTGAAATTTTATCTTTTCAAGATAAAGTGAAAAGTAAATGTTTTGAGATTTTATCTTTTAAAGATAAATTGAAAAGTGAATATTTGAATTTGTTTCAAATGGTTAAGTGTGAAAAATTTTATATCTTGTAAAGATATTATTTTTGGGAAATTTGAACACTTGTTTCAATATGGAAAAATTTCAAAGTGATTGAATTTTGAGTTAAATGGAGTTTAACTTTGACACCCAAAAACAATGTAAGTTGAACTTTGAATTTTAAATGGATGATTTGGATTGTATGTCTAACGTCGTGAATTGACGACATATCAATTGATCTCTATTAAATATATATCTGTTGGTGGCGGAGAATTTATTCTCTTAGCTTAACACCCTTCTCTGAGACGTACGAGCTCAGAGGTTATATATCGATAGACATCAATTATGTGTTGAGGATTGACGATGTAACGTGAAATCCAAATCGAGTGTGAAGTCGATAATAAATTGGATTATGAATGTGAATTAGGTTTGAGATAACCTTAAATTTCCAAATCGGCTTAGAGGAAAATTTTAAATGGATAATGAAATGGAAAATTTGTGAATCCTATATTTGTTATGGGTATGAAAAGTTGTGGTTTTCATAACGTATATTTGTGAATACGATTAATTCGAAAACCAATTAGTTTGGAAAAGTAATTGCTGTGGAAAACTTATGTAAGTACATGAGTATGATATGTACAAAAATGTGAAATGAAATATTATATATGTATGTATGATATTATGTTTTCCAAATTGAGGATATGGAAAAGTACCTTCCATTTAAACTTTGTGAAGGTTGTTGGAACTCGAGAAGAGTGTCCATTTGAAAATCGTAGCTACGTAGTATTTCCATTAGTTGGAATGTCCTTTTGGACTGGTATAGTGTGCTAGCGTAATTCGAGGGGCGAGATGCCTACGGTTACAAGCGATTCCACTGGGATAGTGGCATAACCGCCGTGTATACCGCGATCTAGTTACACTCGGGTGGTAGCGTAATTTGAGGGGCGTGATGCCTACAGTTACAAGCGATTCCACTGGGATAGTGGCATAACCGCTGTGTAAACTGCAATCTACAAACCAAAGCGTAATTCGAGGGGCGAGATGCCTACGGTCACGAGCGATTCTACTGGGATAGTAGCGTAACCGCCGTGTGAACCGCGATCTTTGGCAACAACCATGGCGAAATTCAAGGGATGAGATATCCACAGTTACAAGCGACTCTACTGGGATAGTAGCGGAACCGTCGAGTAAACTGTGATCCATGGGGGAATGTGCTTTCCATATCCATTTTTAAAAGAATTTTTAAAAAAGGTATTTTCACTGGGAATTGAAGCAAGTATATTTAGTACTTGGAGATTGTTAGACTTGCGCCTGGCCAGCGTATGCCTAATGTCTTTAAGAACGACAGTAGACTTGTTAAATTTCGAGTTAGCAAGTATTTTCAAACTTTAAATAGAAAATCAATTATCTGAAATTAAAGTGACATAAATTCTAACTTAATAAATTAAGGGAGAGGATTTTTGGAATGTTTTGAAAAGTCCACAGCTTTGGAAAAGTTATACTATGTAAATTTCTTAAATGAAGAAGTTCAAATTTAAAAATTTGGTTTTGTAAGTTGAAAATTTTAGTAAAGATTTTTGTGTCTTGATTGTAGAAAATAATAGACAAATGAGTTAATAAACAAAGCTAGTGAGATAAAACAAATAGAATGAATCCTATAATTACTTATTTATTTTTAATAAGTTTCAAACTTGATTAATTTGAGTAGGGTATAAATATTGGTGAAATTTTAACAATCATTTTTCCTTACTTGTAATTTCGGGACGAAATTCTTTTAAGGAGGGGAGATTGTAACGGCCCTGAATTTTGAACAATTTAAATTGTGAATATTTAATTAATTTTAAATATTTGAATGATAATTTAAATTGAATTCCCAATGCTATATAAAACATTTCTATGATTTGGTGATTAAATTTTAAAATTTAATCTACAAAGAGTCGAATAAAAATTTAAATTTGACTTTGGAGTTGAGATTGAATATGGAATTTGTAATTGAAATTCAAACTAATAACTTAAGAAGATAATTTGGATTTAAAAATTTTTATTTTTGTAAATTAGTAAATTAATGGTTAAATTTTAATGACATTTATTCTTTAGCTTAGATAAAAAATTAAAATCAATACAAAATAAAATAAACAAATACACTTAGTAAAAGAAAAAAATTTAACAACATAATTTAAACAAAAGTAAATATCTACAAAAACAAAACAAAGTAAAGGGAATAATTTTACAAAACAAATTGAATTCCAAATGAAGAAAAAAATTAAATAACAAAAGAAAAATTTGATTAAGGAATCAAGTGGGCTTTACAATTTTCCTAGCCCATGGTTTTGCTTAAGTGCTGTGATATTATCTAAGGCTATACTCGATCCCTTCTCTATTTCATTCGTAACCCTAAATTTTTAACGAAAGAAAATAAAAATAATGGCGGCTTCAACTCATCTCGTTCTCTTTCGTCCTCTTTTTCAAAATTAGGGCTTCGAAAAAAAATCTACTTGAATTTGAGGGCAATGCTTCAATCTCTTCGACCTTCACGGCTTTGACTTCAAATCGAAGGCCTCGGCTTCAGTAGCTCGCGGCTGCTCCAATTCGTGATAAGGTGAGTTCTCTGCTCACGATTAATCTTTTATTCAAGTATTTAGATCTGTTTGAATTGAATGCTTGGTTGCATGCTATGATTTTTGGTGTTATTCGTTATCATTTGCTCGGCTAATTTACTTTAAAACTGATAAGGACATATAAGTCTCTGCATGTATGGTTGTTGGTGTTATTTGCTGTCGTTTGCTCTGATAATTTGATTTAATCTGATAAGAACAGATGCTATTAAATTTGTTTTAAACTGATAAGAATAGATGCAATCAAATCTTGCTTTTAAATCTGATAAGAACAGATGCTATTTGTAATCTTGCTTTTTAACCTGATAAGAACAGATGCTATTTGTAATTTTGCTTTTAAATCTGATGAGAACAGATGCTATTTAAACTTGGCCTTAAATCTGTCATGCGTGGATGCCTGCATTTATTTTCTTCTCTGATATATGTTATTGCTTGCATGTGTTTATTTGTGAGAAATCCTTCATCCTCTTTATCTGATGCATATATAAAACTCTGTTGTTAATTGCTTCTCTGTTTTCATGCTTGTGAGCAAACTCATTTATCTACCTATATGTTTCTGATTTTATGGTTGACTCTTGAAGTATGATGGTTTAGATGACTGCATGTTTGAATTTACGTATTTTCATGGATGTAAATGTATGAGTATGTATAAATGCATATCTCTGTTGTGAGTAAGCTTCTTATTTTTTTAAAAACAGTTTTTTTTTGAAATCAAAATCAAACAATAAACTACATAGCTTATGTTTATTTACAGAAATCAAATGGTTTAAACAAAACTGTTCTGTTTGTTTTAAAATGACATGAGTAAACTCACATGCACTAAAAATTATGACATCTGAGCTTATGAAGTGAGAAAAATAAAATAAAATGATGTAGTGATTGCTTATTCATGAATGTTCTGTGTATGAATATATATATGTGATGATTTCTGTAGATGCAGATCAAGTTAGTCTGTAAACTAGAATATTCTTAAATAAAAATCTTTATCATTTGTATTGTTACAGTTAGAAATTTTATGTACAAACAGAATATGTTTGTTAATATAAAGTTAGGTGCTGGAAATCATGAATTAGTTAAAATAAGTTAAGCCCAAACCTGATACTTCTGAAATAGTTATAGCAGGGAGTAATTTTTTATTTAAAATCAGGATACTAACATCATTTTTTTTTACAAGATTATAACATTGATGCATGTTAAAAATCAGAAAGTATAAAACAAATTTCACTTTTAAAATAAACTATGTAAAGTAGTATTCTGTTTGAACAGAAATAGAATTTTAGAAGCATTTGATAGGCTAGTGGAATTATGGGGTTAGGATACTTCCAGTAGGTTGAATGTTGATGTGAGAATGAAGGAATTTGGTGATATTTGATCAGTGAGAGAGAGAGAGGAGGGGAATTGAGTGTTTCCAGGTTTCAAAACCACTGTTTGAGAGTGCAGTATTGAAATTTTTGAGAGTCTGCATCTTCTCTCTGTTGTATCGAGTGGGGAAAGAATTTGAGTGGTTGTTTAGTAAGTGCAGAGGTAGCTATGCCAAGGTCGTGTCGATGATGGTGGCTGGAGATGGTATTGCTAGGTGTTGACAAGGGGTCTTGGTTGCAGTGTGTACTCAGGGAACTACTGGTTGTGTGCAGGGTTTTGACTCGAAGCAAGCCTCGGAATTTTGTGATGTTATCTTGAAGTAGTGGGGAGGAAAACTCGAAGTAAAATCATGGTGTCTCGGGTTTTAGGTTGCAGGTTTTAAATCTGTAATTTTACAGTTTTAAATTTTGATGAAAACTCATATTTTAAAAATTATAAATTGATTCAAATGTAAGATTGAACTGAATTCAAATGGAGTTTGAATTCAAAACTTTTAAAAATGAAATATTTTAAATTTAAACAAGTTTTAAATTTTGTTTTAAATCAATATTAGAACTGTTGCAGGTTTTAGAACCTGTATTTTTGCAGTTTTGAATTTTTATGAAATTCATATTTTTTTTTTTTAGTTGAAACTTGATTCAAGTAATACTTGAATCTGAATTCAAATGTAGTTTTGAGTTCAAAAGTTTTTAAAAATGAAATTTTAAATTTAAACAAATTTCAGATTCAGTTTTGAAATTTAGTTTAAAAAACTGTTTCAGGTTTTTAAAGCCAGAGAGTAATTTTGCAGTTTTAGTTTAAATGAATTCATATTTTTCTTTAATAAAATCTGATTCAAATGGAAGTTGAATCTTAATTCAAATGTAGTTTTGAATTCAAAAGTTTTAAAAAATGAGAATCTTAAATTTAAACAAGTTTTAAATTCTGTTTAAACCAAGACTAAAAACAGTTCAGGTTTACTTTTAAAACCTGACCTTTGAATTTAAACAAGTTTGTATGTTTTAAATATTGAGCAAATTTAAATGTTTCAAACCAGATTTAAATTGGTTTTGGAATTTAGTTAAAAACAGTGTATGGTTGATGAGACCTGTTGCATGTAAGTATATAATGTTTGCTTGTGATTTAATGTGAATGTGTGCCTATGAGCATGCAATCTGGAAAATGACCAGAAATCATATTTTTGAGGTGGATCTGAACATTTAGATAATGCTGTGTTTTTATAAGTATGAATGTGATGCATGTTGGATTTCCTAAACTACTTGATGTTGCCTGATTTTCGTGGATCGTTACTGTTGTTAGATTTTTATTTCGATATTTGCTTTAAACAGTTAGTCAAGCACTATGCCTATGCATTAACTTATTTTGTCCTTGTTGCTTTATACCTTGAAATTGAACATATAGCCCAAAGTATGTTACTTTGATTTGCACGTCCCTGTAGTTTGGCTTGGTTGGCTGCCCAGATTTGTTCTTGCTGGTTTGATATAAGTGTACTCATGTACACCCCTTATGCTCATTTGTGGGAATTTATATTATTTACATCCTCTTTTATTTGGACTAATCCAATTTGTTCATCATCTCTGTTACCATTTTATTCAGTTCATTGCAAATTTATTTACTTGAATTAAGATTAATCCTGACTCGAGTGTTTTTGTGTTTTGCAATAAACGCTCGGGTCAGACCGAGTATTTCTACAGCTTGAAGATTTTCTCGCAGCGAAGTTAGAGAGAGGGGGATTTCGGCATTCACTAAAGTTTTCAGCAAAAATTTTCTTGTACTTTAAAATATAAATTGTTTCCGCTGTATAAAATGTAATGTATTGTATAACTCTGATATTTGTATATAAAAGAAAAGTTCATTTGTGAAATAAAATTGTTGTTCTGTGCTTCTGTGACTGATTCTGTTTAAATGTTATAAACTAAATAACAATCTGTCATTTTGAACGTTTCTAGTTGGTTTAATTACCGACTAGAGGCGGTCAGAACGGCGGGTCGTTACACCTTGGGTCGTAGGCCTTAGCTCGCATTTGAGCTTAGGTCGTAGGTCGCTAGCTCGTAGCTCGTATTTGAGCTTAGGTCGTAGGTCGCATCACCCTTAAGTCGTTCGACCTAATGCCTCTATTAGGTCGCGCCATCTTTTAGGTCGCGTACCATACTTTAGGCCGTTGTCCCTTAGGTCGCTTGCACCTTAGGTCGGCCTCGTTAGCTCGCAGATCCTCTAGGTCGCGTGGCCTTTAGACCGTAGGTCGTTAGGTCGTAAGACCTTAGGTCGCCTGACCACTTAGGTCGCTTGACCTATTCAAATGTTAGGTCGCGAGTTCCTTAAGTCGCTCGTCTCTCTTAGGTCGCTCGCTTCGGCTAACTCGCGAACACCACTAGGTCGTTTGACCCCTTAGACCCCTAGGTCGCAACCATTAGGTCGCTCGACCCTATTCCTCTTAGGTCGTTAGACCTCATTTTGTCTTCACTAGGTCGTACCGTTTTGGACGGGGCGCTGCCCCGCACCCCGCCGGGGGCGCTGCCCCCTCGACCCCCGCGACCTGACCGGGCAGGTCGAATCCCGTAAGTGGTGGCGTTGCCCCCGCACCCCCACCTTGGGGGGTTGCCACCCCCCCCCCCCCCCCCGGACTCCCCCTCCGTAGGGGATCTTATCTGAAAAACATTGAGCTGATTTCCTTGGATTTTATTCACATCTCCGTATGCGATTTTTGTGACTGATTGTTTCTACAATTGCTTCTGTGTTTTGTCACTTTATAATATAAAGGTTTCAATACTAGTAGTAAATATCAAAACTCTTTTAACAAACAATTTCAACTCTATTTTTAATAACAAAGCTCTTTTCTTAAACCGTTTTCCAATCTATTAGTATATACAAACCGTTACCTCACTCGGATGAGAAATCTAATTAAACGACTTAGTAAAACAAGTGGTATGAAACGCTTGCGTTCACTTCGTCGGTTAATTCTTGGACTTGTTCGATTGAACCTCTTGTGACAATTTTATTAGTGAAGATTTACAGTTTGTTCGTAAATATTTAAGTTAAGCAAGTGGTTATGGGACATGAAGCTAAACTTCTATATTTACTAGCTTAGTGTAATTGACACTTCTCGTTGATCATGACGATCATTCTGATGATTTAGACTAGCAACTGTGCGATGTCTCTTGTTGCGAGGTTAGACTAGACACCACTTGTGTGATTCCACTCACACATACCTTTTTGCTTTTTGGTTAGTCTGGACCTTAATCTGTGTGATTCCATTCACACATGTGGGGTAGCTCCCCTTGGTCTTCGGACCGTCATGTGATAGGCCTCTTTCTCTTTTCTATGATTTCTGGACTTCTTGCATTGATTTCTAGAATTTATGTCATTGACTTGTTATGAGTACAAGTTTGGGGTATGATGCCCTTTCCGAATCTTTGAGAAGATTCTTGTGATATTGATTATCTCTTATTGATTGATCTTCTTTTGATCATTATTTACATACTTATCGTGGTATGTCATTATGGATGTTTATGTTTATGCCTTATCTTTTATGTTATATCATGTCATCTGATACTTATAGCTAGACTGACCCGTTTATTATTTTCTTAAATAATACTCGGGTCAGACCGAGATGTTACAGGTGCTTCTGCTTGACTTCTTCCCAGGGATTCATCACTCTGACTTTTGGCTAACTGTTTAGATTAGCAGTTTTTGTTGTATACACTTGAGATATAGACTCATAGTTGTATTCTTTTGTATAGCACGTGTTGCTATTCTTTTGTATTATCGTGGATCTTACTGACCACTACTCTGATGTACACTTTCATGTGTTAGTTATATATTCATATCTTCTTCCGCCTTTGTGATATGGATATCTGTGACTAATTTGTGATATGATTATTTCTATGTTTGTTTTTGAAGATTATTTATAGCCACCGTGTGATAAGCAATTACATGGATGGTCGCTCCTTAACAGCCTTATTCTCCGTGCTAGTTGACAACACTACTCCGGAGTGTTCTTAGCTAGCGTGGGTATAGAGGTGGGGCGTCACAGCCACCTTCGAAAAACATGGATGTTGGAAACGCAAGCCAGCCAATCGCATGCACAGCTCTGCAAATTGATGAAAATCCTGAAACTACAGTGGAAGTGGATAGAGCAATTGCAGATGATGCAAAACAGGTTTCCAAAAAAAGGACTAGAGGCCCAACTAAAGTGAAAAGACTTCCTTCGAATGTTGCAAGCCGAATTGAAGTTGAGTTTAATTCATCGGGCGTACCTATAGGAGAAGGATCAGTGAAATTATCTTCTTATTTTGGGCCACTTGTCCGTGAGCATGTTTCATTTACGCTAGATGACTGGAGGCTACTTGGTGACGATTTGAAAGTAGTTCTATGGAAATCCGTTCAGGTAATAATATAACGTTTCATATTTATTATGATGCATAAGCATTTGCATGTAACTTCATATGACCTATTAGAATATATTTTTCCGTTATCATCACCCCTTTCTGTTTTTACATTGATCTGATTAGAATATGTTGTCTGTATGTTTATTTGCACATAAATCGGGCTTCTTTGATTTCCTCAAGTAGGAATGGTTTGGTCAGAGAGTCTCTATCGATTTTGCTATGTTATGCACATAAATCGGGATTCTGTTTAGCTTGATGACTGATTCAACAAATTCTTTTTCAATAGTAAATTAAGAAGGCATGTATCGTTTGTATACCACTGATTAAAAATTTAAACTGATTAGATACCGATGGAAATTCCAAATAATGAGCAATACATTATATGTGTACTTATTTAATAATGGGTTGAAAACTTAAAAATTATTTTTGCAAGGAAATTTATAATATGAGCACAAGGTCACAATTACAGCACAAAAATTAATTAATAAGGCATATGTCAATGATTAGATTACGAGGGCATATCTTCATGGATATGAATCATGGATCTTGTATTGACAATGTTTTAGTTAATTAGTTTTAAAAATGAAATATGTATAGTCTTCATCATTAATTGTACCAATGATGAATGGAAAAGTGTTGCCGCTCTTTGTTAACATGAATATTGTTAAGTGAACGTAAATGATCCAAAAAATTATACATAAAACTTCTCAAATGTGGTAAACTTTAAAATATAACACTTTATTTGCTTGTAAATATGATAAATAATTGAATTGATCAAATGTATAAAAATATCATGATTTTTTTAGTAATTAAATAATGAATTTTATTCCGGTTGTTGATGTCAATTTGGAGAAGGATGTGATTAGGAAACCTGAAACCATTCTCGACAATAACACACCAACACCTACGTGCAAGGTCGGCTCAACCAATAGTCAAATTAGGCAAAAGGACTAGGGTAGGGGTCCTAAAATGTTAGGGCCCTTTGCAATCTACTTCTATGATCCATTGAATGGATTATTAATGTGCAGCTAGTTTAGGTTGGAATATTTAGCCACCAAACGGTTTTATAAATGAACAATATTTATTTCTCAAGTCGTTGTACTTCTTCCCAGACTCCACAGGGCACTTCTCCCAGCTTAAACCCAAGAGTTTGTGTTTTACATTTTCCCATGCTCCATAGAGAAATTCTTCCAATTTAAACTTGAATAATCTCTAAACATTTGATTAAATTCTGTTCTTTATGCCAGTTATTCAGTTGGATAAGTTGAAAACAAATTTAAACAAATGTGATAATGAAGTCAGTATCCCCTAATTTACAAATTTGGAATTGCTAATACAGTTCATGAAGTCAGTATCCCCTAATTTACAGTAAATGCCTTGATTTATTCTTTCTTGACTAGATAGGATAGTATTGAAGTCACCAAGAATAATCCAGGGTAGATTAAAAAGACTAGCTTGATGAATGAGATAGTGTCAGGGATTTACTCTTTATTCTCGGATATTAAATGCGTACATCACTGTACATATTATGCACAGCCCAGTTGCATTGTGAAGACTGCAAGTTATACACTGTTTATTTGTGTGCATGACAATAGTTGACCAAACTGATGTGTCCCAAACTAGGAGAATTCGATTCTTTTGATTTTCATTGCAATTGTGTTTCACATATCCATTTGCCGTTTGGTTTATACATGAATTGTTCAATACTATAATTACTTAACTTATTTTCCAATATTCCCATAAAAGAGAACTTGTTACTAGTAATGAGATTCAGGATTCCAAACTGTTTAGAAGGGGAGTTCATACCCCTAAAGTTCTATACAAGGAACTCCCCTAATCTGATGAGGTCGACTCACTGCTTTTAGCCACTCTATAACTCAATTAAAACTATAACTTTATGACTCGAGTACCTCTTCGATATCTAATCTATTCAATGGCATGAAATTAATACACTTAAATGATATGCCAGCATATTCAGGAACTGACATTTATGTGGATTCCATATTCAAGAAGAATTTGAATGATTATCATTTTGATAAATGTTACAGGCTAGATTTAAATTGGATGAGGAATGGCAAAAGGTTCCCGTTTTTCAGCAAATGGGATGCATTTGGAGAGGTTCGAAAAGCAAATTCGTAAAATAGATATTACAAACAAAAACCAAGGAGGAACAACTTCAACTAAAACCAGAAAACGTTGGAAGTATGAAGGAATGGAAGAAGTTTATCGAGTCAAAAATGAGCAAAGAGTTTAAGGTAATTGTAATGTAATTTTTATTATTTCTTGTGTGTGTGTGTATATATATATATATATATATATGAAATTTAATCGTACGTAAAATGCAAATTAACTAATCAATGTGATAAATCTTGTAATCTAGCTACGAAGTGATAAATTTAAATCCATGAAGGACAAACAAATACCACATACGTGTAGTCGTCGAGGAATGGCTCGACTAACTGAAGATTTGGTGAGAAATATATTTGATTTATTACCTATGGTTAATAGTTTTGTTAATGTTATGTTTCCTTTAATGCAGAAAGAGAAAAGTAGCAGTCCTTCTTCCATTTGTAGATCTGATGTTTGGATTAAATCTCACACTCGAAAAAATGGTGAACCAGTGAACCCGCATGTTGCAGATACTATCGTAAGTGCTATGTTGTTTTTGTTTAAGCGTAATTTTTGGAAAATATATAATTTTGAACTCTTCTACAAAATATAATTTGTGTTCACTTTGTAGGAGAAAATAAAGAATGCTGAAAAGGAATCACCGTCTAGCTTAACTTGTAAGATCAAAGAAGATGCCCTCTCATTGGTGTTGGGAAAAGATAGACCGGGACGACTACGAGGAATGGGAAGGGGTGTAACCATGACCACTGTAGTTTTGTCACAAATTAAAGATAAACAAGTAGCTCAATGTCAGCATAGGATTTCAGAGCTAGAGCAGTTGATTCACACCGTAATGAAACGTCAGGTATGTCGATAATCACTTTGTGTAAATATGAAAGCTTAGTTAGCATGTATGTGATCCTTGCATTGTATGATTTTCGACTTAATTTGTGTAATCATTCTCTTATTAAAAGCTACATGCTAAATAAGAAGTTAAAATTTAATTCCACCTCTTATTTTCCTCAAAACATGTTTTAAATTAAACTTTTATTTTTAGTTCTCTAAAAATTAATTGTGAAAATTTGTTTATAAAAATTACTGAGTTGTGTAGCTTCAGATTTTAAATTTATTATATGTATTTGCTGTCTTTGGTTGCTGGCCTAACTTTGAATTTTTATCCTTACGAGAGTACAAATGTGATTTTGCAATATATTTTTATCCTTATGAGATTTTAAAGCATTCACTTTTAAATTAAAGCATAATATGTACTAAACCAATATTGTCTTTTCAACACTTATAAAGTAATGTATTTTCAACACTAAACTAATATTGTCTTTTCAACACTAAACCAATATTGTCTTTTCAACACTTTTGAATTAAAGCATAATATATTTTTATCCTTATGAGATTTTAAACCATCCACTACAATTCGACCAATCTGCAAAACAAAAATACCTTTTACTTACGATTAAATTGCTGACTCCTCATCCATCTGCAAAATAAAAATATCCTTATCTGGTTACTCTACAAATGATGTATCATTTCCATACATAAGTTTGTCAATTGTTATATCAAAATTCATTCTGAAAATGTATTCTCTTTGAAATTTGTACTTGTTTTCATCATAAGTGGAATAAATATACAAGTTCACTACAGGTTCACTACAATTTCACTACAGGTTCAAATTCTCTAATATTTTTGTAATATTATTGATTTGCAGGATAAAGAAAATTGTGGAGGAGAGAACGTATCTTAAACGGTAAAAATATACGATAGTAAGGTTAAAACATCATACTTAATTTGATATCTAAATCAGAAGTTATGTATTTTATTTTTTATTAATTGCAGAGTAAGCATAATGAAATAGGTGACGGTTGTAGTTTGCTGAATTAGCACGGGAATGATGATGAGGTAATTGCCGAAGGAAAAATCGTGCCAAGTGATCTAAACGATCTTCTCAACGGAGTACCTTTAGGTCCGAATGCCAAGAAAATTTTGGTAGTCCATCCTAAAAAATCCGATGTTTTTTTGTGGAGGCCTTCACCTGGTATGGTATACATAGGAGACGCCAAGAATGAGAAGATAGCATGGCCAGCTGATAGAGTTGTTATCCGCATAAAAGAAAACTTCGAAAAAGAAAACGAGGTATGAAAAACTCTCTACAAATATAGCATTGATATGTGTCTCTGCATCCACCCTTTTGAACTGGAGGTGGCAGATTCCTAGTCATGTTTTTGCCACTATTCAGAGCTTTGTTATCGTCATCTAGGAAACGATGTGGTAAATAATAAGATTTGCTTAGCATCTGCACATTCAAAATCTGTATAATGCAACGGTAAAAATATATTTATAAGAGAACCATGGAATTAACATTGATATTATCCAAACTAGTCCATGTTCCCATTAGATTAGTACATTCTTTTACATATTAAAACTAAAATATGTGAAAATCCAACTACCGGAAGCATCAGTTCCATAGAGTCGAATACTAATTTATTACACATTTCTAGCTATGTTAGTATTATTATTTTTAATAACATTTGGTGGGTGAAATCAAGTTTAAAGTTTGACAAATGATTATTGAAAATTTAACAATGTTGATTTGCTTTGTATTGAATTGGTTGACACATGATAAAATGTTGAATGCAGCAAGACTATAGAAACAAGACTTTTATTAGATGACTATAATTTTTTTCTTTGATAGAGCAAAACCAATAGCACAGAAAACAAATGCAAGTTGTTCGATTGGGGTGGAACTGAAGTATTGGTTGCCGAAGGACGTGTGCACTCGAGTGATTCAAATCAGATTATTAATGGTGTTCCTCTTGGACCAGAAGCCGCAATAGTTTGGGTGGACAATCCGATAAAAGAAGATGCCTTTTTGTGAAGGCCCATAGAAGGTGTGACATGTATCGGAGAAGCCGTCGGTAAGACAATAGCATGGCCATCATCAAAATTGGTTTTTGAAAACACAATACCATCCACTCCTATGAGCAACGTTCCAACATCTCGTACGGTAATATATTATATTGCTAATATTTATATATACGATTTGTTGATAATGTATCAATACTTTTTTTAATATCATAGAGTGCAAATTACGCGATGAATAACAAGTGCAAGTTATTTGCTGTGGAGGGCACAGGAAAAATTGTAGCTGAAGGCACCATATCTTCAACTAATCCAAATGATTTGGTTCATTCTATTCCACTAGGACCAAATGCAATAAGAGTTTGGGTGGATATTGTCAAAGACCCGAATGCGTCTTTATGGAGACCTATGTCATTCATGGAATGCTTATCAGATGCTATTGGTTCGACGGTAGCATGGCCTACTGCGAATGTTAGTGTGGACTCAACTTCAGCAGTTTGAAATATTTGTATAGTTTGGCAGTTTTCAGGTAACTACCCTTGAACTTCAAGTTATTTAATATGCTCGGGAGGGTACATCAAGTCTTAAAAACTTTTATTAGATATAAACAAATGCATCACAGCCCGTCAAAGAGATCTGAATATTAAAATGCAGATGAGGAATTTTATAAAATTAAGAAGATTTGTGACAAACAACTCTGTGGGTAATATATATAAATGTAATCAAGAGAAGTAGAATTTTTATCAAATTTTATCTAATTTAATGTTTTTCTGAATAAAATAATTTATCAAGACAGTACTTACGATATATATATATAGGATATAGGGTATTAGCTTTTTGTAATTCAGAAAATGCTCTATACTCAGTATATATATATAGAGAGCTTTGGCCGCTGACTAGGGTTACGCAATGAATCGATAGCGGGCGTGGGCCACATGACTCGCTTTCTGTTAAGGCTAGGGCCAAAGGGTTTGAGTTGGGGGAGGTTCTTTCCCCCGAGTTGAAGTAGTTTCCAAGTCTGTTAGGTGATTCAAAAATTAGGTTTTGTTCTACTGCAGTTGTTTGGAGCAGCGTCCACTAGTGAATGAAACTTTTTTTTTTGTTCTCCACAAAGGTCCGAGAGGACCTGATTGACCTTGTCAGCTCATTGGCTCGTTAGGGGCCAAGGGGATATAAGAAACTAGGGTCCTCAATCATGTTGCAAGTTAGTCATATAGTAGTTCATGCTAAATTGTATTGCTCGCAGTTTGAATTATATACAGTTCATGCTCACAGTTTAAGGACTTGCCTTCTTACTTATGTCTCAGAGCTACTGCAAGCCTGCAAATTGCTTGGTTGGATCATGAATAACTGCTGCAACTTGCGGACGCGTTGTGATTCTATGACATTTGACTTAGAGTTTTCATGCAACTTAGGGTCTATGACCATATTATGTTTCATTTTCTTGCCGATATTTTAGGTTATGAACTATGTACAATATTGTATTGTTGCTGCCTGCCTTGTTGAACTTTGTACTATATGTATTATTGTTGAACTGGGGAGTGAGTACTATCTGAATTGGATTGCATGTGGTATTATGTATTATTGTTGAACTGGGGAGTGAGTACTATCTGAATTGAATTGTACTATATGTATTATTGTTGAACTGGGGAGTGAGTACTATCTGAATTGAATTGTACTATATGTATTATTGTTGAACTGGGAAGTGAGTACTATCTGAACTGAATTGCACAAAGTATTGTAATTGTAATGTACTGAGTATAGAGCATTTTCTGAATTCTTTGGAAAAAAAATGCATATGCCTACGACAGCGTTTATACATTGCTGTCAATTCTTTGAAAAAAAATGCATATCCCTACGACAGCGTTTATACATTGCTGTCAATTCATTGGGAAAAAAATGCATATCCCTACGACAGCGTTTATACCTTGCAGTAGAAAACTATTAACAGCGTTTATACCTTGGAGTAGAAAAATTATTAACAGCGTTTAAAAAACGCTGTAGAAAGTTGGTTTTTGACAGCGTTTATATTTTGCAGTTAAAACTTTAGGGTCAACGACCGCATGTCGTTATACAGCGTTTTTAAAAACGCTGTGAAAACTTTTAACAGTGTTTTTCAAACGCTGTGAAAAGTCTTTTTGGTTGTAGTGAATAACGGTCGGCATGATTGGGCTCGGCATAGGACGGGGTCGGCATGATTGGGCTCGGCATGGTAAGGGGTCGGCATGATTGGGGTCGGCATAGGACGGGGTTGGCATGATTGGGCTCTGCATAGGAGGAGGTTGTCATGATTGGGCTAGGCATAGTAACGGTTGGTGTGGTCGAAGCAAAGGAAGGATTGGCGTTCAAAAAGGCAATTGGATCGGCATAGTCCGAGGCAAGATGGGTCGACGTTGTAGGTAAGAAGGGATCGACACACGTCAATTCTCAAGTAAGGGATCGGCACTCGTTGGGTCGGCATAGCATTCCAAGCATGGTGGGTCGGCATGGCATGGATTAACATCGTATGGGTTCGCTAAAGATGGTTCTGCATAATGTGAATCGGCATCCTCAGAATAGAAGGGGTCGACATTTTCGTGGAGGAAGAGGGGTCGGCGTCTTGCATGAAGGAGGAGGGATCAGCATTTCTCTAAAAGAATGGATCGGCATTGTCCATTGGAGGATGATAGGTTGGCGTAGCAATGTGGAAAGGGACGATTGGCATTCAGTGAAGTGAAGAAATAACGATCGGTAGTTCTAGGCCGATCGTTTTTTTTGGATGATTTGGGCTTGCCGATCGTTATGGTGGCCTATGTAGGTGAGAAGACCCCGTAGCCGAAGTTTCACCTATAAATACAATAGGCTTGGCTTCAAAACGGGGAGCTTCTTTTTACTTCTCCTCATCTTCTATCTAGAGGTTACTCTGCCATTTTCATTCTGGAATCTTGGATTGTAACTATAATCAAATTTTAGTATAATAAAAAAGGATTGTTATGGAGTGGATGTAGGTCGGAGTTAGCCGAACCATTATAAATATTGTATCTTTTACTTGCTTTCATGTTAATTTGATTGTTCTTCACTTTATATTCTCTACATCATATACTATCTCTGATTTGTGACTGAATATTGATGCTTTCACATATAATTGGGTATTGGCAGCCAACTTTAACACCAACATTTTGGCGCTTTCACTGAGAAAGCTTGCAGTCAGGTATTTGGAAGTTAGGATCTTGGATTTGAAAGCTTAGGAACTTGGATTTCGGAAGCAATGGCTAGGGATCAACAAGGAGACAAAGAACAGAGAGAAGCCATTAGGAAGGAAGTCAGAAGGCTTCTTCGGGAGCTAACCAGACCTCAATCTTTAGCACCAGAGACGAGATAGAAACAATGATGGATGCTATGCAGGAAAGGATGTTGAAGAGACAGGAGGAAATTATGCTAAACCTATTCCGACAGATTAGACAGGCTGGAGTGCAAAACCAAGGGAATGGATTAGTAGGAAATACTGGAAATGTGGATCACGGAGTTGGAGTAGCAAGTGCAGTAGAAGTCTAATATCATAACTAAGGAAATGGGACAACAAGGATACGAGATAGAGTGGAGCCATCGGGAGAAGCCCCTGACCAACCAGAAATGATCGGCAAGGCAATGCCGGTCGTTATAGAATGATTGATGCCGATCGTTCCATACTTTGTGGCATGCCCCCGGATCATATTGGCTCGATTCCAGGCGGGATACCAGAAGGTGCGGTACTGTTTGGCGTTGATCGGGATATAGGTGCTCGTCAAGAATAATAGATTTCAGGATTCCCTCACGGACTCGAGAGGCAGGTTGGAGGCGATGGACATAGGCTACCACTTGATGATAACAATAGGTTAGCGAAAATGATCAGACGGGCCAAGAGAGGAGGATTGGTAAATAGAGATTAGGAAGATGTGAATAGATGATCCTTCGCTCCTACGATTAGGCAAGCTAGGAATCCATTGGAATTCAAACAACCAATGCTAGAGACATATGATGGAAGAACGGATCCCGTTGTTCATCTCACGAAGTACATGAGGCACATGGAAGTACTGGGGGCACCGGAGGAGGTCATGGCATGGTGCTTCCCTTTTTATTTGACGGATATAGTAGCACGATGGTTTAGACAATTGGAAAGTGTCTCTATTAGCACATGGAAAGAATTGATCGAAAGGTTTATGAGGCAGTTTAGAGTTCACATCTCAAGAACCAAAAATGCGATGAGTCTGACAACACTGAAACAGAGGATCGGAGACTTTTAAGGAGTTCTCAACATAGTTTAATGTTGCGGCAGCATCTGTGGATCGTCCAGATCCATCCATTGTTTTGGTAGCAGTTGTATCTGGCATTGCTGATGGCATGGAATTCAAGGATTCACTAGCACAGGATCCACCTATGGATTTAGGGGAGTTTTACCATGAAGCTAAAAGGTTCCTATGACAGGAAGACGCACGAGCAAACAAACCATAGGTGAATGTCGTGCAAGTGGAGGATCATTAGGAGAGGTCTAAGGATTTGGATATGGACCCGAGGTGATCCCGGATATGGACAAAGCGATCCAGAGTGATCATGGATTTGGTTAAAGGATTTGGGATGGATTCGGAATTGGATATCGACTCAGAAGAGTCATGATTTCGCTAATGGTCCAGAGAGATCAAGGAAATGGATTGGAAATGAATTGGATTCTAGATTGGATAATATAACGATCAATGGATTATAGACTTCGGATTTGGATTTATAGCAATTCAAAACACACCTTCCTATCGCAAGGCATGTTTTGGGGGCAAAGTGTTAACCCGCCTTTTGGCAAGGCAGTATACAAGCGAATTTAACCCAATAGACTTCACGGTTATCGAGGCTGGAATATCATGGATTTGGCTCAAATGGATAGATGGAAAATCAACTACGGATAATAATATTGAGCTAGGATTAAACATAGTAGGTAGATACACGATGAAGGGTGCTTGAAAGGTGGATTTTGGCTTGAATAAGGAAGGATCAATGTAAGAAGGGATCAGAGTGATATGGAGTAGGGTAATATTGGTCGGTATGTGAGAAGGAATAACGGTCGGCATGATTGGGCTCGGCATGGTAAGGGGTCGGCATGATTGGGCTCGGCATAGGACAGGGTCGACATGATTGGGCTCTGCATAGGAGGAGGTCAGCATGATTGGGGTCGGCATGGTAACGGTCGGCATAGTAGGAGCAAAGGAGGGATTGGTGTTGGCAAAGGCAATTGGATCGGCAGAGTCCGAGGCAAGATGAATCGGCGCTACAAGCAAGAAGGGATCGACACACGTCAATTCTCATGTAAAGGATCGGCACTCGTTTGGTCGGCATTGCATTCCAAGCATGGTGGGTCGACATGGCATGGATTGACATCGTATGGGTTCGGCTAAAGATGGTTCGGCACAATTGTGGATTGACATCCTCAAGAAGTGAAGGGGTCGACATTTTCATAAAGGAAGAGGGGCCGGCATTTTGCATAGAGGAGGGATCAGCATTTCTCTGGAAGAATGGATCAGCATTGTACGTTGGAAGATGATAGGTTGGCATAGCAGTGTGGAATGGGAATGATCGGCATTCAGTGTAGTGAAGAAATAACGATTGGTAGTTCTAGGCCGATAGTTATTTTGGACGATTTGGGCTTGCCGATCGTTATGGTGGGCCCATGTAGGTGAGAAGACCTCGTAGTCGAAGTTTCACCTATAGGCTCGGCTTCAAAATGGGACTTCATTTTGCTTATCTTCATCTTCTACCTAGAGGTTACTCTGCCATTTCATTCTGAAATCTTGGATTGTAACTATAATCAAATTTCAGTATAATAAAAAAGGATTGTTCTAGAGTGGATGTAGGTCGGAGTTAGCGGAACCACTATAAATCTTTTTTTCTTTACTTGCTTTCATGTTAATTTGATTATTCTTCATATTATATTCTCTACACCATATACTATCTATGATCTATGATTGAATATTGGTGCTTTCACGTATAATTGGGTGTTGGTAGCCAATTTTGAAGCCAACATGATGCAAGTTGGGTGATTCGAAGTTTTTCAATTTGGAAGACTCGTTGGATGTATTTGTTTACTCTAGCTGTTGTTTTAGGAGGAACTAGAATACCACTAGATGCTCTATGTTGTTTTGATTCTATAGTTATACTGAGTTTCGGTAGGAGAAGCCCCTTCCTTGTCATAATTGATTTTGGTTTTGATATATTTCTCCTTGGAGGAATATGAAAATATATTTTGAATGTAAAAACCTGGGCATTTGTTACAAATTTATCTTTTGAAAAGGTTGGATGCTTAGTATTTTATTATGGAGTATTCTTTGTAATTTTATTGCATATGTTGTTATATTACTTTGATTGCATATGGCTTATGTCACACTAGAGTTGCATGTAGATTTATATCAAGCCAGTTGTTGATATGTGGAGTTGCATCATTATTATTAGTTACATCGTATTACTGTGACGACCGCCCCATACCACCATCACTAAGTGACTTAAAAGGGTGCTATAAATGTGCCAGGCTGATATGGGATGATTATCAAGGTTGAAATTTAAAGTAGAAAACCTGTTGCATATCTCGCACCGTATGGATAAAATATAATATCGAAAATATACAATAGAAATATAGCAAACCGTAATAAACGAAAGATAACACCTCTACTAAAACAACATGAGTTACAATACAAATGTAACGTTTACTCACTACATCCCTCAGAGTATATAACAACAAGCAGCGGAAACTAGAAATATAGAGTAATGCGCCATAGCTCCTCCAAGCTCATCTTCGTACATCAACTACGACTCCAAACCTATCATCTAGTCTACTCATTTAAGAGTACCCAAGATGATAAGAGGAAACATAAAACCTTGGGTCAGACAATAGTCAAGTGTGAGTAGTAAATGACTTTCAAAAGCTATACTAGAAAATATGGTACTAGACAGGTACACAAAACCATACCTGATCTGTCCCTGCAATAAAAGAGTTATCATATAATAATAAGATATAATATGCCACTCAAAATAAATGACAATAGGATATTGTAATAGAACAGGATAGAACAATCTAAGCAGACTCTTCCATTGGCCATATTCCTAATCTTTTCTCCATCATTCCTATAGATAGCCTACCCAAAAGCAGACATAGCAAACATAGCAACCATATCATCTATCAAACAAAACCTACCTATCGTCTTTTAAAGCCTTGAACACACGATAACTCATATGGCCTCATCTTCGCTCTACTAAAGGCTAACGAAAATCCTGGTTCTTGATTGTGCTCCATCATACTTTCAAATCCGAAACCCAGCACAGTTGTCTCTTGTGATACCTCTTACCACCTGACCTAGACCCTCTTGGAGCGGTCCAAGGTACATGACTAGTTCTACCAGCCCTCAGGTGCCCCCACATATGGTACCCCTGCTTGAACACAACCAGAATACTCCGAGTTATCAACGATTTCTTGGAACTCTCAAATCTTCCAAGCTTTCACAATTCCAATCCGTTTTCGGGCATAAGTCATATCACTCAACCCAGTCCATTATACCACAGCCTCGTTCTGTCCGAGAAGTCTATCAACTCCTTCGATCGTACTCCTTATCTGCACCCCTGACCGAAGAGCAAAAACTTCCTCATGCTATAACTTCCATACTATAGAAGCAATTAGCAAGCCACAACTTCTAGCATGATCCATAACTATCCAATAGTCTTTCCTCCATATCTCATCAACTTTGGAGCCCATAATTTGGATCGGTACCGATCCGAATAGTTAGCCAATTTTGGCTATGTTTCTCTTGCATCCTTTAGTACACTTCTTCTAGATGCCATGGACCCTAAGATTTCACTCTTAGCCTCTTGGTCCTTCCATTTATGTTCTGTAACTGATCCAACATAGATAATCCATCAAATCCTCGATACTTGGCTTATCCCTCGATCCAACTTCATAGAGCATCACTAGAACCTATGCTCTGCCATCCCCTAGATCTCATGTTGATTGGTGCACAGAATTTGAATCAGTACCGATCCAATTGGATCGGGGCGGTGTTGATCCAAATACTTTTCTCCGACCATCGTGAAATTTTCAAGGCGTCTTCCTTTGCGTGCCTAATTCAAACAATCAATCAATAAAATAAACACAATAATAAATGATAATCAATACTTCATCTATCAAATATTTATAACACTTTTTATTTTATCTTCGGTTAAAATGGTTTGATACTTATTTTGAAGCATCCGGGCTTTCCTTTTGACATCTTCCATCCCTCACCCAAGTCTCCTTAGATCTCACAGACGAAACACATGTACTAGTCATTTCCATACACCACATTAAGTATTTGACTTCTAAGTTTTAAAATACTTAATTAACCATCCAAATAGCCAAAAAAGGAAATAAAACCATTGTTTTAGCAAACAAAGTATACAACCATTCAACAAGGATTTTCGAACAACGCTTAATACTTAAAGTTTCTTCAACTTAGCAGTGATTTTAATAAATTTAAAGGAAGAAATAACTCACTTTGGATTCCACTCCGTCAAACTTTAGGACAAGGAACTTAAAATCTAACACATACTTTCTACCATGCTTCAGAACCAAATGAAAATAAGCCTGAATTCCTCCTTCCTAGTGCTTGGACATGTGTGACGAACCACAAAACCGTACCCTTTGAATCGATAATAAGCCACACCGTTCAACCCAAAATCACAGACTGACAAAAGGTCATAAGAAAGAAAAGAAGAGAGAGGAAGAGAAGAGAAGAAAAGAGAAGAGAAAACAAAACAGAGCAATACAGAATCTCACGTCGCAGTGGAAAATATATAATATCATATCATTTATCTTTACAAAACAAAAACTGTATATACATACATCAGTCAGAGTACAACAATCAATCAATAATCATCAGCCTGGGCAGCTATAATAACATGCCCTTATAATTACCAATAATATAAAACAACAAAGCGCAAAGCAGATAATAAACTGATATGTGTATACAAAAATGAAGATCTCCAGCTCTCCTGCTAAAGCTCCAAAAGCACCAAATCTGAACCTATAAATATATTCGGTCTGACCCAAGCATTGAAAGGAAGAACGCCTGGATCAGTCTGGTAAACCATTGTGAGAAAACACACTCAGCTAAATTTATTACATTACCAACCTTTTTCTTCAAAACAAAAGTATCTTGTAAGACATCCCCACACATAAACACGACATGTTTTTACCTTACGATAACCAAAACATTTCATATCAAATCATCTTATATTATAATAGTGTCTATTGCACAAATAATATTAATCATAGCCAAAATGGTTACCCATATAGCATTTTGGGGTTATTCCAAACGCCAATACTAAAAAACCTCACGCTCCTAGTGGAATTTTGGATTTCCATACAAATGACCAGGTGAAGGTACTACTTTTCGATGGGTACATCTCTAGATGGATGTCCTGAAACACAGAACATCTACCCTCTACCTATCAAGACCGGCCTACCTCTGTAACTAGGTAGTACCAGTGTCATCCCCCGGTCGTTACTGACCTTTTCCGAGGGAACTCATAGCATACAAACCACAATAATTTACATCCCGAACATCATAGCGACAAGAAATATATTTAGAAAAGGATGATCATATCCTAATTGGGAATGACCCGATTTCCCCTGCTGCATCTAACCCTATTTTGGTCATTTTTGGTTGATGAGGCCTAGGGTAACAATTACCTTTCACATATCACATCACTTTGAATCCACATTGCCATTTCCAATGACTACTAATTACCTTCCATAAAAATACAATTCTTGAGCTCATATGTCTCAAGGAGGATGTTAAGCTAAGAGAAGTTGCCTTCTCCACCACCACTAATGTACGTTTCTAAAAACCAATGTACGTAATCTTAGAAATGCAATGACAGACACTCGTCCATACAAGTTGTCCAGGAACAGGATAAACCAAAGGTACTTTCCTACCACATCCTGCTGGGGATTCCCTGGGATTAGTAGCGACACCCCTTGCATTGGATATTTCATAACGAAGAGATTACTACTACTAGATGTATATTGGGATTTTAACCCCAAAGATCAACTAGCAGTCCTCCGCTATGAAAATCCTAAATATCAATATCATCACAACCTACACAATTGAACGAATATACGTTGGTCCGAAGTGGTTTTCGGATAAACTAATCCTGGTCTCTTTCCACCAACAACGCAAAAGTGTTTCACAACCTCATATAGAAACTAAGTCTCATAGACTTATCACGTCTCTAACTTTCAACTTGCTATCCTTCGACAAAGAAGAAACTTAGTAGATTGGAGTAATACTCTACACTACACAAATCAACATCCTTAACACATACGATAATCAAGCCTACACAGATGGCTACATACTAAGTGTACGACTAAATAGTTCCCACATCAAGTCGACAAACTAAAATGGCCAAATTTGATAGTCGGTTATTTAACTGTCAAAGCAACAACAAATATCTAGCACCATAAGAAATTCCTAGGCCCTTTTAATTAATCTTTTATTAATTAAATCACTTTTAAAATATTCACTTCAAATCATCTTAAGAAAAAGATATATTCTCAAAACCATTTCAATATTTCAATATTGGAAATCATTTCCAATTGCATGTTTAATAATAAGCAATTCACAAATAAATTTATTTTCAACGCTTAGAAAATATTACATATACTTAAATCACGATTAAGAATATATTTTATTCTTTAAGAAAAACATTCTCTTAAACATATTTGTTTGGTTCAAAATGAATGTTTTGTAAAACACCGTTACGACAACCCAAAATCATTAGTATAGGGATTTAATAATTAGATAGATATATAAATCTCATATATTATACAAAACATCTCCTTTCAAAAATCACTAACTATAACAACAGTGTTATAGTCCATGCTTTCCTTACTTTTCGAAAACGTCTATTTCAACAATGAACGTTGAAATTTATGTATACGATGCTCACACGTTTTAAAATATCTTCAAATCATTTAACTCCATTTAAAAATATCACTTTCCCAAAAATATCCATTTTATTTAAAAGACTACTCACTACCCAAAATCGTCAATATAATTCCCTTACCAATTCAATACTTCTACACATTTATTAAAGGATTATCCACTGTCCAAAATCTGAATGAAATTCCATTAATAAACTTCCATATTTAACCTATCAAATTCATTTGATTTTGGATTTATAAAGCAATGTTTATAAATTCCATTTATATTTTATAAAACTTCCATATACGAAATTCCTTTATTAACCTATTCCATTTATATCTCAATTATATTTCAAATCCGATCATAAGTTAATTTACTTATAAATCTCTTATTTACAAATTCATTCCTTTTTATAACTTCATCAATTCATAAATCTTATTCACTAATGAAATTCCATTTATAATTTCATTTTAACACTTATAAAACTCATTTATAATTCCATTACTTTTATATATGAAAATTTAATTTTATAAATCTTATATATATAAACCATTTATCATAAATCCCAAATTCTCATTTAACTTATTTTACCAAATAGTTAACTCCATATTTTTAAAAACCATATTTTGATTCCATTTAAATAAACTTCTTCTTTTAATAATTTACAAATCATTATTAAAACTTTTATAACTTCAAAAATCACTTAAACATCGTTTTTAACTTGAAATCTTCACTTTAATAATTTTAAAATTCCAACATATGGCCCGATGCTGCAAAAATGCTTAACAAGGGAATTCACATCAATCACGGCATCCAAAACATCATATATCATATGATAACAGCATATATCACAGTATATGTAAATAAAATCAACACGGGTTAGGAATCCAATTGGATCCCTCTAACCTGTCACCTTTAACAAATATACATATTAGAAAATATGTACGATGTACGCTTCAAAGTAGACGCATGCACAAAAGGTCATCTGCTTATACACGGGAACGTATAGGGTCTCATCTGCTCCAATAGGCAGGGATATATCCAAGTACCAATCAACATATAGATAATATATAATATATCATCCAAACAATCATCAATCATCATAAATAAATTTTATTCTCACTTACATAAAAATATCAATGAGTCAGAAACAGTAAGTTGTACTCACTTTGGTTCCAATAGCAGTTGCAGTGTTTCATTCCGAATAAAATTAAACGAGCATTTAATTTTACCCAAAATTTTCACTAGTTCCAATCAGCTCCAACCCAGCTTTAAAATGTAGTGCTTGTCAATACGAACCCAACGCAATTTGTTTCGTCAATTATTGACCTCGTATGACAAATTTATGGCATTTTAAAGCTTATACAAATTTATAATATAATTTAATTTACAATTTTCTTTTTTATTTTAATCTTGAGAAGATTTGGACCGTTCGTTTCAATTCCATGCAGATCACGGCCGCGAATTTCATCTTCTCCTCTCTCGCGTTCATCATTTTGAACGAGCCCATCGGCCGTTCCCACCTCTCTCCTCGCCGCTCCAACCTCTATCATCGAGAGGTCGATCGACTATTGCCATCGAGTGCGCCAACCCCTGCATGACCTCCGAGAAAAATGCAGCCTCCCCTATCCTCGCCATTGCTTTGATTTTCTGTCCAAAACATGTGCCGTTCATTAGCTAATTATGGCGAATCCACCATGCCAAACACCATCTTAACCGTTGAACTTGTAGAGCTTGTTGTGCTCTACATTTTTCGTGTAGGAGGTTTTTCATGATAGTTAATGGATTAGAAGATAATCGAGGTGAAAGATTATAATTTGCTGGCCGTTGAAAAGAAAGTGGCGGCTAGGGTTAGAGGGGCTAGGCTTTGGGAAAATAGAAAATAATGAAGTCCTTTTATAGAAAATTTTCGCACACTATTCATCCGATTTTTTTTGAACTCTAATCGAAGTGTGCCGCCTGGCTTTTATAATGTTTTACCCATATTTCAAACACAATGGAATATATATCGGGAGCCAATTCAATCATATTTGGAAGATAGGTTTTCGAATCGAATTATTTAAATTAAAAATTAATTTAGACAAATCATAGCGGGAAGAAATATATATAGAAGAGGATGATCATATTCTAATTGGGAATGACCAACGTAGCCCCGCTACATCTATCCCTGTTTTGATCATTTCCGGTTGATGAGGCTTGAGGTAATGATTACCTTTCACATATCACACATCACATCATTTTGAATGCAAAATTGCCATTTCCGTTGATTATTAATTACCTTCCACAAATATACAACCCTTGATCTCATATGTCTCAAGGAGAGTGTTAAGCTAAGAGAAGTTGCCTTCTCCGCTACCACTGATGTATGTTTGTAAAAACCAATGTACATAATCTTAGAAATGCAATGTCAGACACTCATCCATAAGTTGTCCAGGAACAGGACAAACTGAAGGTACTTTCCTACACATCCTGTCGGAAAATCCCTAGGATTTGTAGGACAACCCTTGCATTGGATATTTCATAACGAAGAGACTTCTACTACTGGTTGTATATTGGGATTTTAATCCCAAACGATCAACAAGCAGTCATTCACTATGAAAATCTTAAATATCAATATCGTCACAACCTGCACAATCGAGCGCATATACATTAGTCCGAAGTGGTTTTCGGATAAACCTATCCCGGTCTCTTCGCACCAACAATGCAAAAGCGTTTCTCAACCTCACGCGGAAACTAAGTCTCACAGACTTATAACATCTCCAACATTCAACTTGTTATCCATCGGCCAAGAAGAAAACTCAATAGATTGGAGTAATACTCTGCACTACAGGAATCAACATCCTCAACACAAACAATAGTCAAGCCTACACAGATGGCTACATACTAAGTGTACGACTTAATAGTTCCCACATCAAGTCGAGGAACTAAAATGGTCAAATTTGATAGTCAGTTATTTAACTATCAAAACAACAACAAATATCTAGCACCATAAGCAATCCATATGCACTTTTACTTAATATTTTATTAATTAAATCACTTTTCAAATATTAACTTCAAATTATCTTTAAAAAGATATGTTCTCAAAAACATTTCAATATTTCAATATTGGAAACATTTCCATATACTTATTTAATAATAAGTAATTCACAAACCAATGTATTTTCTAACACTTAGAAAATATTACATATACTTAAATCACGATTACGTATATATTTTATCCTTTAAGGTAAACATTCACTTAAACATATTTATTTGGATCAAAACGAATGTTGCGTAAAACATCGTTACGATAACCCAAAATCATCAGTACAGGGATCCAATAATTAGATAGATATATAAATCTCATATACTATACAAAACATCTCCTTTCGAAAATCATTTACTATAAAAACAGTGTTATAGTCCACGCTTTACTTACTTTTTCAAAAGGTCTATTTCAACAATGAATGTTGAAATCTATGTATTCGATACTCACATATTTTAAAATATCTTTAAATCATTTAACTCCATTTAAAAATATCACTTCCCTAAAAATATCCATTTTATTTAAAAGATTATTCACTGTGCAAAATCATAAATATAATTCCCTTACCAATTCAATATTTCTACACACTTATTAAAGGATTATCCGCTGTCCAAAGTCGTGACTAAAATTCCTTTAATAAACTTCCATATTTAACCTATCAAATGCAATTGATTTCTGATTTATAAAATAATGTTTATAAATTCCATTTATATTTTATAAAAACTTCCATGTACAAAATTCCTTTATTAACCCATTCCATTTGTATCTCAGTTATAATTCAAATCCGATCATAAGTTAATTTACTTATAAATCTCTTATTTACAAATTCATTCCTTTTTATAACTTCATTAGTTCATAAATCTTGTTCACTTATAAGATTCCATTTATAACTTCAATTTAACACTTATAAAACTCCTTTATAATTACATTACTTTTATTTATAAAAATTTGACTTTATAAATCTTATATATATAACCCATTTATCATAAATCCAAAATTCTCATTTAACTTATTTTACCAAATAGTTAACTCCATATTTTTAAAAATCATATTTTGATTCCATTTAAAGAAACTTCTTCTTTTAATGATTTACAAACCGTTATTAAAACTTATGTAACTTCAAAAATCACTTAAACAGTCTTTTTAATTTGAAATCATCACTTTAATATTTTTAAAATTCCAAAATATGGCACAATGCTAGACAAGGGAATTCACATCAACTACAAAATCTAAAACATCATATATCATATGATAACAACTATATCACAATATCTGTAAATAAAATCAACACTGGTGAGGAATCCAGTTGGATCCCTCCAACCTGCCACCTGCAACAAATATACATGTTAAAAAATATGTACAATCTGCTTTGAGGGAGACGCACGTACAAAAGATCATCCGCTCATACATGGGAACATATACGATCTCATCTGCTCCAATAGGTAGGAATATATCAAAATACCAATCAATATATAGATAATATATCATATATCCAAACAATCATCAATCATCATAAATAAATTTTATTCTCACGTATATAAAAATATCAATGAGTTAGAAAGAGTGATTTGTAGTCACTTTGGTTCCAATGGTAGTTGCACTATTTTATTCCGAATAAAATTAAACGAGCATTTAATTTTACCCAAAATTTTCACTAGAAACTCCAAACCAGCTCTAAAATATAGTGCTCGTCAATCCGATCCCAAAGCAATTTGTTTCGTCAATTTTTGACCTCGTATGACAAAGTTATGGCATTTTAAAGTTTATACAAATTTATAATATAATTTAATTTACAATTTTCTTTTTTATTTTAACCTCGAGAAGATCGGGACCGTTCGTTTCAACTCCTGCAGATCATGGCCGCGAATTTAATCTTCTCCTTCCTCGCATTCATCATTTCGAATGAACCCGTCGATCGTTCCCACTTCTCTCCTCGCCGCTCCAACCTCGATCATCGAGAGGTGATCGACTACTGCCATCGAGTGCGCCAACCCGTACACGACCTCCGAGAAAAATGCGGCCTCCCCTAGCCTCGTCATTGCTTTGATTTTTGCCCCAGAACGCGTGCCATTCATGAGCCAATTAGAGTGAATCCACCAAGGCAAAACACCATCTTGACCGTTGAACTTGTAGAGCTTGTCGTGCTCTACGTTTTTCATGTAGAAGGTTTTTCATGATAGTTAATAGATTAGAAGATAATCAAGGTGGAAGATTAGAAGCTGTCGGCTATTGAAATGAAAGTGGCGGCTACGGTTAAAGGGGCTGTGGTTTGGGAAAATAGAAAATAATGAAGTCCTTTTATAGAAAATTTTCACGCACTATTTATCCGAAAAAATTTCGAACTCCAATCGAAGCGTGCCGCCTGGCGTTTATAATGTTTTACCCCTATTCCGAACACAGTGGAATATATAGAGCCAATTCGATCATATTTGGAAGATAGGTTTTCAAATCGAATTATTTAAATTAAAAATTACTATAAACAAATTTCTACGCGTTTCAGCTTGCCACGACTAAACCGTAAATCCGATTGGCACTAAATTTGAACCTACAATAATAAAACATTACGGATCCAATGAAACTGGTTTCGTTAAATCCAAGACCATGTCAAACATGACAATTTTTACACGTTAATTAAATATTAAAATATCAATTTCTACAAATTAGCTTTTAAATCAATTTTAAAAGTTTCTTAACTTCATTCTAATTTAAATAGAATTAAATTCAATATTTTAAATCATTTCCATTCACATATAATTCAAAATCAAAATATTTATGCAATTTCAAATATTAAATTAATAATTTAATTATCCAAATAATTCACCATATTTGAAATATAAGTTATTCAACTTATAAAATTAACTATTGAGTATTAAAAATCAACTAAATATTTGAATTTCAAATGACTGCGTTGTTACACCATGGCTTGATATGGAGGTTGGCCGAAAGTACAAAGAAGAAGTGGTAGAGATTTGACCTTGAATTCTCAAAATTGGACGCGAAAAATAGATCATCTTCTCTTTGGTTTTTGACTCTCTTGCTCTCAAAATTTGAAAAAATTGTAAGCTGAAAAGTTGTTGCAAACTCTTTCACTTGAATTTCTAAAAAAAACATACTAAATTCTAATTTATTTTGAGGGAGATAGAATTGAATGAAGAAGAGGTATTCTCGGATTCACAAAAAAGAAGCCCGAAAATGCACTGCAAAGATTTGGAATTTTGACACAGTTAAGCTCAAGAATGTAAGTAGTTCTCAACATAAAAGTTGTAACCATTGAAATTTAATATGATTTTAAAAAATAATTCCTTTATTTGGATCATTTTTGAGGAAGTAATGATCATAATAAACAGAGGTATTTTTGTCCATAAAAACAAGGTCAGAGAATGCACTAGAAAGAAGTTTATTTTTGGTGTAGTAACTCTTGGATTTTGGAGAAATGATGTAAATAAAAGTTATAGCCAACTCGATTCCTTGAGTTTGAAAAAAATAATTTTCCTATTTGAATCAGTTTTGAGGAAGTTGTGGTGGTGAAAAGAGGGGATAAAATATGGAGAAGAATGTGAAAAATGAGAGAGAGTGGAGTTCTATTTATAAGCATGAGACTTAAACAAATTACCGCCTAACCCTTCCTACTACACTCATTTTTGGCCATACATTTCCTTCTCCTTTCCAAGGCAATGAGATGACACTAAGTACAAAACCATTAATGAAGAGAAGACATGGTGATATGATTTTGTACTTAAGCACTTAAGTAGATTTTTTTTCCAAATCTTCTCTTAAGTCACATCATAACAAAAGTAAACTCTTTTTGTCTTTTATGCTAAATATATATGGCTTATATGTATGTTATAGGTCTGTATATACATATGTGTATGTGTATCAAAGAACATTGCAATGATCCGAAACAACTTCCACTAGACGAAAGGTCAAAAATCCGAAAGCTGAATCCTAGTCACATTTTCAGTTTTTTATCAAACTATTTATAAACAAATCTTGAAAATAAATCTCTTATCATCTTTAACTAATTAAAAAAGTTCATTTAACTCGTAAAAAAGTATTTAACATTATTTAAATATTTCATTTTCAAAGTGGTAAAATTACAAGTCGTTACATACTTCCCTCGTTAAATGAATATCGTCCCCGAAATTCAAAGGATGGAAAAACATAAAGAAACCAAAGAATCAAGTAAACCTAAAAATAAACATCACCCTAACCTCGGACGGAGGTATGGTGCCTCATCCTATCTATTTTTATTTATCAAATTAAGGTAGGTTCGTTTATAAAATTCCTAGGTTGATTTACTAACCTAGACAAATTTTACTTAGGCACCTAACCTAAGCTCTGGTAACACCAGTAACGACCCGGATTTTCGGACCAGTCAGAATCGTTGAAAAACCAATTTGTTCTAAAACTACTAATGAAAACTATCAACTTAAAACATGGTATCTGATAAATATCCAATATTACTAAATATGCAGGATACAACTTTCAATTATACAAGTTATCGAAGTAATCATTTATTCTACAGGGTGCTTTAATACAAATCCAAAATCAAATACTACAAATAAACTATAAATCTACCACTATGCAACTCTGATGAGAAACAACAATATCCTTACCTGCAAACATAATAAACAATGTAAATGTAGAATAAAATAGTAAGCAGGAACGATACAACAATACACGATATGGAAAACAATAAACAGAAAAATGTTATGTTATTATTGGGGCAGCATCACTACCACTTGTGACTACATACATATCCCTATCTAATTGGGTACCCAATTAGATATAGGATCAAGCCAATGTAGTTCTCCTACCGCAAATAGGACTCGTGGAGCCTATAATGCACAAACAATATACAATTCTCAAAACTACCCACTTAGGCTTAATCTTCAATTTTAGATTTAAAATCTAATTAACTTTATAGAAATTATCTCTTGGGCTTATTCCCAAAATCTTACAAAACTTTTGAAATATATATATATATATATATATATATCTTTAATATTCAAACTAGTCCTTTACTTTGTGGATCTAAAAACAAATCACCGTATTGAAACGATATGAATATACAAGCATACAAAACTATATGCTACTATATCGGGAGGTTTCTAGCCATAACCAGGCCCCTAGGTCTAGCCTTCCAAAAAAATAGTAGATTGGTGCATCCCTCTATTCTAAGAGCGGACTACACCGAGGCTACAGAACATCTACGCTCCTTGCCCATGAGTTTTCGTAGCTAATGGGTTATCTGAATCTTTGGAAACATAACAAATCACTTTATATCCCAAAGTCACAAATCATTTGCACTAATAATTACAAATACTTCTAACCTATAATAGTTTCCATTTCCAAATCCTTTCAAAAATCATTTAAAAACCATTGGGTTTGGTCCTCGAAAGTCTTTCCATTTTATAAAACATTTTTGTAAAACCATTCTTTATATAAATCACTTTTGTATAATATAACTTCAAAATATTAATTTCTGAATATTTCCATTTATTTAAACATTTCATAAACTTTTGTTTATGAGAACCAACTTTGAAAACAATTCCATTGACGTCAAATTATTATATGTAATTTAAATGAACCATATTATCGTTTTACACCTTTTAGTCAAATTGTGAAATAAATCACAAGGTGTTAGCTAAAAATTATTTTCTACGCAGCCCATTCATATGGATAATTAGTTGCTCATAAACTGGTCGAGCAAAGTCGACAAACAATAAATAATAATTAGTGCCCATAAACTAGTCGAGCCTAATTCAACAATCAATCAGTAAAATAAACACCGCAATATATGATAATCAATGCTTCATTTTATTTAATAGTTGTAACACTATTTATTTTATCTTGGGTTAAAATTGTTTGATATTTATTTTAGAGCATCTGGTCTTTCCCTTCGACCTGTTCCGTCCCTCGCCCAAGTCTCTTGGATCTCACAGACGAAACACGTATACTAGTCATTTCTGCATACCCCATTAAGTATTTAACTTCTAAATTTTATAATACTTAATTAACCATCCAAATAGTCAAATAAGGAATAAAACCATTGTTTTAGCAAACAAAGTAAACAAGCATTCAACAAAGGTTTTCAAGCAACACTTAATACTTAACGTTCCTTCAACTTAGCCATGATTTTAATGATCTTAAAGGAAGAAACAACTTATAAACTATATGATATCCGTGTTGCTAGAGATTATAGTTGAATACATGGATGATAATTTACATATTATTGTTTAATTGTTTGTTTGGATTTGATTCCCGCATAGAAGCAGATGACAAAAATAACCATTGTTTTGTAAGGAACAAAAGTAAGAGGAAATAGAAGTGTATATGTAGCGAATAGGTCGCTACGGAACACTTCGAAGTACACATACATATGTGTGATCTATATAGGACTTTTGTAGAGAGACCCTAAGGGGTTTCTCTCCAATATTGATTTACTTATGTTCTTATGTTGCTTATATTTATGTTTGGTTGAAATATCTTTGACATACTCTTTGATTTGTGTAAGTGTCGTTATAGCAATTATTGTTATACCGACACTTTATCATCTCCCTAAACCATTGAGTGTGTTAAAAAATAAATGTTTGGCCACACTTTTTCACTTTGAAAGTTGTTTAAACATATTTCAAGTATTTTTGAGAATTTTAAAGTAAAGGATAAGTGTTATTCAAAATTCATGAAATGAGTTATAAATTCGATTAATTATCTTTTGGGATAATTAATAATGTTTTAGATTTATAAAAAAGATTATAAATTTGTTTAATTTTCTTTTTTGATAATTAGTATGGCTTAAACTTGATTTTTCTTCATCAATCCTTTTAGCGAAATTTTCTAACATATATTTGAGTGTTATAAAATAGGTTTGAAATTTATATATATTTTAAATGATTTAATAAAAATATTGAAGAAGAATTTTTATTTCGAAATAGGAAATGGAAATGGTTTAGAGATTTTATTATATTTTATATTTTTCAAGTAATATTTGAAATGGATTGTTTAAATTATATTTCAAGTATTTTTGAGTTTATTAGAAAGTGAAAAGGAAGCATGGATTACAATATCGGTGTTTTAATAAATGTTTTCTAGGAATTATGGAAAGAATTCATGGATTACAACATTTATGTTTTAAAGGTAATGATAAGCTGTTTTATAAATGATAAAAACTTTTTAAAAATGGAATGTTTAAAAGTAAAGCTGTATAAATTATTATGAGTTTATAGTAAATAATGTTTTAACGATATTTATTTTTTACCCTTATTTTTAATACATTTAGAAATATATTTATCACTTTAAAAAGAATATTTTTTAAACGGTGTTTTTAAAAAGTTATAAAAATATTTGTGATGTGGAAATAAAGAACAAGTGTGAGTCAAATGTTTTAAAAGTCTAATTCGTTTATTGAAAAAAATTAGTCTTATACTTAGACTAAACATTGAAGGAACTCTTGCTATTCTAAAAGTTAAGAATGTTATCGAGTCAAGGTAGGTAGCAATACTGGCCTAACTTTTTCGGCTTCATTATTTTCCCCGGAGTTGTGCTAGTTTGAGGTCGACGAGTTGGGATAGTGTAAGAGAATTAATTTTCATATAGATCTTTTTGTCATTCTCGATGGTTGAAGTATTGACTATCGATTCTACTATCTTCTTTGAGTTTCATCAACCGAAGACAATTTTTTGCTCATTTGAGCATTGATATCTATAACACCCTGCATTTTTAGATAATTAAATAACCAAAATAATTATTAGTAGTGAAAATGAGCGTTTTTGGAATTGTCATAATTTAGCTATGAGAATTGCACCATTGGATCCGCGGTAATTTTCTGATCAATTTCCATATATAACTTTTCAAAATCCGAGCTAGTATGAAGAAGTTACGAGAAGAATAAGAAATCAGAATTATATAAATATATAAACAATTAAATGAAAAAAAGACCCTACGGGTCGACCAGCAAAACCCCCAGGTCGACCCACATTTTTCCCCGGATGAGAAATCATCCAGGGATGACGGAAGTTTTATAATTTGATTTTCGTGTGGTCTGAAGCGTTGCTTTTTGGATCCAACGATTCGCAGCGAGCCTATGACGTGATTGCACCAGATTCAATCCTAAAATCCGACAGCCTGAGATCCCAAAGCCACACTATAAATAAAACCCTAGGCCTAGCTACTTTTCTCATTTGGATTTTCTTCCAATTGGGTTCATTGCCTAAGGCTAAACCCTAAATATAAAATCTTACCTGGGAAAGAAATCTTTTTAATAAAAATATTTTACAACATAGAAGTGGATCCAGGAAGGCCCAAGATTAGAGCTACGGACCAAAGGTGAGTGTTTTGTAATTAATTTAGAATTGTAAGAAATTTAAAATAGGTTCTCAATAGTTGTAGTTTTTCTACAATTTTGAGTCAGTTTTTATGTAAGTTTATTTACAGACATTTTTAAGTAAATTTCAGAAGTTCTTTTCAGTCTATTTTTATTCAGCTATTTTACTCAGTTATTTGCAGTTATTTACGGTTATTTACATCTATTTCAAGTTAGAATTTAGCCTGCAAAGGTTAGTTTCTTTTTATAGAGATTTAATCCTTTTTGACACGAATAAAATATTAATAAGGCAGGAATTCGCAAATATGGGTTAAAATAGAAAAACACTAAATTTACAGAAATCTAATGTAAAATGAGAAAAACTAAATAAAATGGAGACGGACTGAAATAGGACAATTTTAGATATTTGCAAGCATGAGTATAACAAGTGGTTATAATTTAAAAGAGAAAATAGAAGTATAACAGTTGCAAGAACAATTATAACAAGTAGGTTATAATTAGAAAGAAAGAAATAACAGAAAGGGCTTATTTTAAAACTTAGATCTTGGATTAATTTAATAAGCAAATATAGCAGTAGTGGCCCGTACCGTCAGCATTCCCTTTCAGGTCTAGGACTAATGGTCTCACACGTGGGTGAGGCTAGGCATGCTTATGATGATTAGGGTAAATAAGTGGCCAATAGATAGAGGCTTAATTTGAGGATTTGGGCAATGGACGCAAAGTTAGAAGATTTGTTTGTTAGAACCAGTATTGGCAGCATTCCCTTTCTGGTCGAGGACTGATAGTCTCCCACATAAGTGAGGCTAGGCATGCTTATGCTGATTAGGGTAATATAAAAGCTCAAATAGGGGGGGACAGTTAGTGTGTAGTGGCGATGACCAAGCGTGCGGCACCGATTAGAGTAAATAATTCGCTACTGCGTCCTAAGCGCTAAGAGGTGTCTTTTGATGTGGGACCAACAGGATAGGTTCACAGTGGCACAACAGACATAGGAAAGGCCGATGGGTAGGATTGGATTTCAGCCTAATCAAGTTAGCAGTTGAGATTGGATTAGGGTTTCAGCCAAATCACAGCAGTTTAAGATAAGTGCGAACAATCAAAGCAAACAGTCAAACAGAATCAGAAACAGTATTTTATGCAAGTTTTATTTTTTCTATATCTTTCTTTCATGCTAGAACTATTGCTTAATCTATTATCTTTATCTTCTTTAGAAATGCTTGTAATTACTTTCACTCACCAGACTTATTGTCTGACCCACTCCTCTATCTTTCCTTTTCCTCCAATAGGCCAGTTGAGTTGAGGATAGTTAATTCAGATTGCTTGGAGATTCATTTCCAAAGTTTCCTCATTTCAAATGTGGCCTTATGCTTTTCATCTTTTTCATTTGGCTTATGATGGATTGGCACTTATGAGAGGGATTATTATTGTTACTTTTACTTTGATTATGTGAGACTAAGATGTATTTTCATAAGACATGAGAGATTTTGAGTTTTTAAGACACGTTATGTTTTTATAACTTATTTTGAGATGAAGATTAATTTTGAATGATAAGTTATTATTTAAATGTTTTTTGCTTCTTTTACTTACTTGTCTTATGAATATTAGTCTATGTGATGCTTTAGCTATACCTATAATGCACTACATCCTTTGATATGCCCTTTTGGGGAATACTAAGGGGTGTGGGGTGTTTCATTTGCTATCAGAGCCTAAGGTTACAGGATTCCTAAAAACTTATTTTAAAGTAAATATTTTTCAAAGGTAACATATCTTCAAACTAAAATTATTTAGTAGGAAGAAACTCTTACTATAGAAATAGTTTTCAAGTATAGGAGAGCTTTATAAAAATCCCCTCAAAGTACAGTTCAACCTTCTTTTATTCTTTCGAGCCTAAATTTTTATTTCTCTGCATAGAATGGTGGACGCCCCAAATCTTCCAGAAGGTGTCCAAGTCCATGACTGGTTCCGTAGATACCTCCAAGCTATGGCACCAGAGGTGCAAGGACAAGCGCCCAATTCAGCATCAGCGGGTGGAGGTCCCGTCAATCCACCTACAGCAGCTAATTTTTCTAATCTATGCAAGGACTTTGCTAATCTAAAAGGCTAGACGTTTTTTGGTACAGAGGATTTCATAGAGGCACGAATTTGGTTGAGGAATATGGAGCAGATATTTGGGCTATTAGGATTGGAGAACCGATAGAGAGTTCAGCTTGCATCTTAGCAGCAGAAGGGAGAGGCATATTACGGGTAGAAGATCGTAGAGATGGATGGTAGAGACATTGGGTTGGTTGGATTTCAGGGAAGGTTTGAGAGAAAGTTCTTGTCGCAAGCCAAGGAAAGCATGCAGTTGGAGAAGTTCATTAGTCTAAAACAGGGTAGCCTTTCGGTGAAAGAGTATATAAATCAGTTTAATGAGTTATCGAGGTTCGGGATGGAGCTTGTTAATACACCGTATAATATGGCCACCAAGTTTGCTAAGGGTCTGAACCAGCCCCTCCAAGTGTTGGCATTGACACATGTACCTACGGAAGCGACATATGAGTCACTTGTGGAAATGGCCTTCATATCAAATGTTGCTAATGAAGAAGAGGTTAAGGAGGTTCCTAAATCAAAAAACTCAAAGAAGCAGTGGTGGAAGAATAAGAAGGATAAGGACAAGAAGAAAGGAGGAGGAACTCAAAAGGGACATATCAAGAAAGGCGAGAAGTGTCATATTTATGGATTGGTTGGGTATTACTCACAGGACTGTAAGAAGGATACGATGAAGGGGAGGTGTTACAGCTGAGGGAAGTCTGGACACCTTAGTAGAGCTTGTCCTTAGAGGACAGGGCAAAGAGTAGGCGCACTTACGGTGAAGGTACAGGCTTTGGATGCATTACCTTCTAGTAGTGGACCGGACCGAGGTAGGAAAGTCTCTGTAGAAGGTTTGATTTCTATTTCGAATTTTCCTATTCGAACTCTTTTTGACTCTGGAGCATCGCATTCTTGCATTTCTAGTTCCTTGATTGATTGTTTGCACTTAGATATATCTCTAGTTATAGATCCTATAGTTGTTTCAAACCCCATAAAGGATTGGCACATTTATCCATGATTTGTAGGGGTTTGAAATTTTTTATACTAGGCGTAGAGTTTGATTGTGGCGCCTATGTACTAGGATTTTTGGAATATGGGATGATTTTGGGGATGGACTGGTTAACCACTTACGGTGCGATGTTGGACTACGAGAGGAGAGTCGTCAAGCTAGGGACATGTAGAGGACGGACCCTCAAGGTTTCTTACGACCTACAGTGGTCAATCATATTGAGCTTCCTTTATTCCCTTGATTCATCACTAGGAGAGTTAGATTCAGTTCCAATTGTTAAAGATTTCCCAGATGTTTTTAAGGAGGTTAGGGGGCTATTCACTAAGAGGGAGATCAACTTTAGGATCTATCTGAATGACAAGGCTAAGCAAGTGGCATTTCCCGTGAGACATATGCCTTCGAGGGAGAGGAAGGAGTTAAGTAAGTAGATTGGTGAGCTATTAGAGAAAGGCTTCATCAGACGGAGCATATCTGAGTGGGGGGCACCAGTTGACTTCGCCATAAAGGCAGATGGTTCCCTTGACTTTGGGTAGACTATAGAGAGTTGAATAAGGTCATGAAGAAAAATCGTTACCCACTTCCTAGGATAGATGGTCTTTTCGATCAGTTGGTTGGCTTTTCAGTATTTTCTCAGCTAGCCACTGGATTTCATCAGCTTAGGGTCGCTGATGATAGCATTGATAAGACAGCACCTAGGACACCCGATTCTTTGGGTGGTTGGTTATGCCGTTTGGGCTGATCAATGTCCAGCCGATTTTGTTGATCTCATGAGCTCTATTTTTCGAGATATCCTAAATAAGTTCGTTGTAGTGTTTGTGGATGAAATTCCGGTGTCTTCCAAGAGTATGGAAGAACATGTTACTCATCTTGAGGAGGTTCTTCATACACTTCGTGTTCATCAGTTGAAAACAAAATTCTCGAAGTGTCACTTTTGGCATGAGGAAGTGCGTTTCTTGGGGCATGTAGTCTCAAGAGAGGGTATTGCTGTAGATCCCGCTAAGGTAGCAGCAGTACGGGATTGGAAGGCCCCCAAGAATGCTACCGAAGTTAGAAGCTTCCTAGGTTTGACTGGTTATTATAGGAAGTTTATCAAAGATTTTGCTAAAATTTCAGCACCGCTTACTCGCCTCACTAAGAAGAATATGGCATTCGTGTGGGACGTGGATTGTGAGGATTCCTTCACGAAGCTAAAGAGGGCCCTTACTAGTGCACTAGTGTTAGTTTTACCCGATGGTGCTAAGCCTTTTACAGTATACACTAATGCATGTGGGACTAGCCTTGGGGCGGTATAGATGCAGGAAGGGAGGGAAGTATGCTATGCGAGTAGACAGTTGAGAACTCATGAGAAGAACTACCTCATCCATGATTTGGAGCTAGCTGGTATTATTTTCGCACTCAAGTCTTAGAGACATTACTTGCTAGGAGAGAGGTTCAAGCTTTTCACTGACAACAAATCATTGAAGTGCCTATTCTCACAAAAGGATTTAAACTTGAGGCAGCAACATTGGATGGACTTTCTGGCATCATATGACTTTGAGATAGCTTCTGTGTAGTTAATGCCCCGCTATAACCCCGCTATATCTCATAGCGAATTTCTACCGCTACAATTTTTTTCATATAGCCCCAGAATATAGCCTTTCCTCTTTAATCCCCGCTGTTTCCGCTATATCCCGTTATTCCCGCTATATTTTGCTATTTCCGATGTATCTTCTTTAATAAAATGAATTAAAAAATTGCATTTGTACATTATATAAATTATGAAACTAATTTATTTGATTTATTTTTTAACATATTTTCAGAAATGAAAATACTCTAACTTTCTACTAAATTCAGTTATGTTATGTAACAGTTTTACGTTTATTTAAAGTATATTCGTACATGTTTTTTTGTTTAAAATTATTTATGTATTAATTATAATTCAATTGAATGATAATTTTTTATTTAATTACCATTTATATATTTGTAAAAACATTAAGTACTAGTTATATATGCTATTTTAGAGCCATCCGCTATATCCCGCTATATCCTCGCGGTATCCCCGCTATGACTTTTTGCACCTCCACCGCTTCGAATCTGCCGAGCGCATTAACTGCACAGGGATCATAGCTTACACTCCAGGTAAGGGGAACGTGATTGTGAATGCATTAAGTAGGAAGAGAAAAACCCTTAGCCCAATGTTCATGAAGTGGAAAAGCGTAGAGTTTACTTCCACCTTTGATTTTAAGCCCTCTACAGACATTACTCCTGGATTATTGGTAGCACTAAATGTTAAGCTTACTCTCATAGATCAAATTGGCTCAAGGGAGCGAGAGGATTCAGTGCTTGTGGATATTCTGGATAGGATTATCAGAGGAGAGGTCTTTAGACTTCTCCAATGCCATTCCATCGATAGTAAAGGGTGGCTAAGGAGAGATGGAAGACTTGGTGTCCCCGGCACTGGTGATTTGATGAGTGCAGTTCTAGCAGAAGCACACCATTCTCGGATGATTATTCATCCGAGTGGTGATAAGATGTATAGGGACATGAAGAGAGTGTTTTATTAGAGTGGCATGAAGAGAGATGTAGCAGAGTTTGTGGCTAAGTGTCTTGTGTGCCAAAGGGTTAAGGCGGAGCAGCAGAGGCCTGGCAAATTCCTTCAACCATTGGTCGTACCCGAATAGAAGTAGGATAGTGTTTCGATGGACTTTATAGATGGTTTACCTCGATCTAGGAAAGGGAATACCAGTATTTGGGTGATTGTAGATCGTTTGACTAAGAGCTTCCACTTCATTCCGATCAAGAGTAAGAGGACATCACCTTATTTGGCATCCATGTACATTCGTGAGATAGTCCGACTTCAAGGAGTTCCCTCTAGCATAGTGCGCGACAGAGACCCTATCTTTACTAGCGAGTTTTGGAGCAGCTTTCAGGAGGCTTTAGGGACACAGCTTAGATTGAGTATGGCCTATCACCCTCTAACGGATGGCCAAATGGAGAGAGTTAATTGTGTTCTTGAAGATTTGTTAAGGATGTGCATCCTTGATTTTGGAGGGATTTGGGAGGAGCACCTTCCTTTAGTGGAATTTGCTTATAATAATAGTTTTCAGGTAAGCATTGGGAGGGATCCTTTTGAAGCCCTTTTTGGAAGACCTTGCAAGTCGCCTTTGTGTTGGTTGGAGTCTACATAGAGATTGCTACTTGGTTCCGACATGGTCAGAGAGACTTTGGAGAAGATTGATTTGATTAGAAGAAGAATAAAGACGACCCAAGATAGACAGAAATCCTATATAGATAAGCGGAGAAGGGACATTGAGTTTGATGTAAGAGATTTGGTTTTCATTAAGGTGTCTCTGCTAAGAAAGATAGTAAGGTTTGGATCAAGTGGGAAATTTGCTCCCAGATTCATAGGACCATTCCCCATTGTGGAAAGGGTAGGAAAGATGGTGTATCAAATAAAGCTACCAGAGAGGCTTACAGGAGTTTATGATGTTTTTCGTGTTTCATACTTGAGAAAGTGCTTACATGATTCGGCAGAGGTAGTGGAACCTAGCCAACTTGAGGAAATTGAAGTGCAGAGAGAAGCATCGATTCGTCGCATTCCTACCAAGATCGTTGGGCATGATATCAAGAAGCTTAGGAATAAGGAAGTCCCTTTGGTTAAGGTGCAGCGGGGAGATATTATTGAGAACGCTACGTAGGAGGCTGAGGAGAAAATACGTATCTCTTATCCGCATCTCTTCGATGGTACATCTTAAATTTCCTATTTCCATCTTTAGTTTTGAATATATTCTTTCCTTTAGTATCCTTTGGAAGGGTAGATCTTAGGATTTAACATATGGATGGTAGGAGTGAATGTAAACATGTTACTAGAACATGTTATGTATGTTGGACGTAAGTGGTTGCAAGTGTTTGCTAGCGAATGCTAATGGATGCATATACACACATTAGGTGTTATTATCCCTTAGTGATCGGCCTAACTAGGTCACTAAAGCATATGCATATGGATGTGCATGCACTTGCATTTTTATCTCATGGTTTCTTTGAATGAGTGATTAACATACGATTGTTGCATTTGGATGATGATTGTTGCACGCATATAGAACTATCAGTTATCATTATGGAATTTGCATTCATTTGGATACATGGCATGGACGTGAGCATAAAAGGAGGTCAACTGAATTAGTAGACTGTCTAATCTTTTGCATTAGTTAGGGACATTGACAGTACACTATTGCATATATCATAATTGCATTAAAAAGCTTAATGACAATGGATGAATGGATAATGGTTGAATATGTGGTGTGAAATTTGGATGAAAATATTTATTTCATTCTTTTGTCCTTGGAGATTTCGAGGGAAAAATCCTTTAAGGAGGGAAGAATGTAACACCCTGCATTTTTAGATACAGGAAATTATTGTCAAGGACAATATTTCTCAGCGTTTTAGCCTCAAGGACCGACCTTCAGTATTTTAGCCCGAAGGACAACTTTCTTTAGGTATCAGTTTTTAGTTATTGACAGTAGTTTTTAGGTATCAGTTTGTAGTTATCGGTAGCAGTTTTTAGGTATCAGTTTTTAGTTCGGTAGCAGTTTTGGAAGAATGTTTGTCCTTATGAATAATTATGGAAGAATGTTTGTCCTTATGAATAATTTTTGGAAGAATATTTGTCCTTGTGGTATAAATATTGAGGTCGTGTCCTTGAGGCTAAAAATATACAAATTTTTGTCCTTTAAATTAATTCTTTCCTTTTTAGATAATTAAATAACCAAAATAATTATTAACGGTGAAAATGAGGGCTTTTGGAATTGTCGGAATTTAGCTACGGAAGTTATACCATTGGGTCCACGGCAATTTTTTGATCAATTTCCATATATAACTTGTCGAAATCCGAGCTAGTATGAAGAAGTTATGGGAAGAATAAGAAATCAGAAATATATAAATATATAAAAAATTAAATGAAAAAAAAGACCATACAGGTCAACCCTTGCCAGGGTCGGATCGACCCGCAAAACCCCCAGGTCGACCCATGTTTTTCCCTAGACGAGAAATGATCCAGGGACGTGTCGAAGTTTTATAATTTGATTTTTGTGCGATCTGAAGCATTGTTTTCCGGATCCAACGATTCACAGCGAGCCTGTGACGTGGTTGCACCAGATTCAATGCTAAAACTCGACGGCCTGAGATCCCTAAGCCACACTATAAATAGAACCCCAGGCCTAGCTACTTTTCTCATTTAGATTTTCTCTCAATTGGGTTCATTGCCTAAGGTTGAACCCTAAATAGAAAAAATTTATTGGGGAGGAAATTTTCTTAATAAAAATATTTTACACCCTCGAAGTGGATGTAGGAAGGCCCAAGATTAGAGCTAAGGACCATAGGTGAGTGTTTTGTAATTATTTTAGATCTGTAAGCAATTAAAAATAATAGAGTTCTCAGTATTTGTAGTTTTTCTACAATTTTCAGACAGTTTTTATGTAAGTTTATCTACAGTCAGTTTTTATGTAAATTTCAAAAGTTCTTTTCGGTCTATTTTTATTCAACTATTTTATTCAGTTATTTGTAGTTATTTGCAATTATTTACATTTACTTATAGTTATTTATATCTGTTTTAAGTTAGAATTTAGCCTATAAATGTTAGTTTCTTTTTATAGAGATTTAATCCTTTTTGACGCGAATAAAATATTAAAAAGAGAAGAATTCGCAAATATAGGTTAAAATAGAAAACATTAAATTACAGAAATCAGATGTAAAATGAGAAAAACTGAAATAAAATGAGATGGACTGAAATAGAAAAATTTGAGATATTTGCAAGCATGACTATAACAAGTGGTTATAAATAAAAAGAGCAAATAAAAGAGTAACAATTGCAAGAACAATTATAACACGTATGTTATAATTAGAAAGAAAGAAGTAACAGAAGGGGCTTATTTTAAGACTTAGATCTTGGATTAAGTTAATAAGCAAATATAGCAGTAGTGGTCCGTACCGGCAGCACTCCCTTTCAGGTCTAGGACTGATGGTCTCATATGTGGGTGAGGCTGGGCACGCTTATGCTGATTAGGGTAAATAAATGGCCAATAGAAAGAGAGGCTCAAATTTGAGGATTTGGGCAAGAGGCGCAAAGTTAGAAGATTTGTTTGTTAGAACCAATACCGACAGCATTCTCTTCCAGGTAGAGGACTGATGGTCTCACACATGGGTGAGGTTGGGTATGCTTATGCTGATTATGGTAAATAAAGGGTCAAATGGGGGGTGACAGTTAGTGTGTACTGGTGATGACCGAGCGTGCGACATCGATTAGTGTGAATAATTCACTACTGTGTCCTAAGCGCTAAGTGGTGTCTTTTTCTATAGGACCAACATGATGGGTTCACAGTGGCACAACAGAGATAGGAAAGGTCGATCAATAGGTAGAATTTGGATTTCAGCCTAATTAATTTAGCAGTTAAGATAAGATTAAGGTTTCAGCTTAATCACAACAGTTTAAGACAAGTGCAAACAAACAAAACAAACAGTCAAACAGAATCAGAAACAGTATTTTACGCGAGTTTTATCTTTTCTATATCTTCCTTTCATGCTAGAACTATTTCTCAGTCTATATTCTTTATCTTGCTTAGAAATGCTTGTAATTACTTTCACTCACCAGACTTGTTGTCTGACCCACTCCTTTGTCTTTCCATTTCCCCCAATAGGCCATTCAGAGTTGAGGATAGTTGCTTCAGGTTGCTTGGAGATTCATTTCTGGAGTTTCCTCGTTTCAGATGTATTCTTCTGCTTTTCATCTTTTTCATCTGGTTTATGATGGATTGGCACTTATGAGAGGGATTATTATTGTTACTTTTACTCTAATTATGTGAGACTAAGATGTATTTTCGTAAGACATGAGAGATTTTGAGTTTTTGACACATGTTATGTTTTTACGACTTATTTTGAGATGAAGATTAATTCCGAATGATGAGTTATTATTTAAATATTTTCCACTGCTTTTACTTATTTATCTTATGAATCTTAGTCTCTATGATGGTTTAGCTGTACCTATAACACACCACATCCTTTGGTGTGCCCTTTTAGGAATACTAAGGGGTGTGGAGTGTTTCAATATCATTTGTCGAAAATGACGAAAAACAAAGCACGAGTGGACGTCAAGCTATATGGGGTTGCTCTCGTTAGGGTATCTTTACATCTACTCTATATTGGATTCAGTTGTATGCACGCGGAGATGTGAAATACTCAAATTATCGGTAAGGTTGGCGGGGTTCGCCTGGTACATTTTCCGAGAGAGTCGTAGAGTGTATGACCTTTTCAAGTATATTGTCTAAAGGCACACCCTCCTAGTCATTGTTGGAAAATTTCCTTTTCCTTATTTGATTCAAATCTTTGAATTGCTTTCTTAATTTCATCCAATAGTGTCTGGTGCTCTTCTCGATGTTTAATTATTTATATCCATTCTTTAAGTTTGGATTCTTGTCTTGTTTATGCTCTTTCTTTAAAGTTTGTGTTTCATTCTAATTTGTTTCCATTCGTTCATGTATGGATGTGGTTCTCATGAGGTAAAACCCATTCCATGTTTAGTGGCATGGTTTCACAGAATTATTACATGTTCACCATATTTTTTGAGTTTTCTAATGTTGGTTTTCCAAACTGGTCCGGCGTTATTTATTTACAATGCTCGGGTCTGACCAAATATTTTCTAGATTGTCATTTGTGGGACATAGTGCTCATAGAGTAGAGATGGAGGTTCACCTATCATAGTGTTTTTTTGTCGTACTAATACGTATACACATCATAAATTGTAAGGTTAGGAAGTTATAACTTTCCAGGCAGTGAGGTTTGTTTTCAACTCCAATATATTATGTATCTTAGAGTGACGGTCTTTATTATCTTTGATATTTTATATGTGATCATTCCGTTGTGAAATTTTGTTTTCCCTAGTCCTTTACTTTTACTCTAACAATGTACCTATCCAGCACTCGGATGCTTGGAATTTGAATACCATGGATGCATTAAGTGCCGACTTATGAGGGTCGAAATGATGGATCCTTATGATAAATATCCAAGCTTTAAACAACAATATGGTCAACTTTTGAAAGCTACCAGACACTACCGAACAGAAATCACCGAACATACTACGGGGAAGCCATATTTCATTGTAAATCTTTGTATTTTACATTCAAATCATTATAAAGCTGATATATAAAGAAGGTAATAAAAATGAACGGTGGATGTAGGAACTTTTGGGCCGAAACACTATAAATCTATATGTATTATATTTTACTATCATTCTCTACTTCTTTGCTACTGTAAATTGATTGGATGTGTCCGTCTATTTTTTGTACAAATAAATATTGACACCGAAATTACAGGTCTTAAATATTTTTTGAGATTAGCAAATAAATGCCAGATCATTTTAATCTTTAACTAGTTTTTAAGTGTCATTTAGATACTTGAAATGTTTAATTAAAGACTGAAACATTCTCTCTTTAACTAAGCTTATTTTGGTAGTGGATAGCATGGATTGGTATTGATTGGTAAGCTAGTCCATTCTCAGTGAGTAGTTGATGGATTATAGTATTGGATTTCGGTTTGAAACTAAAGCATGAGGTCATGATGGGTCGATAGAAGAAAAAAAGTGCCAAAACAAAACATTGCTTAAGTCTATGGATAGGTATCTGTTAATAAGCCATCAATTAGCTAGAAAAATACGGATAGATTGACATAGCCTAAAGGAAAATATCTTATCTATCACTACTGAGGGAATCAGGCTACATTGACTCGGCATGTAGGAGAATATCATGTCGATCTGTACTGATTAATAATACTTCGATTGATACTAATTGATATGATATTTTCCTATAGGCTTAATTAATGTAACCCGATTCTTCTGGCTATTTTGTTGATTTGTATGAGGGCTTTTATGACCAAATTCTGGAGAAAGATAAAGCAATTCAAACCCCTGAACATACTCCCTTCTACCTATGAATACATGGGAACATCATCATTGGAGAAGATCCATCATTTTCACTAAAGGGAGACTCTGAATTTAAACTTGTATCTGAACTACATTTCGGGTTAATTGTTATAAATCTATCTAAAATTAGTGAAATCAATATAATAATTGATGAGTGTAAGCATAACCGAATCACTATAAAAATTGCTATTTTTTCCCTATTGTCATTTTGTACTTTCTATACATTTTATCTTATCTAAATCTGAGATTTATTAGGTAGAATTTATAGTTATATAAAATTAGAAGCTAGATCCTCATACAATCATCAATCAACCATTTTTTCCATGGGCGTTAAACCATGTTTTGGCTAACATGAAGTATGTACTGTGGCATAGATCAAAACTTTAAAAACATTTTAAAACTAGCAGAACTCATGCTATGCACATAAGGTTTTCAAAAATGATATAAAACATTACATACTCAAACATATGCTTAAGTAGTCACAAACCAAACAAAGTATAACCAATTTCTTTAGGGCGTGATATTTTTATACAACAAATGCTAACACCAACTATTAACATTTCTAACTTGATAAAAATTAAACTAAGCATGCCTATTAACTTTTGAATGTAAGAGACACAGGTTCAAAAGAATTTATCATTTGTTTAACATTTAAATTTGAATATGCAGATAGTTTTGTATGATAATGGTATTCTGAATCTTGCACAAAGACATATAAAAAGAGAAAAATAGTCCAAGTATATTTCAAAGGACCAACAGTCCAAGAATTACATCAGCACACTTTTTAATCTCATCCATTACTTATTGACTTGGAAAAATTATAGTAGCTTTAAACATCATTATTTCAAATACATGTAAGATAAGATGACATGATAAACATACAAACATTATGTAGTTTTACTTTCTGAACAATCAAACTATTATTCCATTTGCATCAAGTGTTCGTGCAGATAAAATAACTTAAACGGCAATCAACTAGAATAATTCAAAGCGATAAGGTATATTACTATAATAAAAATAGTTATGAGTACATATAAAAATACCTTGGTTGATATTTCATTGAAGATGAAAATAAGGTTAGCGCAGTCAATGAATTAAACTGCTAAAAATTGATTATTATTATTATTAGATTAAACTTACTGCAATAGGCTATATTTTAAACATAACAAAATAGTTTATAAAATATGTACCGACAAATAGAAAGCAAGAAAAATTTAAATGAAATTAGAAGAAAAATTTAGTAAAGTAATAGTTTCAGAGAATACAAGAAGTTGCCAATGATAATTTTCTTTATTATGCACTAAACTTCTGAGGAACCATGATTTACTCAAAAGTAAATTATACCATTTTTCAAGGAATAGCAAAGGCAAAACTTGCACATCAACTATATCCATCAAAGATCGTCTTAATCTTTTGTAGATATTTTTTAAAGTGAGCTCAATAAAAACATATCAAACCACTCCATCAATAAATAAACTTTACCCCACACCTTACTCTGGATTCAAATATAGTTTTATTTAAATTAGACATCTTGTTCAATAATTTACCTCTTTTGCATTCTTTTATTCATGTAAGAAAAAATTATTCTTTTTTTGTAACTCTTTTTATAATATCATGACTTCTAACATTGACCTTGATTTTTCTTTGTTGTTCCAATAAGACATTGACCATAAATTTTGTTTGATGCATTAATCCAACATTGATACAAATGCTTGTCATTATTTTGTACGTACATCTAGTATGACACAATATAATTTTAGTAACTTAATGCGACCATTATACATATAAGATGAAAAGAAAATCAAATTTTATACTATATAAAGTACATGGTATTACCTTTCAACCATAAGGAAATGTGTAAAATGTAATGTTGCATCAAAACATAATTAGTTACGTTCTTAACAATCTTTTGGTGGGTTTTGTACATAAAGTTACCTACAAACACATCATTTGCTCATTTATTTTGTTCTCATGCTAAATTTGTTCAAGAGAATAAATTTTTCCTGTAATAATAGATAGCGGGTTCCTAACTTACAACCTCTTAGGGTATGCAATGACTTATTAAAGCTACGTAACAAATGACTTTATGTGTTCCTCCATATATTTGGAACTAACAATGCATTTGAATTTTGCCCATAATATATGGATTAATAGGTTAAAATTAATTCTCTGACCAATTTGATCGATTCTCTTCCTAAACTGAATTTAAATTAAAGATAATTTATTGTAGTTAATGCTCCAATTAAAGTCAATTCAAATTAAACTGAATTGACAATAATTGTAGGAAACGCGAATTACGGATCTTAAGGCTGGATTAACACTAGAGGGGGTCAAATAGAGTTTAATGGATTTTATAGAATTTTTGAAAACTTTTCAAATTAAATCCAAGCAGATCCAACACACAAACACAGAAATAATCACAGAATCAGACACAAATGCAAATAGTACATAAAAGCAGTAAAGATAGAACACACCGGAATTTTATACTAGTTCGGAGTTACCCTACATCCAGTCCCACACAATTTCTTGTGCAGATTTCTTTTCATATATAATGTCAATATTACAACCTTGATTTCAAGGCCACGAAGTACACCCTCCTGTCTCCGAGTCCAGGGTAAACTTTCTTGATTTAACTAGGCTACAAGATCACCTAATTGACTTACGGGCTACAATCACACCCAATTGATTTACGGGCCACAATCACACTTTTTCCAATCATACTTCGATAGAGAGAGATTCAATACACTTCGGTTTTATGATCTTTAATTACAAATGGTCCGATTAACTCTGAATAGCAATGAGATCTTTGAGAAAGAGTGGTAGAAAATCAATATAGAGATGATCGAGTTTGATTCACTTAGAATTACGATAGAATTTTGTTAAAGCATTTGGAATATAAGATAATATTTGAGTGGAGAAGAAGGAGTGAAGAAATGAAGAAAACTAACTTAAAATTCGTTGAAAACAACTAGTATTTATAGGAGAACAATGGCCATGTCCATTCGCGAAACGTTATGACGAATAGACACTTCTTTTGAAAATTTGAATTTTAAAATTCTATGGCTCATGTCGACATGGGGGGATGAGGGATGTCGACATGCCTATGTTAATTTTGAAAATAAATTTTGCTTTAAAATGATTTCTATTCTAAAACTTGTTAAAACAATTTCTAAACTTTGTAAACCATTTGAATATAGTTTAAACTTATAAAAGAGTTTCAAAAAATAATCTTAAAATATATAATCTATAATATAAAAGTAATATTAAAATCTAAATATAGATTTCTTTAAAATATATTAAACTCAAGAGATAGTTTATAAAAAACAAGAGATGATTTTGAAATTAATATGATTAAAAATAGTTTTTGAATTAACGCTAAAATATTTAAATTGATAGAGATGACTTTAAAAAGATAGTTTTGAAAAAATAAATCATTTTGAAAATTTCGTGGATTCCATTCCACTAGAGAAGGTCGTGGGTTCCATCCCGCTAAAGAGGTCATGGGTTCCATCCCACTATTAAAGCGATAAGGTGGATTTCATTCCATAATTAAAATCCGAATAAAGATTTTAATGCTATTATGAAATTTTAACATAAATTTAGACTCTATTACTTATCTTGATATCTTGAATTCTTGAACTCTTGATAATCTTGATATCTTGAACTTTTGATACTCATGAGTCTTCAGTCTTGATTTCTTCAGTCTTGAATTCGTCAATCTTGAATCTCTATACTCGGCCTTGAATCATAATACTGCACAGTCTTCATTCTCAGTACCTGCATACATATATATCATGCATATACATATATATCTAGACTAGAGTATTAGTATTTATATTTCATAACAACTCCTAAGGTTGTTGTCATCAAAACCATCATCTCAAGAACTAACAATCTCCCCCTTTTTGATGATGACAACCTTTGTTTATAAAATCTACTCCATCGATTCTACTCCGACTCCACATTATTCCAACAATTCCCCCTTAATCTAAGCATGTCTAACCTATTTTATAATTCTCCCCCTTTGTCATCAATCAAAAACTAAGCTTAAACCACATAACTCTCCCTTAAACTAGTACTATGGAACTAAATGCTAATAACAAAGTATAATAAGCGAAACATAAATCTAATTTTATTATATATGATGTTACACATTATATATATATATATATACATACATGTACACAAAACATAAAAACATTAATATAATAACAATCTAATGAGAGTCCTTGACAATTGGCGACTTCTGAATCGAACAATTAGGGTAATGGAGACAAAATTTTTCATTTTGTTCAACTAAATTACCATTTTTGTCAAAGCAGATTTCTCCAACGTAAATAACGTTATCGCCTTTTTCCATTTGCGCTTCCTCTTCTTCTTCGTCGTCCTCTAATGAATAATGAATATGTATGTTAGAGGAATCATCCTCAATCGCAATAGGGTCTGCATGATTATCCATTAGAAATTTTTACAATAAGAATCTTGCCCTGTTTCTCTTGTTCCTTTGCCATCCTTATTTGAGTGACTTGTAATTCAGTCAGCATTTGCAGAGAATCCTTTACGATTTCCTTAATCTTCATTACTCGAGCTAATGTAGTTCGTTGAAATGGACCAGAATTAGGAGAAGGAAAGGAAAAGGTTGCATTTTGGTTCAATTTAGAAGAGGAGGCGGTTATTTTATATTTTCAAAAGTTTATTATAGAGAAAATGAAGTAAGAAGACAGAAAAATTCGAAATGTTGTGATTATATAACCACCAAACTGATTTTAGAGGGAAAATCAAAATTTCAAATTTTCCCGTTGTATGTCGACAAGGGGTAGTAGCATGTCGACATCCCTTTGTAAATTTTGACAATTTTGTTTTTCTTTATTATTTAAATATATATGTTACTATATCTATATACTATAACTTAGTTATAGAACAAATACCTAGTTCTCTTCTTAACTTAATAAAGGATGATTGATTCAAGGGTTTCGTCAGAATATCGGCTATTTGGTTCTCAGTGTTGATAAATTCAAGAGAAATGATCTCTTTACTTATATTATCTTTGAGAAAATGATGTATGATATCAATATATTTATTCTGGCATGATGAGTAGAATTTTTGGATAAATTTATTGCACTTGTATTGTCATAATAAATTGGTGGTTTTGAAATATTTAATCCAAGATCCTTTAGGGTCTGTTGCATATAGATAACTTGAGAACAAGCCAAAGTAGCAGAGATATATTCTGCTTCTGTTGTTTATAGTGAGATAGTATTTTTTTTTACTAAACCAGGAAACCAGAGAATGTCCTAAAAAGTTACAAGTTCCGCTTGTACTTTTCTGTCTGATTTACAACCAGCATAGTCAGCATCATAATATGATATTAAATCAAATGAATCATTTTTAGGGTAAAATAGGCCATAGTATAAAGTGTGTTTAACATATCTTAGGGTACATTTAACAGCCTTTAAATAGGTCTCTTTGGGTTGAGATTGTTATCTTGCATAGAGACAGACACTATGCATGATATCAAGCCTACCCGCAGTTATATGAAGTAGCGATCCAATCATTCCAGTATATAGTTTTTGGTCAACATCTTTTGACATGTCTTCATTATTCAAGGCTTCATTAGTTGCCATAGGAGTGGGTTTTCCACTCGCAGTGGTCATACCAAACTTATTAATTAGATCCCTAGCATAATTTTCTTGACTAATGAAAATACCACTATCTAATTGTTTCATTTGCAATCGTAAAAAGAAAATAAGTTCACCCATATGACTCATCTCAAACTATTTTGTCATTATTTCAGAAAACTCTTTGTTCATTTCAATTTTTGTTGATCCGAAAATTATATAATCTACATAAATCTGTACTAATTGGATATCATTTTTGTTTCTTTTAATAAAAAGAGTACTATCTACTTTACCAATTTCAAATTTTGATTGTAATAGGTAAGTTCTTGGTCTATTATACCAGGCTCTAGGAGCTTGTTTCAGACCATTAAAAAAAATTGTAAACATGATATGGAAACTTTTCATCTTCAAAAAGTGGAGGCTGCTCAACATAAACATCCTCTTTAACAAAATCATTTAAAAAGTCACTTTTGACATCCATTTTAAATAATTTGAAATTGTTGTGATTTGCGAAAGCAAGTAGAATCCTAATGGCTTCTAATTTTGCTACGGGTGCAAAGGTTTCATCATAATCTATTCCTTTTTCTTGACAATAACCTTGCGCGATTAGCCGAGCTTGATTTCTAATGACCTCACCATGTTCATTTATTTTATTTATATAAACCCTTTTAGTTCCTATTATAGTTTTTTCCTTAGTTTTGGAACAAGTTCCCATACATCATTTCTGGTGAATTGATTCAGTTCTTCTTGCATAGCAAGAATCCGTGAATCACCTGATGATGCTTCCTTAGGATTTTTAAGTTCAATACTTGATATAAAAGCTAGATTACTCATCTTGTTTAGCTGATTTCTAGTTCTAACAATAGATTCTATATTTCCTAATATATTTTCTATAGAATGATCTTTTGAAAGCCTGATCCTTTTATTAGGATGAGCAGTTTCACAATATGTTTCATTTGATTCATTATTTAAAGTAACAAAATCATCTTCATCGTTTATTTGAAAAAAATCTTTGAAATTTTCATCAAAAGATACATGCATTGTTTCGTAAATGGTGTTAGTTTTTAAATTGAAAACTCTATATGCTTTACTTTTATTAGAAAATCCGATAAAAATTCCTTTGTCGGATTTAGGATCAAATTTGTCCAAATTGTCCTTTGTATTTAAAATAAAGCATCCACTTTCAAAAACTTTAAAATAAGATACCTTTGGTTTCTTATTGAAAAGAAGTTCATATGGTGTTTTATCGGTTAAACGTCTAATTAAAATCCTACTCAAAATGTAACAAGCTGTAGCGACTGCTTCAGCCCACCGTGGAGTTCTTGGAAAAGAAAAATTATGAGTTATTCCTTTTTTATCACAGAAATTATCAAAATTTTCATTTTCAAATTCTCCACCGTGGTCACTACAAATTATTTTTATTTTTAAAGAAAGTTGATTTTGAATTCTTTTTGCAAAATCTTTAAATAAATCAAAAGCATCACTTTTATGTTTCATAAAAATTGCCCATGTAAATCTAGAATAATTATTTACAATTACAAAAACATATTTACTGTGATTTGTTGATGGAATTTGAGGTGGACCAAACAGATCTAAATGAAGTAACTCAAGAGGTTTTGAAGTTGAAATCATATCTTTAAATTTAAATGAAATCTTTCTTAAGTTTTCCTAATTGACAAGCATCACATGTACTATCTACTTTAAAATCCATTTTAGGGAGTCCTCTTACAAAATCTAGTTTTGAAAGTCTAGTTAAGAGTTTTAAATTTTCCCAAATCTTTTATGCCAAATATAAGGGTCATTTGTATTAGCCAAAAGACATAGGTTATAATTTGAGATTTTCATACTAAGTATATAAATATTTTTCTTCCTAATTCCTTCAAAGATAATATTTGATTTATTATCTTCGATGCGACACTTATTCTTTTTAAATTTAATTTTGTAGCCCTTATCACATGGTTGAATTATGCTAAGTAAATTGTGTTTTAGATTCCTAACTAACAAAACAATAGAAATAGTAGGAGTTTTTAGAGTTACCGACATTGCCGATGCCAATCACATATCCTTTTGAGTTGTCTCCAAAGTTGACCAGTCTTCCATTTTTACAAATTATGTCATTAAATATCTCCGGATTACCAGTTATGTATCTTGAACATCCACTATTAAGTATCCATTTGTTTTTCTTGATTTGCACCATTTGTCCATTGAGTATTGATTCTTCAAAAGCCATGTGACACATCTGCTCCTGCACAACACACCAATTCGGTAGAGAACGTGATTTTCTATAATAACAATATGCAGACTTATGATTCAATGATGATTTGGACAGTTTTGAACAAGTGTTAATAGAATTTCCAAAAATTGCCATTTTAAACTTTTTCAAAATTCAGATTATGATAACTTTGAAAACCAATGCCCAGATACCAAATGTAGGAAATGCAGATTATTGATCTTAAGATTGGATTAACACTAGAGGGGAGAATAGTGTTTAATGGATTTTACAGAATTTTTGAAATCATTTCAAATTAAATCTGAACAGATGCAATACACAAACATAGAAACAATTACAGAATCAGACATAGATGCAAATAATAAATAAAAGCAGTGAAGGAAAGAACATACTAGAATTTTATACTGGTTCAGAGTTACCCTACATTTAGTCCCATACAATTTCTTGTGCAATTTTTTTTTTTCAAATATAATGTTGATATTACAACCTCGATTTCAAGGCCACGAGATACACCCTCCTATCTCCGAGTCTAGGGCAAACTCTCTTGATTTAACCAGGCTACAAGATCACCTAATTGATTTACGGGATACAATCACACCCAATTAATTTACGTGCCACAATCACACTGTTTCCAATCACACTTTATTAGAGAGAGACTCGTACACTTCGATCTTTAGATCTTTGATTACAAACGGTCTTAAAAACTTTGAATAACACTGAGATCTTTGAGAGAGTGTGGCAGAGAATCAAGCTAGAGACGATTAAGTTTGATTCACTTAGAATTTTGGCAAAATTTTGTCAAAGCATTTGAAATATAAGAGAATATTTGAGTGGAGAAGAGGGAGTGAAGAAATGAAGAAAAATTAACTTGAAATTCGTTGAAAACAACTCAATGGTCATGCCCATTTGCGAAAGGTTATGATGAATAGACACTTCTTTTGAAAATTTGATTTTTAAAATTCTACGACTACCATGTCGACATGGGGGGATGAGGAATGTCACATGCCTATATTAATTTTGAAAATATATTTTGCTTTAAAATGATTTCTATTCTAAAACTTGTCAAAACAATTTCTAAACTTTGTAGACCATTTTGAATATAGTTTAAATTTATAAAAGAGATTTATAAAATAATCTTAAATGTATAATATATAATATAAAGGTAATATTAAGAACTAAATAGAGATTTCTATAAAATACTAAAATCAAGAGATAGTTTAAAAAAACTAAAGATGATTTTGAAATTAATATGATTAAAAATAGTTTTTTAATTAAGGCTAAAATATTTAAATTGATAGAGATGACTTTAAAAAGATAGTTTTGAAAAAATATTTTATTTTGAAAATTTCATGGATTCCATTCCACTAGAGAAGGTCGTGGGTTTCATTCCACTAAAGAGGTCGTAGGTTCCATCTCACTATTAAAGAGAAAAGGTGGATCCATTCCACAATTAAAATCCAAATAAAGATTTTAGTGCTATCATGAAGTTTTAACATAAATCTAGACTCTATTACTTATCTTGATATCTTGAACTCTTGATAATCTTGATATCTTGAACCATTGATACTCATGAGTCTTCAGTCTTGAATTCGTCGGTCTTGAATCTCTATACTCAGTCTTGAATCTTTATATTGTACAATCTTCATTATCAGCACCTGCATATATATCCTACATTACATATATATCTAGACAGGAATATTAGTATTTATATTTTATAACAAGTCCTAAGGTTTTGATCATCAAAACCATCATCTCAGGAACTAACAATAATGAATTCCTTTTGATTAATTCTTTTATCGATTTCATTGATACGATCCTTTATATCGAAAGTTATTTTACTTATAAACATTAGTAAAACATATTTTCCTTATATGATTATCTCTTAACATCTCCAAACTGAAAAGTTTAAAATAGCATAACAATAAACAAAATTTGTTGAAATCGCATATAGTCACCAAATTATCTATAAAGTACCAGAGAACTTGATGGTAGCACAGAAAGATATTATAAAATAAATGTTGACTAAAATGTGTTGGATCATAGGTTTTGATTGCTGACATGAAACAACAATTCACGAATCTACGACTACGACAACATCCGGACTCAACGACTCTAAGTATGGTTCGTATAGTTATATATTTTAACAAGAGTCATCAAATATGTATATAGAGTCTAGTTTAATGCTTTGTTAAAATCTTTACTCAGGAATCATCATTCACATCCAAATAAACTTGCATGCATATTCTAATCAAAATCAAGTTTTCAAAAAATGCATGGAGTAGGGGTTGAACCTGGGTCACTAATTTAGAAGGCAAGTGCTCTAACCAAATGAGTTATAGTAACTTTTGTTTATCAATAGAATTCAGCCTGCTGAATAATATCATTCAGACGGCTGAATGCTGAGTTTCAACCGGCTGAATGGTTTTATTCAACCGGCTGAATTAGGCCAAAATTTGCCTATTTCTTTGCTGTTTTCGATTTTACCGAATTCAAAAGGCTGTCAGCAGGCTGAATATTTTCAGCTACTATTTTTTTTGAAAAGACGCTTCCTTTTTGAATTGCCTTCTTCCTCGCGAAGAGTTGCAGCCATTGCTGTTCGTAGAGTTCTCTTCGCCAGCAGTTGCAACTTCTTAACTACTATATATATGCATGAATTTCAAGATCAAATTACTCCACTAACTTGCTTATAGAATCATATTTTCTGAATTAACTACTCTCTTGAGTTCATACATTCATTGCTTACAGTCACAATTCTATATTTAAAAGCAATTTGAAACTTCCTAACCTTCATATACACACAACTACACACATCATACTTGAGGAAAAGATTATAGGCGTACTGCAAGTAAAAAAATCTATGTTATTAGAACACACAAGGTCAAGACAACCTACTGTGTAATCAAATTCCTATTCGGTTGCTCGGGCGGTCAAGTCCTATTCGGTTGCTTAAACGGTAGAAGTCATGTTCGGTTGCTTAGGTGGTGTAAACCTATTCCTTCAGGTTAAGTGAGAGTTGCTAGTTTAATTCCAGAAGGATTCTGGGACTGGACGTAGAATGGGAGTTCGAACCAATATAAAAATCTCTGGTGTCATTTTAATTTACTATTTATTTTTATAATCATATTTCGCATCAGTAGATAACTTAGTTTATATCGCACTGCCACTACATTTACATTGTTTACAACTGTTGGCCATTTCGATCCTGTAGCCTAGCAGCCACTTTCATTTGGTATCAGAGCATAGTCACTTTCAAAATGGATAACATTAAATTTGACAAATATGAGTTCAGGTTGACTAAGAATATGTAAACGTTAAATGAGACATAAATTTACAGAACACATATTTAAAACTAAACTTTAAGAAAAACTTTATACTTGATTACTTTAGGTAGTACAAAACTGCTGAATATAAATTATACTTTCTCCCGAAATGTGCAACGAAAATTTATGGTTTAAATATTATTTTACTTCCAATATAATTCTTCTCACTCAACTTGATTTTTTGCATACTTATGTTTGAGAATGAGAAAATGGATAAACTTTTCCTTTAATGGATTGTTAAGAACAATTGGTGTTCTAAACCTAAATATTGATAAACCAATATGTCTTAAAAAATAACGAAGGAAACTAAATTGATAATCAAAATAGTTGAATAAATATAAGATGAAATTTAAATTAGACATAAAGCTGGAGAATTAAAAATTATAATTCAACTTTATTTGCAACAAATTTTGCATAACAATTAAAGATTCTATGCGTCCATATATTTATAACCAACAACTTTATATAAAATAAATGAAGGAAACTAAATTCATAATCATATTGATCACAAATCATTAGAAAAAAATTCAAACACTAAACTCGAAGAAATGATCTGAATTCCAAGAGGGTCTGATTGGGAATGTTTAAGCAACTCCTATAATCTTGACCTCTTGCCAATTGATTCTGAGTAGCTTTATCGAGATCAGAAGCGAATTGTGCAAAGGCTTCTAACTCTGCGAATTGAGCTAATTTCAATTTTAATTTGCCAGCTACTTGTTTCATGGCTTTAATTTGAGCTGCGGATCCCACTCTGGAAACAAAAATGCCTACATTAATAGCAGGTCGGGTTCCCACATTGAATAAATCGATGGACAAGAATATTTGTCCATCTGTAATGGAAATTACATTAGTAGGGATGTAAGCCGAAACATCAAATCTAGAAGAAAAATAACAAATTCAACCTTAAATTAAATAAATAGATAAATAATAAAACGAAGATCAAACCTTTAAATTGTGTTAAATCTATCGATATACCATGGTTTTTAAATATTATTCCCATAGAAGTTCAAACTTTTAAAACAATAAGTAGTAACAAAGCTAATAGAAAATGATGAAACATAAAAAAGTTGAGAGTACAAAACTGAAGAACTATTAAATAAATGATATTGATATTTGAAAACCAATAAAACCAATTAAAATATTATTTGGAACAAATCCCCAATTTGATTCAGATCGAGTATACAGTTTTGAACTTTATTATAAATATGAAAATTGAAATGGAAAAGAGACAAAATTGGGACAAAATGGAATCGTGATGGAGAAACAGTTTATATAAACAATAAACGAAAGAGTTCCAAAAAAATATTGTATTGAAAGAGTGGAGAAGAGGAAGAAATCCACTCTTATATTATAAAGATATAATTAAGGTAAAGAGTGGTGAATGAAATAATAATGTTAGAACGGGATATGTGAAATAAAGAGTTATAATGACAGAAATTATGATTTTGTTCTTCAAGTTTATGAGAGAAAAAGAATACAAATGGCCAATGATTGAACTTATATCTATCTATATAATTAAATAAATTCTTTTATAATAGTATCAAGCATATCAATAAAAAACAGACAGACTTAACATATGTTGTCTACCATTAGAACACATTTTTATAGAAATCAAATCATAGTTTCCACACTTTAAAGTAGGCATATCATCTAATAGGTTATCCTTCCAATGATAGAATAGAGGTCATCAATACAAAATGATATCTGAAGTAATCAAAATAAAGAATGAAAAGTTTAAACCATATTATTCTAAACCATGAAAACTATCGTATGTGCTTGAGAAATGGGAAAAAATTGGATTGAGACACAATTGAATAGCGTAGATACTACAAAACAAATGAATTGATACAAAAATATACCAATAACAATCGATGAAGAATTGATATAACAATGCAATAAATTCTAAAATAAAATAAAACATGTATATTGAAGTTACCATGAAAATTGAATCGGTATCTCTTCCAATTTATTTATTTTGACATTTCAATGAACAAACGACCTGCAACTAAAGAAAAGCAACCACGTTAACTTTTTTGGAAGAATGTAATTTTCAAATTGATTTTTCTAATCATCAAAGCCTTGGTGAACTCAGTAGTGGCTTCTTCTTAATCTTGATGATTCCCCAAGAGCTTTTTTCTGACAACATGGGTCCTTACTCTCCAGAATAAGCCATAATAGCGTCTGATTCCGAATCACTTTAAAATGAGGTGTTTATAATATCGAGGAGGAAGGTATAATCATTCGGGAAGTATTAATAGATAGTTACTTCTATCTTCTTTATTTTAGTAACCTTCTTCTTTCTAATCACCGCTCCATTGCGGGGGCCAAGTGTTGGACATCTATGGTCTGGCTCCATAGTATCCTGAGCAATTAAATATACTGGCTTTGAAAATCTAGGGTCAATCAGATTAGATATGGCAAAGTTTTGCATCATCACTTGTGCCTGTGACATATAAGAGCCTATTGTGCTATGTAGTCCCTAATATAAGATCTTTATCGATGAAAGTGATCGAAATCTATAAAAATGATCACTTGTTAGAGAGCAAGCAATGTTTTATCTTACATGGTAATATTCTGAAGAAGCCAACCCAATCCTTATAAGCCAAACTAATATAAAGCAAAATAAGATATTACCCCAAAACCATGGCACGTGTCATGTAAGATGGTAAAGAGGATTCTATGAATGTAAGATGGTAAAGAGGATTCTATGACTATAATCAAAGCTAGAAGAAAACACAAATGGACTTCTTACGAAGGCCGCCTTGGCTCACCCAGTTGAAATTTCATTATTTACACGTTTCACAATCCATGACTAAAATATTTACAGAGTTAATGGAAAACAAAAGGAGTTAACTTTCCACTTGAATTTAAAGGTAAAAAAAAGAAAGAAATGATTTAAAGATTAAAGATTTTATTTTAAATATAGAAGATGAAGAAATAAAAGTAACAAGAGAAATGAATTGAAGTAAAAATTAATAATATAGATACAACACAATCAAATAGATAAAAATTGTAATAAATTCTATTGTACGTGTATTGAAATTACCATGGATGCTGAATCTTAATCCCTTTCAATTTAATTACTGACATTTCAGCGAATATATTACTTGCAACTAAAGAAAGATGGTTACGATAACGTTTTTTTGGAAGAAGGATATCTTTTAGCTTGACCACTTAAAGGTTAAAAAAAGATAGAGGCTGATATTATTTAGGGAGTAAAGATTTTATTTTATACAGAGAGGATATGAAAATGGAAGTAAAAGAGAGAAATGAATCGAGATAAAAATCAATAGTATAGATACAACAACAAATTAAATAGATACAAAAATATAATAAATTCTAATATAAATCAAAAGTATATGTATTGAAATTACAATAGATGTTGAACCAAAATTCGTTCTAATGTTTTTACTTTGATATTTTAGCAAAACATATTACCTGCAACTAAAGAAAGACGGTTACAATAATTTTTTGAAAGAAGCCAATTTTCTGAAGAAAGACGGTTGAAGACTAAACAATTTTCTAAAGAAGTCAATCGTCACTCCTATAAACAAAAAACATAGAAAAAATAAAATACAGCATATCCAACACCATCGTGCATGCTATGAATGATGTAAGAGGATATAGTCGAGCAGATGAAAGAAAATTGAAAATTGAACGTGGAAGATATTTCTGAATGGATACATAGAAAGCGAAATGATATACCGTTATGGTTATATTACCATATAATGGAAATTTAATTGGAAGTTTGAAATGGTAAATAATTTATATGGTCCCATTTTTTTTATATATATAATAAAATTGACAGAGGCGAGAAATGCTGCATTGTGTCAAACCACAATGGGACCCTTTATGATTTCAGATCATATATGGTACATCGGTAAGACTGAGAGAAAAATCAACTGGCCCATATATTGTATTTTCTTGCACATTAGTAATCATATTATGAGTATAATTCAAACATGTTTAGATGATTTTGCAAATGTTGACTGGATTTAGAAAGATATATCGTGCTCGTAACTAAAGTTGGTAGTAGCATTGTCAGTGACGAAGCTTCGCTTAGACTGTGATTATAACGTACACAAATAACAACATAATAACGTCCATCATTTTATAATTTTTGTAGGAATTTCGCATGACGTACGATTTTTACATTAGTTTAAACGTCCAAACTGCTTCCTGAAGCTGTTATGTTAGTCTTCCAGCCACTTTTATTCAATTATTTTTATAATAATAATGATAAAATAACCCAGTTTGCAAAATGAAGTGACATGCTTGGCACGTAGCAGCTGTAGCATAATATATGTACTATATATGCATATCACATTGTTTAGCTTGATGATTGATTCAACAAATTCTTTTTCAATAGTAAATTAAGAAGGCATGTATCGTTTGTATACCGATGATTAAATTGGTAAGATACCGATGGAAATTCCAAATCATGAGCAATGCATATATGTGTACTTTTTAATAATGGGTTGAAAACTTAAAAATTATTTTTGCAAGGAAATTTATAATATGAGCACAAGGTCACAATTACAGCACAAAAATTAGTAAGGCATATCTCAATGATTAGATTATGAGGGCAATATCTTCATGGATATGAATCATGGATCTTGTATTAACAATGTTCTAGTTAATTAGTTTTAAAAATGAAATATGCATAGTCTTCGTCATTAACTGTACCAATGACGAATAGAAAAGTATTTTTTTTTTTTTAAAGTAAAGGGTAAACGTGCCAAGCCAAAATGTTTACGGACAAATAGAAACAGGTAGAAATGCACATACCCGAAACTAACAGTACAATGAACTTCAACCCTAAAACACACACACAAAAAAAAGAAAAAAAAGCGAACACCTAAAAATGGCAGACCGAAGCCATTTTCTACAAATCTCTGCCATCCTCCTTAGCTCCGCTAGATTTCCCTCTCTCCCAATATGATAGACAGTCATCAAATCCACCTTCATCCCTTCAATATCCTTGTTGAAGTCGTTCTTCTTCTTATGAAAGAAAATCAGAGAAGAATTAACAGATCTAAGGTCATCGGGACTCAGATCTGTTAATTCCTTCTCAGCGATGACATCACGGCCTTGATTGTTATGCGATCAGTATACCAAAACAGAGACCAATATGTTATAAACTCGTCACACAAGTTTACAAATCAGATTTCGACTACTTTGAAATTCTGGATTGCTTATTTTGAACAATAACTATGTTGTAATTAATTTACAAGAACAAACAAAGCAATCACAACAAAAAATTGTTGTATTAAAATATAGCGATAAACAAGCGTCGTACTACTTCGTAGAAACATCACAACGTTGAAACGGAAAGATTACGGAATGATGTATATAAATATATAAGTAAACAGAAATCGAACCGGATGAAGAAAGAAATTATTTCCGAGGCTTGTCATAACAATTTCCTTAAGACTTTATTCAAAGTCTCCCAAGATACGACAGACGTGATCTACTCAAGATTGTGATGAGTATGATCTTCTGCGTGATATGTAGAAGTGCACGGATCTGGAGATTAAGAAATGAAGAGGAAAGAGAGAAAATTTGAAGTTATCTACTGATCAGGTTTCTTTCTCCTTTTATAGGCTAATTCCCAACGGTTATGTTTGTTGGGAACAGTCACATCTCTTCGTCTGTAACGGTCAAAAACTATCGCGGTTTGCAGTACTCGCCTCTCTTCATTTGCAACGGCCAAGAACTGTCGTGCATTGCAACAGTCGCGTCTCTTCATTTGCAACAGCTAAAAACAGCTTTGCAATGTCTATTTTGTAAAGCCGCATCCAATCCACAATTCACTTCTATTTGAATTTAAACAATAGAAAACTGTTTATTTTTGTGCAGCAAAAATATAACACGGTCCACTCTTATTGGAGCCGCACCCGGTACGGTCCGGTACGGGACGGACAGGCGTCACACACGCGTGTGTTAGTTCATGGCCATATAGATCCTCCCCCTTATACAAAATTACCTGACCCTAAGGGCCAATGTAGGTTTGAAAAAAGTAGTATATAAGCATGAACATTAACCATTTTTGGCGATGTGGGTCAATATCTCATTCACTATATAAGGGTCCTCTAACAATCTCCTACATGAACGATGATATATGTCTCCCCCGCACAAAGTGTAATATCACACAGTTCATATGAAAATAATGCTACATCAAGAATAAGTAGATATTTCATTTTGAACTTTCCCTAGTTAAAACTTATCGGATATACTTGGCTAATTGATGAGTTATTTCATCTTGAACCGTCAACAGTCTGTATATAACCAGACAATAAGCTTTACAACGCATTGTTTTCCTTCACATCCAATCCCTTGGTTGTGTTCATTTTGGTCCTGAACAAATTTGGTTCTGCGAGTGTTTTAGAGAATTTAAGCCTTTAATATTCTCATAGAGCCGACTCATCTCACACTAACATAGGTGGTCGCAACTATTAAGAGTATCCTACATATACTCCACTTGTTAATTTCAAGATATGGTCATCATTAAAAAACATAGCTTTATCCTTTTAATACTTCTGTAGGCATGCATTTTATTATGCACCATAGGAATGAAGTAGGACTAAGTTCAAAATGCATTACTTCTTGAGTTATTCAAAACTGGTTTGTCTTGACCTAGCCCATGTGATCTCCAGTCGCTATGATAGCTTTCCGTATAAGATAACTCTTATTATTTTAGGCTTTTAAACTCATCCCCCTCGATGCGTAGTCAATTTTCTCTCTTGATAATCCTTCAGTAAATAGATTTGCTAGTTATCAGTAGTTCTCAAATAATTAATGGAAATAGTTCCATTTGAGAGTAATTGCCTAACTGTGTTATGGCGTCGATAAATATGTCGTGACTTTCCATTATACGTAAAGTTTTACGCTCTGCTTAACGCTGCTTGATTATCACAGTGTATGCATATGGTCAGTGCAGGTTTAGGCCAAAATGGAATGTCTTCTAAAAATTGACGAAGTCATTCTGCTTCTTTGTCTGCTTTATCTGAAGCGATGGACTCTGATTCCATAGTGGATCGAGCTATGCACGTTTATTTAGTAGACTTCCATGACGCTACTACTCCTACTAGGGTGAATACATAACCACTAGTTGATTTAGATTCCTTTGAATTAGAAATCCAGTTTGCATCACTATATCCTTCTAAGACGGCAGGATATTTTCTGTAATGTAGGAAAAAGTTCGTGGTACTCTTTAAATATCCGAACACTCTCATTAGTGCTTTTTAGTGTTCCTTCCCTAGGTTGCTTGTATATCTGCTCAGTCGACTTACTGCATAAGCTATATTTAATCTTGTGCAATTCATGAGGTGCATTTGACATCCTATTATACGAGAGTGTTTCAGTTGCAATACACTCTCATTTGTGTTTTTGTGCAGTACTTCCGATGGAATAAAAGGTGTTCTTACTCCTTTAATTCCATAATTTTGGAATTTTTTAATCAATTTTTACACATAGTGTGACTGAGATAGATCAATTCCATTAGGTTTTTTTATTCCCAAAATAACGCCTCCAACTCCTAAATCTTTCATGTCGAAATTGTTGATTAACATTTTCTTTATGGTCTCTATTACTTTACTATTTGTACCAAAGATTAGCATATCGTCTACATATAAGCAAATCATCATGTATGATTGTCCAACTTGTTTATAGTAAATATATTTATCACATTCACTTATACGGAGATCATTTTCATCATGACACTATCAAATTTTATGTGCCATTATTTTGGAGCTTGTTTTGGTCCGTATAAAGATTTTACCAATCTACATACTTTGTTTTCATTTCCTTTGGAAATAGAACCCTCGGGTTGCTCCATGTAAATCTCCTCATCAAGATTTCCATTTAAGAATGCTGTCTTTACATGCATTTGATGGATCTCTAGAATATATATGGATGCAACTGCTATTAACATTCTTATAGATCGTGTAACCGGTGAATAAGTAACAAAGAAGTCAAAACCTTTCTTTTGATGATATCCTTTGGCTACCAATCTTGCTTTATATTTTCCAATAGAGCCCGCTGGTTTCATCTTCTTTTTGAAGATCCATTTGCAACCAATCGGTTTTATTCCAGGCGGAAGATAAACTATTTCCCAAGTTTTATTACTTAGAATTGAATCAGTTTCACTTTTGATTGCTTCTTTCCAAAATGAAGATTCAGAAGATGACATTGCTTCTTTATATGTTTGAGGTTTGTGTTCTAATATGTATGTTAGAAAATCTAAACCAAACGTCTTGGACATTCTTACTCTTACGCCTCTTCTTGGTTCAACTTTCTCAATTTCACGATGAGTTTCATCGTCACGTGGCTTGCTTGATTCTTCTCTTCTCCTTTTAGGGACATAATTTCCTTCATTGCTTTTGTACGGAAACATATCTTCAAAGAATGAGGCATCTTGAGACTCTATGATTGTATTGACATTAATATCAGCTATATTAGACTTGAATACCGAAAATCTATAGGCACTACTATTTTGGGCTAGCCCTAGATAGTAACAGTCTATAGTTTTTGGTCCAAGTTTGACTTTCTTGGGAGGCGGAACTAGAACTTTTGCCAAGCACCCCCACATTTGAGGTATGTGAAACTTGGTATGTGTCATTTGCATAACTCATATGCAATTGTTCCTATTTTATTTTGAGGAACCTTATTTAATATGTGATTAGACATATTTAAGGCTTCTCCCTCACAAGTTCGTCGGTAGGCCAGAGGTCAACAGCATTGCATTTATCATATCTTTTAATGTTCTGTTCTTTCTCTCGGCAATACCATTTTTTGTGGTTAATATGGAGTTATTGTTTGATGAGTTATACCATTATCTGCACTGAATTGTTCAAATGGTGATTCATATTCTCCACCTCGATCAGATCTCAACATATTGATCTTTTTATTTAACTGATTTTCTATTCAGCCTTATATTTTATAAACGATGTAATTGCTTCATCTTTACTATTCAAAAGATATACGTAGCAATATCATGTATAGTCGTCAATAGAAGTGATAAAGTACATTTTCCCACCTCTTGTAGGTAGTGATTTAAAATCACATAATCAATGTGAACCAAACCTTGTGGTTCTGTACTACTATCAATAGTATGAAATGGTTTTTTAACCAATTTTGCTTCTACATATGTCTCACATGTGTAGTTTTTATCTACTTGGAATTTAGGAATTAATCCCAAGTTTGCTAATTTTTTCATTTTTCTAAAATGTATATGTCCTAATCTATCATGCCATAGTAAAATTTCATGCTTAACCAAATAAGAAACTTCCTTTTTATTAATAGCATAATCAGAATACATAGTTTTATTGCCGATTACGGCTACATTTGCCTTAAATAGGCAATCGCATAAATAACCCCTTCCTATATAAATTCCAGCCTTAGACAGAACTACTTTAACTAACTCGAAGACCAAACGAAAGCCTTTCCTTGAGAGCTCAGGTCCAAAGAAAAGGTTCTTGCAGATTTTCGAAACATGAAGAACTTCACTTAGTGTCACAAGTTTTTTGGATGAAAATTTAAGGACGATGGTGTCGTTACCTTCGATCATGGAAACTGCAGAATTACCCATGTAGAGTTTTTCTTCCTGATCTTATTTCTTGTAAGTGGAGAATATAGATATATTAGAACAGACATGATGAGCAGCGCCTGTATCTACCCACCACTGTGCATGGTTCTATACTAAGTTGCATTCTGAAACGACTCCTGAAAAGTTCATCTCCTCAATGGTTGAACTCAAATTTTTCAATATATTTGCCACTGATTTGTCATTCGTCTTTTGTGTCTGCAATCTTTAGCTGCGTGCCCAGTCTTTCCGTAGACCCAACATTCGCCTTTGAACTACTTAGGTTTGCTTATCTTTGGATTCATTATCCGATGCCTTTCTCGTTTTCTTTTTGTTGTTGAAATATCCTTCCTTCTTTGACCCTTCTGTAACAAGTGCTTCTTTGCCTTTGGGTTGTGCTATTCCGCGATTATCTGCCTCAATTTTTAATCTGACAATGAGATCTTCTTAGGAAATCTTATTTTTCTTATGTTTCAGATAATTGCGGTAGTCTTTCTAGAATGGTGTTAATTTTCCTGTTATTGCTTTAACAAGGAACGATTCTCCAACTTGATGTCCTTCTGCTTCAAGTTCATAAATTATAAGTTGGAGTTCCTGCACTTGACTAGTTACAGATTTGGAATCTACCATTTTGTATTCCATAAATTTATCAGCTATGAACTTCTTCAAATTGACATTTTGCGGCTTGTATTTATTTGCAGGTGCAGTCCATAAGAATTTTATTGTCCAGTGTGGCTGATATACTTTATATAGTACTTTATCCAGACAGTTTAGAATGTAATTTCTGCATAAGAAGTTCGAATGCTTCCATGAGTCAATTCCGAGAAAAACAGCTGCGTCTTTTTCTCTGGTGTGTCCATTTTTAGGCTTTGGTTCATCATCCTCAATACACTTCTGTAGCCCTAGCACGGTGAGATAAAATAGCATTTGATTCCGCCATATTATGAAGTCATCACCATCACCTTTAAATGGATCAGACCTGTTGTGGATAGTGTTGAATATGCGAGTATATGATTTTTGTTTGATGATAATAAACATATATATATATATATATATATATATATATATGTATGTATGTATGTATTTGTTAATGTACTATTTTATTTTTCACATAATTGAATAAATATTTGCTGAATAAAATAATTAACACAATATTCAAATTCAAACAGATATTTTATTCAAACAAATATTTATTACAATTTTGAATAGTACAAGTTTAAACTCTCACTATATATACAATTTTCAATTACAATTTCAATCACATTTTTCGCTATACATGTGCACCTTACTACATATCACTTGTTCACTAGTAATTATTTCCCTCTCTATTCCAGATTGAATCAGCATCTGAGCAATCTGTAAAAATAAACACTAACGCAGTAAAATTGAAAAGAAAATATTTTGCAGTGTAAAATAAAATGTGATTTTTGAAAATATTATTTGCCTTAGTTATTTGGGTTTTTCGTCATCATTTAATTTTGAATTCATCATACACGAACAGCTTGTAACGTACATAGTGTATCACTGAATATGCCACAAGGCCGTGCACACCGTTATACACTTGATAAAGTTACAGGGACAGGTGAGCACAAGGTCAAACCCAAATCAAAACCCAGGTTCAACTCAAGTGAAATAAATATCAAGTCATGATATTAGCACAAGGTCAAACCCGAGCTATTAGCTGGATTCAACACAAGTGCAGACCAAATTCAAATGCCAACAAACCACCACTGACCACATACAAGTCAAAGAAACAAAACTACATCAATGACCGAGATCAGCTCAACATCAATGTAACATATTCAATGAGCTGGCCAGAAAATTTAAATGTACAAGTTCAAATGGTCAACACAGCTAAAAAAGAATCAAAGCCATATGAGTATCAGACTGCAAATGTCATAATGAAGAATGAATGCAGCAAAACAACTCGACCAGTTCAATATGCTATGCATAAGAACCAAAGCCAATCATAGAACAGTGCATTCAATCTAAAACAAATGAAAGCAGTTCAATATGCAATTGAAGTCACAATGAAACTGCACTAAACCCAGAAATGATACCTAGAAACATAAGCTAACATACACATATATACATACATGAATGTATATATACACAGCAATGCAACAACTAGTCCAAGCAACCAGACTATAAAGAAACCAATGCCAAAACCAGTGAACTACAAGTGTCAACTCAGGTGCGCTATAAAACATCATAAAATCATAATGCAACTCATCTCAAATGCAACCACACAGTGCAAAATGCAACCTAGATCAGACTACAAAGAGACAAGGTTGTTTACATGTCAACCTGGAAATTATGAACTGTGTGAAGCCGGTGAGTCAGAGCAGAGAAGCCGAAGTCACAACATCAAAGACTAGACCCAAAGTACATAAAGCAGTGTGCGAGTCAAACTACATGAATATATGGAGTAATGCACACATAGCATGCAGGTTCAACTAAATCAACATCATCGGTGGACATGAAGAACTAACAAGCTCTAGTGAATAATAAATGTATAGAACACATAATCAAATCATGGAACAACAAAAGTCGATACCAACAGTGAGACAAAGTAGAGATGACCATCAACCAAGTGCAGCATTCATTTTACTCACAAACATACATATATACATAGTGAACACACATGTATACATATATACATGAAAGAAATCAAGTACAGGATCGAATATAATGAACAGACTAACATTAAGTATACATCAAGTGCACAGCATATACATAAACAAATGCAACATGAAAACAACACAAGATCAATGCGTATGAAGCAACCAGATCTGACGGAAGTGTTCAGACATTACAGATATACGTGGAGTTTGAAAGCAGTTTCAAGATTAAAGCAACAACTCAAGTTAGTGAAATGCAAACACACGTGAATGGTTAACAAAGACAATGGTCAACATCAAGCACATGAATGCACAAGTACAGTGACAGGATGAATAACTACAATCATCAGGTTGAAAAAGTTATAGGAATGAACACACACGTCAAAGCCAGTTGATAAAAATCACAAAGTGGCCAAAGTCAAAGAATAAAGAACGGAATCAAATTCAATGCCAAAGAAACTGAAACCGTGGTGGTCAAGAAATCGAGCAAGGAAAAATTCAAAATCGTGATTATCAAGTAGCCAAGCAATCAAATATACGAAAATGAATAAGTTAGAAATCATCACAAGCATCCACACGAAGATTAACGGCCAAAGCATAGCAAGTGACGAATTCAAACAAATATATACGAACATAAATCAAGGGGTTTGAACCCTATTTAAAGCCCCTTAACATCACTAGCAGAAATTCATTCGAGTTCGAGCTAAGCAGAGAACATTAAATCAATAACTCGAATCAAATCGAATCGAATTTGAGCATATAAACAAGAATGAATAAAAAGGAAATCACATACCGAATCATTCAACCAAACTCGACTATTTGAAGTAGCTGTTTGCAACTCAAAGAAATACTTGATCGACAAAGCAAGCATAGATAAATCAACTATTTCGATCGAGCAACCGAAAGCGGCGACTTCAGATTGCAAAGCCCTAATTGTATCAGAGAGACGAACGAGCATAAAGGAAGCCAACATTTTTTCACAAACAAAAGAAACAAGCTGAACAATATAAAAGGAAACAAAAGGAGGGCGGCCTTGTTTTATTTTTGTTTTTTAATCATATAAAGGCTTTAGTTTATTCAGATTAGGGTTTAATTGTTTTTATTGTTTTAAAGTGTTTTTAATTTCTCTATTAAACATTGTAATTTCTAGTCGTGTGACTAGGGGACGAACTACAGTGGTGTAGTTTGAGAATTCGCAACTCGGTGGCTGAGTTGTGGCAGGGTTTTGAACGTAGAGTTAGGTTAGTCGATAGCAGGTGTCGCGAGTTTACGTGTGTAAGCGTCGGACTACTTAACTTCTAGTAGAAACCTTAGGGGAAACATGAGACAAGGTTTTGCTGAAGCTGGGTAAATCTGTGTGTTCTATTTCTGTATTTTTTATTATTATGCTATTATTTGTGCTACTGTTACATGACTATTATCTGTGCTGGAATTGTTTTATATAAACTTCCACAATAATTCTTATAATTAATAGTATCACACTATTCGCCCTCCTCTAGGGTGAAATCGATCCTACAAGTGGTATCAGAGCTAGGAACAAAAGCCATTTTTGTTTTAAAAAGGTTTGATTTTTCAAAGACCAATTTTTCTTACAAATTTGAATTTTTTTAAATGGCTTCTGTTAATAATGTTTTTACTGTGGGTCGGTCCAATATTATTCCTCCTGTTTTTGACGGAACAGAGTTTCTGAATTGGAAATCAAAAATGGAATTTTATTTAAAATCTGTTAATGTTAATTGTTGAAATATTATTGAAAATAGGTGTGATAGAATAGATGAGAAAAATACTTTGATTTTTTCAAAATCCGTTGCCACTAACAATCATGGATCTATAAAATCTAATAGGTCACAAAGAACTTTTCTCGTGTAGGTGTAGTGGCGGGCTAAGGAACTACATAGTGTTACTTGGATTCTGGCTGTTCCAAGTACACAACGGGCGACAAAGCAAAGATTCCTTGGCCTAATACAAATGTGGCAGAATCACAATGGGCAACAATGAAAAATTATCGTAAAGGTAAAAGAGGTAATGTTATATTGTCTTGAACGGTTTATTGAATGAGATAATCTGCACCATAATCTGAATTTAATTCAGCCAGTTATTAATAAAGAAATGAATGTTGATTTTGATTTTGACGTATTTAAAAGTGTTGGCCAATTATAATCTTATACTAAGAACACTTTAAAAATCTTTAGAGTCTTTGAACTACTTCATATAGATTAGTTTGGATTAATGATGGTGTTTTATTGGTTGATGATAATACATTTGGTTATTTTATAGCTGACACTATATACACAATTTTTGCCACGGCTTCAATTAAAATCCAAAAAAAATTCATTTAAAAAGTTGTAAGAAGGATTTCAAGAAATAGTCTTGTATTGACTTTCGATGATACACGTGAATATATTTATAAATCTCACACGATGGTCACTGTTGGTAAATTTGCACGACTTCAAATTCAAATTCAAGAGAAATTCATTTAAAAAATGTTAAAAATGATTTTAAGATATTTTGGTGCACACTTCACGTCTGGTTTATCAAATCCAACTAATGATAATTTTAAGTCAACAAGAAAATTCAGATATAGATAACAGCGGTAATTTTATTGATAGAAAAATTACTAGTGAAACGTGATTTATGTTGACATTTAGTAGTTGCATCATTTTTCAAAGAAAATATCTGCATATTTTTCATTTAATATAATTTTCAAATAGCAGACATTTTTCTTATAAAATCCCTTCTAGAAAATCATTTTTTTGACATTGTTTCACATTAGTCATTTTTGAAAATTTGATAATTATTTTTGGATTTGATCTTAAATAACTACAATGACTAATCTGACTCCCTACTGATTATATAAAAGATAAATGGTGATTGAAAAAGGTGATGAGTGTTGATATTAATCATATATTATATGTAACGACCCAAAATTTCTGTCAATTAAAATTTGTATATTTAATTAATTTTAAATATTAATAAGTGAAATTAAATAGTCGAATAAATTTTATTTCGAATAATTGGATTTAATTGGACAATTTAATCGATAACTTAATATTGGTAATTACAGAAATAATTGAAAATTGGGTTTAATATGATTAAATTTGATTCGTAAAATTTTATTATATCATATTGAAGTTATAATGATGTTATAGAACTTTTAAAATCGAATTTAAAGTTAATTTGTGAAAATTGAATATTTTAATATTTAATTGACGAGTTAAAATAGCCATTTTTCAAACAGTCTCGGATTTCGACGAAACCAGTTTCATCAGATCCATAATGTTATATTATTGTACGGTTTCAAATTTCATGTCAATTGGATTTACTGTTTGTCCGGGGCAAGCTAAAACGCCTAGAAATTTGATTTACCGATTTAATTTAAAATCGATCCTTTGTTGCCATAACTCGCACAGATGATCGAATTGGCTCCCGAAACCTATTCCATTGTGTTCGGAACACGGGGTAAACCTTAGGAACGCCAACCGACACGCTTCGTTTGGAGTTTGGAAATTTCGGGATGAATAGTGTCGCGTATTTTTCTATAAAAGGACCTACATGTTTTCATTTGCAAAAATTCTAAAGCCCTAGGGTTTCAATTCAGAGTCGCCGCCTCCATAGTAATCAATGGCCGAAAAATACTCTTCTTCTCCCTCTATTATCATTCAATCCATCAATCTATGCTAGAAATTTTCAACTACAAACTCGTAGAGGGTGGTGGGTACGTCATACCCAATGGCTATGATCTAAAACAAGTTAACGAATCGACGGCAAATCTCGTGTAAACGTCACGCGTTCATTCACGATTTATGAGGCGGGGGATGGCCGAGTTCGAATCCATTCTGGCCGTGGGTGGTGCTAGGATAGGCGCACGCGTCGAGGGTCTCTGATCGTGTTTTTGTGCAATGGTGTGGTCGCGGCATCAAACCCTTGGTGATGGCTCATGGGTTCACGTACAGGAGAATGGACGCGCGCATTTTTTTTTGATGGAGAAGAAGTATTTTTTCGCGGCCTGGATCTGAGTCTCAGATTTGCACGGCCCAGATCGTTGCAAGGTTTAAAATTGAAAATAAAAAGTGTAAATTATTATATTAAAATTTGTGTAATGTTTAAAATATCGTATCTTTTTCATACGAGGTCGAAAACGCACAAAACAAGTTGCGTTGGATTCGTTTTGACGAACGCTACGCTATGAAACTGGATTGGGGTCGTTTGGAGCTAGTGAGAATTTCGGATAAAATTAAACGCACGTTTAATTTTATTCGAAATAAAACGCTACAACTATTATCGGAAACCCAATGTGAGAACTTCTCACTCAATCGAATAGTTTCGATTTAAATTTTAAATAGTTATATTTAAAATTTCTTGATTGTATGTTTGAATGATGATTGTTATCTATTGATTGTTAAAATAGACATTATACGCCGTTAGTAAGTGGATGTTATTTATTAAAAACATATACCGCGGTAAATTTCATTGAAAGTGAAATTGGTATTATTTATGTACTTGGAGTTGATTTCCCGCATTATATAGCGGATGAGACCCTATTGCGCCGTCTATTAAGCGGATAATATTTTATAAATCCCATATACCGCGATATTCCGCTTTGAATGGAATTGTTATTGTGCTAATGTTTGTGGATGCAAGGAAACAGGTTGGAGGGATCCAACTGGATTCCTCACCGGTATTTACTTGATTACAGATATTTTTATGTTTGTTGATTATCATATGATAATATATGATGTTTGTTGTCGTGATTGACTATTGGGTGTTGTTGCATCATCGGATCCATTTTTGAAGTTTTAATATAATGATTTTGATTTTAAAAAAGAATTTTAAAGTGATTTTTGAAAGTATACGTTTTATTAAATTTTCGAATTGATTCAGTTTAATAATTAAAACGTTATATTTTTTATGTAATTAAAAATTATGAATTTTGAAAAATATAACCAAATTGAGATTTTTGAAATAAATAGTGATTAAATTATAAAATGGTTTAATTTGGAATTTTGAATCATTATAAAGGATGTATATAAAAGATTTTTAAATTGATATTTATAAACTAATAATATTGGAACTATAAAACGAGTTTGTTAAGTGTTAAAATGAAGTATAAAAAATGGATTTTTAAGTGAATAAAATTATAGACTTATAAATTGAGAAGTTATAAAATGGATAGATGTTGTAAAATAAAAGATTTTAAGTAATTAACTTATAAATCGGATTTTTGCATTTAAATTGAAATCTTTGATGAAGCATAAATGGTTTATAGATGAGATTTATAAGATATATATTTTATAAATCGAAAATAATGGAATTTTAAAAAGAGTTCTGTAAATGTTGAAAATAAGGCTATAAATGAAATCTTATAAGTAATAAGGTTTATAATTTGTGAAGTTTTAAAAGAACGATTTGTAAATAAATGAATTATAAGTATTTAACTAATAATATAGACTTTTGGTATATAATTGAGTTATATAAATTGAATTGGATTAATAAAGGAGATTTATAAATCGAAGTTTATAAATAGAAATGGAATTTATAGACAATGTTTATAAATTCGAAATCAATTGAATTTTATAAATCGATAAATTGAATATAGAAGTTTATAAAAGGAAATATATTCGCGATTTTGGATAGCGAATAAATTCTTGAAATAAAACGTGTAGTAAATATTAAAATTGGGTTAGTGAAGTATATTCGCGATTTTTGACAGTGAATATATTATTAAATAAAATGGATATGTTTTGGGAAATGATAATATAAAATGAATCTAAACGATTTAAAGATGTTTTAAAATGTATTAAAGATCGAAACCATAGATTTCAACATTCATTGCTGAAATAGACGTTTCCGAGAAATAGAGGGAAATGGTGGACTATAACACTGTTGTTATAGTAAATGATTTCCGAAAGGAAATGTTTTATATAGTATTGGGATTTATATATTTATCTTAATTCCGAATCCCTATACTAGAAATTTTTGGTCGTCGTAACGATGTTTTACGTAACATTCATTTTGGCCCAAACAAATGTGTTTAAGCGCACGTTTTCCTTAAAGAATGAAATATATACTTAATTTTGATTTAAGTATATTGAATATTTTCCAAGCGTTGAAAATAAATGGATCTGTGAATTACTTATTATTAAATAAGTATGGAAATGTTTTCCAATATGAAGTGAATGTTTTGAGATTTTATCTTTTAAAGATAAGTTGAAAATGAATATTAGAAATCGATTTGGAAATCGTATATTCATAGATATTTTGGAATTGTAGATTCACTATGGAATTTATAAAAGAAAGGGAAATTTCTTTAAAAATAAACGTTGATTTATTTTTGAAGTGTGGGAATGAATTTATGTATTTGGAACGTAAATATAAAGTAAATCGGTAAGGATTTATTTAATTGGTTTAAATAAACCATTTTGAAATGAATGTATTTCCACGTACGAAAAATGATTGAATTTTTTTTTCAAAAGTGGTAAAGGTGAAAACTATAGTTGGCATAAGTGCGAAATGCCTATGCTGGCTAAGATTTATATCTTTACTTTCGTAATAATTTTTCCTACACCATGCACTAGTAATAATATCAAATGTTTCTTTTTAATGCGTATCAAGCATCTTTGACTATCATAAGGAGAAATCTCCTCCGATTCTGCGTTTGCATTGTGTGTGCGTGCGGGAGGCCTTATGGTAGTCTCATTTTCTAAAAAGCATTGCGAATCTATTTTAAAAGTATCCTGTTCTTTGTTTTAAAGATAGACTGCTTTAAGTTCTCACACCAGTCCCATGACTGACTCGGAGTTTATTGTTTTCCTTCCTAAACTCTGGGTGCCCACCAATTTCCACACGGGTAGTTAGAGTCAGATTTATCTGGATATTCTGGAATTCAGGAGTTGCTGGAGGCAAGCTGCATGGCGTATTCACTAGTATATAGTATTTCTTTTCCGCTTTTGTTATTGTACACTCTGATGATGTAATGTAATAACTGATATAATTCTTTGTTTAAAGATTATTCATTTATTTATTATATGTTGTTCCACTGCGATATGTGAGATTCTGTTATTGTTTCTGTTGTTTTCTTTTTCTTTCTCTCTTCTTCTATCTTCTACCTTTTCTTCTTCTTTAACCATAACGGTACGGTTTTTCGGCATTCGATTGCTCGACAGTTGATACAGTGGACGTATTGATGTCGATTTTCGAGGGTCGAAAAAATCGTAAACGTTACATTTGGTATCAGAGCTTATGGTTAAGCGACAACCATGGCTCTGTTGGGTATTGCTCATTAGAGATAGAGTCAGTAGTACTCTAGAACGAGTTTGAGTGTAATAATAGATACGAGCGCGTATTTGTTAGTGAATATAAAATGTTTTATATTGTGTTTGCTTATCCGTTGAGCTGTTTGTGAATTCTGGTCGGTAGATGGGACGCCATATTATCGATAGGGATTTCTAAACACTTAAACGAGGCATGTCGACATAGTATTATTTAAATTGGGTAAATGAAATAATTTTACCTCGATTATATTTTATATATAAAGGAATAATTTTTCAGAATTATTAAAGTGTATATGAATTGATTGTTTGGTTGTTGAAAATGTAAGATATATGCAAGTTAATAAAAGTTGTTTGAATAAGTTAAATGAAACATACTGTAAAAGAATGAATTGTATAAGCAAATGAATTATAAATATGAAATTATAATTAAAATGATTTACACTTATGAAATAATCTTATATATAAGAAGTGAAATTATATAAGTAAAAGACTTACAAATGTGATTTATAATCTGAAAATAAAATTCCAGAGAAGTGTTTTGAAAGGATTTGATATCTTGGAAAATTGTTTTGGAGAAATTAAAGCTCTAAACTCTTTTCGGTCGCTGGAAAATAATTCCGATGATGATCATGACATCATCGGTGTTCATTTTCGGGTTTCCAAAAGAGGGATTGCTGCCAAATTATTTTAAATGAAGTTGTTTGGAAAATTTGAGTTTGGGTTTTGAAATTCAAAGGATAATTGAATTGGTTTCAAAAATGGTTTTGAAAGGTTGAAAAGACTCTGGAATCCTATTTAAAATTTTTATGGGAATGATAAATGAGTTGATAACTTATACAATTTGAATTTTGATAGAAAAAAATTAACTTAAAGGATGGAGTTAAATTAAAGTAAGTATAAGTAAATCAATAAAATCCAAGTGGTAATTGTTGAATATAAGTTGTATAACTTATGAAATGAGAAGATGAAAGTGAAACCAATTATTAAAATGGTTAAACAATTTGTTAAGCAAAACAAAATCTAAATTTGATGGTGATATGAGATAATAAATTTGACTTGCTAAAGGTTAAATAAAATTTTCTTTAAAATTGAAAAGTGAATATTTGAAATTTGTTTCAAATGGTTAAGTATGGAAAATTATATATATCTTGTAAAGATATTTATGGGAAATTTGAACAATTAGTTCAACATGAATTTTTCAAAAAGATTGAATCTTGAGTTAAATTGAGTTTAACTTCGACACCAAAAACAATATAAGTTGAGCTTTGAATTTCGGATAGTCGGTTTGGATTGTATGTCTAACATTGTGAATTGATGACATAGCAATTGATCTCTATTAAATATATATCTGTGGTGGCGGAGAATTTATTCTCTTAGCTACATACACCCTTCTTTGAGACGTACGAGCTCAGAGGTCATATATCGGTAGACATCAATTATGTGTTGAGAATTGACGATGTAACGTGAAATCCAAATCGAATGTGAAGTCGATAATAAATTGAATTATGAATGTGAATTGGGTTTGAGATAACCTTAAATTTCCAAATCGATTTGGAGGAAAATTTTAAATTGGTAACGAGATGGAAAATTCAGGAATCCTCTATTTGTTATTGGTATGGGATATTGTGGTTTTCGGAACTTGTATATGAGAATGCAGTAGATTCGAAAACCATCAGTTTGGAAAGTAATTGTTATGGAAATCCTATGTAAGTTTACATAGGTATGATATGTACGAAATGTGAAATGAAGTACTATATGTATATGACATTATGTTTTCTAAACTGAGGATATGGAAAAGTACCTTCCATTTAAAATTTGTGAAGGTGTTGGAACTCGGTATGAGTGTCCATTTGAAATTCGTAGCTACGTAGAATTTCCATATGTTGGAGTGTCCATTTGGATTAGAATCCCTCGTGATAGGATCATGTTGATGGGATCATGTTGATTGATTATGATGTATGCTAGCGTAATTTGAGGGGCGTGATGCCTACAGTTACAAGCGATTCCACTGGGATAGTGGCGCAACCGCCGCTTAAATTGCGATCTAGATGCCAAAACGAAATTTGAGGGGCGAGATGCCAACGGTCACAAGCGATTCTACTGGGATAGTAGTGTAACCGCTGTATGAACTGCGATCTATGGCAACAACCATGGCGAAATTCAAGAGATGTGAAATCTACAGATTACAAGCGGTTCTACTGGGATAGTAGCGTAACCGCTGGGTAACTGTGATCCATGGGGGAACGTGCTTTCCATATCCATTTTTAAAAGATTTTTAAGTATTTTCACTGGGAGTTGAAGCAAGTATATTTGGTACTTGGAGATTTTTAGTCCTGCGCCTGGCCAGCGTATGCCTAATGTCTGTGAGAACGACGATAGACTTATTAAACTTTGAGTTAGTAAGTATTTTCAAAACTTTAAGTAGCAAATCAATAGTCTAAATTAAAATTACATAATTCCAACCTAATAAACTAAGGAAGAAGATCTTTGAAATGCCTTGAAAGTCCACAGCTTTGGAAAAGATATAATATGCAAATTTCTAACTTGAAGAATTTCAAGTTTAAATCTGAGTTTTGTAAGTCGAAAATTTTGGTAAAAGACTTTTACGTCTTGATTGTAGAAATCCAAAGGAGATAATGAACAAAGTTAGTGAGGTAAAACAAATGGAATGTTAATTAATTGGATGTAAATAAATTGAAATGAAACAATGAATATAAGTGTTAATTTATTAAAAGCCAATGTAATTTGAATTGAATAAATTGAATGGAAGTCAATTTAATATGAACCAATTGGAATTAAAAGTGTTGAACCAAATCGAATGTAAATTAAATAATTTGGTTATGTTGAATATACATTGGTTGTTATATGATAATTAGTTGATTGTATATAATTCATTAAGTTTAATGAAATTGAAAGCTAAAGTAATTGAAATCCAATTGGAAGTTAAGGAATCTTAAATAGAATTTAATTTGATTCAAATTGGAAGTGAACTAATGTAAATATAAATTAGTGAATACAAACTAATTGGAAATGAATAAATGAATGTTGATAAAACATCCAATGTTAATGAATCAAATGTGATTAAATTGAAAACCAATTCATTGAATATTAATGAGAATATGAATGAATATTAATTTGATATGGATTAGTTGAATGCTAGTTGGTTGATGGTTGAATATATTGCTTTTACTGCATTTGCTATGTTGGCATATATAGTTATTATGTTGCTATGTAACGACCCGTTAAATTAATAATATTAAATGAATTGAATTAATATAATTTCTAATCTAATTTAGAATAAATGTAGAAATTTGGTATAGTAGTTGTAATTTAGTGTAACAATAAAATTTTATGACAATAGATTTGGATAATGTAGATTGTCACAATTTGATTTAAAGTTAAATATAAGAAACTGATATAAGGGTTGAATTAGTGAATATCAATAAAAAGATTAAGTAGAATGGAATTCATTTAATATAAAATAAATAGTGGAAGACTTACATTGGATTGTAAAATGGATAGTAACTAAATAAAAGGTGACCGCTGAATAAATCAATGCAATAAGTGTTGATAAGGAGATTTAATGAATGTTGTCAATAATAAATGGACTTAAGATAGTAATAAAATTTGTTTTGCCTATGTAAATTTTATGTATTGATAAGCCATAATTAAATTTGAAATTTGGTAGTAAATAGGGGATAAGTTGACTAAGGCAATTAGTAATTTAATAAATGAATGCATAGTAAGTAAGTAGAAATGTATGCATAAAAATATTTTCATATATGGGATAATTACAAAAGTTTACCCATTTATCTAATGTATATAATTGAATCTAAATTTAGGGCAACATTTTGTTATTGATGGTATAAGTGAATTTGAATAAAAGGGTAAAAATTATGTAGATTTAACATGTATTGAGTATATAGCTAAGAAGGGCATTCGATGTAAATGAATCTAAATTTATGTGTCTAGTCAATAAAGGAGAACTTTAAGGGAATAAATATAAATGAATGTATTTGGGAAATGGAGTCCTTTTATATGTTGAATAGTATAACGTTGTTATTAAGAATGAACGTTACTTTAGTAATTATTAATATGGTAACGGAAGAGTGTATAAATTTTATAGTAACGTAAAAACGTATTTTAAGATAATAATTAAGTGTAGACTTATAAAATATGTTTATGACAACAAATTTTGTAAGTTATTTATTCTATTAGTTGTTAAGTTTTATTTATGTGTAAGTTAACAATATTACAATTCAATTGAATACAGTAATTTATGCAAACAAAGGATGAACATTTGGAAGTATTACTGTAGTGATATATATATAAGAAACGGTAACTTTGTAGTTGGGGAATAATTGATCTATTTGTGAGTTGTAATCAAATAGAGTCAATTTATTTGAATTTATTGCAATTTATGGGATTAATTGCAGTAACCTTTGAAGATTTATTTACTAAAATAATTGACGATGAAAATTATATGTAAATCTGCTTTTAGTTAATTTAAAATATCCAAAGGGCTAGAAATGACACAAATCTGCTAGTTTAGAAATTTACAATAAAAAGTGGTAAGTAATTTTTCTAAATATTTAGATAGTAGGAAGATGTAGATTTAGATGGAATTATTATTTAACTATTTCATAAGTTGAGATCTAAGTTTAGAATTGAGATTTTTAATGTATAGATATTGAGCCAATGTTAGTTTCATTAAATTGACATCAATAACTTGAATAATAGAAAGAAAGTGAATTTAATAAATTTAATCAAACGTATAATGTTGAATTTATTAAAAATTGGAATTTAACCTTTAAGTAAGGATTAACATCTAATTTGATGAATAGAACAACTATGTATTGACACTTGAATTGTTTAGAATTGGAGTAAATAATTAAGAAAATTTAAAGGGAGAAATTTGGTCAATTTTTGAATTTAGATGTAAAAAAAATGGATTTTTATAATTTATTTAATTTATTTAATGAATATTGAAAATAGCCATTTTGGTCACGGACTCGGATTTCGATGAAACCAGTTTCATCGGATCCGTATCGGTGTATTATTATAGGGTTTCAAGTTTCGTATCGATCGGACCTGTCGTTTGATCGTACGGACGCGAAACGCCTTGAAATCAATTTTATTAAAATCAATTTGAAATCAATTTGGAAATTTTGTTTTCAGCATAACTTCTTCATACGACCAAATTTGGACGTGAAACTTTTCCATCGCGTTCAGAATATTTTTAAAATACCTATCTGGATATATGGGTTTGACAAATTTCGTTCCGGTGTCAGAACGGGCTTTTTGGGCCAACTACCGTTTAGCACGTTCGTTATCCGTACCCACCTAGCCTTCTTCTATTTGTCTATATGTATGCGATCATAAACCCTAGCCTCCTTTCTATTGTCATTGTCTGTACGATCATTCTTCTTCATCTCTTTCTCTTCCTCAATGTTGCAAAACCTAGATCTACTTCAATTCAGATTTCTATGAAAATTCAAACTCTCTAGAAAAATTCCACAAAAATATATGTCAATACTCTCGATGAGCGTAATTCAATGGTGCGATTCGTTTTTCGAATCGATGCTCTGTTTACCCAGAATAAATTGAAACAGTCCCGACCGTTCATCACGTCGTCACAAACTTTGTCGGATGGAGAAACGGTTTCTGGGTATTGTAGAATGGACCGAGGGGATTGCATCTATGCAGTTTATCTGGTGAATCAACGGCTAGATCGTCGTGCAAAATTCAATTAGGGTTTTGGGTGAGCGGCGGCCGGTGGAGCTTTGGGTGACCGGAGGTCTTGCCGTGGGTATGGGGACGTGCGGCCTGGCGAGGGGGGTCCTACGGTGGTAGCGGCTGGGTCATTTGATGCCAGAGGCGGCGGCGGCGCGCAGTCAAACGTTGGTCAAAGGGGAGGGCTGATGGGTTCGTGATGTTCTCTGCGTGCGTGTCCTGGGCGTGAGGAAGATGGGTCTCTGTGACGTGGCATATGTAGTAGGTTTTGTTTTATTTTGTTTATTTTTAATTTATCTTGCAAATCGTTTAATTGTGATAACTTTCACATACGGAATCCGATTCACGTGAAACTTTTTTTGTTAGGATCGTATTTAAAATCCGAATCTGATGACACTAGTTTGGACAGTTTTGGAGACCGTCAAATTTTGGGTTTAAATTGAATTTGGATTCAATTTAAATTCCAAAGGTGAGTGTTTAAACCCACTCACAACTACTAGAAGCTTTTATGTTTGTTAAATTAATTTTAGAAATGAATAGAAATTTATTTATGAGTATTTGGCATGTTTATTTCACTCATATTTATTGAATTGCATTTATTAAATTTAACTGTTAATTTAATTTATTTATTGCGTATTAATTGATAGTTAGAATTTATTTGTTTGCCTATAAACTGCTAGTTAACAGTTATATAGATTATTACTGAATATAAACTGTTAGATTAATAGTTGTTAAATTTAATCTGAATAAAATTGCCAGTTATTACCTGTTATATATATTATCAAATATAAATTGTTATTGATTGATATTGCTTGATGATTGTGATTGGATGATGGGTGATGTTGATGGATGTTTTATTGTATATCATTAAATTGCAAATTTTCATGCATATTTCCTTTCATTCGGTATTGTGGTTTGAAATGATATACAACCGCAAAATTTTATATCTTTTAAATTGCGGATTGAAATGATAAATATCCGTATCACTTGACCATAGGATAGAAAATTATATACAGGCACCGCGGTCTATATATAACTATTTTAATGTGATTTCTATGGTTTGGATGGAATACGGTTTATAATAATCTTAAATTTTATATTGTATAAATATTTTTCTTCCATATATATACGCATATGAAGTTGAAAATTTTGAAATTAAAAGGTGTATAAAAATCTTTATTAAAAATGGAAGAAAATTAAGAAAATGGAGTTTAATAATTTATATCATATGTTTAAATGTTAAGTTTGGAAATTTTAAGATATGATATTTATAATTGGATTTTTCCCAAAATAAATTGAAATGAATATTCTAGTATAATTTGAATTGGGAAAATATATATATATATTTTTACTAGAAATTGAAGTCTTATTATTTATGGATTTTATGTGAATATTGAAGACTAATTAATAGAACAATTGATCTGTTGAAAGAATAAAATCCAATTTTAGTTTGAAATATTGTTACTCAAAATGGATATATGTATATATAAATAAATTGAAGTGGTTTTGGAACTTGAGAGAGATAATATAAATTTTGGTTTAGACTTTAATAAAGAAATGTATTTGTAAAGCCATGAGAACTATTTTCTTTACAAAGTAACATTTAAGTTAAACCATTTAATTCATATACCGTTGAATGTCCAAACCATTCAAGTTTTTTTTAGAAGTTATGGTTTTAAATTATGATTTCAAAATATTATGCTTTGAAAATATTTGATTTTCAGACGTTATGAAGTTAAAGCATTATGATTTTGGAAAAGAATTATATTTGGGATAAGTGATAAAATATGGTTTTGGGTTTTGAAATGATATCGTATTCATGGTTATGAAATGGAATGTTTATTCTGATTTTTAAAGTATAACCTATTTTTAAATGACCGCGGTGTTATAATAACGATGGGTTGGCAAAGAGACCGGGATCAGATATGGACATACTCTCTGTCGATACCGAAAACCATTTTGACGAACCATGTACGCGGTGGAGATTCCAGAATGAAGTAGGTGGTGGCGACGTTTCCTGTAAGGTAAATACGTGGACCCGACTCCCGTGAGTTGGCATAAGGTGGCTAAAACAGGAGCGATTCTCAGGCCAATGAGGTCATTCCTCTGATCGGACCCTCCTCTTCGATATTATACTTTGACTTGGATTGATTCAGTGGCCACTTCTATATTTTGATTTTGGGGAGTTAGTCCGAGGTGGGCGGTAACTGCGGCTACGCGTTTCCACCAGCCTGGATAGCAATTGGTATATCTACCCTGGCATTGCCTAGTTGTGCCGTGTCACCTACCATACCGAGCCTTTACTACGAGTTTCTATTTGTGTCGTACCTATGGAGTATCCTCTGGTAGCCTCCTGATCAGGAGGTATTACGGTACTGTATAGACTATTGGCATTTTACGTGTTAAGGTGGAAAATGTAAAGCCTTAACGCTATTTAAAAGTAAGTTTATTTTACAATTAGACACTATTATAATAGCGAAATATACTACATAGTAAATAGTTTAACGGATCCTTAGGAGATGTAAATCCCGAGCATCTCTTGAGTTACTGTACTCATATTTATTTCTGTTAATTTAACTCACATAAGATCTTTTAGTTCTGACTCGAGTGTTTTTGTCTTTTCAAATTCGCTCGGGTCAGTCCGAGCGTTTCAGGATCGAAGACTTTAGCTTTGGAGGACGAAGACGAAGAATCCGTATTATTATTATTTATAGTATTGCACCACACTCTTTCTATTCCGCTGCATTGTTTGTATTGGTATGTGTAACTCTGATATTTATTGTATAAAGAAGAATTAACTGTTTTGTAACCGTTTATGAAATGTATATTTATTATTATATTTTATCCTTCCGCTGTGAGATTCTATTTTGTTTTATTTCTTCTCTGTTTTTCTTATTTACCCCATAACAATCCGCCCTTGCGTACGCTTTTAATTGGCACGTGTGTCGGTTTAAAGTGTGCGAAAAGGCGGGATGTTACATGCTATATGTTGTATATCGATACTATTGTCTATATACATGTTTCTCATCTGTTTGTTGAGTGTTTAGTAGGTGCGGATCGCGTTTGCTTCGCATTTGGAGCTCGCTTTCGCTCTATATTAGCCGTATATGCTCGCTAATAATATATAAGGTACATATCTCGGATTAAATATCGTACTTTTACACTTTTTTCCCTGCGGGATGCCTCATCACTTGATGAGATGTATATTTGTGATATATATACTGTCATTTTTTTTGGATCGAGCCGCGCAAAGGAGACTCTGGCGAATTTTTCCGAAAATTTAAGGCGTTATAAAATTTTGAGAAAATTGAGAAATTTTTGAAAACTAAGCTTGGATTTAGAAACTTAGTAAAGATCTTGTAAGAAGTTTAACTATGAATTCGAGGACGAAATTCTTTTAAGGGGAGAAGTTTGTAACGACCCAGAATTTCTGTCAATTAAAATTTGTATATTTAATTAATTTTAAATATTAATAAGTGAAATTAAATAGTCAAATAAATTTTATTTCGAATAATTGGATTTAATTGGACAATTTAATCGATAATTTAATATTGGAAATTACAGAAATAATTGAAAATTGGGTTTAATATGATTAAATTTGATTCATAAAATTTTATTATATCATATTGAAGTTATAATGATGTTATAGAACTTTTAAAATCGAATTTAAAGTTAATTTGTGAAAATTGAATATTTTAATATTTAATTGACGAGTTAAAATAGCCATTTTTGCAAACAGTCTCGGATTTTGACGAAACTAGTTTCATCGGATCCGTAATGTTATATTATTATATGGTTTCGAATTTCGTGTCAATCGGATTTACCGTTTGCCCGGGGCAAGCTAAAACGCCTAGAAATTTGATTTACCGATTTAATTTAAAATCGATCGTTTATTGCCATAACTCGCATAGATGATCGAATTGGCTCTCGAAAACTATTCCATTGTGTTCGGAACGTGGGGTAAAACTTAGGAACGCCAACCGACACGCTTCGTTTGGAGTTCGGAAATTTCGGGATGAACAGTGTCGCGTATTTTTCTATAAAAAGACCAACATGTTTTCATTTGCAAAAATTCTAAAGCCCTAGGGTTTCAATTCAGAGCCGCCGCCTCCATAGTAATCAATAGCCGAAAAATACTCTTCTTCTCCCTCTATTATCATTCAATCCATCAATCTATGCAAGAAATGTTCAACTACAAACTCGCAAAGGGTGGTGAGTACGTCATATCCAACGGCTATGATCTAAAACAAGTTAACGAATCGACGGCAAATCTCGTTTAAACGTCATGTGTTCGTTCACGATTTACGAGGCAGGGGGAGGGCCGAGTTCGAAGCCGTTCTGTCCATGGGTGGTGCTAGGATAGGCGCACGCGTCGAGGGTCTCTGATCGTGTTTTCGTGCAATGGTGTGGTCACGGCATCAAACCCTAGGTGATGGCTCATGGGTTCACGCACAGGAGAATGGGCGCACGCATTTTTTTTTGATGGAGAAGAAGCATTTTTTCGCAGCCTGGATCCGAGTCTCAGATTTGCACGGCCCAGATCGTTGCAAGGTTTAAAATTGAAAATAAAAAGTGTAAATTATTATATTAAAATTTGTGTAATGTTTAAAATATCGTATCTTTTTCATACGAGGTCGAAAACGCACAAAACAAGTTGCGTTGGATTCGTTTTAATGAACACTACGCTATGGAACTGGATTGGGGTCGTTCGGAGCTAGTGAGAATTTCGGGTAAAATTAAACGCACGTTTAATTTTATTCGAAATAAAACGCTACAACTATTATTAGAAACCCAATGTGAGAACTTCTCACTTAATCGAATAGTTTCGATTTAAATTTTAAATAGTTATATTTAAAATTTCTTGATTGTATGTTTGAATGATGATTGTTATCTATTGATTGTTAAAATAGATATTATACGCCGTTAGTAAGCGGATGTTTTTCTTAAAAACATATACCGCGATAAATTTCACTGAAAGTGAAATTGGTATTATTTATGTACTTGGAGTTGATTTCCCGCATTATATAGCGGATGAGACCCTATTGCGCCGTCTATTAAGCGGATAATATTTTATAAATCACATATACCGCGATATTCCGCTTTGAATGGAATTGTTATTGTGCTAATGTTTGTGGATGCAAGGAAACAGGTTTGAGGGATCCAACTGGATTCCTCACCGGTATTTACTTGATTACAGATATTTTTATGTTTGTTGATTATCATATGATAATATATGGTGTTTGTTGTCGTAATTGACTATTGGGTGCTGTTGCATCATCGGGTCCATTTTTGAAGTTTTAAAATAATGATTTTGATTTTAAAAAAAAAAATTAAAGTGATTTTTGAAAGTATACGTTTTATTAAATTTTTGAATTGATTCAGTTTAAATAATTAAAACGTTATAAATTTTTATGTTATTAAAAATTATGATTTTTGAAAAATATAACCAAATTGAGATTTTTGAAATAAATAGTGATTAAATTATAAAATAGTTTAATTTGGAATTTTGAATCATTATAAAGAATGTATATAAAAGATTTTTAAATTGATATTTATAAATTAATAATATTGGAACTATAAAACGAGTTTGTTAAGTGTTAAAATGAAGTATAAAAAATGGATTTTTAAGTGAATAAAATTATAGACTTATAAATTGAGAAGTTATAAAATGAATAGATGTTGTAAAATAAAAGATTTTAAGTAATTAACTTATAAATCGGATTTTTGCATTTAAATTGAAATCTTTGGTGAAGCATAAATAGTTTATAGATGAGATTTATAAGATATATATTTTATAAATAAAAAATAATGGTATTTTAAAAGGAGTTCTGTAAATGTTGAAAATAAGGCTATAAATGAAATCTTATAAGTAATAAGATTTATAATTTGTGAAGTTTTAAAAGAACGATTTGTAAATAAATGAATTATAAGTATTTAACTTATAATATAGACTTTTGGTATATAATTGAGTTATATAAATTGAATTGGATTAATAAAGGAGATTTATAAATCGAAGTTTATAAATAGAAATGGAATTTATAGACAATGTTTATAAATTCGAAATCAATTGAATTTGATAAATTGAATATAGAAGTTTATAAAAGGAAATATATTCACGATTTTGGATAGCGAATAAATTCTTGAAATAAAACGCGTAGTAAATATTGAAATTGGGTTAGTGAAGTACATTCGCGATTTTGGACAGTGAATATATTATTAAATAAAATGGATATGTTTTGGGAAATGATATTATAAAATGAATCTAAATGATTTAAAGATGTTTTAAAATGTATTAAACATCGAAACCATAGATTTCAATATTCATTGCTGAAATAGACGTTTTTGAGAAATAGAGGGAAATGGTGGACTATAACACTGTTGTTATAGTAAATGATTTCCGGAAGGAAATGTTTTATATAGTATTGGGATTTATATATTTATCTTAATTCCGAATCCCTATACTAGTGATTTTTGGTCGTCGTAACGATGTTTTACGTAACATTCGTTTGGCCCAAACAAATGTGTTTAAGCGCACGTTTTCCTTAAAGAATGAAATATATACTTAATTTCGATTTAAGTATATTGAATATTTTCCAAGTGTTGAAAATAAATGGATTTGTGAATTACTTATTATTAAATAAGTATGGAAATGTTTTCCAATATGAAGTGAATGTTTTGAGATTTTATCTTTTAAAGATAAATTGAAAATGAATATTAGAAATCGATTTGGAAATCGTATATTCATAGATATTTTGGAATTGTAAATTCACTATGGAATTTATAAAAGAAAGGGAAATTTGTTTAAAAATAAACGTTGATTTATTTTTGAAGTGTGGGAATGAATTTACGGATTTGGAACGTAAATATAAAGTAAATCGATAAGGATTTATTTAATTGGTTTAAATAAACCATTTTGAAATGAATGTATTTCCGCGTATTGAAAATGATTGAAATTTGTTTTCAAAAGTGGTAAAGGTGAAAACTATAGTAGGCATAAGTGCGAAATGCCTATGCTGGCTAAGATTTATATCTTTACTTTCGTAATAATTTTTCCTACACTGTGCACTAGTAATAATATCAAATGGTTCTTTTTAATGCGTATCAAGCATCTTTGACTATCATAAGGAGAAATCTCCTCTGATTCTACGTTTGCATTATGTATGTGTGCGGGAGGCCTTATGGTAGTCTCGTTTTCTAAAAAGCATTGCGAATTTATTTTAAAATTATCCTGTTCTTTGTTTTAAAGATAGACTGTTTTAAGTTCTCACACCAGTCCCATCACTGACTCGGAGTTTATTGTTTTCCTTCCTAAACCCTGGGTGCCCACCAATTTCCACACGGGCAGTTAAGAGTCAGATTTATCAGGATATTCTGGAATTCAGGAGTTGCTGGAGGCAAGCTGCATGGCGTATTCACTAGTATATAGTATTTCTTTTCCGCTGTTGCTGTTGTACACTCTGATGATGTAATGTAATATGATGTAATGTAATAACGGATATAATTCTTTGTTTAAAAATTATTCATTTATTTATTATATTTTGTTCTGCTGCGATATGTGAGATTCTATTATTGTTTCTGCTGTTTTCTTTTTCTTTCTCTCTTCTTTTATCTTCTACCTTTTCTTCTTCTTTAACCATAACGGTACGGTTTTCCGGCATTCGATTGGTCGACAGTTGATACAGTGGACGTATTGATGTCGGTTTTCGAGCATTTGAAAAAATCGTAAACGTTACATTATAACTTGAGAAGGTATATTTAGTAAATTTCTTTAGAAATTTAAATAAGAGTTATAAAAACATTTTGTTTGGTAAAATTTCCATGACCATCTCTATTCCTATCATAATTCTATCAACCATCACTCATCATAATCCAATATGGTATGTCAATATGTGGTATTCGAAATGGAAAATTATGTGCTTTCATTTTATTATATTTATAGCAATAAAAAACATCCAAAGTATTCACTCTCATTTAAAAGTCCTTACGGTTATGCATATGTGAATTACTTGGAATTTTTGATTATATGCTTGCATGCTCATTTAAAAGTCCTCACGGTTTTGCATGTATGGAACATATATCAAAATTGATTGATTTAATAGACAAGTTGATTCTAATCTCATTTAAAAGTCCTCACGGTTATGCGTGTTTAGAAGATACTTGAATTCATTTTAAAAAAAATTGAGAATATTACTAATCTCATTTAAAAGTCCTAAAGGTTATGCATGGTTAGTAGATATTCTAATTCCTGATATAAATATACCACAAATAGACACAACTATATGGTTTTATATGATGACATCATCCCTATCACTCTAAGGTGGAATATGCGTCAAGCAGAGTATTTGTGATTTTTGTTTGATTTTTTATTGAAATTTAATACTTGTACTCGATTGGGTATTAATGTTGTATTAATGTCTATCACTTTGTCTCTATTTCTCTAACACTATTACTCTTTTGCTGATAACAAAAAGGGGAGGGAAAGGTTAAGATTTGGCAAATAAAATTCAAATATTTTATATTTTCTATAGGCATCTAAGCTTATTTGCATATTTCTTATTTATTCTCATGTATATATGAAGGATGAGCATTGTGTAGAGAGGAAGCATTCAAATAGGGGGAGCAAATCATAATCAAATACATTTAATAAATTCAAAATCTTAAATATATGTTTGTTATCATCAAAAGGGGGAGATTGTTGAATATGTGAGTATATGATTTTTGTTTGATGATAATAAACACACACACACACACACACACACACACACACACACACACACATATATATATATATATATTCATTTAAATGTATTTGTTAAACTTTGAATAGTACAAGTTTAAACACTCACTATATATACAATTTTCAATTACAATTTCAATCATACTTTCACTATACATTCGCACCTCAGTACATATCGCTTGTTCACTAGTAATTATTTCCAACTCTATTCCAAATTGAATCCATTATCTGAGCAATCTGCAAAATAAACACTAACGCAATAAAATTGAAAAGAAAATATTTGCAGTGTAAAATAAAATGTGGTTTTGAAAATATTATTTGCCTCGGTTATTTGGGTTTTTCGTCATCATTTAATTTTGAATTCATCATACACGAACAGCTGGTGAAATACACAGTGTATCACTGAATATGCCACAAGGCCGTGCACACCGATATACACTTGATAAAGTTACAGGGACAGGTGAGCACAAGGTCAAACCCAAATCAAAAGTCGGGTTCAACTCAAGTGAAATAAATATCAAGTCACGATATTAACACAAGGTCAAACCTAAGCTATTAGCTGGATTCAACACAAATGCATACTAAATTCAAATGCCAACAGACCACCACTGACCACATACAAGTCAAAGAAACAAAACTACATCAGTGAAAGAGATCGGCTCAACATTAATGTAACATATTCAATGAGCTGGCCAGAAAATCAAAATGTACAAGTTCAAATGGTCAAGACAGCTAAAACAGACTCAAATCCATATGAGTATAAGACTGCAAATGTCATAGTGAAGAATGAATGCAACAAAACAACTCGACTAGTTCAATATGCTATGCACAAGAACCAAAGCCAATCATAGAACAGTGCATTCAATCTCAAACAAATGGAAGCAGTTCAATATGCAAGTGAAGTCATAATGAAACTGCACTAAACCCAGAAATGATAACTGGAAGCACAAGCCAACATACACATATATACATACGTGAATGTATGTATACACATGATGCACTGCAACAACTAGTCAGAGCAACCAGACTATAAAGAAACCAAGGCCAAAACCAGTGAACTGCAAGTGTCAACTCAGGTGCACTACAAAACATCATAAAACCATAATGAAACTCATCTCAAATACAACCAGACAGTGCAAAATGCAACCTAGGTCGGACTACAAAAGAGACGAGGCTGTTTACATTTCAACCCGAAAATTATGAACTCTATGAAGCCTATGAGTCAGAGCAGAGAAGCTGAAGTCACAACATCAAAGACCAGACCCAAAGTACATAAAGTAGTGTGCGAGTGAGACTACATGAATATATGGAGTAATGCAAACATAGCATGCAGGTTCAACTAAATCAACATCATCAGTGGAGACGAAGAACTAACAAGCTCCAATGAATAATAAATGTACAGACCACATAATCAAATCATGGAACAGCAAAAGCCGATACCAACAGTGAGACAAAGTAGAGATGACCATCAACCAAGTGCAGCATTCATTTTACTCACAAACATACATATATACATAGTGAACACACATGTATACATAAATACGTGAAAGCAATCAAGTACAGGATCGAATACAATGAACCAGACTAACATTAAGTACAGATCAAGTGCACAACATACAGATAAACAAATGCAACATGAAAAAAACTCAAGATCAATGCGTATGAAGCAACCAGACCTAACTGAAGTGTTCAGACATTGCAGAAATACAGTGGAGTTTGAAAGCAGTTTCAAGATGATAGCAACAGCTCAAGTCAGTGCAATGCAAATACACTTGAATGGTTAACAAGGACAATGGTCAACATCAAGCACACGAATGCACAAGTACAGTGACAGGATGAACAACTACAAGCATCAGGTTGAAAAATTTATAGGAATGAACACACGTGTCAAAGCCAGGTGATAAAAATCAAAGTGGCCGAAGTCAAAGAATAAAGAACGGAATCAAATTCAATGCCAGAGAAACCGAAACCATGGTGGTCAAGAAATCAAGCAAGGAAAAATTCAAAGCCGTGATTATCAAGCAGCCAATCAATCAAATATACGAAATTGAATAAGTCAGAAATCGTCACAAGCATCCATATGAAGATCAACAGCCAAAGCATAGTAAGTGACGAATTCAAACAAATATATACGAATGTAAATCAAGGGGTTCAAACTCTATTTAAAACCCATTAACATCACTGGCAGAAATTCATTCGAGTTCGAGCTAAATAGAGAACATTAAATCAATAACTCGAATCAAATCGAGTTCGAGCATATAAATAAGAATTAATAAAAAGGAAATCACATACCAGATCATTCAACCGAACTTGACAATTTGAAGTAGCTGATTGAAACTCAAAGAACACTTGATCGAAAAAGCAAGCATCGATAAACTATCTATTTTGATCGAGCAACCGAAAGCGGTGACTTCAGATTGCAAAGCCCTAATTGTATTAGAGAGATGAACGAGCATAAAGGAACCCGACATTTTTTCACAAACAAAAGAAACGGACCTAACAATATAAAAGGAAACAAAATGAGGCCGGCCTTGTTTTTTTAATCATATAAAGGCTTTAGTTTATTTAAATTAGGATTTAATTGTTTTTATTGTTTTAAAGTGTTTTTTATTTCTCTATTAAACATTGCAATTTCTAGTCATGCGACTAGGGGACGAACTACGGTGGTGTAGTTCGAGAATTCACAACTCGGTGGCTGAGTCGTGGTAGGGTTTTGAGCGTATAGTTAGGTTAGCCGATAGCAGGTATCGCGTACTTACGTGTGTAAGCGTCGGACAACTTAATTTCTAGTAGAAACCTTGGGGGCAGCACGTAAGCAGGGTTTTGCCGAAGCTGGGCAAATCTGTGTGTTCTATTTCTGCATTTTTTATTATTATGCTATTATTGTGCTGCTGTTACACGAGTATTATCTGGGCCGAAACTATTTTATATAAACTACCACAATAAATTCTTATAATAAATAGTATCACCCTATTCACCCCCCTCTAGGATGAAATCGAACCTACAGGTAGCACTTTTTGTTGATAGTTCAACTGTCGCCATCTCTATTTTAGTGAAACGGAAAAGTCTTAAGATGTTATACGATCAATATACCAAAACAGAGACCAATATATTATAAATTCGTCACACAAATTTACAAATCGGATTTCCACTACTTTGGAATTCTGTATTAGTTATTTTGAACAATAACTATGTTGTAATTAATTTACAATAACAAAATATAGCAATCACAACAACAAATTGATGTATTAAACTATAGCGATAAACAAGCGTTGTACTACTTCGTAGAAATAGCACAACATTGAAACGGAAAGATTACAGAATGATGTATATAAATATATAAGTAAACATTGATCTAACCGGATGAAGAAGGAAATTATGTCCAAGACTTGTCGTAATAATTTCCAAAAGACTTTAATCAAAGCCTCCCAAGATACAACAGACGTGATCTGCTCGAGATTGTAATAAGTATGATCTTCTGTGTGATATGTAGAAGCGTACGGATTCGGAGATTAAGAAATAAAGAGGAAGAAGAGAAAATTTGGAGTTATCTACTAATCAGGTTTTCTTCTCCTTTTATAGGCTAATTCCTAACGGTTATGTTTGTTGGGAAGAGCCGCATCTCTTTGTCTACAACGGTCAAAACCTGCCGCATTTGCAGCAGTCGCCTCTCTACATTTGCAACGGCCAAGAACTGTCGCGGTTTGCAACAGTCGCGCCTCTTCATTTGCAACAGCCAAGAACTGTCGTGATTTGCAACAGTCGCGTCTCTTCATTTGCAACGGCCAAGAACAGCTTTACAACGCCTATTTTGAAAAGCTGCTTCCAATCCACTAGTCGCTTATATTTGAATTTGAACAATAGAAAACTGTTTACTTCTATGCAGCAAAAATATAACACGGTCCACTCTTATTGCACCAGCACCCGCACTCGCACCCGACCCAGTTCGGTACGGGACGGGCAGGAGACGCGCGCGCGTATGTTAGTTCATGGCCATATAGGTCCTCCGCCTCGCACAAAAATACCTGACCCTAAGGGCCAATATAGGTTTGAGGAAAGTAGTATATAAGCATGAACATTAAATTATTTTTGGTGATGTGAGACAATATCTTATTCACTATATAAGGGTCCTCTAACATTGATTATAGTCACGATCTATAATATTGGCAACAGTGACTTGCTAATTTGTCTATAAGCCCTTCGAATGAGCTGGAAATTGCTCCAAGTGCTTGCTGCCAGCTTCAATGGTCCATTCTTCAGATAAAAATGCAAATTTGGCTTCATCTTTAACCTTTTTCTTTGATTTTCGGAGGATTATTCTACCATCAATCTCGATAAGTAACCATTTCTGCTCTTTATTCATACTAGCTTTATTATGAGTTCTGGAATTTCTTTCTTTCCATATATGAAAGACAGCAGTAGTAAGTAAAATGTGCGCATAGTCTCTTTCAATAGGTTTAGACTTAAATTTGTTGTTGATATGATGAATTACTTGCTTGAGATCCATATGGCCATTACTCCGAATACCCAGTATAGTTTGAGTTTGACTCCAAATAAAATAAGAATGGCTGTATTCATAAAACAGATGATTAGCACTTTCATCTACTAAATTGCATAAGGAACAAAGTGAAGTTGTTGGATTACCCCCTTTATTTATTTTATCCCAAGTTGTCAATCTATTATTTATAGCAAAATATGTACACAAAGCCATCGTGATACTTTTCACTGTATTCCATATGCAATGATACCACTCAACATTGGAAATTTTATTTCTAATAACTTCTCAAGTAGTTTTAAAAGAGAACTTCCCTTTATTGCTAGCTTTCCATTCCTAGTGATCACTGTCTGTAGTACGATCAAGAGGAATTTTGTAAATTTCATGTTTATGTGGATTAGTAATTGGATGTAATTGTGGTTGTCATTGGTTATTCTAAATAATCATTGACACTGTTGCACTAGAACCCCATAAATGACTAAATTATTCCATCCAACTATGAAAGATTCATTATTAAACCAGGGGTCAAACCACAAGCTAGTTTCCTCACCTAACTTAAATTTTCTTTTTAATAAAGATTTTTCAATATTTATGCAAGTTAAAATTTGCTTCCAAGCATAAGATTGATTGGTTTTTGGCTACATATTCCAGAACTTACCATTTTTAAGGTATTTGGACCTCATCCACCTATTTCACGGTGAATCTGCACTAATAAATATCTAAAATAATTTTAAATGACAAGTTAAATCGAGATTATTCATGCTTATAATGCCAAAAACACCCTTCTTTTTTAGGCCTACAGACTTTATCCCAACTAATTTTATGATATTTACCCCTCCATAAAAATCAACACATCTACTTTCTATTTTTCTAATGGATGCAGCTGGAATATGATATGTTTGTAACCAGTACAAAATGATAGCATATACAACAGTTTTTATGAGTTTCATTCTACCTGCAATAGAAAGTAGTTTGCATGACCAAGTTTTCATTCTCTCTTAAAAAAATTCTATAAGCACAGAGCAGTCAGAGTCTTTTATCTGATTAACAGATAAAGGCAGACCCAAATATTTAGTAGGAGATTCCCTTTTGCAATATTTAGAACATCCAAAAATTCCTATATATATCTACTATGTTTACAAAAATATGCTTTACTTTTATATACATTAAGTTGTAACCCTGCATATTTATATAGATTTTCAAAAAAAAATAGTTTCTACATTAATTTTGTTTGCTTTAACAAAAACCATAAGGTCACCAACATAAATAAGATGGTTAATACAAAGCTAAACTCTATTAATTGGGTTAATATTACCCTTGATAGCTTCAATTTCCATTAAGATAGAAAAATATTCCATGACCATAGTAAACAGATAAGATGATAATGGATCAGGTTGTCTAATGCACCTATTACTTTTGATAAAACCTTCTGAATTACCTTTACTAAGTATATAAAAAGTAAGGGTGTTAATACATTCAAGAATCAAATAACAAAACCTACTAGGAAAACTCATACATCTCATGATATTGTAAGTGAAATATCTGTTAACTTTGTCATAGGGTGGGCGCGGGTCGGTTTGGTGCGGTTTAGAGTCCAAATCGCTTCCGCACCGCATCAAACGGTTAATCAAAAATATAAACCATTATACTAATCTTAGACACAGTTCGGTTTCGGTTTCGGTCCGGTTTGAATGTAATACGGTTCGTTTTGGTTCAGTCTGGTTTGAATTCATATTAAATATGAAATAAGAGAATTATTTCCATCAACAATCAATTTACAAAAGTAACCGTGTGAAACTTTTATACTTAAAGCAAAACACACAATGTTATACTGAAATGAAAGATTAGTTCTTAATTATATAAATATTTTAATTTGACATTTACCAACAAGTGAGCTTTTTTTGGTAGATTGACCAAACATCAACATTAATCAATGCACAATCATTAAGGAAAAATGACTAGAATAAGATTATAATTAGCATTTATCAAAAAAAATGAGATGAAAAATATTATACCAAAACTAACTTCTTCCTTTATGACGGCGATTATTATTAATATAACAACGACATATGCTAAAAATAGAATGTACATCGTTAAAATCTAAAATAAGAGTTGCTTATATTTTTATCATAAGGTAACTAGTGTAAATTTTCGATTCGGTCCAGTTTAATATGATTGGTTCAATCGTTCAAACCACAACCAAACCGTATCGATGCGGGTCTGTTCGGTTGGGGGTATTTGCTTTACTTAGAAGATTCAGTGCGGGTTTACATACCGTTTTTGTGGTCCGGTGTGGGCGGTTTCCATATAGCGGTGCGGTTTATGCCCACCCCTACTTTGTCATATACTTTTTGCAATTCTACCTTTATACAAATATTATCTCCATTTTTAATATCAAATTTTTAACCAACTCATATGCTAAAGGGAATTCCCATAAATAAGTCTATCTGGCACAAAAGCACTCTTTTTTTATGAAATGAGAAAAGGCAAAAATACTTTTATTCTATTACTTAACAAAGTAGCAATAATTTTGTAAATAAAGTTGCAACAAGAAATGGGTCTATGGTCACCAATACAAGTGGGGTTTTTATTTTTGGGAATTAAAGTAATAAAAGTATGATTAATACTTTTAGGCATCTTACCCTTTTCCACAAATTCATTAACTACTTCAAAGACCTGACCTTTAATACTTTCTCAGTGATTTTTATAGAACTTTGCATTAAGCCCATCAGGACTAAGTTTTTACTTCAAAGACCTGACCTTTAATACTTCAAAGACCTGACCTTTAAAAGTATGATTAATATTTTTAAGGCTTTTATTATCACAGCGTTAAAAATAATAAATTTAATCTCTTCAAAAGTTACTAGAGCAAGTAAAATTTCATATGCATTTTCATTAAGTATATTTTTACAAATAATTTGAGGAAAACTTTTTTCATTGGCTACAGAAAAATATAAATTTTCATAAAACTCAACTACATCTTTAATCACTTTATCATATGCATTAGAAAGACTACCTGCATTATCTATAACATTGCCTATGTTATTTATATGTTTTCTACTGCTTATTTTAGCATGAAAAAATTTGGTGCAGTCATCACCTAAAGTAAGCCAATCTACCTTAGCCTTTTATTTATCATTTATTGTATTTATATAAAGCTTGGTGGAAAGTTTTCTCTGATTAGTTAAAAAATTATTAACAATATTTATATCCTCTAGATTTTTATCAGTAAGATTTTGTAATAATTTCCCTTCCTTTCTCAAAAGAACCAACTTGTTTTTGTTCACAAAATTAATTTTATTCCACATTTTAAGTTTATTTTTAGCATTTTTCAAAAACATGCTAAACTAATATTGCTCTGTACCATTGCAAGAAAAATTAAAGCAGTTTTCCATCAGAGCTTTATAATCTCTTCTAAAACCCAATCATTTTTAAATCTAAAAGGAGTAACTTTGTTACCAAAGTCCACATTTTGAAAAAGATTGATAAGTAAAGGAGTACGGTCACTTGTATTTTGTTCAAGTGTAGAACATGTAAGATTAGGAAAAATTCTTGAAATTATTTGTTAATTAAAATCCTATCCAATTTACAATGAATATTTTTTTTCAAACCAGATTTCCAAGTAAATTTATTCCCAGTTATATTAGATTTTAAAAGACCGGTCTCTAATAAAAACTTACTTAACCTATCTAATTTGCTTTGTGGAATTTTATTGCCCCCATATTTTTTTAGAAGCATGCAAAATAGTATTAAAATCGCCCATAATAAGCCAAGAAAAATTATAAATTAAGCTCAAAGCTTTCAATTCACACCACGTACCATTTCTTTCATTCCAAGATTACTGCCATAAACATTAGTGATTTGCAGAGAGAAACCCCCAATATTTTTAAATTGACAATCATTATATTGTTTATCTTTATTAATATTCAAATTAGCCCAAACATTGGAATCCCAAAAAATTATAATTCCATCGTTATAGCCACAATCATTATTATTAATAGATTTTCAAGTACTAGACAGTTTCAAACAAAAAATTTCAAAATTACCATAATTCAATTTGTTTACAATAAGGATTACAATAGAAGGCTTATAAACACTTAACATATATAGAATATCAGTTTGTTTTGCAGGGGAATTCATTCCTCTAACATTCCAAGCAATAATAGTCATAATTAGATATAGTAAATAGAAAAGATTTAGATAGTACCTGACACTGTAGTGCCCTTACCACTTCTTTTGTTTCAACACTTTTAGCTTTAAGTCTTGTAGTCATTTCATCCCAATCTGGATTAATTGAAATGTACTTCTGTTTGAAAGCCTTTTTCTCTTTATTACCCATATTCTTACTAGCTGGCTTTATTTTTTGGATGTGCAGCTTTGAGATATCAAATTGATCGACAACATCACCCTCTTTGATTCAGTTTCAGCATTATTCACTATTTCTGGAATTTTAATCGGAGAAATATCAAACTAATTAGCAGTGTGAGGCATAGCAGAGTTAATATCCTCAGCTACTGTAGCATGCACTGCTGAAGGGGCTTTCTCAGTGATCCTATCCAAATCTTGATTTTTGCCTTGCCGAGGGATTTTATTAATAATTGTATCAATATTGCCTATAATTAAACTTGGGTTTGAAACTGGAGGGGTTTCAGACACAAAGTCCATTGTATCCTTTTTTTCCCACCTTTGAACTGCTTTGTATGCTTTCTTTTGAATTGTTTTCTTTCATAAGATGATGAACTTCCACAGTTGTGACCTGATCATCTTGATCAGAGAGCTTTATAAAATTCTTGCTTTGATTGAAAATGATGCCCTCTTGGTTGATTCGATCACTTTTACCAAATGAGATTATCTGTTTTTGTAACATATCGGTATTTCTTGGATCTGTAGATTATTTTTCAGATTCATTTTCTTGACTTTCTTGATTACAAGTTTTGGGAATCTATGCTTATTTTGGACTACACTGATCTCTAGTGTGGTCGAAATATTTGCATACATTACACTTCGGTAGAACCCATTCATATTCAACTTTTTGAGTAATATTTTCACCATTATACAAAAATAGATTAATTTCATCAAGAAGTTCATCATTTGCAGGCACTTCAACAAGGACGGAAGCATAATTCAATCTTGTCTTCATAGTTGTGGCTGCATCTATTTTAATGGGTTCCCCAATGATACTAGCCATAACACTAAATGCCTCATGATCCCATAAATTTAGATTTACATAGGGTTTGATCTTACCCATTTCGGCATTGTTGTTAAAAGATCTCTGTCCATATTTAACGATTTAGACCACCTTCTCATAATGATGAGTTTTTCATTATAGAAAAATAGTCCATTTTTCAGAACTAAGTAGAAATCTTGAGATTCTTTGAATTTCACTAGAAAGAAACCATTCTCTTAAGTATAAATTTCATATTCACCTTCTGGTTTACATATCCGTTGAATATAAGATTTGAAATACAAGTAGTATGGTTTAGTACCCCCCACATATACAAGAACTGAATTATTCCATGATCCAAATGCTCTTTTAGACACTGCTTCTTGGACCAGACCACACATTTTGTTATTGATCTTGATTTGTGCTATATGCTTAAGGTTGCACTCATCTTCTATTGGTTCTTGAGGCTACTCTACTACTACATCTGCCCATGTTTTCTGGCCTTGCTCTTGTTCAGTGAGATGGCCATCGGCTTCTTCTGTTGTGACATCAGATTTCCCTTTTTGATTGTGGATTGATGGTTTTCTGACCATCTTTCCCCTTTAGAATGTCTTTATTGGGAGCCGGTGGCAACTTTTAATCTTTTTTGGCCTGTCTCCTCTTATGCAGCTTGGATTGGACCAATTGAAATCCATCATCATCAGTGATGACAACCCCCGATGGCTTTCTGATGTGAGAAAGCTCAGATGATCTGAGTTGAGAAATTGAATCAGAGAATTTTGAGGAAATTTTGTGAGGAATTTGATTTTCCCCCATGGTTGAGTGGAAATGCTAAATTTCAAGCTTTTTTTTCCAGTGTTTATAAGGTAGTTGAATATTTAGCCAATACTATACTTTGCCATGTATAATGTGAAATAGCCAAGAACACATGTTAAGTGAACGTAAATGATCAAAAAATTATACATAAAACTTCGAGTGTGATAAACTTTAAAATGTAAAACTTTATTTGCTTGTAAATATGATAAATAATTGGATTAGGCGATAAATTTTATTCTGGTTGTTGATGTTAATTAGGAGAAGAATGTGATTAGGAAACCTGAAACCATTCTCAACGATAACACACCAACACCTACGTGCAAGGTCGGCTCAACCAATAGTCAAATTAGGCGAAAGGATTAGGGTAAGGGTCCTAAAATGTTAGGGTCCTTTGCAATCGACTTTTATGATCCATTGAACGGATTATTAATGTGCATGTAGTTTAGGTTGGAAGTAAATCAAGGTAAATTGGAGATCATCAAGGCCACCAAACGGTTTATAAATGAACAATATTAATTTACCAAGTAGTTGTGCTTCTTCGAGACTCCACAGGGCATTTCTTCCGACTTAAACCCAAGAGTTTGTGTTTACATTTTCCCATGCTCCATAGGGAAATTCTTACAATTTAAAATAGTCTCTAAACATTTGATTAAATTTGGTTCTTTATGCAGTTTTTTAGTTGGAGAAGTTGAATTTTTTTTAAAGAGATGTGATAATGATATAAATTTATTCATGAAGTAACAAATATTTCTACAACCCTTTCAGCATCGCTGCCAATTTAGACAGAAATATCTTTAATAATGGTTGCAATACCTTTGATGTCATAATATTTTGGTGTAGACGTGAACTACCAAAAATGCTCCTAATACCAAATCTTAATATCAATTCAAAAAAGATCTAACAATAAAACTTTTTTTACAAATTCAAAACGTCTGTCTATAAATATTATCAATTTTAATATCACTTAAAAATATAATATAAAAAATAAAGTTACTATACAAATTCAAAACATTCATCTACAAATATTACCAAAATTTACTATCACTTAAAAATGAGATTTAACAAATAAAGTTTTTTTTACAGATTTGTTCTTTACTAATTAATAATATAAACAAAAAACAAAACTAAAAAAAATAAATTTTGTTACTTAGAAATAAAATTCAAACTAACAAAAAATGATTTCAACACAAAAATATGACTGGATATTTCCACATATCATTTTCTCTTGAATATGCTAAACATATAATATTTGCAAAAAAACAATTCATGCGTGAAGCACATGCCATAATGCTCGTGATAATGATAACTAATTAAATCTCAAAATATTTCAATGACACCGCTCTTTATAGCAACTTTTTAGCAATCCTATCATATCTTAGGCTACATTATTGCTATATTATTTGAAATGCTACAAAATTTTATGGATTTTTAATCCACATAAAGTGTATTATCTTTACAAAATTTGGGCTTACTTTAATATTTTTAGACTTGTCAAAATCAAAATTCAATCATTCACCGTCCAAATATTTATTATAATCATTAAGTTTAAACATCAAATATATTATGCTACGTAAATCGAAATGAGTTCGAATTTTGTATATGTGGTCCTCAATTTGTGGATTAAACATGTACAAAATTTTATGTTATTTGAAATGGTGTAGCTCAAGGTATGATAGGGTGCTATAAGAATGCTTTAATAGAAGGGTGCCACTGAACATATATACATACACACTCTCACACACATACATGCACGCACATACCGCATGTCCCCTAGGATCAGAAGTTCCATTTAACTCTCAATTTCAGTCCAATAAAATTTCAAGCACGGTTTTATATTTTACTTAAAGCATGATGAGTTAAGAAAAAGAAATAATAAATATTTAAGTGTAAACTTGTGAATGAAATTAAAGGGTTGAAGTTGGAGGCTAAACAAAACAAAGTTATTGATTATATCTCATGTATGTGTGTCCTCATATGGTGATCCATTAGAAGTCATGGAGTTGAATGACAAAATGTTATAAGTTCGAATCTCGATAATGACAACAAGCATAACACTCAATGATTTACCGAAAGTATGTTCTAGTCTGTGCATATCCACTCAAAGTTCAAAAGTGTAAACTTGAATCTCTATATATATATGTATTATTTACCTACAAACACGTACACTACTACAAAATTGTAGGATCTTGTTGATTGAAATTTATGATAAAAAATTCCAATTTATGGATTTAAAATGATAAAGAAGTAGATCTCTGATTTGGAGAAGTATACATATTTTGTGGTGTTACAATAAAATAAATGAGAGTGACGTGATGATTCTCAAATTTAAATGGAACGTGCAAATATTCAGGGTGTTTTCTTGTATTAAACGAAAGAAGCATTTGAAAGTTGTCATTGAAAGGGCATGACCTAAGATTATTTAACGAAAGGAAAATGCATTTTTATGTTGCGAAAGGGGTATTTGAAAAGTGCAATAAAGGCAATTATTAATTTTTTTATTGTTAATTATATTGTTAACGTATTTGTATTGTTTTAAAATATATGTACTTTGAGAATGTAACTTAATCCAAAAATTTGATAATCGGATATAATAATGATACAAATTCAGTTATACTAATACAACGATTTCGAATTGCAGATATAATAACGATTCAAATGCAGATACACAAATACAAATTACTAGTGACATGATAATGTTCTTAACGTAGTTCAGTGACAACTAGTTCGTTTCGTATGTTATCTTGAACAATTGTAATGGAATTTGCGACATTTCTTTCAACGGCTCATGATCGTTATTCACGGACATTCGAATACTATGATACTCTTCAGAAATTCTTCCAAAACTTAATCGGGATCATCATTGTATGCCATAAATGTTACATTTTCGTATGAAATTGTGAATAGTCATTGTAGTAGTAACACATTTACTTGAATTTTATATTTGTAAATCGACATGTTATGTAAGATTGCACAAATTTCAAAGGTTTATTCGGTTGTCATATAAACTCAAATAGTAGTAGTTGAAAATTTCATTTTCGGTCTTTGGTTTTTTCCGTGTTTCATTAAAATCTAGAATATGATACCTAGTGTTATGGTAATGTGATAAGTATCTATCTATTAGTGAATACCATGAGTCAACTAAATGATATTGTCCTAGTGGTGGATAACGAAAATTAAAATTTTTACTGTTTAAAACTGAACGAAAAACCTTAGCATCGTGTGTAGTTTCTTCTCGCCCTCCTTTTACAAACGTAAATGTTAAATCAAACTTACATATAGTCATAATATTTTGGGTAGTAAAGCTTTACATCCAATATGTAGTTGCATATCTACAATATGCATATGTTCAACTACATGTGTACCATCAATAACATCGGTATAATTTTATAGAACGGGTAATATTGGCATGATGTCCGAATTTGTTCAGAGACTATTAAATTGAGGGTCTACCAGCCTTATATATCTTTAGCCAATAACTAAGTAATTTTCAAAACTTCGTGAAATAAACATAAACCGTGATATTTGATCGTTGAAATCTTTTAGCAATCTACTTTGCAGGAAGAGCCAAAACAATTGTACGCAGAAAGATAATTATCATTTCCCTAATGCACAGTTTAAACGTTTGAAGCAAACGTAACCTTTCAACCACTCAATATTAGAAAACAAAGTCTTTTCATTCGAAAGTTTCATTGACAACGTTCTGCATGATCGCACGATATATCTTTAATCCAATGAATTCATTTATACGATGAAGTGTGAATTCAAACCCTTGAAGATTTCTGTAGACTTTTAATTTTCATAATAGCTTGTATATCAATCGAATCTTCAGCATTATAATCTAAATGATCAGCTTTGTCGTACGGTTCGATTATTGATATTTCATTCAAAGTTAAGCAAAGAGGCGATGAAGCGAAGATATAAAAAATAGAGTGGAGAAAGGTGGTTTACAGATTAATCGTTTTTAACGTTGACGTCAGACGTTAACGGTTGATTATCAACGCTTCTACCCAATGAATCATTGTTGTGGATCACATAGGGAGCAGACGCGATGTCAAACTTAACCTGACAAAATAGCTGTGTACGCTACCTCAAATTTTTGTTTTCATGTGCGCTTTTGGAATTCTATGGACAAATAAGATCAGATTGTACTGGAAAACAAAATGAATTCAGTTTACGTCAAAAAACATATTGGTTTAGTAACATAAAAAGTCAAAATCAAAGTTCATAAGCCAAAGCAATCTTGCTTTGAATTAAATATTGAAATTCAGTTTTAATAGAAAGCCTAGTTGGAATACCTAAAAGGTAGAAAAGAAAAACAAGACACGCACAAAATGTGAAAAGCGCTAATTTTATCTCAACAATTAAATTACACTCAATACAGATACATAAGACGAGAAGTATATACATGTATACTCTTAAGAAGAAAAGAAAAAAGTAGGGAAAAATGTTTCCATCCGATAAAAGATTACAACATCGGTTAAATTCAAAAAATTACAACATCAATTAATATGTAGTCTAATTGTCATACCCTCCTCAACTATTGGTTCTGAAAACTCTTATGGTGCATCTACGGCTTTTGTCTTGATTGTAACTGCTGGTTGCTAGCTTCCTGGAATCAATTGTATGGTCCTTTCGACGACCTTCTAGATTTCTTTAATTTCTTCTTTTCACCTTGATCTAATGTCTCATTCCTACTATAGCCAAACAAAAAAAAATTAGCACTAGGAGGAGATGTTCGTATTTATAAAAAAAAAAAAAAAATAAGGAAAAAAAGTTATAATTGATTGTTGATGTTTTGAAATTGACATTTCTGTTAAAAGACATAGAAAACAGGTACAGCATAAAAAAAGAGCAACCCCTTGAGATGGAACTCTAGTGCATTTCTCCGTATGGAAAATTCTACATTTCTCACCACCATACAGTGCTAATAATAACACACATTCACATTATTATTGCATAACAACAACTATCTCCCACGGTGCTACCACATCAAAACACTTTCTAGGTCTTATCGCTCTAGAATATATAGTTTTATATAATAACACAATAACTATTGCCTGTGCATGTGCACATACACACAGATGTGTATATACATACACATATGTGGTACTACCACTATATATGTGTATACAGATCACTGTATGTGTATGTGATTGAAGATACATTTATGACCACAATAAAGTGACTTATGGTACTACCACTTCAACATATTTAACTTATTGTTAAGTAATTAGACGTGTAAACATTAGTTCAAAAAGGAATAACATTTGTATTGTTTGACTTGCAACTATGGCTGGATTAACCCATCCTTTTTCTGTCTGAATTTTAAAAGTTTTAGCACGCTTGTATGACAAAAGAACTGCTGAAAACAGACCTTTAGCATTACCAATACATCACTTGTTACTTTTTTTAGTATTATCCCAAAGTAAGGTAACATTACCGTTTTTCATATTGAAATTTGCTTTTATTTCGAGGTGCATCATCTCCATCTTCTGACTGAACAGGAGGCATTTCTCCGTCTTCCCATCGAGGACCTGCAAGAAACCAATATTAACCTCAGAATGCAATGAGAATGAAAGATGATATTAACCAACATAGTTAATATTTTCACAACAATGCTAAACACGATATAAAAAATTGACAACAGACCCACCTGTTGTGTGTTTAAAACACTTCAAATGACGAGAGACACTTTGAACTATGCTTGTACTATTTATCTCAGGTTGATACAAAATGGTAAGCACTGGCTTATTATTACTGCAGCTGCTGCTCTTCGTATCACATACAAATTCGCTGTTATAATGCATGTCATATTTCGCCTTCTCATGTTTTATTTCCTTATTTATGTTGGAACAAGATTCTTTCTGAAATGCACAAACAGAAACTGCTGCAAGACCTTTATCTTTTACAATGCTTTTGGATTTCAAGCGATGTTTTATACAATTCTTCTGCTTTTTATGAATCCCTAGAAATGCAAACAAAAGTTGCTTTCGTCCAAAATAATGGGGTCTCTTCCCCATCATTTTCAACTTCAGCTTCTCACCAGCTTTAGCTTTTTTGTCCACCACTGCAACTGCATGTTGGTCACAAACATTTTCAATGATGGATGTTTTTGATCCTGTATCTATTGCAGGATTTTCTAATTTAAGCATCTTGTTTGTTTGGCAGTTTATATTGCTTGTGCAATTGTCTACCTCAGGAATACTCTCCTCGCATTTAATATCTTGCTTTTCATCTTGATTATGACATATAGTCTGCTGCAAACCATTAGATGTTACTTGATTATCTGCTTGTGAAATTGTTCTTTCTGTTAAAATGTACTGCTTGTTTTCTAGTACTGCATTCAGTATATCATCTCTGTTTTTTGAGTATTTAACAGTAGATATAGGTTGAACCCGAGAAATATCAGATGGTTTAGATTCTTTAGTACAGATTTTCTTTTCTGCACTTTTCATTTTTCCATTGACGATAGGCTGCATAATCGCCAGACGTTTAGGAGAATTTGCTATTGTATTATCTCTAAAAACATCAGCAGATCTTTTCATTGGTGAACTTTTATCGCGAACATAAAATAGCATATAGGCTTTTTCAGATAGCACAACCTTCTCACCAACTGGCCTTACCTGGAAAAGATATTCCAAATATAAAACTTAAGAAAAAGGATAAACAATAAAAAAATTATGCTTCCAAAATTGCTTATCGGTTTCAGTAATCTATTATAAGCTTTCCAATCTCATATGTCTGTTCCTTTTATTTACTTTAAACAAAGAATTTCATATGTGCAACATATAACTACCATATTTTATTCAATGCTGACCTACAAGCCAAACTAGAGTTCACTGTAGTTTATTTTTTGCATCCTCCATTCATCTGATCAGAGGCAAAACCAGCTGGTTACCCAAGGGGACCATTTTTTTACAAAGCATGCACTTAAATATATACATAATTTTTTTGAATAAGGAAAAAAAAAACAATTTCTTGATTTTTTTTTAAAAAAATCTATCCAATTTGGTATTTCTACAATAATTATTGAACGGTACAAAAATGTCTCCTAATCTCCCAATGTATTCATGTGGCAAAGTAAAACTAAAATTAATCATATTATATAAAACAATTTGTTATCTACTAAAAAATTAAATTTAATGTCTACTGATGTCAATTATTTTGAGTATTGGCCAAACAAATTTGAAAGGAAAACAAAATAAGCTCAATGTAAACTAGTTCCTGATGTAGTTAGGTAAATGATGAATTTAAATAATCGTCCCACCTGGTAAGAGCAAAGTATAGTATATGCAACATCTTGCTATAAAGCTTTCTTCTTTCTTCACTAATACTAATGCTTGTTAATAAAAACTTTATAGCACGAAAAATCATATTAATAAAGATGAAGAAACTTTGAGAGTGGAAATTTTAAATTTAAGGAAATTTGATGTTTGTTAAAAAAAATTGAGAGGGGACAGCTGATCCCTCCAACCACAACGAGGCTTTGCCTCTGCTTCTGATTCTTGATTTTCCATTTACTTAAAAGAGGACAAAAGATTTTCCTATATATACTTAAGACTCCACAAGAATGCATTATTAGTTCTTCGTTTCAAATTGATAGGGTTCTATCCTTAACTTACTCAAACCCAAAAATCATATTTGGAGTGAAGCAAAACTAAACTAACGTTTTTCGAAAGTCAAGCCACATTGGTATTTAATCCGACCACAGGGTATGCATTTGATACAAACGCAGACGAGGAAACATTAAAGTTCCCATGTAATGATAAAAATTAAAAGGATGACAGTTTTAATTTGTATATATTAGGTTGAAAAATTCCCAAATACTGCAACAGGCATCCAACAAAGGGACATCAACGCCTGTTAACTTATCATCAGAAATACAATGATAACAATACAAGGAATACAATAAATATAGATTTTGAACCTTGTTGTCATCCAAACGATGCCACAGACCACTAGATGTGCGTACAAAACAGTAGTAATGACCAGAACGGGTACTACATCCATCATGCACCAAAACTCCATAAAGGGTATATTTCAGATCTGCTCCCTGCTACATGGGGGAAAATATAACCATAGGTTATCAAGTCTAGTATAATCGTAATTGTTCAGCTCTGCAGGTAAACCTGCTTACCTGTTGATCACTAACAAATGGTTTCAAATTCAAAGTAGGCTCAAAATCAACTCTCTTGTCAATCTTTCCATGATTAATAGGACTAAATCTTTTGAGATGAATTGAGAGGACATATGGAGCATTGTGAATTGTAAGCTGTTTACTTGCTCTGACTTTCACTTTGCAATGTTGGCATTGGTATTGCTTTTCCCCTCCATCTAATTGCTCTGTAGCTGTGAAGTGTTTAAGTGCCTTAATCAAGGAATCCGCTTTATACAATTCAAGACTCAAATCCAAGAAAGGATCATATTTATTGGAACAAAAGCCACATTGTGTGCACTTCACCTAAAATATGTGGATGACCAACAACTAATAAGTAACAGCTTTCAAAGTTTACCAGAGGTACTGACTAGTGATAGGAAATTAATCATGTACCTGGCTCCTTAAACGACCACCAAATATTTTGTGCACCAAACTTTTCTCATAAGCACTAGGGGATTCAGTAGGGATGCCAGAAGGTAAGCAGCATTTGTGCATAGACTCGAGTAAATTGACCATGTACTCATGTGCATCTTCTTGCCTTTTAGTACGGAAATTTCGAGATATAGCTGATTACAGTCCAAAAGAAAATTAGAATACAAGATTTACCACACCCTGTTGTCATATACATGTAAGAGTTAGAACTAGAAGTTAACTTTTTTTAGCCTACATCGTAAGTTTCTCACGATATGGTGAGGTGATAATATTCTCCCAGATGCCTGCAGGGCATTCGTGACATGATTTTGAAGAGCGCACATAACACAAAAACCTGCTGCACGACCTGCAAAAAGATTTATAAATTTCTTTATTATTTCTTTTTTATTCAGGTGAAGGCATATAACCACATTATCAAAACAAAAATAATAATGCATTCAGGTAAAAGTGATAAACTGAGTAAACACAGTATCTAAATCCATATACAAATTATGTGGGAAACTCAAGCAAGCTACTTTGGAAAGTCAGCATATTCCGTGTACTAACACAATAACTATCCTCGATAAAATGCTAGAAATGATAATAGATGCAAATTTTTAGATCATTGATGTTGGACTTTATAATGAAAATGGAAAAAGGAAGCTGATGTATACGAGGAAGAGGTTGGTCCTTATTGTATTGGCTTTCGTTCTATCAACCTAGGCCTGTCAAACGGGTTCGGTTGGATCAAAATGAGTTGGATCGAGTTTGACCCAACTCATTTATAACACAACCCATTTAAGACCCAACCCACTTAATAAGCGGATTACTCATTTAACTCATTTAGAGATTTAAATTTAATTTGACTAATAAAAAAAATTCTAATTCTAATTTTTATGTTTTGAGATCCGACAAAAATTTAAAATTTTAATTCTAATTTTCATCAAAATTCAAATACTGGGACGATGAAGCATATTATTTTCTAAAGTACAACTGTCAGTCTTCTTGGAGAAATATAGTGTGCGTTCATACGATAAATTATCCGAGTGTTTCACACTATCCGTAATTTAGGTGGGAGTTAATCGGTCGAAGTCTCGTTTGATTCTGAGTTAGAACGAAGGAGTTATTGAAGTCTGAACAAAAAAAATAACGGCTTCTGCACTAGGTGGAGTTCAATATGCAGATGTGGTAGCCTGTTATTTTCTAAGTACAACTGTCAGTCCCCTTGAAGAACTACAGTGTGCGTTCACACGATGAAGTATCCGAGTATTTCGTACGGTCCGTAATTTAAGTGGGAGTTGATCGGTCGAAGTCTCGCCTGATTTCGAGTTAGAACAAATGAGTTATTGCAGTTTGAACAAAAAAATAACGGCTTCTGCACTAGGCGGAGTTCAATATGCAGATAAGGTAGCATGTTATTTTCTAAGTACAACTATCAGTCCTCTTGGAGAACTACAGTGTGCGTTAACACGATGAAGTATCCGATTGTTCCATACTGTCCGTAATTTAGGTGTAAGTTGATCGGTCGAAGTCTCGCCTGATTCCGAGTTAGTACGAAGGAGTTATTGCGGTCTGAACAAAAAAATAGCGGCTTCTGCACTAGGCGGAGTTCAACATGCAGATTTGGTAGCCTATTATTTTCTAAGTATAACTGTCAGTCCCCTTGTAGAACTACAGTGTGCGTTCACACGATGAAGTATTCAAGTGTTCCATACCGTCCGAATTTAGATGGAAGTTAATCGGTCGAAGTCTCGCTTCATTCCGAGTTAGAACAAAGGAGTTATTGCAGTCCGAACAAAAAAATAGCGGCTTCTACACTAGGCGGAGTTCAAATATAGGGATGTGGTAGCCTGTTATTTTCCAAGTACAACTGTTAGTCTCATTGGAGAACTACAGTGTGCGTTCACACGTTGGAGTATCCGAGTGTTCCATACTGTATGTAATTTAGGTTGGAGTTGATCGGTCGAAGTCTCGCCTGATTCCGAGTTAGAACGAAGTTATTGCAATCTGAACAAAAAAAATAACGGCTTCTGCACTAGGTGAAATTCAAATATGGGGATGCGGTAGCCTGTTATTTTCTAAGTACAATTGTCGGTCTCCATGAAAAATTATAATGTATGTTCAAAATTCTTATTTTTCAAATGTATATTAAAATTTAATGTTTTTAATAAATGGGTAAATGAGTTACCCATTTATAACCCTCTTAAAAATGGATCAACCCAACCCATAACCCATTTTATAATATTCATAAATGGGTTGACTCAACCCATTATAAGTAGGGTAAAATGGGTTGGGTTAATGGATTGGGTCAAATTTTAATCAACGTACAAATTAAGTCAATGTCATGCTATTCGGATGAGTATGACGTAATAAATCAAGCCCCTCTTCTTGCAGAAAACCTAACTGGGTGTGATTAACCATTAGCAGTTCCTACGCTGGGTTGTGTTTTATTATCAGGTGACATTTCCAATTTCCGGTAGTTGAGACCATCGTTGCAAAAGGCATGGCAAGACGCATGCCATGGCACAACAGTACGCCTTGTTCATGCACAGTGCACACACCAACTGATACATATAGCACAAAGGACTCATGGTGGCAAAAAGACCCATCTTTATTTTGGATTTTTTTCTCTAAAAAATGATTTATTTATTTTCGTTTTTTTCAGGTCTAAAACATTAAAATTTGTATTTCTTATGTTTAGGCTATGAAGATTGTCAAAGCAATCCGATTGAGTTCTTTATAGTTGAATGCAATAGTAAATGATCAAATTGTCACCCCTGATAATCAAACAGCGAACACTAATTTTATGTATTTTTGGATAATGAAAATAATAAATCAAAAATCAAAAATCAAAAAAGAAAAGGAAAAAAAAGATGCATCTTTGTGATGCGCATTAGTGTGCAATTTGTTGTGTTGTCTCATGTGCACCACACCAAAAGTGCAATCGTTGCGTCGCATCATGTGCCACGATGTGTCTTTCATAACCTTGCAATAAACATCAAGTAACAAATTCAAAGCATAACCAAAATAAATATTTATCAAACCAAAACTAACAATTTTTGAATTTTGAATTAACTATCAATCTTCAAATTCTTTTTTTACTTGACAAATTATAATTTCTACAAATAAAATCATATATACCACATTCATCTTAACAAAAATAATAAAAGTCGATTTATTTTCATATATAATATAAAATTGCATATAACATATATCAAATAACGGAAAAAGTAAGAAGTTCAATTTATAATCTCATTTGCCCTAATAAACTTTCTATATATGACATAATGTAAACACAAAAAATAGATCATCATCCAAAAATCAGATGAAAGCATCGGTTCTTTTACAATAATGGTAAAAGAAGTAGAGATTCCAGATCAAGCAAGTAATAATAGCAGAAAAGTAAAAAAACACACAATTTTTTTATAGTGGTTCGACGTAATCTCTGGTCTACATTCACTTTAATCACTTTTATTAGCTGTTCTCTCTTCGAATTACTACTGGTTATATCAGATCTAACCACTATCTAGCGGATCTCAGATTTACAATGGAATTCCTAGAGAGTTTAAGAGGTAGAGGATAGAAATGACAAAGAAGTCTCCAATTGTAGAGAGATCAGATCTCGAGTGAAGAGCTGAAGATCAAAAAAGAAATGGAGCCGAAAGATCCTTCATTGGTTGCAGGTAGACTTGTATTTATAGAGAAACAATCGTGTTGGATTAGAAGTCCACTTGGAGTATTTCCGAAAATCGGTCCGAAGTCACATGTCGAATAGTAGTATCCCCCAAGTTAACCAAACATGTCAGTGCTGACATGTTTCTTTACTTCGAAACACTTTGAACTCTCTTGCACTCTCCTTCTGACTTCATTTTATGGCGTTCCATGCTATTTTTATCAATTGTTGGTTGATTTTGAAGATTGTTCTATCGTTGCTTGGTTTATTCTTCCGTTTCAGCTGTTCAATTCTTCAACTCTTGAAATATTTCGTCCAAAACTCTTGGAAATCTATTTGAACACATGTGGAAGGGGAAGATGTTAACTTGTGTGAAGTTAGAGTGGATGATTGTGGAGCAAAAACATGTTGGCACCAACATAAACACGTCGGCACTGACTTGTTTACTTAACTTATTTTTGGATGAATTTTCTCTAAGCCACTACTTTGCTTCATCTAAACATGCCACTAAGATTTCAAGCCATTTCGTTCTCGTTTTAATCTTCTAAGTCCAACTGTAATTTAATTTGACTCAAAAGCGAGTTAACATTTACTCCCTAAAGTATGTCATTCGAATGTAAGATATACTTTACCCAAAAACAAGTTCCAATAATCAGTCTTCGATAGTTGAACTCTTCGGCTGTCTGCTAATGTTAATCTTGGTGAATCATTCAGTTCTTTCATATTCTCTTGCAAATCACGGGCTGTTCCAATCATGTTGTAGCTACAGACACTAGTCTCTATTTAAGTATTGTTTATACATCATAATTATTCTGATTTCATTCGAAGTTCTTACATCACATATCAACATCGTTCCGTGTTCATCCAGGATTTATTTGTTTTACTCTAATTATAAGACATCAAATCTTCTTATCAAATCTATTCATGTTCCAAGGTTCAATCTCTCCGAATTATTTTACATTCAATTTAACGTGCGATCTCTTCGAATCATCGTGATCCAATCTAGGACTCAATCTTTCTGGACCGTTTAACTTCCACTCTGGGATTCGATCTCTCTGGATCGTTTATCGTCTAATCTAGGGTTTCAATCTCTTCGGATCCTTGTTGAATTCGTTTGCACTCCGGAAAGGAACTCAACGACCAAGCAAGCTCATCCCGCTCACTCTTCGATGATGAAACTTACTTTTCGTACAAGTTCATCCACTCGCTCTCTGGTAAGAGAGCTTGCACTCTACACTCCGGCCTTGTCTCTTCGGAAGAGACTTAAAACGATCAATATCGTACAAGTCCATTTGCTCGCTCTCCGACTAGGGGATTGCAACCTACACTCCGACCCCGTTTCTCTGAACGGGACTTAAAGCGATTGATATCGATCAACACATTCGACACATTCGACGTGGATTTTTCAAAATCAAATATTCAAATCGAAGCAAACAAGTAGAAGTACTAATTATCCATCACAGACATCCAACTCAGAGCATGTCTAAGGACCAATCTAGATCTTGTACACGTGTAAGCGGTTCGAGGTTATTATTGTCCTAGATAGTCATCTCAGACATTCAACTCAGAACGTGCCTACGGACCGTTTGAGATTCCGTACATGTATAAACGGCCTAAGGTTATATCGCATTATTTACTTAAAGTCAGGGTAAAGGAATCAAACCTGACCCCAATTCATCTCGATCATAAGGTTATCATCCAATGGAAGTATCTGATCCATAACTTCGTTCTACCCCGTTCCAATGGTGAGCTTCTGGTCCTAGTTCCTGTTGTCATGCATTTATATTCCGATTTGTCATTCTGGATCCAGCATCGTCCGTTCCAAGCATTAAAGCTCATCGCCTCATCATAAATCCAAATCGATCGAGCCTCCGAGTAAACTTGTTCAAGTCGTGGGGGGCATAATTTCAGTTTGCTTTGCTCTGTCTCCAGATGCTCATGCGTTGAATTCTGAATTCCTTGTTACATTCTTTGAAAAAAATCCTTCAATCACTTTCTGTTGTTGAGTCATCAATTCATCCTACATTTCTTTCATCATTTTCTCTATCTCTTCCCTGATCACGTAGATGGATTGATGGAATCTTGAGGGCACCTCTTGACTGTCCCATAGTTCAGTTGGCTTGCTCCAGTCTTAGATCTAGTATTAGGCCTCTTCATATTCTCTAAATCTCAAATTCAAGCTATAAATCTTGAGATCTAGTTGTTTGCCCTCAGTAAAAGCAAAATTTTGACCATAAAATGGACCAATATCCAAAAATAGATGAAAGCGTCGGTTCTTTTATAATAATTGTAAAAGCAGTAGAGATCCCAGATCAAGCAAGTAATAATAGCAGAAAAGTAAAGAACACACAAGAATTTTTATAGTGGTTCGGCATAATCTTCGACTTACGTCCACGTTAATCTCTTTTATTAGTTATTCTCTCTTTGGATTATAACTAGTTGTATCGGATCTGACCACTATCTAGTGGATCCCAGATTTACAATGAAGTTTCTAGAAAGTTTAAGAGGTAGAGAATAGAAGTGAAGGAGAAATCTCCAATGACAGAGCATCGGACCCTGAGTGAATAGCTGAAGATCAGAGAAGAGATGAAGCCAAAAGATCCCTCCTTGGGTGCAGGTAGGTTGATATTTATAGAGAAACTGTCGTGTTAGATCAGAAGTCCTTGATTTACAGCTTGAATTCTGAATTCCTTGTTACATTCTTTGAAAAAAATCCTTCAATCACTTTCTGTTGTTGAGTCATCAATTCATCCTACATTTCTTTCATCATTTTCTCTATCTCTTCCCTGATCACGTAGATGGATTGATGGAATCTTGAGGGCACCTCTTGACTGTCCCATAGTTCAGTTGGCTTGCTCCAGTCTTAGATCTAGTATTAGGCCTCTTCATATTCTCCAAATCTCAAATTCAAGCTGTAAATCTTGAGATCTAGTTGTTTGCCCTCAGTAAAAGCAAAATTTTGACCATAAAATGGACCAATATCCAAAAATAGATGAAAGCGTCGGTTCTTTTATAATAATTGTAAAAGCAGTAGAGATCCCAGATCAAGCAAGTAATAATAGCAGAAAAGTAAAGAACACACAAGAATTTTTATAGTGGTTCGGCATAATCTTCGACTTACGTCCACGTTAATCTCTTTTATTAGTTATTCTCTCTTTGGATTATAACTAGTTGTATCGGATCTGACCACTATCTAGTGGATCCCAGATTTACAATGAAGTTTCTAGAAAGTTTAAGAGGTAGAGAATAGAAGTGAAGGAGAAATCTCCAATGACAGAGCATCGGACCCTGAGTGAATAGCTGAAAATCAGAGAAGAGATGAAGCCAAAAGATCCCTCCTTGGGTGCAGGTAGGTTGATATTTATAGAGAAACTGTCGTGTTAGATCAGAAGTCCACTTGCACTCTTCTTCTTACTTCATTTTGTGACGCCTCATGTTGTTTCCATTGGTTGTTGGTTGATTTTAAAGATCGTTATATCATTCTTTGGTTTATTCTGCTGTTCAGCTATTCAACTCTTGAAACAGGTCGTCCAAAACTCTTGAAAATCTCTTGGACAGATGTGAAAGTGGAAGATAATAACTCGTGTGAAGTTGCAGTGGACGATTGTGGAGCAAAAAACATTGTCAATACCAACATGAACATGTCGACACCGACTTGTTTACTTAGCGTATTTTTGGATGTATTTTCTCTGAGCCACTCTTTTGTTTCATCTAAACGTGCCTTCAAGATTTCAAGTTGTTTCGTTCTTGTTTTAATCTTCTAAGTCCAGTTGTAATCTGCTTTGGCTCAAAAGCGAGTTAGCACATAACGAATTAAACTTTCCATTATATTGGACTTATTAAGATTTTTTTTTTTTTACATTACTCTCTCTAACACCACTATCTCAGTGGTTAGGCGCTGCAAATTTTAGTCAAGAGATCGTAAGTTCGAAATTCATATAGCGTGATTGGAGCTGCTGGACATATATTGGCATGCAATATGATATATATATATATATATATATATATATATACTACTAAAACTTGTAGTACTAGTATGTACTACCAACCAAGTACCCAATTTTAAAAAAGAAAAAAAAACATTCATGGGTACAATGGACAGTTTACGCCATGGTAAAATATCGAAATGCAACCGAAGACGTGTGGTTCAAGCAAAATATTCTTTGGGATGGTTCTACTCATAATTAACACGCTAGTTATTTGGAGCTAACAGCTCAAAAGTATAATCCAAAGCTTTTATAAAATCATTTATTTACATTCAGGTTAAAATGATATTACTCAGCACCAATGCTAAATATATGTAGTACTAAAGGATTAAGGACTATATATTGCATATATTGTATTTTTCAAAGTTTACAGTCCTGTATTCAGGCTCTCGTTAAAAAATGCATAACATATGATTTATCGAACCCCATATCTATTTTGTACCTTTTTTGGAAATGAATAACATGACCCTTTAAAATAAATTGAATATAATCCAATCCAAATATGATAAAACATATCCAGATTAAAAACCCAGCACAGATAACATCAGAGCTGACCCAGTGTAAAATGAAAATACAAAATCATCTCCATCTCAAATTGAGAAAATTGACTAGGTTTAAAAAATACAAAAGCGCATTTCCATTGAATTGCACTTTGATAAAGAAAAAACAAACTATGGTTCTTTTGAGTGACGGGTGTACTCGCCCGATAAGGATTGATTAGTAAGATAATTATGCTGTGATGGCAAGGTAAGTTTTTAATTTCGATTTTATTGCTTTTTCTATTCGATTTTCTAATTTTCTTTCCTTTGATTTATGGTTTTATTTTCCCTTGACCCATGTCCTCTCCTCTTTCTAAATAATTTCAGAGGTATTCTGAAATCATGCCGGAACCAAACAAGAATGATCAAATCTCAAGGTCCTGCTGGCCAACCGTACACCTTGGCATGTTTTACAATGTATGGAAAATTACGCACCGTGTTGTTTTTTCTCAACATTTAGATTCAATGCCCAAAAATATGTCTGTGGAAAGTATGATCGGAGGGATAATATCAGGGGGACTAAATTGTTAAACTGAGAGGATGATTCGTTTCTGATCTAACTTTCAAGCCTTCAAGAATTATTGATATTTAATTACATTAAAACATAATGAATATATGAAATGGCTGAGACACACGTAGATGTTGCACATTATTGAAACTAAAACACGATAATGGTATGATCATCATATATTGGTATGATACTAAACGAAAACAAAAATGCAAAGATTTGTTTTCTTTAATGGAGTCGATGACTTCTAAAAAATTGTGAAATTGGATTGAAGATATAGATTGAAAATTTGTGTTACCTATTATTTTATGAAATATTATAGATGGATGAAACGTTATTACTAAATAGTTGAAATATTTCTTGTGAGAACCGCATAATTAAAAGAAATGCCTAAAGAACCTTTGCTTTACATTTTTTGCTCAGCAACTTCAACTAGCTTTTTGATCCAACTGAAAGCGTGGTTGATATAGAGCTTCTCAAACTGAAGATATGCATGGAATTTCATATTACCATGGAATTGGAATTCGAAAAAATTTATGTTTTCATGGCTACTTATTTGGTTTTGTAGTTTCATCTCCAAACAAAGTCAAACCATCAACTAAGGAAACCTGTGTTTCCGATTTGAGTGTTAGACTTGCTAATTTTTGTAGGGTACAGGAAAAAATGATGTGAAAAGAAAATAAAAGGAGCAGGATGGGTTCAATGGGGAAAAGGAAACATGGAAAAGTAGATACTAAAACATAAGAAAACCAACAAGAAAAATTAATGTATATGTTACTCTAAGTTGCATTTTTAATCCTCATGTGACATGCAATTGGTACTTGTGCATTCTTTGGAGAACCAAAAATACATCTCAAGGCACTTCAGAACATAACCCAAAGGAAATATAAATTGTGACGCGACATTACTTCGTAAATAAACACTGAATTATGTGTTCCGTGCTTAGTTGATAATCCAAAATTCCCTGGGATAATCTCTTGAAAGCCAGAGAATGACATATCAGCCAAGTCATAGTTTTGCTACCATGATATGTTGTCAATAAATCAGAGAAATTTGTTTATTACACTGATTCAAGGCAGCACAAAAGCAGATACTGACAACGTGTTCCCAAATTGCTTCCAGCGAAATTTGACCAATTTCACACAAATTTACAATAGTTCGATACAATATCTCACATTTACCCAATATTTCCTTAAAGTTTTCTTAACAATAATACTTCATTAAGAAAAAGAAAGGAAGTCAACATTCACAATGAAACATCCATCAAACTTGTTTAAAATTTCGAATCATACTATATGTCTTGGAAAATAATTATAATGGGACCATTCAAATATTTGATGCAACATCACATTTTACCCGTATACAAAATAATACTTACATGAATTATTATGATGTCCACTATGACAATAGGCTGCAAAAGGCTCTGTATACGTCAAACATTGCAAAACCGAATTAAGATAGCATGTATTCCCAAGATTCTGTAATCCTGCACCCTGCAAACAAATCAGAACTCCTAACTTCCTAAACATTCCATTGGAAAAGCTAAACCAATCTACATTCCATACAAAAACAAAAGAATCCAGATTTATCCAATAATTCATCAAAACGACTAAAAGTGTTTCATCACAAAAATCCTAAAACTGTCAAAAAATGTACAAACTCACGATTCTTCTAAGATTGATGCTAAAACTGAACACAGGATCCACTACACCGGCCGCTCTACTCCCCACCGACTGAGATCTCTGATTCATCGAAGTTGAAGGACTCAAAGTTTTGAGCTCAATATTCTTCGAATTCGAGCTCGAATTTGGCGGATACGATTTAATACCTTCATGGAAAATAATCCGATTATTAAAACGCGGATCCCCCACCGTCATGTCAGACGAAGATGATGATACAGCTTGGGCCATGATTTGGAGGAAATCACTAGGGTTTTAAAGAGTATCTTGGGGTTTGAATTGGTGATATCTAATGAATTATTTGGTTATGATGCTGCCGATTTCAATTATTTGGAGCATTGAGTAATGAGTTTTCTTCACTTGCATTGCGGAGCGAGGGCTGAGATTTTAGAAGGTGGCTTCATCGTCGTATATAAAAACCCTGTTAAGCCCTTTTTTTTCTAGATTTGGTAACTATTGCCATTTATAAGCATTTTTTCATAAAAAGGTCTCCTTAGAGCATCTCTATCTGCAGCCTGAATATTACAAAATGTAATATGTGCATCCGTTTTGTCTTCCAACAAAGTGCAGAAATCTCAATAGTGTAGATTTTGAGGTCGAAAGTATGATGATGCAGGATTGTGATGGATGATTGCTCAACAAGCGCCTGTATCCCAGACGCTTGTTGAACAAGCGTCCAATAATATCACTCTTCAACTGCAAATGCAACGGCTGCTTTCTCCTTCTTCATAAACACCTCCTCTTCTTCTCCTTTCACAACAATCATTCTATCTCAATTCCAATCTTCCTTCTCCACTGATCTTAATTTGAAATGTTTTCTGAATTCGACGTTGATGTTGCAAGGTGCAGTTTTGAAAGATATGACTTACAAGACGTTTCGACTCTGATTGGCGAAACGGTTACTAATTGAACGCTGCGAAAGACTGCGATATTTGTTATATTTGGTGTGCACTCTCAACCGATACTATTCTAGGTACCGACCAAGTGGTGACACTTTTTGAGCCAAAGTTACTAATTGCTTCAATTGCAAGAACATCGATCGTAAAAGAACCATATCTTCTATCAAAGGCCTGCAAGGAAAAATTAATCGTCAAACGCAAATATTTGATTCTCAAATGTTCAAGTTAAAGCAAAGAAATCCTAGTGGATTTGAAAATGAAACGCATTTGGTATTATTAAATACTCAAACATTCTTATTTATTGACTGTTGTTTTCTAAATATTATACTGTATATTTTTTTCATAGAATGGCAGCAAACAAGTTGTTTAAACAAATCTACAAACCGGATAACGAACAAGCATCACATTCTTATTGGTTCATGCACATTTATGACATGTTGGTTGAGCATGTTAAATGGGAATCATCACTATAGAAAACAATCCAAGACGTTCAATCGAATAGCAGTCGTGGTAAAGCTGCTGGAGTTGAAGAAAGCTCTAGTCCTGGAGAATCGTGCAGAAGCTACGGTTTTGGTTCAGAATATGACCTAACCCCTAACCCTGCCGAAGATCAATTTATTAGGCCATAGGGAGCCAAATTAGCAAAAAAGAAGCAGGCTGCTGGAGCGGATCAGGCGGAAATTGAAAAAAAAAATTCTATTTGAATATGAAGATAGGTACAACCGTGCAATGGAGACTCGAGCAATTCAACATCAAGAAAGATTGTCAAGAATGGATCAACTTATCGCTGAAAATTGTCAAAGAGATGAAGATGCACTTATATTCATGGATACGTCACACATGTTAGAAGAACAATGAGAGTATACGAAGTTTAGAAGAAGAGAAATCATGAGACGTAGACGTGAAGAGGGACAGTAACCGTTTCTGTATTTCTAGGACCATTGTATCTTTGAATTACTTGTTGATGCATTTGTATTATGAGTTTTTCTGAATTTCTAATACCGTTGTATCTTTAAATTACTAGTAGTTGAATTGTGTTATGAAATTAAGCAAGTGATTGTATTACTAAAACAGTGATATTGCATAACATTGATAAAAGATTAGAAAAATCCATACGTCACTTAAGCATAAAGAAAATAGAACAACGATAATAAGTAACAACACATACTTAACGATACCAAAGTTAACAACAACAATAAAGTTTAATACAGTTTCACTGAGTGCTAGAAAAGTTCCAAAGACGATCTATTAGATCGTCTCTGAGCCTTCGGTGGAGTTGCACGTTACGGTACAACATTTGGCTCTCTACGTGAAACTCTAGTTCTACCGCGCTTCCAATCATATCTTCGCCCAAACATCTGGTGGAGTTGGAGCACTCTCATACATGTAATCTTCTTCCATGCCTCGTTCGTCCTCTAAAATCATATTATGTAAAATAACACAAATGTACATTATTCTTATCGTTTTATCTGGTGACTAGAGCCTACATGGATTATTGACTATGGAAAATCGGGACTGAAGAATCCCAAATGCTTTTTTGATGTCCTTTCTATGGCCTTCTCGCATTGCTGCAAACTTTGACTGTTTATTGTTTTGTGGGTTCGGAATTGTCTTCACAATGGTACTCCATTTAGGATACATACCATCGCCAAGATAATATCCATGATTGTACGTGTTACCTCTCAAACTGAAGGTACACGGAGTAGATATGCCATTTGCTAAATCATTAAATAATGTAGATCGTTGCATTACGTTAAGATCATTGTTAGAAGCTGACATTCGAAAAAAGCATGTCATATCTATAAGCCACATGATGCTACGGCTTCAAAAATAATAATATACCTACGAGACTTACTCTGATAAGCCCCGGCATACACCTTCGGATAATTCTTCCACTCCCAATGCACACTGTCTATACTACCCAACATTCCGGGCCATCCTCTACTACCATACATATTCATTGACCTTGCTATGTCAGCCTCGTTTGGTCTTTGTAAGTATTAATCATCGTAAATGTCCTTGGTAGCTTACCGAAAATGCTCCAGACACTCTAGTACCATGCTTTCCGCCACATGTAAGTTTTCATCTAGAGCGCTTACCAGTCCGGCATACGCAAGCATTCTAAGCACAGCTGTCATTTTTTGAATACCAGTTAACCCTGAGTACGAGATGCATTGGATTTGAATATGAAATATTTATCATGTTGTTTGATACATTGTAGGATTCTAAGAAATAATGGTCGGCGCATGCGAAATCTTCTTCTGAAATCTCCATCCGTGTATGTAGGATTTAGAATAAAGTAGTCTTCCATAAGTCTCTCATTGTACCATGAATGTCTACATTTTTTATACCGACGACTGATAACTGATCCACCGTGTTGTCTACTGGACTGACCAACTTATAGGTAGCCATAGCTATTAGCTCGCTTTCACGACGAAAATGATCTTCTATCATTTCATCAAACTCATCACCGTTATCATCAAAAAAAATTCTTCGGCAGATATTTTTGTTTAAGCTTGTAAATGTATTAGATATGTCTTACCAATCATACCTCCTCCTATTTATAAGAATCTTTCCTTAGCCGTACTCACATGCTTAATTTCAAAAACAACAAGCATTTATGACAAGTTGGTCATTGATGGATGCAACCAATTTGGCTACAGTATCTGCAAGCAACGTGGCTATAGTGTCTATCTAATCTCGGTCATTGAAGGTCTACGAGAAATGTGGCTATAGCGTCTGCAAGCAACGTGGCTATAGTATATATGTCTTATCTTAGTCATTGAATGTCTGCAAGCAACGTAGCTACAGTGTCTGCAAGCAACGTGGCTATAGTGGATGCTCAAAGATGATATTGTTCATACTTGGTATTCCTACCGCCTATAAATGTTTCCATCTGTCTTCCTAAATTTAAATATAAACTGCTCAACTAAATTGTCCATCGGTAGTTGGTCTTCTTCAGAGTTACTCGTGCTTGTGAAAGCTTATATTGGAGTTGATCACAGGCATGAAATTATGGTCCAAACAGATGTGCTTGTAAGCCATGAGATGTTTTGGAACATGGTGACTAAAGCTTACAACAATGATCTTGAATGCCAGACTAAGCGGTCTTATTTAGAAATCAAAAACACATATGGTCTTTTTTTGGCAAGGCTAACCGGTTTTTAAAGTAGATCGTCCACTTTTTATTACAACAAGTAATAAATACATTGAGTATAAGAGATAGGCCCATAGCCTAGCTACAAAAATAGAACCACAAATGTAGCTTATAGAACTGGAGTTAGACAAATATGCCTAAACTACAGAAACACCACGCAGGGTGTAAATGACTTCGAGCTGGATAAGGCAGACACAAGAGTAAGAGCACTATCGCTAAACAAGTTGCACAAGGCAATCACGCTCGAGGACTCACAAAACACAAACCAACATAATAAAGAACAGACGCTCGTTGACAAAGCACACAACAAACAAGAACAATTACATCAACAACCAAAATACCTAGCTAATTGGACAACCAATCCACCATCAGCAACACAAGGATATTACCAAAACGAACCAAAATATCACAAAAGCCTAAGCTGGCATAATCAGGAGGACAATAACTCACATACCCAATGCCACAGCCACCACCTTGAACATGAGACGAGACAATCAAAGACAAAACTCCATGCTGCAAGCAGTCCCAAAGGAGCAGAATTGAAGGGGTGAGAAACCAAAGCAACAGACAAGGGTACACAAACCAAAACAACATAGATCGAGCAACCAAAGAAAAACCCGAAAAGAAAGACATGCCAAACATACATTCCAAAATAACCATGTTGCAAAAACAGAGGGAAAATGCCAAACTAAAACTCCAAACACATAGCAAGAACTAATAAAACTAACGATGCCAAATTACCAGCACAAAGCGACACCGAAGCCCAACCAACAAACCACCTACCACATAAAACCTCGCCAAGCACCACCTGATAGCACCACAACACGTAGAACCCCTAGCTTTTTTTAGCAAAGCTCATACCAAATCCGAAGACCAACTCAAAAGAAAAGACTGTAAACACAGTGAAAGGAGATTGGAGAGGCTTGGGAAGCTTAGGAAGGTTACAAGAGAACAGATGGAGCAACGAGAAGGGAAAACTGGAAGCGAGGTTACAGGTAGAAGGAAGAAAGCGGGTTAGGGGCTAGCGAACGCAATAAAAAGGATGAAGCAGCACGAGGACAACTAGGTTAAGTGAGAGGAGAAGATTGAAGCACGAGAGGAAGGGAAAGGTTTGGGCGATTCAAGGAGAAGGAAGATAAAAGAAGGAGGCAGCTGAAGGGGGAAACCTAGTCCCCATTGATGCTTCGGAAAAAAGTTATATTATTATCGTGTCATTATCAAGTAAATTGAAGATGAAAACGTTTTTCAATCAAATCGTTCTACTTTTGATTCGCTTTACCTATCCCAATATGGGACAGAATTCGTCGGTCATACTTTTGAACTTCATCATAGTTGGCGCACGCGTTTAGGCTCTGAATGAGCATTACTAGGCACTTGTACTACCCTTTTATTCATTTATTATATGTTTTTTGATTTTCGTAAACCTATATCATGTTTAGTAATTCAATATTGGAGAACTTCATATTTCATATTTCGAAAGCTATAAAGAAACAAATCAACTAGCATAATAGGTACACAGACATAACATAACACAATGGAAAAACATGAATATATACACTAATCTACAAGCATAGCATAGTACAAAGACATAACATAGTGCACGAAAACATACTCATACAATGATAATACACAAATACAATGTACAACGTGGACCAGCAAATCATGAACTGATTAAAATCTATGAAACATATCAGTCAATGTGATGTGAGCCACTATCACTGTCTAAGGAGTCATCGTGGTCACCTGCATGAGGCAAGATATGCATATGGAGCTGATGAATTTGAGCTTGTAATGCATGTATTTGAGTCTGCTGCCGGTATGCAGTCTGATAAGTCTGATGCATAATCTGGGTATACTGAAGAGTCATACTCTCAAATGTAGCAATCACTCGTCTATCGTAATCCATATACTGAGAAAACTGAAATGTATAGAATAAAAATTATACATTTATGGATATTATTTTAACTAGAAATGAATATGAAGGTTAAAAGTCATAGGACCTGATGAGGCTGATACAAGCCGGTAGATGGTACATCCACTATATCATCGTCTCTAGGAAACTATATGGCATACTCCACAATCTGACCCTGCATATCGTAGGCTTTAAATGAATGAGGTGGAGAGTCGAACGTGAGAGACTGCATGTACTGAGATGACATAGGCTCAAAGGCAGCAAGCGATACAGGAACTCTACCGAAAGAGTAACATAGACCAATGTGATCGGAGTTCAAACCCCATATGTAATCAGGTAGCACGTAAGCACGCGGAGCTACCCTAGCCCAATATGAATCAAAATGGCCCTGTACAGTAAATGCCTTATCATCCACCCATCCTGTAGTCCTCGTAGCAGCAATATAACCTGGGCCAACACTAGTATCCCCATACATATCGTCTCATGGGAGAAGATCTGAGAGAATATGAACTATACCATATAACTGTAGCCAACAACGCTCTCCCAAATACCATACAAATGGACACGTGGGAACTAGAAAGTAAACCCTCTGCATCAACAAAGCATACTGAAAAGTGAGTAGATAGTCACCATCGGGCTCCATAAAATGAATATACTGCTCCCATGGACGAAATATAACGTTACTCCGCCACGTCAAATCCATCTGCTGCCTACTCTTCATCAGCTCGTCGTGCACCCCCATGCAACATGATGCAAATGTATATCTGGACCCCAATGTCGCAACCAAGAGAAGTAAATATATGGGGTAGCATGCGCCTCTGGAATAAGTCGTGGGTGCATGTTGGTTGTATACTCGTAATACTAGAAAGGTAGAATGTACCAAAAGCTGTACATCTGGCAAGACCACTGTAGCGCATATGTATCCAACGCTACGTACAAATAACCAAGAATGGTTGTGCCATAATCATAAACATGTAGACCATCCGCATCGACTAATCCAGCCAAATAACCAAGTCTGATAGTACCCTTATTATTATTAAAAAAGGTAGACCCAAAAGATATAATAAAAAGGCATGTATAACTGGAGTGTTCATCTCCTCGGAGGTCCTATAATCTGTAATATAGTATTATAGACAAGGAAGGGTAACAACACCTCCTCTGACCTCCTTAGGATCCAAAGTCGGTAAATAAACAGAAAATGACTCAAACTCCTCAAATGAAGAATCAAATGGAACAGGAATGCGGTCCGGTCGACCAACCTCAATGGCGGTAAGCATATAAAAATCTAACGGTGTCATTCCTAACTCAAAATCAAGAAAATGGAAGGTACGAGCAGTAGGCCACCATCTTTCAGTCAGAGGCTCTACAATGTTTCGGTTTACATGGGAAAATCTAGGTAAAGATAGAAAGTCACCGAAAGGTGACGCAAGAAGTCTAGCCAAAATAGGCTCAGGTAACTCATCATAATACTCAGACTACACCTATACCAACTATCTCGCATAGCTATGTGACAAACCCAAACATAATATTTAATAATGTTAACCTAAATAAATAAATAACATTTGTATACTGGTGATGTGCTGTGCATCAAATAATAAGGATTTAAAAATATACCTGTGGCGTCGCTATATTTGAAGTAAGACGATGCGAAGTAGTGGCTGACAAGTCATGCAAAGATCGTAAGCCATATGCGGTCACCGTAATATCAGGAGGAGTATGTACTAGTTCGATATCTACATCGGTCGCATAACGAACTGTTCGTCTACCAACTCTAACTGGTCTGGGCGGCATATTGACGTAATATTTAGTAAAAAACCTAAAAATAAAAAACTTAGAAATTTAAAACTTTTAAACGTATGAAATGAGAAAAATGTGGTTTTAGCGTCTCATATAGGCGTTAACCCCTAGGCGTTTGTTCAACAAGCGCCTGAGGGTCAGGCGCTTGATAAACAAGCACCTGCATTATTTTAAATGCGGACGCTTGTTCAACAAGCATCTGACCTTCAGGCACTTGTTGAACGAGCGCCTAAATCTAAAATAGTTTGGAAAACCAACACCCTCGATTTTTGTAGTATACATTTTGTAAGTTTGGATCGCAAAACTGTTGGAGTTTTTCTTATGTAACATTCTATTGTGTAAGGATGCATTTGCGGACAACTTCGATTAGAGGTTGAAGGCGTGGATAGCTTTTTTGACTAAAGGTTCGGTAAGATATAAAAAATATTAAGTAAATTGGAAATAGTTATTTATTTTATAATAATTAAATAATAATTTTAATTAGTACTTAATTACTATTAATTAATATTAATTAAATTTAGTACTTAATAAAATTAGTATTTCAGAACTAATAATACAAATTCAATTTTAATTTCAACTTTAAATTCTAAAAATTTATTGCTAATTTTGGCCAATATACAACACAAAATTACACAAATTTTTAACTGAAATACAACAGTAAAATAATACATATATCGACGTCGTCCTCCAACAATCAAAGTATCTCTAATTTCATCACGTGTTGCAACAATCTGTCGTGCATTTGATGAACTTACACCATCATGGTTGTGTTGAAGATGTTCACGCCAATTTTCAGCATAATTCCATGGAACTTCTATATTAACTATTTTTCAAAATCAGGATATTTACCATTGTTTTTTCTAATGAAATTATAGGTAGCACTGCTTGTAACGACAAATTGTGCTTGTTTTGCGAACTATATATCGACATATCTCATAAAATATTGAATTATTTTTTCAAATACCAAATGCTCTTTCCACAGTCATGCACAGACAAGAATGATAAAAATTGAAATTTTCATTACGCATTTTTGGAACATTCTGGCATTGTTGAAATTTCGAAATATGTTAGCGTTTATTACGTTAAGATGATAAATAACTGTTTCTAAGCTTATATGCTGAGTCTACAAGGTAATACTTATCAAGTGGCAGATGCGGAAATGTTTCAACTTCTTCAATAGCATGATTTAAAATTCTACCATCATAGATAGTGCTTTTCCAACTAGACATTACAAAACTAAATGTTAAATCATGGTAGCAAGAATATTTTGTATTGGAAACTTCTTTCTGCATATATACACTGGTAATTTTTCTTTACTAACCCTCGCAGGAACATATGTTCTTTCTATAGCTCAATATCATTTTGGAAAAAAAGGATGGTATCATGTATCATACCTAATTTCATCGGGAATCTCATTGAAATCCATCAGTTTAATATTACATTTGGCCAAAAGTAAGACAATGTGCAAAACCTTACAACCACTTAAACTAACAGTGCCAATGGATCGACTAAAATTTTCACCTACCAACCATTGTGATGCTCCATGACTTATCTTGTAACAAAACATTTCCACCATGTAACAACCTTTTTTGGAACGGGCCTAACTTTCGACCCTGTAAAAGCCTAATCAAATATTAGGTCCATTCCAAAGCTGGTTGTCGGTTGATAAAATTTATTAAATAAACAATATATAGAACTATCTATCCATGCTTTCAGAATCATATAACAAAAGAGATAAAATATAACAATAAAATAAGTACCCATTCGAAATTTGCAAATCTCATAAATATAGTACCAAATTCCAAATATTCATAACATAATGCCTTAAAATAGAACATCAACAAGTCTAAAATCTGGGTACATCGTAATAAATCATACATAAATAAATAACTACATGACTTCTTGGTTGCCTCCTTCACACTTCATCGTCAATATCACTATCCCCTAACTTGTGGGTTGTAATAAGGATGAAGTCAAAACAACAATGTTTGGTGAATGAAAATCTTAAGTATTACCATAATATTATTTAGGCAGTACCATTCAGATGAGTATTATGTCTTATGTAATTTCTAACCATACCTTTTCAAAAATACCTCAACTATAAGCCTCTTATTTATAATGATTAAGATGCATCTGGACCGTAGGATTAAAGTCGGTTTGAAATAATAAATACGGTCATTCTGGTCTTAAAAACCTAACCGCAACAAACAAAGACTGATCGACTAGCAGTCTTGGCTTCCATGTGTTATGCACCAACAATTGGCACAAATACGCAGTAGAGGTTTTATAGAGGAATAAATGAAGAATATTAAATGTAAACGGAAATGATATAGCAATAAAGCAATAAGAATTAAGAAAGTAACAGAGACACAACAATTTATAGTGGTTCGGCATTGTTTGTCTATGTCCACTTTAAAGAGATAGCTTTATTAATCACTTTGTAAATTGAGTACAATTGGGATCAGATTAAAATCTTTAGTTATAAAAGAGTATGAAGCAATAAGCAGTGTCCAGATCCTGAAAATGAATAATCAAGTCTGTATTTATAGAGGAAGATGCGAAATATCTTCCTGAAAATTCGGCAAAGAATCTCCAAAACCATAGGGGACTAAAAGAGGGATCACATGGTCCAAACCCAAAGAAATAAGGATCGAGGCCGATCCCTATTTTGGAGAAGTTTGGGGATGCGATCCCTATCGAAGCTTTTTGTTAGTTCCTGAGATGAAGATTTTGATGACAACAACCTTAGAACTTGTTATAAAATATAAATACTAATATTCTTCTATATATATATATATATATACATATATGCATCCACTAAGAATGAAGACTGTACAGTATAAAAGATTCAAGACTGGGTATAGAGATTCAAGACCGACGAATCCAAGATTGAAGAAATCAAGACCGAAGGCTCGTGAGTATTAAGAGTCAAAGAGTTCTAGATATCAAGATAAGTAATAGAATCTAGATTTATGTTAAAACTTCATAATAGCACTAAAATCTTTATTCGGATTTTAATTGTGGAATGGAATCCACCTTCTCGCTTTAATAGTGGGATGGAACCCACAACCTCTTTAGGGAGATGGGACCCATGACCTTCTCTAGTGAAATGGAATCCACAAAATTTTCAAAATAATTTATTTTTTCAAAACGATTTATTTTTTCAAAAATATCTTTTTAAAGTCATATCTATCAATTTAAATATTTTAGCATTAATTCAAAAACTATTTTTAATCATATTAATTTCAAACTCATCTCTTGTTTCTTTAAAACTATCTCTTGATTTTAATATTTTAGCTTTAATATATTTTAAAGAAATCTGCACTTGGTTTTTTATATTACTTTTATATTATAGATTATATATTTTAAGATTACTTTCTAAAACTCTTTTATAAGTTTAAACTATATTCAAAATGGTTTGCGAAGTTTAGAAATTGTTTTGACAAGTTTTCAGAACATAAATCGTTTTAAAGCAAAATCTATTTTCAAAAATAGCATAGGCATGTCGACTTCCCTCATCTCCTCATGTCGACATGGTAGCCGTAGAATTCAAATTTTCAAAAAGAAGTATCTATTTATCATAACCTTTCACAAATGGACATGACCGTTGTTTTCCTATAAATACCAGTTGTTTTCAATGAATTTTAAGTTAGTTTTTCTTCATTTATTCACTCCTCCACTCAAATATTCTCTTATATTTCAAATGCTTTAACAAAACTCTACCAAAATTCTAAGTGAATCAAACTCGATCATCTCTAGTTTGATTCTCCGCCACTCTCTCTCAAAGATCTCAGTGCTATTCAGAGTTATAGGATCGTTTGTAATCAAAGAACTGTATTGAATCTCTCTCTATCAAAGTGTGATTGGAAACAGTGTGATTGTGGCTCGTAAATTGATTGGGTGTGATTGTAGCCCATAAATCAATTAGTGTTCTTATATCCTGGTTAAATCAAGAGAGTTTGCCTTGGGCTCGGAGACAGGAGGGTATATCTCGTGGCCTTCAAATCGAGGTTGTATTATCGACATTATATTTGAAAAGAAATCTGCATAAGAATTTGCATGGGACTGGATGTAGGATAACTCCGAACCAGCATAAAATTATGATGTGTTCTTTCCTTTATTGCTTTCATTTACTATTTGCATCTGTGTCTGATTCGGTAATTGTCTCTGTGTTTTTGAAATTGCATCTTTACATGTTTAATTTGAAAAGATTTCAAAAATTCCATAAAATCCATTAAACACTATTCAATCCCCCTCTGGTGTTAATCCAGCCTTAAGATCTGTAATCCGCTTTTCCTACATTTGATACCGAAGTATTAGTTTTCAAAGTTTTCATAATCTAATTTTTGAAAAGTTTTCAAATGGCTGCCAACACTGGTAATGTCAACGCTATCACTAGTTCATTTGTAAAGGGTCAGTCTACTGTCAAAACACTACTTTTTTATGGCAGTAACTATGTATATTAGGCATGTAGGATGAAAATCTATTTAATCAATAGGATCAGACACTTGAAATATCACACAAACTGAGTACATTGAACCCATAACTGATTTCGCTAGTGGACTGCTGGGCAAAAGACTGTTGCACAAAACAATTCCAAATCCATGAATATTCTATTATGTTCACTTGATATGAATGAGTTTAATAGAGTGTCTGTCTGTAAGTCTGCATATGAGATCTGGAAAACTTTGCAAGGTACTCATGAAGGAACAAACAAAGTTAAACAGACCAAAATATCTATTTTGACCAATCAATTTCAATTATTTAAGATGAATCCAAATGAGTCCATTTCAGACACGTACAGTAGGTTTCAAGACATTGTGCACTCACTAATTGCATTAGGAAATAACTTTTCCATAGAAGTTCAAGCTAGAAAAATTCTGAATTCACTCAATCCAGAATGAGATCAGAAGACTCTGGCAATTGAAGAGGCTAATGGTATTAGTACTTTAAAAATTGAAGAATTGATTGGAAATTTGATGTCGTTTGAAGTACAAATGCAAGGGAGACGAGAAAGCAAGGCCTTAGAAAAGAAGTCAATAGCGTTCAATGCAATAACAGATGGTTCAAACTCAAACAATGACGATGTTGAAGAAATAGCCTTGATGACAAGGAATTTCAGAAAGTTTGTGAAATACAGAAAGATGACTAATTGCAAGAGAAATGATCACATGAATTCTGGAAATAATAATGAAACTCAAAACAATGGCAGATGTTACAATTGTGGTGAGCCAGATCACTTAAAAAGAGATTGTCTGCATCCATATAAACAGAAATTTTCTCCAAGTAACGATTCATCAAAGAAAAGAAAGAGGGCATATACTGCTACAGGGGATGATTCAAACTCATCCTCTAGTGACGAAGATTAAGAGATGGAAAATTCAAACATATGCTTTACAACTATTTACGATTATGATGATCTCGAAAATATGGATCTAAAAATAGGTACGCATTTAAATTATATTGATTAAAATTGCTTGTTTGAATTATTTTGAAATTTCTTGTTGTTTGAATTTAAAATTTTGATTTTCAAAATAATATTATTTTAATAATATTTAATATTAAATATTAATATTAAAGTGTTATTATATTTAATATTATTTTAGTTAAAATATAAATTAGATTATAGGATATATATATATAGATATTAAATAAAATAAGAAAAATAAGTCACATGATTTAAGGGACCCATGTCGACATGACCCTACCTTCCATGTCAACATCCCTCCAGAAATTTTAAATTTAAATTCAAAACTTTGAATTTTCCTCCACCTTTTCACCAACTCCAAAGCTCTTAAAAGGTGTTTTTTGACCAGAGAACATGGATCTTAGATATCTATTTATCTTCTTAACTTTATCCTATTTTTCACTTTCATTTCAAAATTCAAACTCTCTTTTAAACTCTCAAGCTCTCTATTTTCTTCAAAAATGGCTTTCTTAAGCACTCCATCCACCATTAGACTATCCAAGGCCACCAAAGAGTTCTTCTACAATGATCCAGGAGCTATCAAGGATTACATAAGCTATATAAACTTTGAAAAGGTCCATACGAGAAAATTTGCTATCTTTAATGATTTTTATTCCTATATAATCAATGTTCTTTTTGAAGAGAATCAAATTATTAGCTTAATTAATGATTCCCAAAATAATATTGTTTGTTATCTGAATCTTATCAAAATGATTTACGCAAATTTAAATCGTGGTTTTTATGAAGGAAATGAAGGGAAATTGTGGAGTAGCGTTAAAGGAATGCGTACTGTTTTAAATAGTGAGATTTTGGGTATCATTCTTGGTTGTAAGTATACGGGAGTGGATCATTTGGATTTTCAAATTGATGAACATGATCGTGAGACATTTCATCACATTTTTGAAGGAGATGATAACTTTGAGTTTATAAACCGAAATTTCCATCCTAAAGCTAGAATTGTAAACCTTCTTTTGCAACATACCATAACTCCAAGATCGGCAAACTTCAATCACCCTACTTTAAAAGTTTATAAGGCACTTTTTGCTATTTTTTGGCACTATGACATTAATTGGATGCAAGTGATTTTGGATGAACTTCGTCCTAAATTTTTTACTTTAGGTGAAAACACTTTATATCTTGAGATTTATCTCACTTGGATTTTTAACTACTTTGGTGTCGATTATAAGGAGGAGTTCGTTTCTAAAAAAGTGCTTAACCATGCTAACATTCCTCCCATGAAAATTCTGTTTGTGTTTCAACCATATGAAACACTTGTCGAAAAGGATGAGAGATGGCTCATGAAGAGATGGAAGAAGAAGAGGAGGAGGAAGAAGGGAAGGAGATGAAAATTGAAAAAGAAGAAGAGGAGGAGGAAGAGACTTCATTGGAAGCACTGAATACCCTATCACTTCTAACAATCCATCCAACAAAACGCTTCTCAAGAATCAAAAGATTATCATGTAAAACCAATGAATTCTCAAAAGATACTTTAGTAAAAAGTTGGATAAGATTTCCACCAAAATGAACTAAGTTCTTTGGGAAAGTGAGTCATAAGCTTGGATTATCATCATCTTCATCATCCTCTAACTAATACTTGTTTCATTTCATGTTGTATTAGTTTGTATCTCTCTTTAGTTAATGTTATGTATAATTCATGTAATGTTAACTAAATTTATCAATGATTTTTTTTTATTTCTGCTTATTAGCTCTAAAATATCCCTGGAATGTTTGTCATTATATTATATAAGTTTATATATATAGACTTGTAGATAATATAAAGAAACAAAGAAAATTTCCAAAATTAACAAGGGCATGTTGACATCCCCCTACCCCCTATGTCGACATGTAACGGCCAGAAAATCGTTTTTGTTTTGAAATTGAAATTCACATAACTACCTTGTGTCTTTTTATTTCAAATGACTTTCTAACTCTTTAAATACCCGTTTCTTCCAAAACATTGCATACTTTCAATTCTCTTTATTTTCTATTGAATTTCTTCATATTTTATCAAAAATGGCCTCTTCTATTCATAATCTAAGTGAGAATCTTGAAGAAACTCTCAATTCCTTCAAGAACATACTTAATTTTATCCTTCGTAATCAATGTCACTTAGAATTAAGCCAAATGCAGATGATAAGAGAACAAGAAAGGCATTTCGATGCCGTTCGATGGATGATCTCAGCCCTTAATAAAGAAGAACTTAAAGCGAATCCAGAAGGAACTCGGAACAAAGATAATGAAGAATGGGATGCAATAAAGGCGGATCCTATCTTAGGTGAAGAAGGGTGGGTTCAAGTTCCAAGAAATATTTGATTTGACATATGTGGCTTAACATACTTTAATTTGGTATGAATTGTTTGGTTTGATTTGAACTGATTTGTTATGGTTTGGATTGATTTGAATATGGTGTGTAATATACGATTGAACATGGTGTGGTTTGATAAGAACATGATGTATATATTGATTGATTATTTTTGAAATTTTCATATCTCTTGCATTTACCTTACTATATTTTATTCGTATGATTATCTGTCTCATTTATATTCTATTACACTATGGTATTATCCTATACAGTGCTATAGTATAAGATTAAGGGGAGTTATGTACTTTAGGATTAGTTTTTGTTGATGACAAAGGGGGAGAACTGTAAAATAGGTTAGTTAGGCTTATATTAAGGGGGTTTAGTAGATTAAAGGGGAGTTGTTGGAATAAGGGGGAGTCAGAGTAGAATCAGAGTTTGGTGGAGTATATTTAACAAAAATAGGTTGTCATCATCAAAAAAGGGGATTGTTAGTTCCTAAGATGATGGTTTTGATGACAACAACCTTAGGACTTGTTATAAAATATAAATATTACTATTCTTGTCTAGATATATATGTATATGCAGGATATGTATATATGCAGGTACTGAGAATAAAGACTGTACCGTATAAAAGATTCAAGACTGAGTATAGAGATTCAAGACTGACAAATTCAAGATTAAAGAAATCAAGACTGAAAGCTCATGTGTATCAAGAGTTTAAGTTATCGAGATAAGTAATTGAGTCTAGATTTATGTTAAAACTTCATAATAGCACTAAAATCTTTATTCAGATTTTAATTGTGGAATGGAATCCACCTTCTTGCTTTAATAGAAGGATGCAACCCACGACCTCTTTAGTGGGATGGAACCCATGACCTTCTCCAGTGGAATAGAATCCATAAAATTTTCAAAATGATCTATTTTTTCAAAACTATCTTTTTAAAGTCGTCTCTGTCAATTTAAATATTTTAGTCTTACTTCAGAAACTATTTTTAATCATATTGATTTCAAAATCATCTCTTGTTTTTTTAAAACTATCTCTTGATTTTAATATTTTAGCTTTAATATATTTTAAAGAAATCTATACTTAGTTTTTAATAATACTTTTATATTATAGATTATATATTTTAAGATCACTTTCTAAAACTCTTTTATAAGTTTAAACTAGGGAGAATTAATTTAAAGGACAAAAATTTGTATAATTTTAGCTCAAGGACACGATCTCAATATTTTAATTACAAGGACAAACATTCTTCTAAAATTATTCATAAGGACAAACATTCTTCCAAAATTATTCATAAGGACAAACATTCTTTCAAAACTGCTACCGAACTAAAAACTGATACCTAAAAACTGCTACGGATAACTACAAACTGATACCTAAAAACTACTATCAATAGCTAAAAACTGATACCTAAAGAAAGTTGTCCTTCAGACTAAAATACTGAAGGTATATCCTTAAGGCTAAAACGCTAAGAAATTTTGTCCTTGACAATAATTTCCTATTTAAACTATATTCAAAATGGTTTACAAAGTTTAAAAATTGTTTTGAAAAGTTTTAGAATAGAAATCATTTTAAAGCAAAATCTACTTTCAAAAATAACATAGGCACGTCGACATCCCTCATCCCCCCATGTCGATATGGTAGCCGTAGAATTCAAATTTCAAATTTTCAAAAGAAGTGCCTATTCGTTATAACCTTTCGTGAATGGACATGATCGTTGCTCTCCTATAAATACTAGTTGTTTTCAATGAATTTTAAGTTAGTTTTTATTCATTTCTTCACTCCTTCTCCATTCAGATATTCTCTTATATTTCAAATGCTTTAACAAAGCTCTGCGGAAATTCTAAATGAATCAAACTCGATCATCTCTAGTTTGATTATCTGCCACTCTCTCTCTCAAGAGCTTAGTGTTATTCAGGGTTATAGGATCATTTGTAATCAAAGAAGTGTATCGAGTCTCTCTATTAAAGTGTGATGGAAATGGTGTGATTGTGGCCCGTAAATAAATTGGGTGTGATTATAGCCCATAAATCAATTAGGTGATCTTGTAGCCTAGTTAAATCAAGAGAGTTTGCCCTGGACTCATTGACAGGATGGTGTATCTCGGGGCCTTAAAATCGAGGTTGTAATATCAACATTATATTTGAAAAGAAATGTGCACAGGAAACTGTGTGGGATTGGATGTAGGGTAACTCCGAACGAGTATAAAATTCTGTTGTATTCTTTCTTCTTTCCTTTACTGCTTTCATTTACTATTAGCATCCGTGTCTGATTCTATGATTGTCTCTGTGTTTGTAAAATTGCATCTGTATATATTTTGTTTGAAAAGATTTCAAACATTCCATAAAATCCATTAAACACTATTCACCCCCTCTTTGGTGTTAATCCAGTCTTAAGATCTGTAATTCGCATTCCCTACGCTTTTTATGATGACCTGGATTTTTGGACCAGTTAAAATCGTCGAAATATCCGTTCGTTCTAAAACTACTAATGAAAACTACCAACTTAATACACAATATTTGATCAAAACAATTAAATGTATAGGATACAGTTTCAATTGTAAAAGTTATCAGAGTAATCAATTATCTACTAGGTGTGTTTTGATGCATACCGCACATAGATTTAAATATCTAACGCTGCACAACTCTGATGAGAGAGACAATGGTCCATTTCTGCAAACTCAATAAAGTTGTCTAATGCGGAATAAAATAGTAAGTAGAAAAGAGATATCAACTCTCGATAATTAGCAAACAATAAACAGAAAAAAATTATGTTATTATTGGGGCTGCATCACTACCACTTATGACTGCCTACGTACCCCTATCTAATTGGGTACCTAATTAGATACAGGATAAAGCCGACATAGTTCTCATACCGTAAATAGGACTCATGGAGCCTACGATGCAACAAAAACATATGCAATTCCCAAAGCTACCCATTTAGGCTTAATCTTTAAATTGGGTTTCTAATTAGTAAAATTAAACATGTTTAGTTATTAAAATGTGTAATATATATGTTAAAACATGTTAACAAAGGTGCGATAATGTTGCGACAACTTATTTTGAATAAAACGTTGATTTTCAACAAATCGTTTTACGGTCATATTTTGACTTTTTGTTAAACTATTTATTCATGTAAATCAAACTTTAAAATAAATTTCTTATTAGTTAAATAATTAGAACAAGTATGTTTGACATATAAGATAATATAAAACAATATCCTAATCTATTTGTAAAAATACGACATCGATTTATCGGTATGCAACTAAATTTGTCAACTTTTATAATGGAAATCCAAAACCTTTATTCAATATTAAAAATAAGTTTACCAATCTTATTTATCATATAAAACATGATTGTTTAAGTTTGAAAATTCTACATTTGAATATTTAAATGAATTAAATCTTCCATTTCAAAGCGGTAAAATTACGGGTCGTTACATTCTCCCCTACTTAAATGAATTTCGTCCTCGAAATTACAATGACTGAAAAATATAACGAAAAACAAACAATTAATGAAAGTTAAGCACACTAAAATAGTAATATCGCACATAAGCCCAGTTGGAGGTATGGTGCCTTATTCTATCCGTTTTATTTATCAAATTAAGGTAGTTTCATTTTTAAAATTCCTTGGTTGATATACTAAACCTAGATGAATTTTACTCAGGCACCTAACCTAAGATCTGATACCACGAATGGCGACCCGGATTTTCGAACCAGTTAAAATCGTCAAAAAATCCATCCATTCTAAAACTAATAATAAAAACTACAAATTTAATACATAATATTTGATGAATATTCAACAATATTAAATGTATAAGATACAATTTCAATTGTAAAAGTTATCAGAACAATCAATTTAATTTACTACGTGTGTTTTGATGCATACCGAATACAAATATAAATATCCAATGCTGCACAACTCTAATGAGAGAGACATTGGTCCATTTCTGCAAAATCAGTAAACTTGTTTAATGAGGTATAAAATAGTAAGCAGAAAAGAGATATCAACTGATGATAATTAGCAAACAATAAACAGAAACAATGCTATGTTATTATTGGGGCTGCATCTCTACCACTTGTGACTGCCTACGTACCCCTATCTAATTGGGTACCCAATTAGATACTGGATCAAGCCGACGTAGTTCTCCTATCGCAAATAGGACTCATGGAGCCTACGATGCAACAAACAAATATGCAGTTCTCAAACTACCCATTTAGGCTTAATCTTTATATTTTGATTCTCAAAATCTAATTAACTTTACGGAAATTATCTCTTTGAACTTTATTCCCGAATTCTTATTTCAAAACTTTTGAAGTATATATATATATATATATATTAAAACTATTCGCTTACTTTGGGATCTGAAAACAAAACACTTTTTGAAAACAATATCAATATACAAGCACAAAAAACTATATGTTACCTGATCGGGAGATTTCTAGCAATAACAAGGCAACTGGGTCCCAGCCTTCATACAATCGATAAATAAGTACATCCCTCTATTCCAAGAGTGGACTATACCAAAAACATATGCCTACTTTTTAGTTATGGGTTACCCGAATTATCGGTAACATAACAAATCACTTTATATCCCGAAGTGGCAAAATCATTTACACTAATAATTACAAATACTTCAAATCTATAATAATTTCCATTTCTAAATCCTTTCAAAAATCATCTTAAAATCATCGAATTTAGTCCTTGAAATTCTTTTCGTTTTATAAAACACTTTTATAAAACCTTTGTATAAACCATTTCAAAATATTTATTCTCAAATATCTATTTTTTTCCTCTTTTAAAGGAAAACATTTCATGGCATTTCAACTTTAAAATCAATCTTCAAAACAATTCGTTAAATTGAAGGGAACCTTTACCGCTAAACACCTTATAGTCAAATTATGAAATAAATCACATGGTGTTAGCCTACAATTATTTTATACCCAGCTTATACATATGGATAATTAATTGCTCATAAACTGGTCGACCAAAGTCAACAATCAATAAATAATAATCAATGCTCATAAAATGGTCGAGCCTAATTCAAACAATCAATCAATAAAATAAGCACAATGATAAATGATAATCAGTGCTTCATTCTATCAAATATTTATAACACTTTATTTTATCTTGGGTTAAAATGGTTTGATATTTATTTTGGACCATCCCAGTTTTCCCTTCGACATGTTCCGTCCCTCGCCCAAGTCTCCTTGGATCTCACAGATGAAACACATGTACTAGTCATTTCCGTATACCCATTAAATATTTAACTTGTAAATTTGAAATTACTTAATTAACCATCCAAACACAATATCGAGCAAGGAAATCAAACCATTGTTTTAGAAAATAAAGTAAATAAGCACTCAACAAGGATTTTCAAACAACATTTAACACTGAAAGTTCTTTCAACTTAGCAATGGTTTTAGTGAACTTAAAATAAGAAACAACTTAGCAATGACATTCCTCCCACCAACAAAGAGGAAATCACTATTATGAGCAAGGCTATAATAACTTATCCATCATGGAGAACTAGGACTCTCACAATCACACGTACTTCACTACACGATCTTTGTCTATTTTTATTTGATGGTTACTTATATGCTCTTTTTGTTTTGTAGATATTATGTCTCACTCTCATATCATTGATCGCTTAAGGGGCTTCTCAACACAGTATGGGTCCAGTCGTGGTCCAGACTCGGGCAGGTGTTGAGAAAAGGAAGACAACAGGGAAAGAAGTCATCATTTAAGGGATACCTCACCCTCAAAGCATAATCCAAATTTCAATCATCTCATCAAGAATTTTAGCCCAATCTTCTTGTACATAGTGGCAATCAGACCTCTTCTCATGTTCCCCAAGTTGCTGTGCCACTCGAGCATCATTTGGGATCCTCTCATTCTGACAGCCTCGCGATCGCTGGTCGAGCATACATCATATTGTTACTATTGATCCAGCTTTGTCTATTGCAGCTCCAAAGGCCTCTATGGAAGAAAGCTGACCAAAATTAAGGTCAATTTTCCTAAAATCTGCTTTGATGGGATAAAGTTTCTTCTTTCTATCCATACAATTCCAGGGAACGCTAAAGTGATTTCCTTGCATCTATCAACGATGTTTTATGTAGCATGAAGCGTTCCAACACTTAGCTGAGAAAATCTTCGAGGTGTCTACCGAAAGGCAACATGAAATCGATCGCCTTAAGCTGGAGACAATCCATGATAAAGGCATATCAAACACCAAGATGATGAGATCACGGAGTTGACAATGAAGCTAGCAATGGTAGAGAAGAGCGCTAAAGAAACATCCGAAGCGGTTAGCCATCTGGAAATGGCTTAGAAAAAGGAGCTAGACACTGCCCTTAACCACAGCGGTGAGCTTGCTCTAAAGAAGGACACACTGCAAAAAAAGAAAGACACTTTAGCCCACCGTATTGAGGAGTTGAAAAGGCATCATAAAAAAGAGAAGGAAGAAAAACCTGAGGCTCAAGAGGAGTCTCAAAAGTACTATGAAGAGACCGTCAAGGCTCAGGAGTAAAAAATTAAACTTAATGAGCAGCTTTCTCAAATTGATGCCCTCAAGGAAAAGGCAAAGGAAGCTGGCCGGAATGTAACATCCCGCCTTCTGAGGCCCAAAATTAGCCACTACTGATGCTGCAGTCATCCGTAGTTGTTATTTCTTGACGACCAAATGCGGCATAGTTAATATTGATACACAGGAACACAAGAATATGAAAAAAAATAAACTTAAATAAAACAGAATTTCTCATTTCTTATTAATTTCAATTTAAGATTTAATTACATAATCCTAGACGTAAACCATGCTCAGATCACATATACATATACAAAATACGATAAGAGCGACATATGAAGATGTCCCTTTATGATGATCAGAGAACTAATAAATATGAACTTTATAGTTCATAGTACATCACATTAGAATACACAAAATCGCTCCTATATAGCTAACACTACCTCCTGCACGTCTCCAAAAGCTTATTCATCCAAAAAACCTGAAAGTCTCCCACTCTTAGACTACTCAAATTAATTTCGAGTACCGGAGAGTTTGTAGAGAAACACAAACTTCGAGTCAGACAATAAGTCTTGTATGAATAATCCCATATCATCTCTTATCATAAATGGATAGCTAGTTAGACCACGCCGCTTAGCGGAATGAGTTTTCCCCTCACTAGTATCCAAAACAAAACACGCAAATCATTTACTATGCCTCTGCACCCAAAATAATTAGTCTTAGCTATAGGATCGATTTCACCCTAGAGGAGGGGGGGTGAATAGGGTGACGCTATTAATTATGAAAATTTATTGCGGAAGTTTATATAAAATTATTTCAACACAGATATATCAAAATAATAGCAGCACAGATAATAGCAGAATAATGAATGCAGAAATAGAACGACACAGAATTTACCCAGCTTCGGCAAAACCCTGCCTGCGTGCTGCCCCCAAGGTTTCTACTAGAAATTAGGCAGTCAGACGCTTACACACGTAAACTTGCGACACCCGCTATTGACCGGGCTTAACTCTACGCTCAAAACCCTACCACAACTCAACCACTAAGTTGTGAATTCTCAAACTACGCCATGTAGTTTGTACCCTTGTCACACGACTAAAAATTACAATGTCTAAAAGAGAAAAATACAAATTAAACACAAATTAAATCAAAACCCTAATTTAAAAATTAAAGCCTTATTAAAACAAGGCCGGCCCAAAAATGTATCCCTTTTTCTTTATCGGCGGATTCCTTTTTCTTGGTGAAATGGCGACCTCATTCTTTCCTCTTCGTTCTGTAATTAGGGCTTTGAATAAATTCGAAGACGCTGACTTTAATTAGATCGATCGAGTAATTGATTTCGATTTCCTTGCTCTGTCAATTGATCGTCTCTTGAGATGCTTTCGGGTGCTTCTTATTTGATTGAGTTCGAGTTTTATACCTTATTCTGGTATGTAATTTATGCTTTTTTCTCTCTGATTTGAATACTTGAAGTCGATGCATTTACGGCCGATGATGTTAGTGTTTATATAGGGTTCGATACCCTGTATTTTCGTTCGTCTGGAGTTATTTGAATTTGTAAATTGCTCTGGCTTTGCCGGTCGATATTGCTTGGATGCTTGAGATTGACTCTGACTTGTTCCAATTTGTGTGTATTTGATTACTTGATTTTCATGGCTTCGATTTTGAACTATTCATTTTCTTGGTCATCACGGTTTCGATTCTGGTTTGACGATGTTGATTTATCTCGGCCGGTGATTTGAATTTGTTTCTTATGACTTGTTCAAAACTGTTACATTGATTTAAACAGCATTGATTTTGAAGTTGCGATTTCTTGATTACCACGGCTTTGAATTCTTTAGTACTTTGACTTTGGTCACTTTGAATTGCAGTTTGAAATCTCCTCTATCTTTGATCGAACTAGCCGTGTCACTTGCTTATGCTAGTACTATTTTATTTGATACAGATATGCATGTGTATCCATATATATGCATACATGTATTCTTGTATTTGTATTGCTTACTTGTCTCGGCTTTGGATTTGTTCGAACTTGATACTGTCTGGAGCTTCAATGTTTGAAATGCTTACAAACTTGGAGTCTTTGTGTACTTGTCTCTGTTTCGAGTCTGATACCTTTTGAAGTTTGCATCTGTTGGGTTCACTGTTTTATATGTTGGTGACTTCGGTTATGCTTTGTCCTGCAATGTGAACTGCTTCCATGTTGTCTCGAGCACATGTATAACTCTGTATATATATGTATGGTTGTTGTTGAGCTTGTACTGTCCACTATTGCATTGACTTTGTAGTTTCACTTTGTTGATGATGCTTTGACTGTTGAACTTGGTTTGGATTTGTGGTCTTGCTAACATGTCTGCATTGCACTATCCATTTTTCTATATATTTGCTCCTTCGAGTCAGTGAAACTTGTATATGATTGTTTTATAGTCTAGTCTAGTTTTGATGTGCAATCTTGAGTCTTGTACATGTATACACTGCCTATGTATGTCTTATATGCATTCATCTTTTCCACTGTGTATGTTGACATATTAACTTGATTGAACATGTGCACTGAATTAGTCCTCATGTGTACTGATGCAGTGTATTTTCATTTATCTTTGAGCTTGGGCAGTTTGGTTAAGGTTTGGTCTTGCATTGCACTGACCACTGAATTCATTTGCATTTTGCTGTTTTTTGTCAATTTTGCTTGGTCGACACTTGCTCATCCAAGCTTGCACTTGAATGTGCAGTCTGTGGTTGTGTTGTACTGATTTGGTATTTGCTTCAATTTAGTTTGGTTCACTTTGAACTTCATGTTGATTTTTAAAATCACACCTGAGTTGAATCCAGCCTATAGCTCAGGTTTGACCTTGTGTTGATGTCGTGACTTTATTTATATTGCACTTGAGTTGAAGCCGACTTTTGATTTGGGATTGACCTTGTGCTCACCTGTCCCTGCAATTCTATCAAGTGTATATCGGTGTGCACGGCCTTGTGGCATGTACAGTGATACACTGTGCATGTCACAAGCTGTTCGTGTATGATGAATTCGAATTAAATGATGACGAACAACCCAAATAACCGAGGCAAATAAAATTTTCAAAATCACATTTTATTTTATACTTCAAAAATATTTTATTTCCAATTTTACTGCGTCAAAATTTATTTTAGCAAATTGCTCAGATGTTGGAATCAACCTGGAATGAAGTTGAAGATAAATTATGAGTGAATGAGCGATATGTAGTGAGGACATTTGTAAATGAAAGATTGTGATGTAATTGAATTTGTATTTTAATCAAAATTGTATATGTATAGTGAGAGCTTGAATTTGTACTATTCAAAATTGTAATAAATATTTGTTTGAATAAAATATCTGTTTGAATTTAAACTCTGTGTTATTTATTTTATTCAGCAAATATTTATTTAATCATGTGAAAAATAAAATAATACATTAACAAATACATTTAAATGAATATATATATATATATATATGTTTATTATCATCAAACAAAAATCATGTACTCGCATATTCAACAATCTTCCCCTTTTGACGATAACAAACATATATTTAAGATTTTGAATTTATTAAATGTATTTGATCATTCAATTTGCTTCCACTATTTGAATGCTTCCTCTCTACACAAAGCTCCCCCTTCATATATGCATACAATTAAAAATATGCAAATGAGCCTAGATGCAAATAGAAAATATTTGACCTTTACTTGATTTTATTTGACAAAATCTTAACTTTTCTCTCCCCTTTTGTTATCAGCAAAAGAGTAATAGTGGTAGAAAAATAGATATAAAGTGATAGATATTAATACGACATTAAAACTCAATCGAATATAAAAATCAAACAAAAATCATAAGTACTCTGTTAGGCGCATATTCCACTTTTAGAATGATGTGAATGATGTCATCATATAAAACCATACAGTTTTGTCTATTTGTGGTATATTTATATCAGGAATTTGAATATCTACCAATCGTGCACAACCGTTAGGACTTTTAAATGAGATTAGTAGTATTCCAATTTTTCTTTTAAAAAACGAATTCAAGTATCTTCTAACCACGCATAACCGTGAGGACTTTTAAATGGGATTACAATCAACTTGTTTATTTAATAAATTAATTTTGATATGCGTTCCATACATGCATAACTGTGAGGACTTTTAAATGAGCATGGAAGCACATAACCAAAAATTCCAAGTAGTTCGCCCATGCATAACCGTGAGGACTTTTAAATGAGAGTGAATACTTTGTTTTAAAAAAAAATATAAAATGAAAAACGAACGATTCCTGTTTAAATCACCACATACAGACATACTATATTGGGTTTTGATGAGTGATGGTCGATAGAAATATGATAGAACTAGAGATGGTTATGGAATTTTTACCAACAAAAAGTGTTTATAACTCTTATTTAAATTTCTAAAGAAATTTATTAACTATACCATCTCAAGTTATAATATATGATTAATATCAACACTCATCACTTTTTCAATAACTATTTATCTTTTTGATAATCAGTAGATTGTCAGATTAGTTAATGTAGTCATTTAAACCATATTCAAAAATAATTACCAAATTTTCTAAAAATGACTAATCTGAAATAAGGTCAAAAATGATTTTCTAGAAGGGGTTTTATAAGAAAACTTCTGCTATTTGAAAATTATTTGAAATGAAAAATATGCAGATATTTCCTTTGAAAAACGATGCAGTTACTGAATGTCTTAACATAAATCACGTTCCACTTGTAATCTTTCTATCAACTAGATTACCAGTGTAATCTACATCTGAATTTCTCTTTCACTCAAAATTATCATTTGTTGAATGTTATAGACCGGACCGTGATGTTTCAACAAATTTCTTAAAATTATTTTCAACAGCTTTTAAATGAAATTCTCTTGAATTTGAATTTGTATTGAAACCGTGTAAACAAAACTGTGAATCTAGAGTCAGCCAAATGTATTATCATCTATATGAAGTAGTTCAAAGACTTTAGAGATTTTAAAGTGTTCTCGACATAAAAGAATAATTTGGCCAATAATTTTGAAAAAAATCAGAACAAAATCAACACCGTGTTAATCAAGAGCAATCATCAATCATCGTCAATAGTCCAAATAGTTCAAAGATGATTGGTTAACAATTTTGAGTAAGTCAGATTAATCATCAACATTTATTTCTTATCACATAACTGGCTGAATTAATTCAAATCAAATATGGTGCAGATTATCACATTAATATATTGTTCAAGATGAATATACCATCGCCTCTTTTACCTTTATGATATTTTTCTTTTTCATTGTTGTCCATTGTGATTCTGTCACCTTTGTACTAGGCTAAGGAATCTTTGCTTTGTCGCCCATTGTGTTCTTGGAACAACCAGAATCCAAGTAACACAGTTGTTGTTCCTCAGCCTGCCACCACACCTACACATTAAAAAGATTTTTGTGACCTATTTGTTTTTACACGTCCATGGTTATTAGTGGCAGAATATTTTGAAAAATAATTTTGTGGAGACCTAAAACTATTTATATATGTTCCTTTCGGCATCCAGATTTGTTTAACTTTGAGAGATTTTATATTTGTGCCTTTTGAAACCCAAATTAGATTAATCTTCATGTGTTTGGGTCTATACCAACAATTTTTTTGATTGTGTCCAAATTTTCTACAAATTGTGCACATTGAATTGACTTGATTAAATTTTCTTTTAACAGGTTCAGATTGATTATATCCAAGTCCTTGTCTGACTGTATTAACAGTTTGTTTCCCTAAGAGCATATTCAATGATTTTTCACTTTTGGAAAATTTATCTAAAGTCGTTGATAGTTGTTGGAGTTGTGTTTTGAGAGATTCATTTTCGTTCAATAATTGTGTGCCCTTTTTAATAGAGTTCTCTCTCCTAGTATTTTCACTTTCCTTTAAAATAAGAATTTCATTTTCAAGCGATTTAATTTTAATTTCTGACTTTTTAATTTCTTCTTCGAATGTTGGACACTTATCGCACTTGGGGCACTTGTTTTGATAGTTTTTAACTAATTGTTCAAGCTGTTCATTTACTTCTATCAAACTATCTCTTTGTGACTCAAGTTTGGCGCACTTCTCCCTAAGCCGTTCAAAATAGCCATTTACTTCGTGGAAATATATAAGTAATTCTGAGTGAGTGAGTTTTGATACCTCGCTTGGCTCGTCATCTTTGCTATTAGTTATATTACCTTGAAGGCACATATCTTCTTTCTCACTCTTACTGCCTGTACTTTTATTATCTTTATCACTTGTATTCCACGTGGTTCCAAAATTTCTCCTTTTTGATTTCTTTTCAAATTCATGTCGATATTGAGGACAATTGGGCTTGATATGACCGGGTTTGTTGCACTTGTGACAAATGATCCCGCGTTCTTCTGAGTTGTCTAGTACTTTGATTATTCTGCTTTTCAATTGTTAATTTGAAGCTGGATTTTCGTACTTGTGGTTCCACTTTTTGAATCTCTTTATTGGTAGAGCCAGCTCAGCTGCTTCTTCATCATCATCCTTATCACTACTTCTTTTTTCCAATCCTGTTAAGCTCGTGTCTTTAACTGAGTCGATTGAGGAGGATTTCTCATTGTTGTTGACTTTTGCACCATATATTGCATCAAAAGTTTTCCAGATTTTTCGTGCATTTTCACAATGAGAGATAAAGTTAAAATTATCTTGATTAATATGAGAATATAATATATGCATAGCAAGAGCATTAATCGAGATAATTTTCTTATCTATTATACTACCCATTTTCAATAATATCCCAACATTTAAAATTAACAGATTTTAAATAAAATTCCATTTTTAATTTCCAATTTAAAAAATCTGTTCCATCAAAAACAAGAGGAATAATATTGAACCAACCCTCATTAAAAGAAGCCATTTTAAAAATTCAAATTTGTAAAACAAAATTGGTCGTTGAAAAATTAAAATTTTAAAACAAAACATGGCTTTTGTACCTAGCTCTGATACCACTTGTAGGATTGATTTCACCCTAGAGGGGGGTGAATAGGGTGATGCTATTAATTACAAAAATTTATTGCGGAAGTTTATATAAAATTATTTCAACACACATATATCAAAATAATAGCAGCATAGATAATAGCAGAACAATAAATGCAGAAATAGAACGACACAGAATTTACCCAGCTTCGGCAAAACCCTGCCTACATGCTGCCCCCAAGGTTTCTACTAGAAACTAAGCAGTCAAATGCTTACACACGTAAACTCGCGACACTCGCTATCGACTAGCCTTAACTCTATGCTCAAAACCCTGCCACCACTCAGCCACTGAGTTGCGAATTCTCAAACTATGCCACGTAATTTGTACCCTAGTCACACGACTAGAAATTACAATGTTTAGAAGAGAAAAATACAAATTAAACACAAATTAAATCAAAACCCTAATTTAAAAATTAAAGGCTTATTAAAGCAAGGTCGGCCCAAAAATGTATCCCTTTTTCTTTATTCGTCCGGTTCCTTTTTCTTGATGAAATGGTGGCCTCATTCTTTCCTCTTCGTTCTGTAATTAGGGCTTTGAATAAATTCGAAGACGCCGACTTTAATTAGGTCGATTGAGCAATTGATTTCGATTTCCTTGCTCTGTCGATTGATCGTCTCTTGAGATGCTTTCAGCTGCTTCTTATTTGATTGAGTTCGACTTTTATACCTTATTCCGGTATGTAATTTATGCTTTTTGCACTCTGGTTTGAATACTTGAACTCGGTGCATTTACGGCCGATAATGTTAGTGTTTATATAGGGTTCGATCCCCTGTATTTTCGTTGGAGTTATTTGAATTTGTCAATTGCTCTTGCTTAGCCGGTCGATGTTGCTTGAATGCTTGAGATTGACTCTGACTTGTTCCAATTCGTGTATATTTGATTACTTGATTTTCATGGCTTCGATTTTGAACTGTTCCTTTTTCTTGGTCATCACGGTTTCGATTCTGGTTTGACGATGTTGATTTATCTCGGCCAGTGATTTGAATTTGTTTCTTATGACTTGTTCAAAACTTTTACATTGATTTAAACGGCATTGATTTTGAAATTGCGATTTCTTGATTACCGCGGCTTTGAATTCTTTGGTACTTTGAATTCGGTCACTTCGAACTGCAGTTTGAAATCTCCTCTGTCTTTGTTCGAACTAGTCGTGTCACTTGCTTATGCTGGTACTATTTCATTTGATATAGATATGTATGTGTATTCATATATATGCATACATGTATTCTTGTATTTGTATTGCTTACTTGTCTCGGCTTTGGATTTGTTCGAACTTGATACTGTCTGGAGCTTCAATGTTTGAAATGCTTACAAACTTGGAGTCTTTGTGTACTTGTCTCTGTTTCGAGTCTGATACCTTTTGAAGTTTGCATCTGTTGGGTTCACTGTTTTATATGTTGGTGACTTCGGTTATGCTTTGTCCTGCAATGTGCACTGCTTCTATGTTGTCTCGAGTACATGTATAACTCTGTATATATATGTATGGTTGTAGTTGAGCTTGTACTATCCACTATTGCATTGACTTTGTAGTTTCACTTTGTTGATGATGCTTTGACTGTTGAACTTGGTTTGGATTTGTGGTCTTGCTAACATGTCTGCATTGCACTATCCATTGTTTTATATGTTTGCTCCTTCAAGTCATTGAAACTTGTATATGATTGTTTTGTAGTCTGGTCTAGTTTTTATGTGCAATCTTGAGCCTTGTACATGTATGCACTGCCTGTGTGTGTCTTATATGCATTCATCTTTTCCACTATGTATGTTGACATATTAACTTGGTTGAACATGTGCACTGAGTTGGTCCTCATGTGTACTGATGCATTGTATTTTCATTTATCTTTGAGCCTGGACAGTTTGGTTAAGGTTTGGTCTTGCATTGCACTGACCACTGAATTCATTTGCATTTTGCTGTTGTTTGTCAATTTTGCTTGGTCGACACTTGCTCATCCAAGCTTGCACTTGAATGTGCAGTCTATAGTTGTGTTGTACTGATTTAGTATTTGCTTCAATTTAGTTTGGTTCACTTTGAACTTCATGTTGATTTTTGAAATCGCACCTGAGTTGAATCCAGCCTATAGCTCGGGTTTGACCTTGTGCTGATGTCGTGACTTTATTTATATTACACTTGAGTTGAACCCGACTTTTGATTTGGGTTTGACCTTGTGCTCACCTGTCCCTGCAATTCTATCAAGTGTATATCGGTGTGCACGGCCTTGTGGCATGTACAGTGATACACTGTGCATGTCACAAGCTGTTCGTGTATGATAAATTCGAATTAAATGATGACGAACAACCCAAATAACCGAAGAAAATAAAATTTTCAAAATCACATTTTATTTTATACTGCAAAATATTTTAATTTCAATTTTACTACGTCAAAATTTATTTTTACAGATTTCCCAGATGCTGGAATCAATCTGGAATGAAGTTGAAGATAAATTATGAGTGAATGAGCGATATGTAGTGAGGACATTTGTAAATGAAAGATTGTGATGTAATTGAATTTGTATTGTAATCAAAATTGTATATGTATAGTGAGAGCTTGAATTTGTACTATTCAAAATTGTAATAAATATTTGTTTGAATAAAATATCTGTTTGCATTTAAACTCTGTGTTATTTATTTTATTCAGCAAATATTTATTTAATCATGTGAAAAATAATATAGTACATTAACAAATACACTTAAATGAATATATATATATATATATATATATATATCTGTGTGTGTGTGTGTATGTTTATTATCATCAGACAAAAATCATATACTCGCATATTCAACATTAACATAATATGAAATAAAGCCATAAATCATATACATTGGATATCACATCCACCCATCTATTAGATATCCCATCTAAAATCAATTTATTAGAGTTCCCCTCTAAAATCTTTAAAATGACTATCCGTTAAAACTTTAATAGGACTGTCCGTCCCAAATCTCTTTAAAATAAATGCAGATTATCCATGGTACATTGTTTTATAAAAGATGGTGCGGGCTATCCACCGCACACTCCATAGTTTTCCTAGGATGACAACAAACCTAGGGTGCCAATTCTTGAAGCTAATCACCTCTGGTAGAACATTCTTTACTTTAGAAATTTGATATGGGCTATCCACTGCACATTCCATGGTTTTCCTAGGTTAACCAAGAACCCATCACTTGGCCAATTAAAATATCATGATCCCCATGACTATTTATAAAAATTCATGATCCCAATGATTAATTATTTTCCCCAGCTATACCACTTGTTTTACCTATTCCCATTGGTAGCCCCAATTAGATTAAATTAAATAAAAACACATTGATAACCCCAATGTATATTTTCGAAAGCATATTTCTGTTTGTAACCCCAAACTATGTACCGAAAACACTAAATCCACCCTGGCTTCCCCAAGGTTTTATAACATTCAATTTAAATAAGGACCCCCCTTATATATTCAAACAAAGATAAATATTTTATGCTACCACCCTTCAAAGTAGTCCCTTTGAATTAGCGAAACTTTGCTTAAGAAAAATGGCTAAAAACAGCCCTTTAAAACCCTTTGAATGAAGTCCCATTCGAAAGCAAGTAACCCTTCGAAGTTAGCCCCTTCAGAAGCCTTCCTTTTGAAAGCATCACAAAATCATACCTTTCGACTTTGCCGAAAGGTCCAACCCTTCGGCCTTGAAGGATGCTTTCCTTTCGTCCCTGTCGAAAGCCAGGGGTATCCCCTTTATAAAAACCATTAATAAACCTTTCGAAATCAAAACTTTCAAAATTATAGAAATTCAAACCTTTCGCAATTATGGAAGATATCCCCTTCAAATCCTTTTGAAAATAAACCTTTCGAAGTCAAACCTTTCAAAATCAAAATCTTTTGAAACCAATACCTTTTGAGAGCAAACCTTTCAAAATCAAACCTTTCGAAATTATTGAAGATAGCCCCTTCAAAACCTTTTGCAATCATTTGAAAACAATGAAGTGTTGATGTTGGAACCAACCCTTCGAAAGCATTCTTCGGACCATGATGGAAGGTTTACCCTCGGTCTTGCCGAAAGGTATTTAAAGAACCTTTTTAGAAAACATTTTAAAACAATACCCTTGACGGTTTAAGCATTCGAAGATCCCCTTTGAAATCCCTTCTTGAATATAAAATTTTTAGTCTTTCATAAAATGATGGAGTCGAAGGATCCCCCTTCAACATATTCGAAAGCAATTTCATTCCTATCCGAAAGCAAAAGAAACAGCCTCCCCATCCCTTCGGCCCCATGCCTACCTTTTGACTTTGAAGGAAGGTAGCTGTTTACCTTCTATTTCAGGTGAAAGGTACCTTTCGACTTCATCGAAAGGGTAAAAGCAGGCTTGTTGGGAACAAAGGCAGAACTGGATCCACTGAAGTGATATTTTATCTTATTTGTCTAATTTTGATTGGCCGAGGAACCTTCTCATGTACTTCTAAACAGTAAAAAGTACAAAAAAGTCAACCTTTTTCTTAAAAACACTGTACTTCTTCCCTAAATGTTTCCAAAAGCAAATTCCCTCTCGAATTTAAGTATTTTGGAAGCAAATTTTCAGTTTAGCTCTTAGGCTTAAATAATTTAATTACCTTAGTAAATCATTAAGGAAAAATTCTCAAGAATCACCAAAAATCAGATAAATCATATACTTCATCATATTAAAATTTCAAAGCATATGAAGATCAAAACAACTTGAAATTTAACCAAAATCGAATGAAAACCTATTAATTATCCCATTAACATTTTAAAACACCTATGTCGTATCCAAACAAAGGTTTAAATGGTCATATCCTAGCCAAAATCACAAACATGAATCGGATATAACCCATAACAGATCCAAACACTGAAAAACATGATTATTCACCTTGATTAGTTGATTAGAGAATGATATAATTTCCTAGCTTTAATTTCTTAGCTTATTCTTCAATTTAAACTCTTCTTGGAGCTTTTTAATGGTCGATCGAAATATATTGGAGTTAAAAATGAAAAAGTGAAAGTTTATTAAAGTGGAGGAAGAGATTCGCACTAAGAAATGTAGCCCCATTTCCAAGTTTGCCCCTTAGGAAATTCCTCCTTCTTATTTTAGTTCATTGATTAAGACACGGCCATTGGATTTATTAATCTCATCTCTCTAATTAGTCACATTATTCTATTTAATTTATCCAATAAAATATCCCGAAAAAATGTTAATTAAAACTCCAGGGCATTACACGGAATGAATTTAGAGAGCAAATTAGGGCCTAGTTGGAAGATGCTAAAGAGGCTGGTCAGAATGAGATTAAGTGCATCTTTTCTCCTTTGATTATTTAATACAATGCCAAGGTCCTAATCCATCATGACTTGAGTTTTCTTGGAGAGGACTACCTCGAATCACTTGCCGAGGCTTGGGAACATATTGTTTAAATGAGGAAAAATGCCTTTGGCGAGCTGATTTGGCTGAGTATGAACTAGTATGAGAGATCCTTCAGGGGAACGAACCTTTAGATCTTGGTACTGTAAGGTTCCAATACTTTATATTTTGGCACCCTTCGACAAAGGGTAAAACATCACTGAAGTCTCGGAGTCCAATCCTAAAGGACCCCCTTCACTTCAACTAGCCGGAGCATCGGTTTTACTTGGCCCGGGACAAGATCAGAGCTATGATCCGGATAGACCCGGCTATAAATTAAAGGTGATGACCTTTATTCAAGAAGGGAGCACTTCAACAATAACTGAAAGTTAGCCAGACGTAGATATCCTACCCTACTCTTCATTATTTGATAGGTTTCGTTCCTCATGCCCAATGCTTATAGGCTTATTTTCTTGTTCCTGCAATCTTTAGGTCTTCCAGCTCCTAGTCAAACTCCAAGTAGCGATGCCATTGTGGAGCAACAACCAACATTTACCGTAATTTCAATGCCTATCAACATTCCAGGGCCCAATGTTCATGTTATTAGAGCTTTTGCTGACGAAAAGGCCGACGATCAACCTTTGCCAGATGAATCAGATGATGTTATGATCATGGGTGCCTCCAAACACATTGATGAGCTTATCTCGAACGAGTGCATTGAGAGAGAGGAGTCATTGAATAAAAAAGTTAAAGCTAAATCCGTTGATGTGGACGTCGATGATGCAAATCTTATCCCACTACAAGTCATTTCACCCGGTGGGTTGGTTCCCAGAGAACTCCCTCCAATGTCTGAAAGCTTGCCTACCAAGGGTGGTAAAGGATCGAAGAAAGGGACAGGCGAAGGCTTGGGTGAGTCTATCCTAAAAAACCCAAAAGGGAGAAGAGGCATAAGAAGTAGCCATCACTTCGTCTTAGTTCTGTATTTGTTTTTGTTGGCCGTGTATGTGCGGGTATGGCCCTTGCTTTTGGATAAACTTGTACCACGATTTCTAAGTTTAGTTTGTAGATAAAAGTTCTTTGTTTTCTATTGAACACTTACATGAGCTTGCTTAAGTAGTTGAGCTATTACTTTTACATTCAATGTACTTGTTATTCGTTGCTTGTTAATTTGGATAACCGTCCGCTAATTTTTACTCAAGGCCTCCATGTGGTCATGGCCTCAAATTGTACCAAACACTGGGCTTGAGCTGGATAACGGATTGGTCGAACTCCGTCCTTAGCGAGTTTATACTCGTCCTATCAATTTCAGGTCCGACTTTATGGAATAGTTACTGGTTGAACTACATTCATCTATTTGTTTATACTCATATCCATGCTCTGGGGATAAGAGTTAGCTGGCGGGTGATCGGATTGCACTCAATTTGTGTTTATACTCCAGCCCACACTCTTGACCTAGAGGTATTTCGAAAATAGTCAGACCGTACTTTCCTTAATTGATTGATTTGCCCCAATTCCGGGGTTTGACTTAGCAAGCGATCGGTCTTGTCATGATTGCTTTTGATTTATGTCTGTCCCATCCCTTAGTGGGATTAATTTGGTTATCAGATGGTTAAATCACATCCATTTCTCGTTAAGTACTCGGTTCATCAGGTTATGAGTGAGAATCATCTAAATGAACGGTCGAAGTATGTTCATCTTGTTTAGCTCAATCATGAACTTATGTAACCGGCTAGCTCCAAACTTTAGGAACCTGATCGAACATGTCAATATTAGTTAGTCAGATGTCGTAACCAATATGTAATGCTACAGCAATCACAAATATGAAGGAAATTTTATACTTTATTTGCCACATTACTGAAATGACGTAATTTGTCTTATTACATATCTGGAAAATCAAATGCTAAAGAAAATTTGAAAATTGAATAAAACTGAATGAAAAAGAATAAACTAAGTGAAATATCTTCGTAAATGCTTGCTATTCCATGCCCTTGGGAGTGTGACACCATCAATAGCCGCTAGCTTGAGAGTTCCCTCTCCAAGCCTTTGTGCAATGGCATATAGTTCTTCCCAAGAAGGATTCATATGTGATGGGATAGGGAAAACCTATTTCAAGATGATATTGCTAATTTCAAAGGTTCTCGGTTGGACTTTAGTGTTGTAGTATCGGGTGACTCGGTGTCTATGTGCAGCTGCCCTCAAATTAGCTTCTTCGTGCTTCTTATATACAAAGTCTTAAGATTCTCCGAGGAGATCTCTATTCGTTCCGCAGTCATAGTAGGTCACCCGATGAGAAGGAACTTCGAGTTCAATAAAAATAATGGTTTCAGAGCCGTAAGTAGGGGTAAGGAGTATGGTCAGTCGCGGACTTATGGATGGTTCTATAAGCCCATAATGATGTTGGGAGTTCATCCACCCACTTACCTCCAGCCTTTCCTAAACGTTTCTTCAGAATGGACTTTATACTTATATTTTCATAGCTTTAACTTGTTTATTTGCTTGAGGGTGAGCAACTGCCATAAATATCTTTTCAATTTGATGTTGACGACAGAAGTCTTTGAATTCAGTGCTGCCGAATTGACTTCTGTTATCTTTTACAATGGTTCATGGTAGGACAAAATCACACATGATGTTTCGAACAATGAAATTGATCTCTTTCTTCATTGTGATCATGGTTAAAGAATCTGGTCCGGCTCATTTGGTGAAGTAATCAACTGTTACAATGGCATACTTCATACAACCTTTTAAGATCGATAAAGAAATGATAATATCTATACCCCACGTGGCAAACGACCATGGACTAAACATTTTTATGATTTTCGTCGGTGGAGCTCTCGAAACTTTTGCATACATCTAACACTTATCGCATCACTTAGTGTAATCAGTAGCCTCTCGATTGACAGTTGGCCATGAATATCCATAACGTAGTATTTTCTTTATTAGGGTTTGCCCCCTACTGTGATCGCCATATTCCACTTTATGAACTTCCTTTAGGACTTGTTTTATTTAATCATAAGCAATATACCGGAGCAGGGGAACAGAAAAACCTTTCTATACAAGACTCCTTCTTGAATGATATATCGTGAAGCTTTGCAGATGACTTATCACCTTGCATTCCTCCGTTTGGGGAAAGGACCCCCTGTAGAAAATAATCTTTAATCAGACTCATCCATGACTCCTCCTTAGGCTCTGTCTCTAGCACTCGGTCAATTTCCATCTGGTTTATGCTTGTGGCGTCCAGTACTTCAATTGAAACCAAGCCCATTTGTTGTGCATCCCCGGTGGAAGAAAACTTTGCCAATGAGTTGTCCTCTTTGTCTTGATCACAAGGAATGTGTGTGATGTCATCTCAAAGTCAGTCTATAGCTCTTGAACTCGGATAAGGTATAGAGCAAGCCACTCTCCTTTAGGCTGGTAATCTCCCCTGACTTAGTATACCACCAACTGGAAATCACAAAAGATTTCAAGAGAATTTATCCCGAGTTCTCTGGAAAGTTTGAGTCCAGCAATCAGAGCTTCATACTTAACTTCGTTGTTCATTGGAGGGAAGTTAAGCTTCAAGGCATATCAAATTGGACAATCCTCCAGAGTTACTAGTATGAGTCTGGCTCTAGAACAATGATCATTGGATGCTTCATCCGTATACAGTTTCTACCGAATGGTAGGGGCTCTACTGCCCTTTGGGAGATCATCTTATACAATGAATTCTGTTATAAAGTCAGCCAATACCTATCCTTAGATGGCTCTCTGAGGGAGATAAGTTATGTCAAATTGGTTCAGTACGATGTTCCACTTGGGTAACCTTATAAATGTCTTAGGTCATTGTAGGACCCGTCATAACGGTTGATCGGTGGAAAAGTTGACAGGATAAGCCCTAAAATAGGGGTGGAGCTGTCACGAAGCAATCAATAAATAGTATGCCAATTTTTCTTTCTTCAGATAGTTCATTTCAACTCATGTAGCACTTATAGCGTGTACCAACACGGATAGGTAGATATACAAGTCTTCACGATCAACCGACTTTGACAAGATAGGAGGTCTCTCTAAGTGGTTCACCAAAGTTTGGAATGCGTCTTCATAATCATGTGTCCATTCAAAGGTCCTTTTCCCTATTCTCGACAAGTCGAAGAAAGGAATGCATTTATCGGTGGCTCTGGAAATAAATCGACTTATGGCAACAACCTTCCTATTTAGGCTCTGCACTTGTTTAATGGTCTTTGGCGCCTAGATGTTACGAATTGCTCGAATCTTCTCGGTATTAGCTTCAATTATGTGAGCATTAACGATGAAACCCAAGCACTTTTCTGACATAAAGCTAAAAGAACATTTCATAGGATTGATCTTCATTTTGTAATGTTGGAGGATAGCAAAAATTTCTGCTAAGTCTCTAATGTAGTCGCTTGATTGTCATGACTTTACGAGCATATCATCCACGTATACCATCATCATCTTTCCAATCTAATCTTTAAACATTCAGTTGACCAAACGCTGATAAGTTGCTTCATCATTCTTCAATCCAAAAGACATTATCATATAGAAATATAATCCAACATCGGTAATAAAGATGGTGTGCTCCTAGTCGGGAATGTGAATCAGGATTTGATTATATCCAGGGTATTCATCCATGAAAGATAGCAACTTGTGTCCTGCAGTAGAGTCCACCAGCTAGCCAATTCTCGAAAGGGGAAAACTAACTTTCGGGCTTGCTTTATCTAAATCTGAATGGCCACACATGTCAGCCACTTTCCATTCACCTTTCTTACAAGTATAGGAATAGATACCCATTTAGGGTAAAGGGCATTGCAAATAAAGCCATTGTATTTTAAGCCTATCCACCTCCTCTTTAAGGGCGTTAGATCTCTCCGGATCCATGCCATACATTTTCTGTTTCACCCGGACATGCCTTGGATCAATGTTTAATGCGTGGCTCGCAATGGCAGGCGAGATCCCACATATCAGAATGAGTCCAATCGAACACATCAAGATTCACTCGAAGGAAACCAGCAAGTTATTTCATCATCGGGGGGCTAAGCTGTGATCTGATCTTTAGGATCCGTGATGGGTCGTCGTAGCTGATCGTGACATCAATCGTCAGCTCAACCAGTGCAGCCCTGGTCTCTTTGAGATTCACCTCATCATCCCTTAGATCTATGTAATTATAGAACCGACTATGGTGCCCAATCCAAGGCTCAGGCGCTGGTTGTCAATCTTCAGTGGCTTGGATGCAAAGAGACTTGTGCACATCCTTACCTTTCGTTGAGCGTCCCTCAATTCACTCACATAGTAGGCACGTCTCCAACACCATTATCGGTTAGGAACTTCAAAGTCAAACACCATGGGGACAATAGCCGCTCGAAATTCAGCTAGGGTTGGTCGGCCCAGAAAAGCATTGTATAGAGAGTCAATATCCAACACAACAAATGGCAACATCCACACTCTTCCGCGGTCACCATCTCCCAAATCTACGAGTAATTCGACATATCCGACAACTTCAGTCGCAACACTGTTAAAGCCATGAATGCGGGATTTAGACGATTTCAAGTCCTTGGCTTTCATCCTTACCTGATCAGAAGCCTTTTTGAAAATTATATTCATGGAACTTCTACAGCCAACTAAGACCCTCCTCATTAACACGGGGTCGATCATGGCCGAAATGACTATTGGGTCGATCGTCGGTGCCTCTACCTATTTCTGAATATAATATCATTTGCAATTATATGTTGCTGTTTTGCTAGAGCCCCATCTTCTACACTTGAAACAACGCTCAAACTTCATATGCTTGACTGCACTAGCATAGTGCTTCATCTCGTGCCAGCTCTTATTAGTTTGATGCAGTCCTCCAACTATTGTATTGACCACTAATCTTCCACTAGTCTGTGCAGGCTCCTCGGCCTTGTGCGACGCTTGTCCTCAGTTGGGGTCGGATGTCCCCTTCCCACCATCCTATGGGGCTTTAACAAACTGCTATAGTTTTCTTTCTGAATCAGTTTCTTGATAACTTCTTGGAATGCCTACATTCATTCATGTCATGACCATATCATTCGTGGATCTGATAATATTTTCCACTCTACTTTTGTTTCTTCATCGATTCTTTTAGAGGTGGCTTTCTATACTGGATGGTGTTGCATGTAGACAAGTAGATGTTCTCTAGGGATGTATTCGGTAGTTTGTAATTATGATACATTGGAATCCTTGACTTTCCTCTTCTAGAATCCTTCTTTCACTCAGGGTTCCTATCACCGCCTTTCTTTTGCTGATTTGATTTATTTTAGATATTTACTTGGACTTCTTTGGAACTTTCCTCGAATTTATTCACAGCAATGTTACTGTGCACTCCCTCTAGACTTGGTCCCACAACATTCTTCTTCCCAAAGCATCTAGCTTCTATTATATTAATTAATAATAAAAGGTTATTATTGAATTGTTAATTAATAAGTTAAAATTAATCTTTAATTTAAAACTATTAATTAATAATTATTTAAGAATTAATTAGTAATTTTAAATTAAATAATTAAATAATACCTAACCTTTTATTATTTAACAAATTATCAAGAATTAATTACTATTTAATTAAAATTAATTAAACTATTAGTTTAAGAAAGTGTTTAATTATTAATTAATTTCTAATCATGTTAAATTTATGTTAAGATTTAATTTAAAACTTAATTATGTTTTAATTATTTTAAATCAAGGTTTATTTATAAGGATTATTTAATTAATTAATTATGGTTGATTAACATTTTATTATTATTTAAAAAGTTTAAATTATTATTTAATAATTGATTAAAGATTTATTTATGGTTTAATTACCTATTTAAAAGCTAATTATATTTAATTATTTATTTAAGGATAATTATTATTTAATTATTTATTTAACAGTTAATTATTGTTTAATTATTTAAAGGTCAATCATTATTTAGTAAAGAATTCAAATGTTATTTTATTATTTTTAAATAAAAGTTTAAAGGTTTAAAACCATATAAGCAACTCGCTTTCAAAGAGTATTTTAAATCTAAGGGATTTCTTTGGCGATCACTTTTAAGTAACTTCATTGAATATGAAACCCAATGACATTTGTTTAGCAGAATAAATCACCATTCTGCCAGTTAAGTTATATTTTACATCTGTTAGCAGAACCAAACATCATTCTATTATTATATTAACTTGGACATGTGTGTAGCATAAAAAACCCCGTTTGCAATTATAGTAACTTGGATATTTGCCGATATGTGATTGGTTGTTATGTGTTGTTTCCTTTTACATATCTGATTTTATATAAATACCCATATTATAATTTGGAGAGTTAAACTCAATTAAAATAAGAACCATTGTGGTTACTTAGCCTTTTTCAAAAATTTGTGAAATCCAGTATTTCATTTTATCCATTTGATAATGGTTTGACGTCTATTACATTTAAAAACATTAAAAGAATAATTAGGCAATTATTTTATTAAAGGCGTTTAGAGTAATTTTATACGTTTTGACGTGATTTGTAAATCAAAAACCTTTTACAAATGTTTTGTGAATATACTTATGTTAGTGAGATAGGTATATGGATGTTTTTGATAAACACTTTTGAAAAGAGGTTTTTTATAAATGAAGAATTATTTTGAGGCTTAATGGTTGCTATAGATAATTAAATCTCTGAATTGTTGTCGTTTTTAAATTTAATAATAAAATAACCGACTATCAAATCTTGACCTGTTTTGACTCGGGAAGTATGATTGTATGTTCGAGTTCCCCGGTGAGGACCCAAATACTTATTTCAACTTCCAAAGAACTAGAATTGAGTCAGTCGGAAATTTCCGCTTAGTTTGGAGACACCGATTTTCAGATTTATCCGAACCACTCCAAACTAATAACGTTCATGATAAAGTATGATATGAGGCTATATTATCCTTCCTGAGGGTAATTCCAAAACGAAAGATAGTAAAATTTTGAATGCTTGTTCGATCCCGAGACAACTTGTATGGATGAATGCTAGCATTGCATCTCTGCCAAGAGGGCAGTGTTTGCATTCCAAGGCGAGATGCTAGTAAAAGAGGTAAAATCTTGACCTTACAAGCCTTACAACTCAGAGAAATGGCAAAATAGGGCATGCAACAGAGTCATGTGGTTAGCTACCATTAGGAGCCGTAATCCCATTCTAGATTGTCCCTTTTATAGTTGGTTTGCGCACAAGAACCATGGCAGTAGAAGGCCTCGATTTCAAAGGGGTGAGATAATCTGGTTTGTTATGTTACAGGGTCAGGCCTGCTCTGTGTAGCAGACGGGCAGATGCGTTTGTAGCCCTCAAGTACATTTTCTAGAGGTATATCTTCGAAAGGTAGTCCCTTACCTTTGCCACGGTATAGAATCTAATCTCCAATACAAGAAATTATGATTTTGATTGCGCCCAACTATGTTGGAATGTGAGATGCAAGTATTTCAGTTGTTTTATATATTTACTTTGAACCCATAGATATTGTTATAATATCATTGGATTTTATAATAAAATGTTTAGTTACTACAAGGTAAAATTCCAACCGTGTTTATGTGCGGCGTGCTCTTATGAGATACTTTTTATTTTGAAAGGTTTTTCAAATATAGTAATTCATATAATTTGTTTCGAGCTTTTGTCACGCTTGTTTTATCAGATGGACCCGGATGTTGTTTTCATATAATACTTGAGTCAGCTCGAGCATATTTTCCAGATTTAGCTAGATCCTTTGGAACTTTTAGGAGACGAGCTAGATTCTCTGAGACATATTCCCATATCTTATATTCTTTCGCTATTGTCACTTTGTTTCGGTCTGTATTTATTAAAAATTATAAGGGCAGGGTGTTATAACTGTCTAGTTAGAAAACAGAATAGTGTACTCTGATGTTATGTATAATAAAGATCATTTCTTTCATAAAGATTTATTCATATTATTATTACTAGCCACAATGTGAGATTCTGTTTCGTCTTTTCTTCCTTCAACCTAAATGATCTGTTTTTCGACACTTAAATGGTCGACACACGAATACTGAGGATGTATTAAGTGTCGTCTTTAGGTGTAAGAAAAGTAGATCGTTGCAGACTATCCATGAGCTCTCTCATCAGATTCTAGAAATCAGCCTTTGTGATGAGATCAGCTGGATTCTGGACATCAATTGGATTGGTATCATTAACATCTACTGGTAGAATACTCTAGCCTCTTTGTTGGATGCCAACATTTTGGATTCCTTCTGCGTTTTGAGAGGTAGATCCGTTGTTCCTAACCATTGTTGATAGTTTTCCTTAGACTTTTGCAAATCTGAATAGAACGAATAAACTACTTGAAGATAATTCTGGATCTCTTCCTGAGATTGATGTAATCCATTAGCAGCAAAGGGATCCTAATAGAGCCGAGGATCCTCCTTTCAGCGAAAGCACCAAAATGTTTGCACCAAAAATTGACACAAACACCCAACAAAGATTTTGTAGAGGAATAAAGAAGAATATTAAATGTAAACATAAATAATATGGCAATAAAGCAATAAGAATTAAGTAAAAAAACATAGACACGGTAATTTATAGTGGTTTGGTGTTGTTTTCCTACGTCCACTTTGAAAAGATAGCTTTATTAATCACTTTATAAATTGAGTACAATAGGAATTGGATTAAACCCCTTAGTTACAGAAGAGTACAAAGTAATGAGTAGCGTCCAAATCCTAAAAACGAACAATCAAGTCTGTATTACTAGAGGAAGAGAGTGAAATATCTCCCTAAAAATTAGGTAGACGGATCTCCAAAACTATAGGGGCCAACAAGAGGGATCGCATGGCCCAAATCCCAAGAAATAGGGATCGAGGCTGATCCCTATTTTGGAAAAGATTAGGGGTGTGATCCCTATGGGAGCTTCTCCATGTTGTACTATGCGTAGCCTCCAAGTTTCATGGCAATTGGATTAGTTGAATTTGAGTTATTGATCAATCCTTGTTGCAACATGTTGTGTATCCTGATTCTAGTAGATCCCTATAGATGGAAGAGGGCTGATCCCTCTTGCTTTCTCCTTTTGGGGTGCGATCCCTAGGATGTACTCCCAAGGGTCCCCACATCTTATTACCAAAGTTTCATATACATTGGATTGTTAGATCTTGAGATATCGATTGTTTTCCATTGAGTTGCACTTGTTTGGCTGAAGTAGACCGATCCCTTTGGTCGAAAGGGACTATAGACAGTCACTTTTTTAGATTAAATTATATTCCATAATTTGAATTCTGCATCTCTCAGTTCTATTCGATCATGGCTTCATATTATCATCTATACTTGATTTTTGGACCACACAATCATCGCTCTGGGCTTACTGGCCTTGATGACAGTCGAGTCTAAGTTATGTAATCATTTCGCATATAGCCGGGTCAAAACGCCGGATAACACTATGTATATCGTTAACATTATTTTATTGTTAATGTTACTTAACTCTTAAGTTTAATATTAACTTAAAAATTTATTTACTTTTAAATTATATATATTTAATTTATTAATTTAAATCCATTTGAATTATTTTAAATTTGAAATCTTCAAACATCGATAACTTCTCTGTTTGAACTCTGATTGCAAGGCTTTATGTATGAAAGTTGCTCAAAGAATTGCTACGAACACAATCGTGTAACTTTCATGGCCAGACTTTGACGTTTGCAAAAATTTCATTTTTATCCTTGTCATTACCCAATTTATTTCTTATTAATTTTTGTAGGGTGTTACAAATCATTTCATGAATATCTATTTTTTGAGTTGAATTAAGTCATACCTCTTAACTAGAACATCACAAATGCATTTAATTGTAGCACTTTTCATTTAAAAAAGATCTTGACTTCTGTTTTCATAACCACTAAGAATATCATTGGTGCACATCCGTCCAGTGTAAGAAGAGGTATGATATGGAGTAGGCATTAACTGAGTATGATTTACCATCATTCCAACAATATAAGCGAGATCCTCATCGTACTCATCTACATCATTAGAGTTAGATAACTCATCGATATTAGTTGAGTTATTTGAGTTTTTCGAACTGTTGTCTAAAGTATTATATGCAAAATTGTATTTGGTTATTGTTGGAATTAATATGAGGAAGAAGGAATGAGAATGTGTTGAAAATAGTTCGTAGGGAGGTTTATATAGGGGATTTTCTAGACTTAAATTTTACGTTCTACTTGCTTGATTTTCTCCGATGTAAAAATTAGGTACGAAAAATAAACTCCCTTTTGAAGTGGAAAAATGCTGGATGAAGAACCGCTAACGTACTTTTTACGTCCGACGTAAATCATTTATGTTGGACATAAAATATGCTGTTGCTAAATGCCCTAACAAACTCTTATTCGCATAATCAATGTAAGTTCTATTAGTTTTTACATAAAATTTAGTGAAATTATTAATTGATAATTTTATCCTAGCAAATTAAAGTGTACCATGCACTTGTTTATGGTCAAAACAACATATAAATAACTATTTGAATTCTACTATATGATTCTAGTAAGAAACTCACAAAAATATTTTAGAAGTATAAATTTGGAAAACAACTTAAGTAAAGCACTTACTTTGATTTCTTGAAGGCTTGAACCCATGACCTCTTGAACCTTAGTCTTGAGCATTATACCACTTGCCACTTTGAGTTAATTATCCTTAATTTTAGCTTTGACCTTTTGTTCATTTTTGAAATTATTATAATTAAATTATAGATTTGCTAGAATTTTAAATTAAAAAAATGAAAGGAAACATTTCATTAGTGTTATACACAATCCATGAAACACTTTAATGATCGATTTCGTATTGTTTATTAATTATAATTAGATTGTTTTGTTTAAACACATTCCATTTCTACTACACATGTATATCACGTAACTAAAATTAGTGAACGTATGCGTTAAACTTGTTTTATAAATGATGACTACGTGATTTATGTGTTAATTGAAGATACACTACACTGGAGAGTAATGTGATCAAAATGATAAGTTATTCTAAATAAAACACACATACAATTTCTAATACCCTGTAATTTATATAGCTAAATAAAGAAATGTATTTTAGATATTTTAACTGTAGAGGTAAATTGGTAATATTACAAATGAATGAATCAGAAAGTGAGACTTGCACTATTGGGACGGGCTAATTTTTTCGATCAACTTTAACTACAAGTTTACTTCGATCAGAGTTTAAATGAAAGAGATATGAGTGTTTTTTCATAAACAGATTATAAAAATTCAAGTCTATTTATAAAAAGACTAATTAAAATCTAATTTTAAGAAAAAAGAACATACTTTATCTTCTTCTTTCCCTCTAATGAACCTTTTTCTGCAATCAAATTTCAGTTCAATTTTCTCACTCAAAACTCAGCGGGTTTCCACAATAAACTATCAAATTGACACTGTGAGGAAGGCAACAGACTAATATAGATCTCATTTGAAATAATAGAGAATTGTATCATGCCTTTTTCAGATAATGGAGTGGTCGCTTGATGATGGGCTTTGTTTGGATCTTAGATTGGTTATTAGCGAGAGTGCATGTTCTAATTTGACTCATAATTAGTTCTACCCCTAATATAAGATGGTTTCTATGGTTTAGTATTAAAACAGAGAGCAAAAAGATTAATTAATAAAATAGATGTTGATTACGATAAGGTATAATTTGAATAAGTTTTAATTGGCTCAATGGGACATTGGTTTGGTTTAAGAATGAAATAATTGTTTAAAACATCAAAAAGAGAATGTAGTATGGTTTCACTATGGATATGGGTAATATAATACCATTAAATGATAGAAAGTGAATTTCTAAGTTCAGTATCTGATAATTGGATTACAATGATGAACGTGAATACGTGCATGCATAGGTACATACATACGTATGTACACATATAATGTTATACGAATGTGAATTATATAAATATGCTATGACAGAAAAGCGATGTATAATACACACACATAAGGGTATAATATTAAACCATATAGAAATGATATTGGTTGGAGAATAAGTTGATTTTTGAAAATAAAAATAATTTAATTCGAATTTAATAATAACTATAACTATTTTCTAAGTTATTTTTGAGTTAAGAGATATTGAGTTTTATATATTGTTTGATATCTAAACTTATACAAAAATAAGGTAAATGTTTATGAATTTTGCACGAACTTTATGATGAAGACGAAGTACAACAGTAAGGGAACATCAAGTAAAAGATAAGGGACTAAATCAATAAGAGAATGAATCTGAAAATCTAAGAAAAGAAAAAAAATAAAGGACTGGCTCGACCCCGATGAAGGAATCGGGCTAGTCAGAAGCTGGTGAATGGTAGACTTTAAATAAAATCCTGCTTGGATTAAACATATGAAGTCTAATGGTTTTCACTAGATTTGTTCTAGTTATTAAATACAATCATATTTTAGTTAACTTTATTTTACATTTGTTAATTAATCATATTAATTAATTTAGTTAGATATTCAATTTCGAAGGTATTACATATGCATTCGATAACAACATAACATAATACTATAAACATATTGGCAGAATTAGAGGTATGCCCTAGAGGCAATTCTTTAATTTATTATAAATTATTAGCTCTATAATAAAATCTAATTCAAAATAAGAGTGTTTCTCTTTCTATTATATACTTTTTATAATTTTTTATAATTATTTGTTTATTTAATTTAAGTATATTTAATAGAAAATCCATAAATGGTGTGTTTTGTGATAGTAATTACAAGGTGTTGTAATCTTGAGCAATGTATTACAATATAATAAACATATAATTTTAAATTTTGCCAGTCGAGATGTATCAAGACTGGATAACAATGCATCCCGTAAGATTAGAGTACATAATACTCTCCAAATGTTGGGCGGTGTACCGCCCATGGCTTCTGGAGGGCACCGAGGGGTTACATACCGATAGTTATTTGATAGTTGCTGAATGACTTATTTGATTGTTTTCTGCTAGTTATTATAACTATGGTCTAATAAAAAAATTCGATGTGACAATATTACATAATTCTCTCGACTTAAAAATGTTATCAAGCTTCAATGTGGAAACTTCATTTTGATTATAGTTAAATTGTGGCATGGCATCCATCGAACGACTATAGTTGGGTCGACTGGAAGCATTAGAAGTGAAAACATTATTCAATAGAAAATTTATCTCCTCAACTATACGAGGTTAGTGTCACGATTAATTAAAGTCAACTCAAAGCCAAAGTCTCTAACCAGAGCAGTTCGGTTAATATAACACCCTTATTTTTGTTGCAAATTATTCTAAATACTTAATTAGGAATAATTAAATAAATAATGTGGAAGAATATAAAATATAGATAAGCATGGGTTATTGCCATATTAATATAAATTTATTTTCAAGCTTAAGTTGAGAATTGGTTTATTGAAAAAGAATTAATAAGGGCCTTAATTATGTAGCGGAAAAATAAGAAAATAAAGATAATACACATGAGTTATATCCCATAACATATCCCCTTTCCCTTTCATAATTTCGACCATAATATAAAGAAAGAAAACAAAACACAAAACCAAAGAGCTCTCGATTAAACAAATTCAAGAAGGAAAGAGGAAGTTAAAGCTATGAACTCCACACTAAATCAAATAAAAATGAATAATATTTCCATCTCTGTGATTTTTATGCATTTGATTCGGTTCCATGGTTAAATCTAAATTTTGATTGATGATTATCACGCATGTGGATTAGATGATGATCTGTATGGTTACGGTTATCATTTGATATTTTTATGGAATTATCCTAGTGGGTTTAGATGTAAAACCTAAATTTTCGATCTCTAAATACCATGTATTTTGATATAATGCTTAAAATGATATTTTGGAAGGGTTTAAGTTTCACACTTTTCGAAATTATTGTGAATTTAATATGAATCTTCTAAGTGAGAAAATATGAAATTTTGGGTTTTAATTATTTAAAAATATGAAGAATAATTATCTTGTTGTGAAATTTTTTTATGATGTAAAAGGGGGAAATTCTAATTTTAGCGATTTTTGAGGGTTTCCCAAGTAATTACAATTTGATATACATTGTTTTATGGAAAGGGTTTTAATTTCAGAAAGGTAAATAAGTAAAAAATTAAAAGAAATTGATATTTTAGGAAATAAGAGAAAATTTTCCCTTTATTTGGCTACGAACTTCAAAAAATATTTTATTTAACCAACAAGAATTTGACAGAAATTAGCTGGTAAAAAGTGATTACCTTTAAAGGAAGTAAATCGGTTTTGCAAATAATTACATAAATGCCATTATTCAACTTGCGATAGCCCATATTTATTAATGTGCGATAGCCATGTCTTATCAACATGTGATAGCATGTGTGTTTCTACTAGCAATAACAATATTTTTATCAACTTGCGATGGCTGTTATTTTGTCAATTTTAATGGCTATACTTTATCTGCGATGGCTATGTTTTATCAACTTGTGACAACTAAATTTTATCAACTAGTGATGGCTATATTTTTAATAAATTTCGATAGTTGTTATTTTGTCAACATGCGTTGGCTATATACTTTGTCAACTAGCGATAGTTATATATACTTTATCAACTTGGAATGGCTTATTTTGGTTGATATTGATAGTTGTAGATGTTAATAGGCGATGACTTCATGTAGTATCAACATGTGATAGCTATGACTTCTATGACATGTGATGGCCCATATTTTCAACATGCGATAGCATAATATATTTCAATGTGCAATAATACAAGTTTTTGGAAGGAAGAATTTCTAGTTTTATGACACTTGACGGTTTTTAACTATATGTTGGACTAAGTTTTTCTTGAACAAAGAGGATGGTTTTATTAAGTATTTTATAGGTTTTTAAAAGAAAGAAAAGGAGTTTTAGCCCATTTTAAAGGAGTTTTTGAGAAGAAATGTATTACTTTGTTATAAGTAATTTCATGTATAAATTGGCTATCACATGAACATACTTATGATAGTTAATGATGTGTTATATGTTCGTCTTTGTACCTTTATCAATAAATTTCGCATATGATAAATTATTGACATATTTACTATGTGTTAAATACTATCACCCAATACTTGACTGCAGAGATTAGGATCTGATGACTAGTTAGCGTTGTTCTAGTAGTGCATATGGTCAGACTTACACGTCTAAGTAAGTAGAATTGCATAAAAGAGACCGAGAAGATCAAATTGTAATAGGATGCACTGGACTGATTAAAAGACATGACTTATGCATGTTTCAAAACTAGATTTTTGGTTAGAGATTGGGTTAGGGTCGCACCCTATCCTCCAACCATTAAGCCCCCTAGTTGCCAACCTAAACGCTAAAAATAAGAGTCAAGCATATAAAGGAACTCATAATAAATTGCCTACCTATATTTTTCTTCTACCAATTTCATAACACGCAATTATTTTCTCCTATGGGTTTTTAGGATCATGAACATTATCTCATACCTATTTTAGGGGACCGTTAATATTTTCTTCTGAATGGACTAGAAGACCATTGGATTATCAAGTATATCTTGGTCCGAGTTAGCCTGAAAAGGGTCTTAGTTAGCCTGAGAAAACTAATATAGGTTCATAGTGAACCTGAGAAAACTATTAGTTGAATTGACCATTTATGAGATTGGGTAATTTTAGGAATGTGTAACCCTTGACCCCAGTGAATGATGGACTATTCATTTTAATTCATACATTCATGATATGATATTGATGTTATGATTATGTTCTAATCATTTTGGTTATATGTTATATATGGATGACATAACGTTTGATAAGGTATTAGCGGGGAAAACCTGTTTCGCTCAGCGATGTGGTCTTACTAAGCACCTAAATTTTGGTTTGAAATAGACTAATATTATTTACACCATACCTTTTCCATGAACTAAAGTTTTTGATTTTTCCCTAAACTCCAAGGTACTCAATTTGGATTGGGTAGGTTGAGAGTAGGGCATTCTAGATTTAGACAAATAGGCTTCCGAAGATGTGTAGGAGGAAAGTTACTATATAGGAGTATTATTTCCATTGTGCGGTGTTAACTTCTTTTCTTTATGGTTGAACATATGTAATGATGGGCATTGTAACTGTCTAAGTAGTTAAGACTTTGAGCATATAAGGGGCATCATCATATGTCACTCTTAGAATTATATTTTATCAGAATGACGAAATTGTAAGGTATGTAATGGAATTTGAATGTGATGAATTTGCTAGTTAATTAATAGAAACGTTTTGCTAAAATTTGTAAATTTTTGTGCTTTTGATGTTAAGATATAATATTGATCTTATTTTATCACTGGGAAATAGTGCTAAGGTTGACCGCAAACATCAATATTACCTGTTTCGAAGCCACAAAATAAGGGATGTTATAGTTAATAATAATAATTATTTTGAACCATAGACTTTATGTTTGGGCTATAAAATTGAATGTAGACGATATTTTGAATTTTTTGATGCCAAAAATGGATCAACACCCAAGGATAGTTTGTAGGGAACCTGTGAGACCTAGATCTAGTAGATAGCAGTTGAATAAAAGGTAAATAATAGAAATAAAGTAGAGACACACAAGATCTTAAAGTGGTTTGGCAATTTATGGCCTACGTCCACTTCATCGCTTTGTTGCTTATAAATCTGATGTAGTTTGTTTGAGATTACAAGAGATCTGAAAGAGAACTAGTTATAAGTACAATGGTTAGATAGATTCTAAGTCCTAGAATTTTCCAAAGTAGCTGCCTTGCTGACTATTGTATGGAGAAAGAAGATGATGAAGAGGCAGAGCTCTAGCGTAGTAATGGCATAAGTCCCATCCCATTTTGGTTGTCCTATGGTATGTGTTTATAAGGGCAGCATTCGTATTGGATCAAAAGCCGGCTACCTGAGATGTCCAAATGTTAGCCTGAAGTTGTAAGGAAAGTTCGAGGAGCCATCCAGTTAAGCTGATAACTCAATGCCGATAAGGGGAAGCTCTTTGTCGTCTTCTGAATCGTATTTCTTACTTCATTTTAGGGTTCCCCATATATTTTCGTAGACAGATGATTTATTGATGATCGTTCTTCCATTACTTGGTTTGTTCTACGGTTTACGAAAGCTAACTCTTCAATTATTGAGGTAGATTATCCGAAACTTTATGAAATCACCTGAGCTTGCTAATATGAGCTAGAGGATCACTTATGCAAAGTTGAAGATATTGGTGATAAGGGTTGATAACTTGGTACTGATCATAGCCATGACTCGTTACCAAATCATCCCCTTAGCATATTTCTTGTCCAATTTTCCTGAGCTATTTCCTATCTCCATATGAGCATGCCTACCAAGTTTCAAGTCATTTTGTCTTTGTTTCGACATTTAATCTTCCAATGACTTCTAATTGATCGTTTATATGCCAACTCGAGACGTTGCTTTTACTCAGTTGATTGTCTAGTTACCATTCATTCTAGTTCAAACTAGAATTCTGATTCCTGCATTGTCGATGTTATCTACACTTCGGAGATAACGCTACACTTCGGAGATAACGAAACATTTTATTTTTACATGTACGTTCTTTGTGTTGATTTAGAGATGACCTAGCAAATAAGGGTAACTCGGTACAAAATTATCTTTTACGACTCATTAGCGAGACATAGACTTAGTGAAAACTTTAAATCCTAAGTTTTCTACTTAAATGACATGGGACGAATCTACTCTTCACTCACCATTACCATCAAGTTTCCTTTTCTTTCCTTGATCCAACTCTTGCTATTGCCGACCTAAATTTAATCGACCTACGACCAACTCCCACCGTCTCCACATAGTTTCACCATTTCTAGAGCCAACGCCATCTCTTTAAGGAACTCGTCACCATCAAACCCAAAGCCCAAAGATTCAGTCCTGAATTTACTGAAACCCTAGCTTATGCCTTGAACTTTGAATTGATTTGAAGCTTGAATGAGATGGGTGTTGAGATAGCAATGGGAATGATGATCATCGGGACTTGGTTAACTTCATTTCGAAAAAGATAATTGATTTTGGGCATGTTCGATCGGTGGTGAAACTAGAGCACGCGACAGTTAAATGCATATAACTCCAAAGATAATTTGTGTACTTCGGCCTCAGCCATCTTTTTCCATGAATATGGCCAAATTTTAGTCATCGAATGAACTCTGACATGATGATTTGACTTGAATTTGAACATATTAGAAGATTCCGTCGCACTACCTTTTTATTTTTGCACCTCCAATGACCCTGAAATGAAAAGCTTTCCTCGCCGCTATGGATAACGGATCTGTTATCGATTTTCAAATGATAACAGGTAAGTACCAACATACAATCTCAAAGTACGATGCGTATCGTTTTTCTTGTATGAGCGAGCTATCAACACGGGATGGCCCGTTTGCACTGTTCGGGACACTGCATTTACTCCATATAGATACCTCACTTCACTTGCCTCGGTCAACACTTAGAATCTGACCAGTCAATACATGTCAATTTCCATGGGATTTTAAGCATTTTCACATGGGATTATGCTAGAAACAAAGCATACCTAACCAATTTAAGCATCGAGTTTCTCTATTCAAAATGAATTTTTATCTCCCCATTTTAATCCCCTCAGAAGAATTTTCTCTCCTTTAGAAGCTGGATCGCCTACAGCTCTGGCTTCGCCTTCCATTCCAGCCAGAACCAGCCAGCCCACGATTTCTGGGCCTCATGATCAGTTGGTTCCAACTGATCTAGTAATACGTCAACTAGCTCTGGGGCTGAGAATCATAACTAACCTACCAGAGTAGGTGCCTTCAAGCTTGTTGGTTAGGTCACTTTGAAACATTTACATTTACCACGGCATCCCTAAAGATGACATTCGTTTTCCGACAAGAGACGAGCTTACTCATAATCCCCCTCAAGGCTTCATGGCCTGCAACCATTACATGTGTCTTAGTGGCGTTGTCCTACTATTCAACTCATTTCTAAGTCACTTCCCATCAGATATTGGACTTGCTCCATCCCAAATCCATCTGAATGGATATTCATTAATGAACTCATTGTATGATGTTTTCATGGATAAATTTGCACGACCTTTGATGTTTAGCCAACTGACATACCTCCTGTTGAGCAAGAAAAGGCAAGATAACCTTTCCTATGTAATTATAGTGGCCAAAAGAGGTTGTAAGGTGATCGAAGGTTTGCACAATACATGCTTTTCTTTTAAGAACGATTATTTCTTCATGCATTTCCCGGAGGAATTAAATCGCTTGTGGCTTATGAGAAGTAAGATCTTCTTCCTTTGTTTATTCCCATGCCAGCGTTTCTGTGCCACTAACTTAGTGTGTCTCTCTTTGCAGTCTTGCTAAGACGTTATTACAGGAAAGGGCATGAGGGAATGCTCAAGGATTTGAAGGCCATGGAAAAGAAATGACGGGATGTTGAATTCCTTTTGACAGATGATAACTTGCGGGAATATGGGCTGCTTAACCTGGAAAGATTTGCCGACACTAAGTCTTTAGCACCAATCAGCTCTAGGATAAATGCTCGTTCTATTGCCCCCACTCGTAGCTTTGGTGTGAATGCTCGGGGATATAGCTTGTCGATTGGGTGATGTACACCTCGAAGATGTTCCCAAAGTTGATGCAGATTTTCCTATCAAAGAAGATGTCTCAAGGGATGAAATAGGTAGAATGTCCCCGATTTAAGAGGAAGATGAGCTAGTCCCGAGGAGAGATGAAAAACAACCAATGACAGTAGAAGGGGAGGAAGAGGCTTTCGATGATGATGATAGTAATGATTTTCATGCGATAGAGGAAAGGGATGAGTTTTGTAGTGAATAATCGGAGATAAGCCCCGTTCTTCCCAACTTTCCTTCTCTCGAACTACTAACTACCAAACCATTGAGTCCTGAGACCCTATTTCTCCTCCTCCAAAACAACTAATTACTAAAACTTTTTAATTGATTAGAGACCAAATTATAAATACCTAAGTAGGAGATTCGATATGTTCGTGCCCTCTAAGAGACGTCTTTTTTAATTTAAGCAAATTTGGGGATTTCATAATTAGTGAGATGATAGGCGAGATTGGTTAGGATATCAACCTATCTTTGGGCATTTTCATAAGCAAAGTTGGAGAGATTTCGACTTTAAAACCATGCCAATACGATCGATAGAGTGTATAGGGGTCATTGGCACTTCACACTCCATTTTAGAATCATGGACACACAATTCTACATTATGTAAAGTTTTAAAGTTATGACATTAACTCCATTCTTTTCTCGTTTCAGGTTCCATGGTCATGGACTATTCAACTGGTTACATCAACACTCTTGTTCTTATAGGGATTGGAATCTAGATCCGGCTTAATGCCTTACCATGAAACTGAAGAGGAGAGAAGGAAAAGGAAAAAATAAGGAAGCTAAGGACGAAGCCCAAGTGTAGAGAGAGATCGAGAGAGAGGGCAAAGAGAAGAAAGGATGGTGAAGGTGATACTCACAGGCGCCACAAGGATTCCTATATTCATTGTGGAACTACATCATCCATCACTCCTCCTTACATAGAGGCATAGACTACTGTGATGCAGGAAATTCCATCCTTCCGGGACAAATTGCTGCTCCTGCTCTTACTTCTTCTAAGCATAGTGAGAAGTACACACTTCTGTCAGGTCCATCTCAGCTTCAGGCCACTTACCCATATCTGTACATGGGGTTAATTTTGATCAGAATATAAAGCCCACGAACAAAGTTGACTCACTTCAAAATCTTGAGACAGTCCACGAGGACTTGGCAGTTGGGTTTGAGTGGCAATGTCTAGTCCAAGCTCTTTCTTATATGAATCATGCTAACTACCAAGAAATTATCTGTTTTGGGGTAGGATGGTGTAATCATGACCAAATGCTCAAGAATATGATAAAGAAATAGCTCAGCTGAAGATTGATCAAGTGTGGCCTTGAAGGGAAAGAGCTCAAATGATAGGTTATTGAAGGAAACGTCCCATGCATATGAAAGAGCACTCCTTGTGATTAAAGACCAGCTCAAAGATGCTTATGAGGAATCATTCAAACTAAAAGGGTGAAGCACAAAGGGCGAAAATGCGATCAAAGTTTGGGATCAGACTATCATCGAATAGGTCACTGAACTTGCTCGACTCCACGAGAAGAATGCAAAATTGGTCAAGGAGAGGGAGCAGGTCGAATCTGACAAATTGGCAGTCGAGATTGATAACTCAGTCACTTGATTGGAACTTTTAGACCTTCAAAAAGCTCATGATGACATTATGGCTCATATGGATGCGACTATGCTACACTTTTACATACTTGCACCGTAATGAATCAAGGAAGTTTTGAGTGGCTAGGCGTAATGACCCTAATTTTGACTGGCACTATTTAGGACATTTAATTAGACAAATAAAATAAAATAATGTAGATAGTTAAGGGATTAAGATTTGTTAATTAATAAGGGGCCGTGCCTTAATGAACGTATAAGAAAAAGAAAATTAAAAATAAGTAAGTAGGAGGAATATAGTAAGGGTAAAATGGGAACATCATTCGTTCTAATACCCTAAACCCTTCCATTCTTCATTCCTTATCCATTTTAACATTCATAAATAAAACTAAAAAACTTAAGGAAGCTTGACCGACCACCATTAAGGAGACTCAAGAAGGAGAGGGACTAGGATTCAAGTAGAAAGCTTTAGCAAATCAATTAAAGAGAAAATCTCAACCTACTTAACACCAAGCCAATGCTTTCGAAATGTATATTTTAAGTGTTCTGAAAGGTTTGTTTTAAGTGTTTTGAAAGGAAGTTTTCCAATGCTTTCGACAAGTATAAATTATTTCGAAAGGGGTTGTCTATGGTTTTATATAATGGTTTCGAAAGGGTTACTTTCAATTATTTTGAAAGAGATTGTTTAAAGTTTTAAATAAGAGTTTCAAAAGTATTGCTTTGGCATTAAGGCGTAAAGTTTTCTATGTTAAAAAGGGGTATTAACTTATTTTGATGGGTTAGAAAATTCCCTTGATTTGGATTTCATCAACATTGTTTTGTGTAAAGCATAAATCATGGCATAAGTATTTTGAGTAAAGCAAAGAATATATTTTGTTGCTTAGGCATGGCTTAAAAAGGTTAAATCATTTTGAAAGAAATGTTTTTAAGGAAAATTGGATAGGGTAGTTAACCCTAAATTTATGACTCAAATATTAGAAGACCAAATGCGAGTGGTATAGGATCACGCCCTATACTTTATCTATTAGGCTCTAGTTTAAATAAGTCAAAAATTCTAGTGTGTAGGCTTTGTCATAGATGTGACTAAAATGATGTTGCGTTCATAAGAAAATATGCAGAGTAAAGATAGGTTATTGGCAAGCCCGCAAAACCATTAGGATCAGTTGATCATAGGAGAAGGAGTTTAAGGACAGATCATTTAGTATTGTGTCTAACAGGAGTTAGAATATCGATTACATCTGGTACGCCCGAGTCAAGCTATAACTATTAACCTGATAAAACTATATTGTTTGGGTCGATAGTCTATTGATAACCTGATTTATATGCATGTATGTTATTGTTATTGTTGTTATAATCAGTTTGATTGCAAGATTTTGATTCGCAAAAGATATGCTTTTAAAAGTATATTAGTGAGGGGAAACCCATTTCGCGAAGCGACGTGGTCTCACTTAATATCAATAAATCGGGATGCAATAGAATTATTTATGCCAAGCTTTTTGTATGACTCGAAGTTTATGTTTTCCACTTAAACTCTCAGTTGCTTAAAATTAAATTTGAGTAAATTGAGCGTTAAAGACTTTTTAGGTTTAGTAGGTTGGACGTATAAGCTTCTGAAGATGTGTAGGTGGAAAAGCTAGCCATGTAGGAGCTATTCAATATTATTTCTGCTATGATGTATTTATGACTGATATGTCTATCTAGTACTTTGATCATCCAATGGGGCATCTTCATATCGCTCTTGGCGTAATTTATAATAATTATATTTGAAAATTTTATAATAATTATATTTGAAAAAACCTGTGAATCGTTTTGGGATTATGTAATTGAATATGAAATATTGATTTGAAATGTAATCAGAAAAGCTGTTTTTGAAATCTGTGTTGATTTTATTCCATATTCATGTGCTTCTGATATTATGGATGACATTAACGTTATCACATTTTATCACTGGAAGTTAATATTATAGATGATTGCAACATCTATAGAGCTTAGCTTTGGGCCTCAAAGTAGGGGATGTTACAACTTGGTATTGGAGCATAACTTTATGAAAAGTTAAAAAGAAATTTTAAACTTAAAATGATTTTGAAAGCATTGTCCTAAGGAATTAAAGAAATGATTAGGGTATGGGATAACGTTATAGTAACTTATTTGTATTTTCTATATATAAGTGTACACATTATTTCTATTTCTCCTATCTATTTTAGGCTATTCTTCTGTATCTTACAAAGCTCGAATGCATATTTTAAGGAAATAAGATATGGATGCTAGGAATGGAAGAGTTACCATTGGTGGAGTAAGCACCACAACCAATGGAAATGCAAGACCAAACACTAGAAGGAATCCAGGTCGGGCAAAAACTACTAATGTGGGTGCTGGAGCACCGCAGGTTGATGTGGGAGCTTTATATCAGTTATTAGTCAACATGATGTAAGCTGGAGCTACTACGGGATTAGTTGGAGGAAACACCAGAGAAGGAAATCAGGGAGCTCCGGTTGTCAATAACTATGCAGTATTAAGCGGAGACTATACTAGGCTTGGAGGGAAGGCATTTGAAGTGGAGAATTGATTGCTTCACCGTGAAATAATTTTTGCTGATTTGGGACTCAACGATGAGCAAAAAAGGAGATTGGCATCTAGACGGTTATAAGGAGATTGATACTCCATAGATTGCCAGGTCAACTCTGCTTAGGAATTTTGTTGAGTAAATGAAGAGACCATGATTGGATGAAATTCAGAAGGAGATTGAGGAAAGATTCATGTCAGAGATTGCCAGGTCAACTCTGCTTAGGAATTTTGTTGAGTTGGTGCAGGGAGACATGACAGTGCTTGAGTATGCTACCAGATTTGAGGAGTTATTGAGGTACAGATATGCTACGGTAGATACCATTATCTAAAGGAATGAGAAGTTCATCCATGGATTGAGACTCGAGATTGTTAAAGACTCTTTGCCACATATTAGGGATCCATGCGATGTAGTTGTTGAGATGGCTTTGAGGCATGAGGAGGTGCTTGCTCTCTTTAATAATAACAAAGGAGTGGAAATCCAAGGTGGGCAGAATTAGAAGAGAAAGTTTTTCCATAAGAAAGGCGCTCAGAAAGGAGGAGGGGCTAAGAAAGGGAAAGCCGATGTAGTTCGCTATAAGTGCAATAAGAAGGGACAGTATCCTTATGAATGTCAAATAAACAAAGCAAAGAAGACTGCTGAAAAGAAAGTAGTAAAATGCTTTAACTATGATCAGATTGGACACTACGAGAACCAACACAAGGAACCAACCAAAGATGCAAAAGGAAAAATGTTTGCATTGGAACCAGTTACCTCAAGGCCAACAGCAGAGGAGAAAGGAAAAGCCATGCTGGGAGGTACGCTTTTGATTCGTGGTGTGTCAGCTAGAGTTATATTTGATACTGGTGCATCACATTCTTTTATATCTCATTGTTGGTAGATACGCTTAGTGTAGAACCTTCATATCTAGTTACTTCCTTAAGGGTTGCGAATTCGATAAGAGGGTATGCGACTATTGGGTTGAAGTGTGACCACTTAGAGTTTGAATTGTTAGGTCATGATTTTGCTTGTAGTTTGCATGTATTTGATTTCGTAGGGTTTGGAATTATTTTTGGTATGGATTGGTTAAGTAAGTACGATGCTAGGATATTCTCCTATGAAAGGAAGGTATCACTTAGTCACCCTAGTCATAACGATCAGATTATATACTCCACAGAAAACCCTAGTTTTTAGGTTAATGCTCTATTAGGTATTATGGAGACAGAAGATGAGTCGAACCGAGTTTTTGTTGTTAGAGAATTTGCAGATGTCTTTGAGCCCGTGATAGGACTACCGCCGAAACGCCATTGAATGTTGGCTAGATTTAGTACCAGGAGATGAACCTGTGAGTAAACCGCCAAGTAGAATGACACCTATCGAGATGGAGTTAAAGGTGCAGTTGATGGATCTAGAAGATAAGAATTTTATCAGACCAAGTAGTTCGCCTTAGTGAGCAGTTACAGTGTTTGTCAAAAAACCAAACGGACCGTCGAGATTGTGTATCGATTATCGTAAACTGAATGAGAAGACGATAAAGAACCGATATCCATCATCTAGGATTGAAGATTGTTTGATAAGTTAAGTGGAGCAAAAGTATTTTATTAGTTGGATTTGGAAACAGGTTCTATCAACTTAGAGTGGCAGAGGATAGTATTCATTTAATGGCATTTTGGACCAGATATAGATCATACGAATGGTTAATGATGCCGTTCGGGTTAACTAATGTGCCAGCATTAGACTTAATGAATGGAATCTTCTGAGAACATTTGGACTGACTCGTGTTAGTATTCATAGGAGACATTTTGATATACCCTAAGGGTGAAAGAGAGCATGAATTTCATCTTAGAGTGGCGTCTGAGATGCTGAGACAACATCAGCTGAAGGCAAAGTTTGCGAAGTGTCACGTTTGAAAGAAGGAAGTGAAATTTCTTAGTCATATAATCCAAGGGAAAGGGTTGTCAGTAGATCCGGTGTGACGACCCACCTCCCCGACCATTGGAAATCGACACTAGTACATTCTCGGTATTCACATGCCACAAATCCAGGCGCCAGAGAGGCAGATTATCATGAGGTAAAAGAAAATAAAGGTAGAAGACAGAACAATAATAGAATCTCACATTGTAATTTAAGTTGTAATCATCTAGGTAGTACATATAATCACTCTCAGAGTGAGATATCAGAGTCATGATAGGTACTAACCCAACTGGGATAGTTATAATAGCCTATCCCTACAGGTGCTGGTAGATACTATACATAATATAAACATAGCAGAAAGTGGTGGTAATAACAGAAGGATCCAAATTGCTTCATGCTCCATACTCCTTGCTTCATGCTTTTTAATGCTCCATAATGCTCAAATCAGCTAACTACTAGGCTGTCTGGAAAAATAGGGCACTCAAAGTTTAAGGGAAAAGAAAAATAAACTCTGGATTAGTCATGGGATTGGTGTGAGAAACTCAAAATACATATTTGAAAAAGAATAGTTATCTCATAGGACCACGCCGCACATAAACATGGAACATGTTTTTACCTTATTATAACTAAAACATTTGCTATGCAAAAATAATTTGATATTTTTTGTTGACATTACTTTGAAAACATTTGCATGTAAACTTATTAATCTTAGCCGGAATTGTTACAATTATTTAATTTCGAATATGTCAGGCTATACAAACAAAACTCTTACAAGGCTCGTTCAAAGAATGGATTTCCATACAATGGCAGGTAAGGGACTACCTTCCATATAATACATCTCTAGAGGAATGTACCAAGGATACAAAAACAATCCTCCACATCTGGCAAGACCGGTATATCCTTATTTGGCACTCATACATTGCCTGGATAGAAACCAAATATGTCATCACCCCGGTCATAATCGACGTATTTAGGATCCCATAGCATACACCACATACTCGACATATAAAGAGTAATCTAGAAAGGTGATACCTAATGGTTGCGAACCACATAGTCTTGCGACATACCTTGTTTAAGCCATTACCGGGTGATGAGGCCCGAGGTTGCGATTACCTTTCACATAGCTCATTCCACTCCGAATGCCACATTGTCATTCTATGATCACACAACTAATTTCTACAAACGTATAAATACCTCCTGAGCTCGTACGTCTCAGGAAAAGGTGTAAAGCTAAGAGAAGTTGCCTTCTCCGCCATCGAACAGATGATACGTTCATAGAGATCAATTTATGTAATTAGAAATGCAACTTCAGTAATTCGTCCATACAATTTTCTCAGGAATAGGACAAACCAAATGCACTCTCCTACCACATCCTATCGAGAATTACCCTTAGGATTAGTAGCGAGAAGTCCTTACATTGAAGATCACAAATGAAGAACTACTGCCATATAAAATGATGTGGGAAATTTCCCCTGAGGGTCAGTGACAGGCAACCCTAAATTCAATCTTCCAAATCATGTCCACGTCTTCACTTCGAATACATAAATTGGTTCGAAGTGGTCTTCGGATAGGAATTACCCAAATTCGACCCGGTTCCTTCGAACCAATCATCGATAAAAGAGGTCAAGTAAATAGGTGAATAATATTTGATTAATTTCTTTTTTCCAAATATCTTCTAGAAATATATATTTTAGAACATTCTTTCTGGTATATATGGAATCATTAAACCTCTCTTATAAAATCCTTTGATTACTTAAAACCCTATCTTAAACTTCTCTTAAGTACAAGAAGATTATCTTCAATAAAATTCAAGTTATTTATATTCGAAAAATCTTATCTTTTTGTACTTAAAAAATCGATCCACGTAAATCAAATTTATCATTCCCTCCGTCGTGCCAGCTCGGATAGCCGAGGAGAGCGGAAAACTAGTTTTCCAAACTTATGCGTAGACACCATCTCTCTGTTACCGGTAAGGCGGTCAAGTTATTTGATCGACTCTAAATCATTTAACATTTAACATTCCATAAATCCTTCAAATCATCTTTAAATAATTTATTAATCATTTGAAAATATGTAAAAAAAGATTTGAAAAAGAACGGTTATGTTTAAAACTACATTTCAAAAGTTATAAAAAAGTGCCACGGAAAGTGCTTTTTAATCAAAATGACTTTTATCATTTGAAAATTCATTTTTATAACTCAAATCACTTTTAAAACATTTTAAAAGATTTTTATAATTTATTTCATATTTTTAAACAATTTTAAAATATCGTTTTTAAAGAAATTCTTTTTATGGATTTCTAATGCGAAACAACAATTTTCCTAAAAACTTGTTTTACTCATATTTCAAAATCTATTATTAAAATCATGATTTTCTTTATTTGATTGCAAATTATGGAATAATAGTTCGGAAAATACATATCTTAGAGAATTCGGAGCTAGATTCCATTCTATATACTCTTTTGACTTTTATGACGCGAAATCGCGAACTGCCGTTATGCGACGCCGCCTACTTTCGACTCATTTTTCAGTTACCATTCAAACTTCACCAAAACACTTTCATATGTTTATAAAACATTTCAAACTCATGTTTAAACCATTTTAAAGAGGTTTAATATTCCATATATACCAATTCATTCAATAAAGGAAAGTGATTTCCTTTGTGCTTATCGACGTGTATTTTCGTGACTTGCATACATATTCAACATTTATAGTAAAAAACCATCATCAACAATCATAATCAAACATATATATCATCCAATGGCATATAATTCTATAGTTTATGAGTTCCTCACCTCGGGTTTAATCGACTTACTAAAAATCGGTTATAGCTCTGCTATTTGGATTTTAAAGCACATGGTCCTCTAGACTTAAGCTCATAGGTGGCTAGGCCTAAGCTTGGGATGGCTTGAAGAGCTTATGGCCTAGGGTAGAGGAAGAGGAAGGTTTGTCCTTTTATGGAGGAGATGGAGGTCGTGAATGGTAGAGAGGAAGAGTGGAGTTTTGGAATCGTTTTGAGGTGCTTAAATGTATATAAGTATATATTATAATTTTAAATTATTTTTGAGTAATATTTTGGCATCATTTCCTTTAGGTTGGTACCCATGAAAATATAGAGAGAGTGCTTAGGAAATGAAGAGGAAGATGAATGAAAATGAAGAGAAGAGTTTATGGTATTTATAGGGATGGAAGTGGAGGAAAATATCTTGAATATTTTATGTAATGCATCATCATTTACATCACCACCCACTCCCCTTACCCTACCTAGTTTTCGTCGCAAGTACCCTCCATGTTCTTGCAATGATGCTTGTACTATGGTGGACTTCTGTTTAGCTTAGGAAGTACGGAAAAGAGAAATATCTTGGATATTTTATACATATATGTTTTTATATTTATTTGTATATGTGTATATATATGAATGATCATGTGCATGAGAATATATCCATATGCATGCACATGCATATGTGCATATGTATCTCCACAACGTTATACAACTTCTATGTGTTGTATCATTATGAATCCTAATTTTGATTCCCGGTTATATTTTCACTTTTAAGCTAATATGCATATATTTGTAAAAAAGTTTAAATAATAAATTTATTATCATTTTTAACTAATTAAAATGATCACATTTCATTTATAAAACCATATAAATTAATATTAATAACAATTTACAAAATTGTTATTATGTCGATAAAGCGAAATAATTTTTTCTTAAGATTTCAAATCAAGCGTATATCTTTATAAAATTAATGATAAATTATTATTCTATAACTACTTAAAATGAGTTATCAAAATAATTATATTTATTAAATCATTTTAATCTCAAATAAATTTAAATTAATTAATTTTGTTAAAGTGATAAATTTGCAAGTCTTTACGCCTGGCAAAGATCGAGGCAGTTAATAATTGGAAGAGACCCGAGACAGTGGCTAAGATAAAGAGTTTTCTTGGGTTGGCTAGCTACTACCGGATATACATTAAGGATTAGTCACAGATAGCGACACTGATGACTAAGCTAACTCAATAGGATGTTAAATTTATCTAAACTATTAAATACGAGGAGGCATTCTAGAAACTGAAACACTTATTGACAAATGCACCTAGATTATTTGTTCTAGACGGGAATTAAGACTTGGTTGTGTACATGGATGCATGTGCAACATGATTAGAAGTTGTGTTAATGCAGTAAGGTAAAGTGATTGTCTATGCTTCTCGACAGCTCAGACCGTATGAGGTTAGATATCCAACTCATGACTTGGAATTAGCTACGATAATTTTTGCATTGAAGGTGTGGAGACATTACTTGTTGGGAGAAAGATTTGAGTTTTTTACGGATCATAAGTCACTGAGATATTAATTCTCTCAAAAGGCTTTGAATATGAGACAACAGAGGTGGCTGGAGTTTTTAGCCGCTTTTTACTTTGGTATTGAATACACATCGGGGAAAGGCAATAACGTTGCGGATGCACTTAGCATGAAGCATCAGAATGCAGTATTGGAAATGGTAGCTAAGTGAAAAGATTTAGAAGCATTGACTACATGCGAAATATAATGGAGATCAAAAAGTATCTCTACTTAAGAAACTGCTATGTTATCGTGTTTAGAAGTTAGATAGGTGATGATTGAAAGGATTGCTTCTAAACAAGGGGAAGACCCATTATTAGCTGAAAGGATTAGAAAGTTAAGGAATGGAACAGAGAGCAATGACTCGAAAGATTTTAGTCTTGACTAGAATGGATGGTTGAGAAAGAAAGGGCGACTATGTGTCTCGAGTGTGGGGAACATTAGGAAGGAAGTTCTTAGAGAATGCCATCATTCAAAGTTCACTATTCATCCAAAAGGAACTAAAATGTATCAGGATATGAAAAGGAGTTTCTTCTGGAAAGGCACGAAGAGAGACGTAGGATTATAGGCGAGGAAGTGTTTAAACTGTCAATTGGTAAAAACCAAACATCAAAAACCGTGTGGGTTACTTCTGCCTTTAGATGTTCCAGTCTGAACATGGGATTCTATCATATTGGATTTCATAGATGAGTTGTCAAGGTCGAATAGAGGAAATGAGAGTATATGGGTTATAGTGGACTAGACTGACTAAGAGTGCACACTTTATACTCATTAAGTCGACCAGGACATCACCAGATTTAGCTAAGTTATTCATGAGGAATATATTTAGACTGCATGGAATTCCTAGTAGTATAGTAAGTGGTAGGGATTCCATATTTACTGGCAAGTTCTGGAAGAGTTTACAAGGGGATTTAGGTACCAAGCTCAAGATGAGCATCGCTTACCATCCGCAGACAGATGGGCAAATAGAGAGAGAGTTAACAAAGTCTTAAAGGATTTGTTAAGAGCTTATGTGCTAGATTTTGGAGGATCATTTGAAGACCATCTACACTTAATCGAGTTTTCGTATAAAAAAAGTTATCAGACTGGTATAGGGATGGCACTATTTGAAGCTTTGTATTGAAGGTCATGCAAATCTCTCGTTTGTTGGTTAGAGACTGGGGATAGGTTAGTTCTTAGTCCATATTTGGTTGAAGAAGCTGCAAAAAAGACTGAGTTAATTCAAGCTAGGATGAAGGAAGCTCAGTCTAGGCAGAAGAGTTATGTTGAGAAGAGATAGAAAGACCTAGATTTCTCAATTGGAGATTATGTTTTCGTTAAGTGTCGCCGATGAAAAGTGTAATCAGATTCGAAAAATCAAGAAATTTGGCACCAAGATCCGTTGGACCATTTCCTATTATAGAAAGGATTGGGAAACTCATGTATAGAGTAGATACTGAATAGTTTGGCAAGAGTCCGTAATGTTTTTCATATTTCTCATCTAAGGAAGTGCATTCGGGATCCAAAGGCTACTGTTACACCGACTGTGTTAGAAGATTTAGTGGTGGAACCAGATATGACTATAGTTAGAAAACTAGTTCGTATAGTTGTGAGAGATAGATGAAACTAAGGAAAAAGATAGTCAGATTAGTCAAAGTCCAATGGAGTGATGATGAGAGAGGCTGTACTTGGAAAACCGAGAATAAAATTAGAGATACTTGTCCTGACTTGTTTCATGGTATGTTTTACCTATATGTTTGATTGTTGTGAGTACCTTATCAGAATTTCGAGGATGAAATTTTTTAAGGAGGGGAGGTTGTAATAACTCTAATTTTGATGGCATTATTTAGGACATTTAATTAAATAAATTAAATGAAATAATGTAGATAGTTAAGGGATTGAGATTTGTTAATTAATAAGGGACCGCACCTTAATGAATGCATCAGTAAAAACGAATTGAAAATAAGTAAGTAGGAGGAATATGATAAGGGTAAAATGGGAATATCATTCATTCTAATATCCTAAACCCTTCCATTCTTCATTCTTCGTTCATTTTAACATTCACAAACAAGACGAAAAAACCTAAGGGAGCTCGGCCGACCCTTAAGGAAAAGTTAGGATTCAAGTAGAAAGCTTAAGCAAATTAAATAAATCGCAAATCTCAACCAACTTAATACCAAGCCAAGGTGAATAATTCAATTTACATTCCATTTTTGATAATGATTTCGGTTTCATAATTATGTCCGAATTACTTCTCAAGTAACATGCCATGTTATGTTTGTTTACATAGATATATATGTTTGTTGATGATTTATATGATTTTATATGGATTTTATGATATGTTTTGATTAGAAAACCTATTAAATGACACCCAAATGGGTTGCCTTTTTGATATATGACCAAAAACATTAATTTAGAAATGGGTTTCAAGTTTCGTAATTTTCTAAGTAATTGTGGATTGATTATGAATTTTCTCCGAGAAAAAATAGTTAATATTGGGTTTAAATTATTTAAGGCAATTATATAATGATTTCGGGTCTGAAATTTATATATGTCATAAAACATTTTAAAAGCGAATTAGTATGATTTTTGGGGAATTTTACTAATTATTTTACTATAGTTATAAAATTATTTAAGTTAAGGGACTTAAATGTTTTATATGTTTTATCAAGGAGAAGGGCTTATTTGTATGAAATGTTTTAAATTGTTAATAATGAATTTGGTAGCTTTTTAGAAAAGGATTTTTATAAAGAAATGGCAACCAATTATATTTTGAAAAATTAGGCAAGTTAGGTGAAAATATTACTTTGAAAGGCATAAATCAGTTTTGTTTCAAATTGCAACTTTGCCACTTCCTTTGCTTGCTTTCGTCACCATTCCAGTTGGACCTTTCGCACCTATTCGAAACCAATGCATATGATATCAAGCAATTAGTATGTAGTGTGTTGGGGAAAGTTGAAAGGAATGATGGTGTCAAAGGCATGCTTTCGAAGGGGTTGAAGCCACTTTTAATTTTCAAATCAATCAAATTGCCTTTTATTTTAGAAAGAAGCTTTCGAAAGAGTTGCCGCTTGTTATTGTTTTAAAAGAAGCTTTAGAAAGGAAAGCCGTTTTTGAACCTATTCGGTACCCATGCTTCCGCATTCATGCCTTTTGAATTAGTTAAGGCCGCTTTTCTTTATAGCCTTAAAACAATGTATTCGAAAGGTGTGCTTTCATATTTTAATTTTAAAAGCTACCTTCCAATGCTTTCGAAAGGGTATATAGCCGCTTTTAAATGGTTTCGAAGGCAATGTTTTCGAAAGGGTTTTTTGAAGCTATCCTCTTTCTTTTACTTGGGATTATTAATGCTTTCGAAAGTAATTCGCCTCTGTTCTTTATAACCTTAAGTTATATTAAAGGTTAAACAAAACTGTTTCGAAAGGAATAATTTTAAATGGTTTCAAAGAAATGTTTCTACAAACCCTTACTTGAACCCAATGCTTTCGGAAGGTATATTTTAACTATTCCGAAAGATTTGTTTTAAGTGTTTTGAAAGGAAGGTTTCCAATGCTTTTGAAAGACATGTTTAAATAGTTTCGGAAGGGGATGTCTAAGATTTTATATTTTATATAATGGTTTCAAAAGGGACGCTTTCAATTATTTTGAAAGGGATTGTTTAAGGTTTTAAGCAAGGGTTTCAAAGTATCACTTTGCTTTAAGGCCTAAAGTTTCATAAGTTAGAAAGGGGTATTAACTTATTTTGATGGAATAGAAAATTCCTTTGATTAAGATTTCATCAACATTGTTTTGTGTAAAGCATAAATCATGGCATAAGTATTTTGAGTAAAGCAAAGAACATATTTTCCTTGTTTGGGTATGATTTAAAAAGGGTGAAATCATTTTGAAAGAAATGTTTTCAAGAAAAATTAGTTGGGGGTAGTTAACCTTAAGTTTGTGACTCAGATATTAGAAGACTAGATGGGACTGATATAGGGTCACACCCTATACTTTAGCTATTAGGCTCTAGTTTAAATAAGACAAAAATTCCAGTGTGTATGGCTTTGTCATAGATGGGACTAAAATAGTGTTACATAAATACGGAAATATACAAAGTAAAGATAAGTTATTTATGAGCTTGCAAAACCATTGGATCAGTTGACCCTAGGAAAAGGAGATTAAGGATAGATCATCCAGTATTGTGTCTAACAGGAGTTAGAATATCGATTATGTCCGGTACACCCGAGTTAGCCAACTGCTAGTTGTTAGCCTGATAAAACAATATTGTTTGGACAGACAATCTATTGATTACCTGATTTATATGCATGTATGTTATTGCTAGTGTTGCTATAATTAGTTTGATTATAAGATTTGATTTGTAAAAGATACGCTTTTGAAAAATATCAGTGAGGGGAAATCCATTCCACTAAGCGGCGTGGTCTCTCTTAATATCAGAAAACCGAGATGTAATAGAATTATTCACACCAGGCTTTATATCCGACTTTAAGTTTATATTTTCCCCTTAAACTCTCGGGTGCTCAAAATTAAATTTGAGTAGATTGAGAGTTAAGGACTTTTCAGGTTTAGTAGGTTGGACGGTTAAGCTTCCGAAGACTTGCAGGTGCTAGCCATATAGGAGCTATTTAGTATTATTTCCACTGTGATGTATTTATGACTGATATGTCTATCTAGTACTCTGATCATCCAAGGGGTATCTTCATATATTTCTCTTGGCGTAGTTTGTAATAATTATATTTGAGCAATACCTAGGAATCATTTTGGGATTATGTAATTGAATATGAAATATTGATTTGAAATGTAATCAGAAAAGTTGTTTTTGAAACCTGTGTTGATTTTATTTCATATTCATGTGCTTTTGATATTATGGATACCATTAACATTACTGTATTTTTTCACCAGAAGTTAATACTATATATGAATGCAGTATTTCTAGTGCTTAACTTTGGGCCTCAAGGTAGGAGATGTTACACACGAAGACAACTATCCCTGGACTCTTGCCATTGTTTGGGATGAAGTATTGGTCAGGTCAGAGCGGGCCGGTTACATGCACTCCAAAGAGGGACTCAGGGCTACTTATCTCAGTTTCGAAGATATTGAGTTCCTTGTGGTTAGATAAATTCTAAAAGAAGAAAAGGAGAAGGCCATTGGAAGCCATTGCTAAAACTCTTGTCGGCCCAAGTTCTTTGGTTTTGTAGCAAGACTTCTGCTTCCTAATCCTAACAGTTAACATCGACTATTCCTACATCTGTGGAGGTCATTTCTACAACTGGCCGCACTCTTTTAGCTTCTAAAGCTCTGCATAAACCATACCTTCCCCCGGTTATTGAGTGACCTACTTAAATGGAACCAGTAAAGGGGGCTTTGAAGTTCAAGTTCGCAATCAAACCTTTGGTTCAGGTGTTTCTCTTGTTTCTTCCATGCTATATAAGCTTTAGTTCATCCCGAAGTCCCTTAATAAACTATACAACCGTGTTTACCAACTTGTAGGTCAACCATCACTCCCGCCTCCTCCTCCAACAGCATAAGGCTTAGAAGCCAGTGCCATCTTTACTACTTCCACCACTTTCTCCGCAGCAGTTTCGCATTCAATTCCCATTTTGAGCTCTGAACTTGGTCCTAACTCTGAGCAAATAGGAGCATTACAAAATCTTGAGGACATCTCTATGTCTCAAGATGAGGATGTATTGATCACAGGTGGGCCGAACTCGACCGATAAGAATATGATGGCGAAGAGGATACAGAAAGAAACCAAAGAAAAGATGAAGATGGAACCAAGCATCACCAAACCCAAAGTTCTTCCATTTACGATTAAGACTGTAAGCCGAATTACGGAGATGTGGCCATCAATGGATCTATAAGGGTCGATTTTGGTGCCAGAGAGGGGACTACTCATTCTGAAGGCAGACACCTTTCGGAAAGAAGAAAGGCAAAAAGCTAAAGAAGATTTTCCCTTAGTGTGGTGGTAAGAAGTGATGTTATGGTCAAGTGTTGGTAGAGTGGAGTACTTGTGGTTTTTGGCGTCGACCGAGTTTATACTTTTCCTTTTCCTTTGAGTCTTAAATTGGCCGATATTGTGCGGGTATTTCCCCCATTGTTTGTCTTGCATAAATGATATAAGTAATGAAAGACCAACATTCTATTGTAATCTCCCTTATGTGCTTTTCCTGTATTAATGTACTGTTCTTGCTTGTGTATATAATACAATTTCCAGTTCTACAATTTCCATATTATATATTACTATTTTGTGTGATGTGATGTGCATATTTATCATAATTCTATGTATGTAAATAATGTAAACTACAACTATTTAGTATACTACTCTATACAGTTCTGCTGTGATTGCCAAAATACTCCGTTCGACGTAATGGAACTGTAGTGTCTTTTGATTTATCCAACTCCGCAGCTGCTTTCAAATTCAATATTTATATTTATGCCCCCACTCAATAAGGCTGGTTATCCTAAACTCTAGACTTTAGCACTTGATAAGTGACTATGTATTCTGGATAGCATATCTGGTTTCCCCTAGTCTGAGTTGTATAGTAGTTCCTTGACCATGATCGACTTTTTCCATGTTCAGTGCTGTGATCTTGTTTGCGTATCCATTTCTATCGCCAAAAACTTATGCACTAATAGCTCGAGTCCTTGTGTTTCCTTTCAACGTCGCCTCGGTTGTTTTGAATCTTCGTGGCACTGCCAGAACAATGTTGAGTCATGGAAAAATGGGGTTGATTTTCCACCTATTCTATAATCGAGAACTTCCCAGCGTTGCCGAGGTAACATTGGTACTTAGAAAATTTTATAGTCTCTTAGCGTTACTGGGGTAACACTGATAGATAGAAAACAGAAAAGTTTCCCAGTGTTACCCAAGAACTCTGGTTCTTAAGTAGTTAGGATCGATTTCTCCATCGATCCGGTGGTTTGAGTTGATTTTCCCTATCGAATCGGTGGTTTTGAAGTCTATACATCTTATACGGGGATTAAGAGGTATATTTTTAGTCATGTGGCTTATTCGGTGGCAGATAGGGAGATTGCTTACAAGAATGCTATTCCATCGGTTTAAGAAGTGACGTATGGTTTATTGTGCAGTGCACAAAGAGGTGGGCCTTCCCAACGTTACCGAAGCAACACTAGTTCAGAAGGCGTGGATCGATTCCGCATTGATTCATAGCTTAAGTTGATTTCCACATTGAATCGATGGTTTTGAACCTTCCCAACATTGCTGGAGCAATGTCGGTTCTCAGATGATTTGGATCAATTTTCCTTATTGATCCGGTTGTTTTCTTACAAGAACGTGGTTCCATTGGATGGCTTATTTGTGAAAATAGTAAATAAGTAAATAAGTATCAGATGTAGTAGTGCCGTAGCGATTCGCTATTCCAAGCATGTGGATTTGAGATCCCATTCGACAGTTACTAGCTTGAATGTTCTATCTCCAAGCTTTTGGTCGATTATATAGGGCCCTTTTCGGTTCAAGCCGAGCGCTTCTGTACCCTGGAAGATTCGTTTTAGGACAAGATCTTCCACTTCGAAGGTGTGGTTGCGAACCTTAACGTTGAAATGTCGTGCCATTCTCCACTGGTGAGAGGTAGTCCTTAGTCCAGCTTCCTCCGACTTCTCATCAATCTGGTCAACTGACTTGAACAGTAGCTACTCGTTCTCTCTTTAATTGAATTGCCTTCTACAGTGAGAAGGGACTTCCAATTCAACTGGTGTCATAGCTTCTGAGCTATGCACCAAAGCAACTGGTAAGTGTCAGATCGCAGATTTGTATGTCATCATGTAAGCCCATAGTGTAAGCAGAAGCTCATCAACCCAATTTCCTTTAGCTTTTTTCAGCCTCTTTTTTATGATGGATTTGATGATTTTGTTCATTACGTCCACTTACCCATTTTCCTGCAGATGCACCATCACGGAAAAGCACTTCTCAATCCGGCAATGCTTGTAGAAATCCTTGAACTCAATGCTTTCGAATTGGGTTCCTTTGTCTGTGATGATTATCTGCGGTATTCCAAATCGAAAAATAATATTCTTTGTCACAAAGTTAGTCACTTTTTTAGTAGTGATCATGGCAAGTGGTTCTGCTTTAGCCTAATTTGTAAAGTAATCAACTACAATGATAACTTATTTGGCCCCTCCTTTTGCTATTGGTAGTACTCTGATTAAATTGATTCCCCAGATCGCAAAGGGCAAAAGGCTGACCATCTGCGTAAGTTCTAAATAAGGGGATCTCAGGATCTTTGCAAACCTCTGGCACCGATCACACCATCTGGTGTAGTCTGTTGCATCGTTGTTTAATGTTGTCCAGAAACATCCATAGCGGAGAGCCTTTTTCGCCAGCATTTGCCTCACCATGTGACGACTGTAGCTGCCTTCGTGGATCTCTATGAGGACCTTCCTAGCTTCGTCTTTAGTTACACAACTAAGTAAGGAGTAGAGAACCCTCTCTGAGACTGCATTCTATCCTTCATTACAAATTGTGGCTCCTTCTATAGTAGCTTCTTTCGTTCATTTCGATCCCTAAGAAGCATTCCTCTGAGTAGATAGTACTTGATCTGCATCATCCACAATTCTTCTTCTTCCATGGTCTATAGAACCCAATCGACATCCATTTGATCTATGCTGGGAGTAGATAATACTTCTACCCAAACTGGACCCAGTGACCGTGCATCTCCAAAATTGGCCAGTTTAGCAAAATAATCGGTCTTCATATTTTGTTATCTGGGAATATGAGTTATTGTATACTGTTCAACGTCGTTGAGCAATTCCCATGCTTTTGACCGATAAAGGCGAGATTCGCTCCTTTAGCTTGATATTCTCTCCTACCTAACATACGACTAGTTGAAAGTCGTTGCAGATATGCAGAGCTTTTATTTTCAGTTCTTTTTATAATCCTAAATCCTACTATTAATGCCTCGTACTTCGCTTGATTGTTAGTAGCATGAAATTATAGCCTTAGAGCATAAACAATCGACCATCCTTCAGAATTTCGGGCACAAATCCCACTCCCGAGCATAATTCGTTTGATGCACCATCGGCAAACAACTTCCATTATGATGCCACGACTATATTATCTTCCTCCTTATCGTCCCGAATTGTGAACTCAATAATGCAGTCAGCAAGTGCAATCCATTAATTGCTCTTCAAGGATGATAAGATACATCATATCGACTTAACTCAATGTTCCATTGCAAAAGTTGTACTGAAGTCTCAGGTCGGCAGACCACTTGTTTCAAGGGTTGATCCACCAATACTTTGATTGGGTGAGCTTAGAAGTATAGCCACAACTCCTTGGCACTATTATTAAGCAATATGCCAGTTTCTCCAACTATGGGTAATTTCATTCGGCTCCAATGAATCGTTTGCTGATATAATAAACTGGTCATTGAATTTGAGCCTCCTTACGCACAATTGCTGCGCTCAATGCATGGGCAGACATTGCTAGATAAATAAATAGATATTCTCCACCTCTCAGTTTGGATAGAACCAATGGTATCCATACGTTAAAGTAATTCCTCAGAAGATGTATGGCAGTCTTGATTCCATTCAAAATTCTTCTTACCCTTCTTAAATGCATCGAAGAATGGTACGTAATTGTCTATCCCTTTGGAGATCAATCAGCTCAATGCCACGATCTTTCCATTTAAGCTTTGTAACTCCTCCTTTGTTGGGGCAGTGATGTTCCACAAGGTGACGATCCGCTCCAGATTGGCTTTGATGCCCCTTGCATTTCGTATAAAACCAAGAAATTTTATAAAAACTACGCCGAAAGAACACTTCAACATATTTAACCTCATTTTATTCTTTCGGAGGATCTCAAACATCTCCGACAGATCATCCAAGCGATTTCTAGATACTCGAGACTTTATGAGCATGTCATCCATGTATACTTTCACTGTTTTTCCGATCTAATCCTTGAACATTGTGTTCACCAACCTTTGTTAAGTAGCTCTGGTGGTTTCTGACCAATGGCATTACATGGTAGAAGTGCAACCCTAAGTCTATGATGAAGTGGATGTACTCTTGTTAAAGCTCATGCATCATAATTTGATTGCATCCTATATAGGCATCCATAAATGAGATTAATTCATGCCCCGCAGTTCCCTCAACAAGCTAATCGATTCTAGATAGTGAAAAGATATCGTTTGGGAAAGCTTTGTTTAGGTAGGAGTAATCGACACAAGTTTGCCACTTTCCATTTGATTTTCGGACTAGCACGGGGTTCAACACCTACTCAGGATATGTCACGTCGCAGATGAATCCTTTAGCCAACAACTTACCCACTTCTTCCTTCAATGCAGCGGATTGCTCTGAACCCAGACTACGTCTCTTCTACCCCACCGATGTGAACTCAGGATCGATAGTAAATGCATGACATGCTATCTTCAGCGATATCCCACACATATCAGAATGTGTTAAAGCAAACACATCCAGATTGACATGAAGAAATTTTATCAATTCATTTTGCATCTTGATTTCAAGCTAACTTATCTTCAAGACTCGGGTTGGGTCGTCCATGTCAATTGGGACAACTACCATAAACTTCGTCGGTGTTGCCCGTACCTTCCCCGAACTCTTCTTCCTAGGGTCCAAAGCCATGTCGAAGCGGCTATGGTCTCTGAACCGGGAGGGGGGTTTCTACAGTTGCTATGCTCGCGGTTCACGAATATAGAGAGACTTTCCCATCTTCCTCTTCTCACTTTATTTGACTTCGCATAACTCGACAACACAACATTCTCTTGCAATGCTGTGGTTCCCTCTTACAAATCCAACCTCACACTCCATTAGGAATTTCATTATGAGGCACCATGGAGCCAAAGAGATTCTGATGTCGGCGAGGGTGGTTGATCCAAGAAAGCTTTGTAAGCTAAGGATTCAACAACTATCACGAAGGTTTAAATGAGGACAACCCTTTATTCCCCTTATCTCAGTTTTGTAGGTAAGTCAATCGTCCCGACTGTTTTTTTTTGGTTCACCTGTAAATCCCTAAATCTTCATCTTACAATGATGACATCTTTCTTGCTAATTTTCATCTGGTCGAAAATCAAAATAGAATGTTAACAGAACTTCCACTGTCCACTAGTACTCGACTCACAACCGCCGATCTGATCCCGACTGTTATCACCATCGGGTCAAGAGTTAGCACCTCTATACCTTCAGTAACCTAATTCCAAAATAAAGTGTCATTAATAATCTTTTTATGTTGCTCTATACCTTCAGTATCCTGATTCTGGAATATGATGTCATTAATAATCATTTTCAGTTGATTGGCTGGAGCTCCATCCTCAATGACAAAACAATTTCCTTAGGAGCATGCTTCAATGAACCAGCGTATCACTCCATCTCGCCTTAGCTCCTCTACACTAAGTAAGGTCCTTCGGTGATGGTACTTATAACAAGTCTTTGATCCTTTCATCTAGGCCCTTCTTCACATAGTCTAGTTCGATCTCCTTAATTATTCAGAACTTGAGGTCCAGCAGGTTGGTCAGAGTTCTGCAATTTCTTCACGTACTATTAGAGCCTATTATTCCTTATCCTCGGTTAAGTCCTTCAGATGTCGGCACTTATTCGTGTTGTGCCTGTAAGTTTCATGGAAGCGGCAAAACTTCGCCGATCAATTCTGCTGCTCGGTTGTTTCCCTTTTCGAGGGTTTGTTGTATTGCTCAATTCCTTGAGCAGCAAGGTAGATGTTCTCCAGACTGTCATTCAATGGCATATACTCTTCGAATCTTAGATTACTAATTCGATTCCCATTCCTGTCACGTCCGCTAGAGTTCTAGTTCCTCCTCTTCTGATTCGTTGTCTTCCTTGCATTTCCCATGGTACCTCATGAATGTTCTCTATCTTGCCTGACCGTAACCTTACTTTGGACCACTTCTTTTGATTTCTAATCAACAATTTTACCTTCAATTACACTTGCTTCTTCCAGCCGTTGGAGCCGTTCAGCCTTTCGATGGAATTCTTCTATAGTAGTCGGTTGTTTCATTTTAATCCATCAACCAAAGTCTGTATCTAGATGGATTGCTCGAACCAAAGCCATGAAAATCATATCTTCCTTCGGATTGCTTACCTTCGTGGCTATAATGTTAAATTGATTCAAGAAAGACTTTAGCGACTCATTGGGTCCTTGCAAAAATCCATTTAAGGACATTACGTCTTTTGTCATGCAATATGGAGTATGAACTGTTCTAAAAACTTTCTTGCCAATTCGTCAAAGGTAGAAATAGATCTTGACGAAAGTCTATTAAACAACATAGAAGAGAATCCTTTCAAAAAGATAGGGAAACATTTGTAGCGAACATCATCCGTAGCTCTAGCTCCATCCATTTGCCATTCATACTTATACAAGTGTTATTTTGGATCCGTCGTGCCATTATACGATGGCATGATTGGCATAGTGAATTTTTGAGGGTATTCCTCTCTTAGAACACTTTCAATGAATGAGGTTCGACTTGGTGTGGAACCCCAGTCTTGATTCTTTCTTCTCCTACTCTCCTCCATTAAATGTTTGACGATGTTAGCGATGTACCCGTTGGCGTAGTTATCTACAGATTGGTTGTCAAGGGCTGCCCTAAGTGTTTGACTCCATAAATGATCTTGAATTTCCAACTGAAGCCTAGGTTCTCCATTCTTCGAGAGAACCACTTCTGTAGTGCTCCATTGGTGTGCATCTGGTCTTGCCAAGGTTGCTTGAGCTCTGGTTCTAGTGTTTTGTCTATTAATGCTAGTATTTAATCCCAAGTCTCCACCATCAAGCTGTATATCATCTTCGAAGTCTGTAACGAGCATAGTGTTACCTGTGTGCAGAATGTTCACTTCGAAGTTTGTGTCGACTCCAAGTTTTTTTGGATCAATACTAGCTTTTCTTCTTAGCATGAAACCCCTCTACTTCCTCTTGTAATTTCTCATGCAGCTCCAGTGGCTTCTTCCTTTTGTCTTTACTTTCCATCCCTCCGGTTCAGAACTTAAACAGAGGAATTTTTTTATTATATTGCAGGAGAACTCTCCCTTTTAGTTCTTTTAGTCGTCAATGGTCGCAAAGTTAGCAACACATCCATCTTATCCATGAGAGCTTTCTAAGTATCAGTAAATTTTCGATTTCGATGTCGAGTTATCCCCATAACTCGGTACTGAGTTATGCCCTTAAGGGGAAACTCTTCCTCACCTTCAGCATCGTGTCTTTACTTTATTTTTGGGTGCCCCGTATATTTTCACAGACAGGTAACTTGTTTTGATGACCATTCCTCCATAACTTGGTTTGTTCTGTAGTTTATGGAAGCTAACTCTTTAATTCTTGAGGTAGATTATCTGGAACTTTATGAAATCACTTGACCTTGCTAATAAGAGCTAGAGGATCACTTGTATAAAGTTGGAGATGTTGGTGATAGGCATGATAACTCGGTAATGGCTCATAGCCATTGCTCGGTACTGAATCAACCCCTTAGCACATTTCTAGTCCAATTTTTCCTTAGCTATTTCCCATGTCCATATGAGCATGCCTGCCAAGTTTCAAGTTATTTTGTCTTTGTTTCAACGTTCAATTTTCCATTGACTTTTCTTTGGTAAAAAACCCAGTTAACAAATTTTAACCATTACCAAATCTCATAAGTCCTAATATGATATAGTTTTGATGAAGAGAATTAGTGTAAATAATTTTCATTACTGGTAACATTTAAAAAGGTAAAATTGGATTTTGCCGAAGCTATGTAACCAATAAATTTAACATATTGTCACATCGTTAGCTAAGCTGATGTGTAAACGTTAGTATTCAAACTGTTTGATATTAATCACTAACCAAATTTACAATCGAGAGTCACACAATCGAAAAGTTGAATACTCCGACTGCTACCTAATTTAAATAATTACAATTGTTAATTATAATACTAATTATTAGATTTTATTTATGTTGATTAATGTTAAAAATAGTACGTATATAAAAGTTATATACACATGTATTAATATAAGATATCGATATGTGTCTAAATTAGATTTAAATGCATATTTATTTGATTGGGCTTGAAACAATTTGGAGGCCTAAATAAAGGTAACCACAGTCGACCATAGGGAGCAGGAATTGGAGTTGAATTGGATTTAAAAAAGTTTGAACTAGCAAAAGGAAATAAAGGATATGGATTCACTTTTAGCCCCTTTAAGTCTCTATTCAAAGGCCTTTAACCGCACGTTTGCAACTCTTGACATTGCCTTCTCCTCCCTCATTTCTGGACAGCCCTATTCCCCTTATTTATCATAGTTTCAAGTAATTAAAACACAAGACTAAATAAATATAGGACATCGATAATCGATGCTTTTAGTTTGGCAACACTCTTTAGAAGTTTTAGATACAGATTCAAGGTGTCAATTGATTCAACGCTAAAGTTAAGGTAATTACTTACATTTATGTGCGTGTGTGTATACGCACACACATTTGTTTATTATGTTATTCCAATGCTGTTAGATTGTTTGTATATTATCACGAATCCATATACGTCTATGCTGTCAACATTGGATGAGCGTGTGTGTGTATGTGCGTGCATTCGTGCATGCGTATGTGTAAAAAATTTATATATATGTATGTATGTATAAAAATGTATATAGCTCATGACATTTAATAAAATCGGATTAATATTATTTTAAAAAAATTTATAAAAAAATTTGATTTTTATTATATAAATAAATATATAAATTACATATAATATTTGTTAATGTACATAATAATATTCAAAATTAAAAGTTTTATATAATTTTATTTGTAAAACCGTATATACTAATATATATATATGTAATGTTTTACATAATTTAATGTATTTACATAGTTTATAATACATACATACTTATATATATAATAAGTATAAAATTTTGAATGTTATAACATTTTATTTTAAAAATTATATATATACATATAATAGGTTATATATATATATATAGTTTTATAGTTTCCATATGAAAATTATAGAACAAAAAATTATATTAAATAAATTTTAAAACGGTAAGTTAAAAAATTAATTTTTTTTGCCGTGAGTATTTATACGTGTGTGTATATCATTTTATATTTTAAACAGTGATTTTAATATACATATATATATACGTATATATACATATATTTACTTAATATATTTTTTATTTATTAAAATATATATACATTTTACTTTCATACACATACATACATATACATATATATTAAATATAATTTATTATAAAATGGTTTTAAATATGAAATTATAAGATATTTTAAATCTAGATCTAGATCCGAAATTCAAAATTTGAACTTTAAATTTAAATTTAACTTTGAAATTATATATTTACAAAGTTAATACATATATACATACATATTTATATAAATATTATATCTTTTAAATATAATTTTAATTTTTTATTGATACACACACACACAAACACACACACACATATGTATATATAAGATAATACATATGTATATGGATGGGTTATTATGTCTGTTGTGGTGAAAATCCCAATACTTATATACGAGCATGTTAAACAGTGGAGACCACATAAGCTGCATTTGCATGTACAAACACATGTGTATATGATATGCTTGTTGTATGATATAATACACATATAGCGTTAAAATTAAACTTCATTTACAAATTGAATAAAATATTAATTTTAGTTAAATTCCGTTTAGATCAGATCTAAATGATTTTAGACTTCATAAGCCCAATAAGATCCGAAATGATTTTTTTTTTTTGAAATTGTCCATTTAACTCACTACATGCTGGTCTAGATCTAATAATGGTATCAGAGCTAATAGTCTATGTTAGTCATATTAAGGCTAACTAATTAAGCTTGCTCATTTAGTAAGGTGTCTAGAAAGTTTGTATCAAGCCCGTGTTTGGGTATTCAAGTTATTAGAATTGCAATCCTCAGCTTTGATGATGATAACGCCATACTAATGATTAAAATACACTAGTCGGAGAATTTTTCTTACTATAACTTGAAAGTAAGTAAAAAGAAATCGCGCTCAAACTTCGAAGATCATCGATTGGCATATTTTGGAAAAACGCTTGAAGATTATAAATTTGTGAGTTATGCTGTCTTAGTTATATTTTGTTAGAACTTGAAAGAAATTACTAAAAACTATTTCATATATGATGAATCATTAAAATAATATTTAATAGTTGTTTTATACATAACCGTAGTCTTTAAAGGCCTCTCAAAATTGGACCAGAAGTGCCCATTAATGGTCCGGTGGAAGCCTTTCGGTGCACTGGTGCATGCTTTGATTCGAATTTCTAGAAATGAATTTGAAACCTCTTTTCACTCTAATAGATATGATTCTTCCTCCTCCTTCAGTCATGACCTTATGCAATGAATAGAAATCATACCCTTTGATCGATCTTTTCAAGTCTATAAATAAGTACGATTTCAACAAATTTTAATCACCAATTAACTCTCTAATTTTCTTATATATTCTCTGGAATCTTACTATACTCTTTCAGCGATCATTCTTTGACATTATTCAATTCTCTAATTATCTTTCCTCCTAACTCATGTTCGTTTAACTACTAATTAATTCTTACGAGCTATAGGAGCTTGTACTATATTGGATAGATCTGTGTACTAAAGACAAGACTGCTACCAAAGTATGTATTCGACTAAGTAGTGTAAAAGACCTATTCAGTGGCTCAGGCAAGTGTAAAGGCCTATTCTTGGGGCAAAGCGGGGGTCTTAGTGAATAAAAGCTAGAATTAGAAATTCTAGGACTAGACGTAGGACAATGATCCGCACCGGTATAAAAAGTCTGGTGTACAAGCTTTTTTTACTTTACTTTATTAACCTCTTATAATTGTTTCTATAATATAGTTTAGCTATATACATTCCTATATACTTTCCCAAGTAACCTACCCTACCTGCCTACTGGCTTGACCCAACAGATGAACTGAGTCCAAAGGTGTCCCTAAACAGAAAAGACCCATTTTGAATTGGACCTTTAGCTAATTTTAAAAATTGTTTTGAGATTCGAATAAAATTTCAAATTTAAAAGTTAATTTTAAAATAAAATATATATTATAAGTGTTATAATACAACTTCTAATAATGTTTTGAAAATAAAATAAATATATTTTGAAAATTTTAAAATATTAATTAGATTAATAAATTAATCAAATTAATTAAATAGCTATCTTTTTTAAAGTAGGTTAAATTTATTTGGGCACATGCAGCTCAAAAGAGGATTGCCTCAATAGTTATAACATACAATAAATAGAAGTACAAAAATTTACTTTTACAACTAGTACAATTATTCTCCAACTCACTTCTTTTCAGATCTAATTTTCCGTTCTCTTTATTTCATTCTATACACTTATTCAGTCATGGTGGTCAATAGCTCGCAAAGCTTGTACATAGGATTTCTATCATTTACGTCTATCAATCCCTTGCTTCAAATACGACTACTCCTTGTGTCATGCTCCTAGTAAGTATTTTCCCACTTACCCTCTTAGCAACAATTAATATGTCAACTGTAGCTAACTTGCTTTCTTCTCTTTTGTTTCTCTCCACTTTCTGGAATATTATCCTATTCCTCTTACCCCACGCACTCCAAACAACAACTATTAGAGAGATTTGGCTAATTTTATTTTCTAGATTTTTAGTTTTCCTCCTCTTAGTCAGGTAATTAATGATTTGATGTAGACTTAATCTCACGTTTGTGAATTTTGCTACATGTTTAAATTTTTCCCAAATTTCTCTAGAATATTGACATATAATAACATATGCAAATTATTTTCTTCAACTTTGTTGCATAAAACACAAAATTTACCTTTAATTATCCACTTATTTTGGTAATCAATCTTTAGTAAGAAGTCTACCCAAAAATGCTTTGGAAGTAGTCAAGGTCTTCTTTGGGCTGTGTAACAACCCGTCTTTTCAACCCTCAAATATCGATACTAATACATCCATGCTATTCATGTGCTAAGCACTCAAATGATGGAATGATAGATTGTTAGGGTAAAATAAAAGCAAAATAAAATAGAACAAGAAAGGAACATAATATTAGAATCTAACAGTGGAATGATAACATATAATATCAAAAGGCAATACAAACTGTCAATCTAAGATACATAGCATTTTAGAATTACAATCATCAGCCTAGACATATAGCCCGTCCTCACAAATACTGATATGTACATTATCACGTTGTAGCAAAAATAGGAATACTATGGTAGGTAACCATCCATCTTGTCTCCTCGAGCACCAATGAACATCAATTAAACCTGCCTTTCTCAAACTACTCGAAAGAGCACACGAGGAATTAAAGAAAACAAAAACATGTGTTAAGTCTGGCATGAGAAACCTAATAAATATGTGTATAACGTATAACGGTACTTTTGAGACCGCACAGAATGCTTTAGTGATTATCCCCTTAAATGAACCACTCATCTAATAAGTACATAAGGTAATATATTAGATAATGTCTAGGGTGAAGAATATAAATATATAACATAGCCAAAATGGTTACATTAATTACATTCAATAGCATATTAAAGGGTATAATCAAAACTGATAAGGTACATTCAAATAATAAATTTTCCATTGAAGACATCACTAGAACAACTGGGGCCAGCCTCCTTACAAGGGTCAGAAACTACCTCCAAACATTGTATATCTCGAGATAAAATATACCTATAAGATAAATATAGCTAGTCCATGCAGAAACGCTTGTAATACCAAATACATCAACTCCCGCATGCAACATCTCGATAAGCATAATTTAGATATGGAGTCGATGTACCCTATGGGTTAGCTAAACCCTATTAGCTTTGCCCCTACTTTGTTTTCTTTCATTTCCGATGTCGATGCTACATTCGGCATCACTCACACGAGTCACTATAACTCGAACAAAATATGAATCCTACAAGGATCCTAGCATCTTGAACAGTCCATGGATCTCGATAAGGACCCCAGCATAAGTCAACCAATGGATGCTAATGCTAACATCTCACTTAGACTTAACCTTAGGAAAGACAGTTCAACTCTATATAATTCCACTTCACAACCGCTTCCAAAAATTAGAAAATGTATATCGGCTTTTTAAGTGGTTTTCAATAATTAAAACACTTATGATCCCGGTCTCTTCAAAACTAATTCAAAGAATTTTCGGTCAAGTTCCATAGTCGACTAACCAACTATCAAGTTCAAAATAGTCGATCGCAAACGGAAACCAAGTCTCGTATATTTATCATGTTTCTGACCTTTTCATCGTATATTATCCCTCGATCAAGAGTAAAGCCGGCAGGACATAGAACTATTGCTTACATCCCTACTCGAATATCAATCTTAACTTCCATAAATAGACAAGCCTACTTCATTGGCTTTTAGTGCTAAGTATATGACTAAATACTTTATAGAAACGAATAAACACACCGTTGACCCCAAAAATAGGCATCAACACCCAGTAGAATCTTGTAGAGATTAAATGATGAATGAAATTAAAACATAGCAGAAAAAGTAAATGAATGCATAGACTTTTATAGTGGTTCGGTAATCTTAGCCTACGTCCACTCCATATTTTTATTGATCTTGTACTGGATTATGATTATAAGAATGTTTGGATCAGATAAGATCCACTACTACAAGAGTGAAGAATAAAAATGGTAGAGCCTAGGCAGCAGAAATAAGGATCCTCTTTGTAGAGAATGGCTACTGTTTTTATAGGAGAGGATGTGCATGGATTGGGCTGAAATTTTGCAAGAAGAGTCCTAGATCCGTAGAAGCCTACCATAATGATCGATGGCCCTAACTCGATATTTTGGAATGACCTGCCAAAGTTTAGCCGATCATCATTTTGGTCTCTAATTGATATGTGATCGATATTGTAAGCTCTTCATCATGTAAGACACTTGCTTTCCAAATTTCGTGTAATTTGGACGTACCGTTTAATATCGCATTTTCCGTGAAACTATGGATCATTTTGGTTGATTTTGTATGATCCTTATGGAATGATCGGTTTGTCTTTCCAAGATTTAGGAGTTTTGTCTTGCGATCATTTTCGTGGGCTCCACTCTTTAATATATTTATGCTTCGAAAGTTCCTAGTGCGTTGGCTTTGTTGATTTTGAGATATTGATCGATCTTCGTCGATTTATGCTGTTTTATGGATCGTTTTAGATCGATGCATATAAATTCTTCATTTTTCCATAACTCGAGCATATGAACTCTGATTGACTTGAAATATGAAACTTAGCCTCATAGGTCCTTCCTTGTCACTTCATATTGATTGCATCTTGATTGGGACCCGGTCTGAATACGCTCGACTATTGTCCATAGTCTTGTACATCATTGATTTTCAAGGTTTGTAACCACCTTTTTTCGTCAAATCTTTGGTATCACGGCCTTGCCAAAAGGCAGAATAATAGACATAAAGGATGATCAAGTCAACAAAACACGATTAAGTCACATAAGCGACTTCTAATCCTTTTTTTTACCTATTTAATACTTTTATTAATTGAAATCTCTTTTATTAGTAAACCTTCTTTTATCTGATAAAACTACTTTTATCTGATAAAACTTCATTTATTAATCTCTATGATTCATTTGTACTCTTTCAATACTTTGATAGGTATTCATCTCAAATGGTATAAGTATATTCACAAATAATTAACAAGATTTCTTATGTTAAACCTTTATTTTTTCTATCTTTTTTCAAAAGATTACATACTTATAATGTCCTTCAAAATATCCATTTGAAGATCTAAGTACTTTCACAAATCCAGTCAAAAAGGTTTAAGACTAATGTTACTCAAGCATTGTTACTACAAACCAAAAACCATTTCACCTATGCTTCTCTTTAAAGCGTTCTTTTAAAGGTCTGTTTAAGTTCATAAGTACAATTAAAAAGGGTTAAAGACGAATGTTATCAACACATTGTTAGAAGAAACCAAAAGCCATTTCATACTTATATTATCTTAAAAAACATTCTTTTAAAGATCTAAGTTTATATTTGGTAAAGTTCGATAGTCGAATAATCTTAACTCTCATAAATAGATAAGCCCACTTCGTCGGCTTTTAGTGTTAAGCTTTTCAATACTTACATATACATACATACATACATACATATATTAAAAATACTTGTAAATAGGCTTTAAATATTTGTATAAAATATTACCTGAAAATAACTAATTTATAATTTGATTAAAAAAGTAAAAACATGTTTATTATTTAAAGCCCCTTTACTTTCAAAATTCATAAAGAAATTTAAAAATAGATTTAAACTTTAAAGTAACTTTAGAATACTGCAAAATATGCTAGAAAACATCCATAAAACAATTAAGAAAAAATACCCAATTTAGGCATCATTTTTGAACACTTAAAACCATAAGCAACGTACTATAGCATTTATAAATGCTGTTAAAAGACCTTGTTAAAGAACTGCATTGAAAAACAAGAACTTTATTGCCAGTTTTAACCTCTCAAAAAAATGATTTAAGACTTGAAATTTTTAGGTAAGTATTGGCCTTAGGGTACTTATAAACCTTGGGAAGAAACCCTTAATAATATCTTTAAATTTAGTTAGGGAAATTCTCGAAAACATGGCATTTTAAAGTGCTCATATAATAGTCTTCTTCTCGCTATAACATTTTGCAACTTTGTTTCACAAGTTAATGAATGATTTAAAATTCTATAATTTTCCTGTATTAAATGCACTTATAGCACTTATTAAAAATGTAAAGTAGCCCTAAGATGTTTCTCAAAGTTAACTTTGAATATCTTCGAACACAAGGCATTTTGAAAGTGCATCCATAATGGCCTTTTTGCTTCTAACTTTCACAAATTTCATTCACAATTTCTATGACTTTCCAAACCATTTCTTTACTATCACATAGGCCAAAATATTTGTAAAGAACAACCAAATCAAATTATCCCAAGTTAAGTGGTATGACCCCACACTTTGTTTTAGTGATTTTATAAGTGGTGCGGCTACTATAACACCATCTTGCTTAGCAAAAGAATCAAAATAAATAAATAAATCATCCAAAGTTAAGATAACAAATCTTTAATTTACACAAGTTAAAATTAAGGGATATCGAAGTGCACTTATAGTGGTTATTCTCGCTTTAAATACTTTTAAACATTTTTCAATTTAACGCACAATCCAAACAACCATTCAAAAATTTATTCAATGCCTTGCCACATGTTTAATAGGGTAATAGAAGTAATGTTACACAATATAAAGTTATCATTTGCTTTCAAAAGTAAGAGGGGTCTTGAGTTGATGACTTTAATTTGTTAATGTCACTTTAACTTTATATTTGCACATATACACATATATACACAATATATACATAAAATATAAGTGGACAACTCATTTAAATCCAAGTCAAATACATGCTCAAACACTCACAAAGCCAAGAACACTTCCTACCATCACCAAACTTCCAAAGATCCAAGATTTAGCACTTACAAACCAAGGCAACACTTTACCCTCTCTCCCATTGCTCCCAGCCTCACCATACTCCCTTTATTCCATGCATATTTTTCCCTTCTAACTATTGATCCTTGCTTTTGGAGGTGTTATAAGGTGTTGGTGAAAGTTTGGAGGAGTTTGGAGAAGATTTGACTTAATTAGAAAAAGTTAGTGGAGAACAAAGCAGATTAGGGCTAATCCACTTCCACTATTTTCTTAACTTTTAAAAAGTGATCACTGAAACCCTTAAGGGTTTATTTATAGACATTTTCAAGAGGTCACAAACATTTCATACCTTCCGTGAAAGGTCACGAAGGAGCCTCCATCTCCATGCCACCTTTTCACCTTACTTTTTTACTTAATATTTAAGGCTTTCCATAAAAGCTCATTTTCAAAATATCTTTCCATGACGTCACCCATAACATGATCCATATTTTATTTCCATAAACGATAAAATATTTTTATTTCATATTAATGATTTTATAAACAAATTAGTGTATGCAAAAAATGTTGGAACAACTTCTAACGAGTAAAAAGCTATTTATCGGTAAAACCATTTTCGGTCATATTATCAGTATTTCTTCAAAGTAACTATTTTTGTAAATATTTTTCCAAAACAAGTTATCATTATTATTTATAATTTAAAAGGGTGTTAACATGGTTATTAAAATAATTTTAATAACATTTAATCCAAGATTCAAATATTTAAATAATTCAAATATTTAAATACGAAGTGGCCAAAATTCCAGGTCGTTATGGGCTGTTCACTTTGTCCTAAACAATTTTGCTCTAGATTACATGTTGATATATTCTCTTAATAGCCTCCCCGAACGAAAAATTTGAAGTGCTAATAAAAAAATGGAATCGTGATTCCATTCCTTGCAGCAATGAACAGAAGAAAATTTCTCTAGAGCAACTTTCTTCCAGCTTATTCCATATTTTCATTATAGCTTTCTAAGTAGATGAAACATTATTATATATATATATAGCCAATTGCCAAAAATTCTCATTTACATATCACTGTCTCATCCACTAACCCATAGCTCTTTAGAATTAATATTTTTTCAAGCTTTTTTTAGTTTGAATGTATCCCTTATATCTTTGAGTATTCTGAGCCTCACTCCATCCTTTTTTTAGGTCTGTGAAATCTTAATATTTAATCTTATAATCCACCCTTCCATATGTAATATGCATAAACTTTCTTGATTTTTTTCAATAAAGGCATCTGGTAGTTGGAAATCTATAGGCAGAAATTAACTTTTGCTTGAATAGAATAACCGGGTGAACTAACTATATCCTACAAGCAAAGGATAAAAGTCTAGAACTCCATCCCTACAATTTATCCCAAATTTTAATTATCAACTCAGCACATTCTCTATCTATTATTTATTGGATGAAAGTGGGACCCTCAAATATGTAATAACCCTGGTTTGGAGATTACCTGTATATATATTAAATTATAACAGAAATTATAATTTAATATTGTAAATTAAAATATATAATTGGAAAATTTAAATTATTTATTTGGAAAAAACAATTAATTTTGTAAATAAAATGAGAAAAACAAAGTTTGGAACTTTATTTTGTTTATTTTGGTATAAATATAGAATTAAATATTGATTGGATAAGTATTTGGTTTAAATAAATTAAAATATTGGGTATTTGATAGTTTGGAGCTAATAAATTAATTAGGCGATGTATTTCAACATTAAATTGTTGAAATGAATCTAAAGTGAAAATAAAGTTTTAAAAACTTTATTTTGATAATTTGAGTAGAAAATAATCAAATTGCAATTTTATTTGGGTAATACAACAATATTGGAAAACATTGTCAATATTAATATTTTATTGAATTTTAAATGAGAAATATGAAGAAATTATGAATTTTACTAATATAAAAGATGGAATATAATTTTAAGATAATATTTTGATGATTAAAAAGTGTTAAAATGATTTATTGTAATTTATTTGATAAGAAAATAATTTTTGTTCAAATTATTGAATTAAAAATGGTGTTTTTGCACTACAATAGTGTAAATTGTGTAATATTGATAAAAATAGGATTTTATTCATAAAAATAAATTTTTATTGTTAAAATAGAAATTTATTTTTTTGAGGTAACAATTTCAGTTACATACATTTGTTGTATAGATTTGTTTTTGGCTTTCAATTGTAAAAAAATAAAAATTGGTGTATATATTATGAAAAGAGAATAGAAGTGTGCACTACTTTGTATTTTCACTAATTATATTGGGTGTAAAATTAGCACCTATCATACTGATCCAGAACCTTCTGGTGAGAAAGAGATAATCGGCACGTAGGTTTCTTCTTTCATCATCTTCTCAAAAGTTATTTACAGTAAACTGAAAATAAGAAAATATGGCTTCCTTTAACAAATTCCAGTTTCCACTCAAAAACTACTACAAATAAAAGAAGAAATCATCAAACTAAATACTGTGTAAGGTAATCAAATCCAATACTCAAAGGTTTCATCAATAATCTTAGCAGTTAGATATGAATTTGTTTGTAATTGTTTGGTTTGCTCTGCATGCTCTTGTTTCAGCTAAAACAGGTCTTTAAAGCTCCATTCCTTCTTCGACACTCGCTGCTTTCCACCAAATTCTTGCTAAATCATTAAGGTGGGTACCACACTCACAATTGATAACTAAAACTAGTGCTGCTGTAAAGAAATTTTGCTCAAAAAAGTTACTGTATACGTTCTATTCTCCGTTCCTTTTTCTATTTTTTTTGGTTTCCGGTTGCTACTTTGAGTGGCTGTAACTCTTTGATTTTGCCATAAATTTCTATTGGATCTTTTCCGGATTAGATTTTATTTGTTTTTATTAGTGCATGCCAAATTTCATGGCAAAAATTCTCTGTTTGATATGTCAAAACGAAGCTAGAAAATCAACACGAGTAAGAAATCAGTAGGCTAGAAGATCCCCTAGCCTGGGTCGACATGCAGGTCCAAGGGCCTTCCAGGTCGACATGGCTATCGACCTAGGCCTTCTTAGGTCGACATGGAGGTGGACAGGCCTGTCTACCTGCATGTAAACCTATATGTGTGAGTTTTTGGGCAAATTCCTTCTTACTTCCAACAGCTTTTTCCCCTTTGTGCTATGCTTTTACTGCTTATTCTTGTGCACTTTTGTGACGTTTCTGAATGTGATTGAGGGATATGATGCCTATCAAAAGGCTAGCCAAGATGAGTTTTAAATTCAAATTTGAATTAAATTTGAATTGAATTTGAATATCAGTTTTGAGTATTTTCTATTATTTTCTTCGATTTCGAGCACTTTTTTTTCCAAACTAATTTTGAAATAATTTTTATAATAAATTGGCTTTTGAATTTAATAATATATAGTATTTTTAAATTATTTTAAAGTTATTAAAATATATTTATTTCCTACAATAAGGAGAATTTTCAATAAACTGATTTTAAAATGATTTCGGAAAAATTATTTTTAAATCCCGTTTTCTCAAGTAAATTATTTTATAAATAATATATATTATTTTACGCTCTTCCGATGTATGAGGAAGAGAATTAAAACACGTGGTATGAGACATGTGGATTTACTTTTTTGGTTAATTTCGGACTTGTACGATCGAAGTAATTTTGGGCTATTGATTTGAGATGATTTCTAGGATTTGCCATTTTATAGCGTGTTTGAGATTTATAATTCCTATTTTTTGGGAATTATCTAAGATGGCCAATATTTGGTGAGATTTTTGGTTCAAGATCTCCTAGAGTTGGAGTTATAATCTATGAGAACCCAATATATTGCTTTACTTGCTGATGAGATGAGGCGAGTCATGAGTTTTCTGATTTTTGAGATTTTAAATGATTTTTTTTTTCTAATGTGGCATTGATTAGCGGTTGAGGAAACGTTAAGTGAGAAAGTGTGGTATGAGATGCATTGTTACCACTCTTCGGGTTCCTCTCTGTGAGTTTGTGACACACTCTGGGTTTACCAGTACTATAGACATTCAGGTCATCTGAGTTTATGACTTCAGTCGTTTGAGATTTATGTATTTGGTCGTTTGGGATTCACAACTTTGATCATCTGAGTTCTACAACTTCGGTCGTCTGGGATAGGTACCTAATATATATATATATATATATATATATATATATATATATATATATATATAGTACTGATCTGAGTTTGGCACATGTAGCATTTCTTCGGCATGCAATTGGGGATCTGGCCAATCCGGATTTTCTGAGTTTTCTGAGTCTTATTATGATTTCACCATTTGAGATATCTATAGTATCTCTATAGCCTAGAGCTATATGAGATGTTATACATATATGGTGATTTCATTTTGATGAATTTTTGAACTCTTATTAAGTTCCTTGAGTTTTCATGATTCCTTGATTTTGAGTTATATATTTGTATACCGATGAAATGAGGCATAATTGAGTTGGGGATTTTGATGTTTCCTCCTATGGCTATCTTTTTGTTTATTTACATTTATGTTAAATAAACTTGAGTAGGAATCACTTATGGTATGTTAAACCTATTCACGAGTTATTGTTGAGCAATTATACCATTGCCACCCTTGGAATTATGAATAGAACTTCATTTTTACAATTCCCTTCTATTTAAAGGAATGTTTACCTTATGCATGTATATCAATTTATCTCTTGCCAATCATCATGTTCTAGTTAGCCTAACCCATGTATTTATTACTCGGGTTAGACCGAGTTGCAGGTTAAGATCTTTTAGACTTTTGGCTTAGCAGTATCTTTTAGACTTCACTATCAACCCTTTTGGATAGGAAGCGTAGTTATTGTGTAGTTATTGTAGTATTGTCTTATTGGGAACTTAGATATGTATATTCTTTTATGGGGATGTATGTTTTTATATTGTGGTTGAATACCACTTATGACATGTTGTATTACATTTGATGTATGTGTATATGTATATCTATTTGTGTTTGCTATTCTATGACTTGAGACTGTTGATGTTGTTATGTTTTGTTTCTGAATCAATCCTGTAGCCACCATAGTACTGTATTAGATAGGAATTAAGTATGTCGATTACTTAAGACAAAGTAAAAAAAGAATACCAAATCTATATACTTAGCTCTTATCTAATGCAAGACTATGATGGTCGCCCTTAACCAGCCCTATTCTCCGCATTAGCAGACAAAATTACCTAGTAATTCTCTTTTTTAATGTGGGTTTTGAGGTGGGGCATCACAATTTAGTATCAGAGCTAAATTTAGAAAAATGTAATAAAACACAGAACAGTACACATAATTACTGTACATCACGTATAATACAAGAGTAAACATCATCCCTAATCATAGTGAACCCAATCTTGTCCTTAAACTTTTCGGGTCCTATGGAGGTAGATAAGAGGAATATGTCTAGGAATGTTAAATTTTAAATTCCATAGTATTCCTATTTAACAAATTTGAATTGCACATATCTACCCCTGTGAATAATCCTATCTTATCTTAACTTTTAGCCCATGGTTGGAAGAAGAAGAGGTCGCACTTTGAAGGCAGGAACGTCCAGTGGTCCTCAGCCCGAAGGAGTCTATATATCGACCAATTAGATTATTGAGCTTCTTAGGAGCACTCAGCCTCCCACTCCTACTCATTCCTCTCCTCTGCACAAATCTGCATTTGTGCGTATGTGTAGCGACTTCACCCATCTCGAAGGCAAGCCATTTAAAGGCTCCGGGACAGTTTTAGAGGTTCAACCTTGGCTCCAAACATGCGAGCATATCTTTACTTACATGGAGATCTCCCATCATCGCCACGTTCTTGTAGCATCGAGTATGCTGCAAGAATGAGCTCTAGACTGGTATGAGCTCCATATTGCCGAGATAGATGAGTCTTCTCTTACTTCGCAGCATTTCCGAGACCGTTTTGAGCTTAAGTTCGTGCCAAAATCCGAGAAGGTTTATCTTTCCCGTTGCTTCCTAGAGTTAAAGCGGGGAAAATCATCTGTTTCATATTATGTATCCTCTTTCGAATCGTTATCCAAGTATGGGCTCGAGTTCATTAAAACTCCATACAAGAAGAATATTAAGTTAGTTTCTGGACTTAAGAAATATTTGAAGAAGTCTCTCATGCTTCAGCTTAAGCTCTCATTTGAGGAGCTTGTGGATTCAACACTTCACCTCAAAGCCGTCAAAAAAGAAAGGGATGTAGTGATGAGGCCGAGGTTCGAAAGAACCCAAATAAGAAGAAATTTCCCTTTCAGAGATCCCAATCCTTTCCTCCAATGAAGAAGGAAAAGCAAGGCATTTCTGGTTCTCATCCTCATGTAGCACATTCTTTAGCTAGAGTTTTAGCTTGCTTCAATTGTGGTTCTTGTGATCATCTAGCTAGAGAGTGTCTTCATCCCCGCAAGTGTGCCTATTTCAAGAAGGAAGGACATATGGTTTCTTCATGTCCTAAGAAAGGGAAAGGTACTAGTTCGGGGAATTTGAACGTGGCGAAGGCTTCTGGTAGTGCATGTCAGTCTAGAGCTATATCTCCTACCATTTTGGAAAGTTCTATTCTTTTGTCGTGACTATTATATTCGAATCCTCTTTGATACGATGCTTGGCATTTATTCGTATCGGAGAATTTTTTAATGCTATTCGATGTTCCAGCCTTGGTGCTTACTTCAGGATTGCGAATCCTTTTGAGGGGATCAGCAATACTTGATGTGATAAATTTGAGGTAATTCCTTGTAGCTTATCATTCTGTGCGAATTAGCACGCTATTTTCTATCTAGAGTTTGGAGCAATTTGAGAAGGAGTGGCTTGCATTTTCTCAAGCCACATTCTGTGATTTGAAGGATCCCTTATTTAGGTATCCTAATTCAGTTGGTTTGTTTATTCTTGTCTTCGGAATATTAATTATGATTCCAAAGTATCTACATCCGCTCTTGAGTTTCGCGATGTTGATGATATATCTCGAATTCCAGTGTGAATCTGTTGATTTCTGTGAGTCCTTTTCGGGCATGACACCCATTCAAGCAATCGAGTATTGTATTGACCTCATTTCCAGTTCTTAGCATTTCCATCATTGTTCCACAAGGATGTCCACTAAAGAAATGAGGCGATTCATTGAATTTAATTGATATTTCCATTCCCACCTCTTTTGAGATACCCTTTTTGAATACTCATTTGTTGATAGGCTTTATGATATTACTTCATTCGAAGTAATGATATGTTGTTAAGTGTTTTTCTTCTCATTTGAGACGAGGTCTTGCCCTTACCCTTAAATCTCATCTGTTCCTTTCTAATCTATTGAGTGGTGTTAGGGTTATACATCAGTTTAATCCTACACCAATCTCCTTGAATTACGAGTTGTGGAGGATAGCGTTCCTCTTACCGCAATCCGCACTCGTATGGGGCTTGTGAGTGCTTAGTTATATCGTTCAAATTAACGAACACTCCAGTCTATCCCATTAATCTTATGCATCGAGTATTCTAAGAATATCTCAACGAGTTCTTCGTATATTTTAGGTTTTGAGTATAAGCAATAAAAATTGAGATTTCAAATATTTCAAAATTTAAGAAATGTTTTTAAGAGAAACTGGATTTTGTTTGAGCTAGATAAAGAGTATTTTGAATATTGAATATGAGGTAATTTTTTTTAAAAAAATTGATCTTTGTGTTGGGTTGTTTATCGAGTGCTTTAAAAATTCTGGTCGATGCGCCCTATCAATGTTATCGATAGGAATTTCCTAAACACTATGATGAGACAATCAGACACGATAAACTAAGTTTTAATAAGATTTATTTTTTAAATTAATTATTATGGTTTGAGAATTAATTTTTTATTTTGGATGACACATGCAGCCATTGAACCGTAGTGGGTTGGATCGGTGGTGAGGCAGTTTTGACCATTTGGTCAACTCTGCAGCCAATCGACAGGGTTATCATTATAAACCAATGGCGAGGCAATGCCACTATGATATTGAAATATATGAGTTTGAATATAGTTATTTTCTATTGTTGAAATAATGAGATGATACTTTGTTTAAAAAATAAATGTTAACCGAATATTTTAAAATGAGTTATACATGTTAAAGATGGAGTTTGTTTTGAGAATTTGGGAATATGAAAATAAAGCGTAGTAAATTTTATCTTAAGAAATATTGAAATGAAAATATAAATTTCTTTCGAAAATTTAATTTTGGAATAAAAGGGAATATGAGTATGAAGTTATTTGCCATTTTATAAGAACTAGAGGAAGGAGTTAAGAAAATTTCCAAGTGTTGAAAATTGAGATTTTGAATTTAAAGGTAATGAATTTTTGAACTTTAAGAAGTTTGATTGTAAACAAAAATTTAGATTATGGTTTTGAAGATAATGAATTTCAAACTCTAAGAAATTTTGATTGTAAATTAATATTTATATCTATTGTGTTCCTCGTGATTGTCTGCAATGGTCAAACGACTAGCATTTTGCGGTCATTTAAGTAGGGTGGTCTTTGAAGTAACCACCTCCAATTGGGTTTCTCACCTCAATTGTTGTTATCTTAGTATCTGTATGGCTCCTTTCATAGTGACACACGGAAAGTTATTGCCTTGTTGTTTGGAGTTCGGATGAAGCGATGTTAAATTTCAACTCTATTCGAGAAACTTTTGTGAAATCAATCTCCTTCAATAGATTTTTGAGTAGCACCCAGTTGTGTTTTGTTTTGAAAATGAGATACTTTCGAAATCATGATGTAATACTCAAAGAAATTCAATTGTCAGCAAATCCTAGTATTTATACTTAATAAAATCATTGAATTTACCGAGCAATTTTATCTTGGTCTTCTTTCGTCCTGGGAAAAGAGAGAGAAATTTTGATCTCGTATTTATCTATCCTTCCTTTGATTGATGTAATTAATATGTTGAATACAAACTCTTCTCTAGAAATTGCGAGGATGCAATTTTGTTAAGGGGAGAGTCTGTAACTACCCTGGTTTGGGGATTACCTATATATATATATACATATTAAATTATAACAGAAATTATAATTTAATATTGTAAATTAAAATATAATTGGAAATTTTAAATTGTTTATTTGGAATAAACAATGAATTTTGTAAATAATATGAGAAAAATAAAAATTTGGAATTTATTTTGTTTATTTGGGTATAAATAGTAATTGGATAAGTATTCAGTTGAAATAAATTAAAATATTGGGTATTTATTAGTTTGGAGCTAATAAATTAATTAGGTGATGTATTTCAATGTTAAATTGTTGAAATAAATCTAAAGCAATGAAAATAAAGTTTTGAAAACTTTATTTTGATAATTTGAGTAGAAAATAATCAAATTGCAATTTTACTTGGGTAAATACAACAATATTGGAAAACATTGTCAATATTAATCTTTTACTGAATTTAAAATGAGTAATATGAATAAATTATGTATTTGTTAATTTAGAAGATGGAATATGGTTCAAAAATAATATTTTGATGATTAAAAAGAGTTAAAATGATTTATTATAATTTATTTGACAAGAAAATAATTTTTATTCAAATTGTTGAATTGAAAATGGTGTTTTTACACTAACATAGTGTAAATTATGTAATATTGATAAAAATAGGGTTTTTTTTCTTCATAAAATTAACTTTTTATTATTAAAATAAAATTTTATTTTGTTGACCTAACAATTTTAGTTACATATTTGTATTTGGCTTTTTATTGTAAAAAAATTGGTGTATATATTGTTAAAAGAGAATAGAAGTGTGCACTCCTTTGTATTTTCAATATGTATATTTGATTTGGGCTTATTGTGTGTAAAATTTACACCCATTATACTTATCTGGAACCTTCTGGTGAGAAAGAAATAATCAGTACGTAGTTTTCTTCTTTCATCATCTTCTCAAAAGTTATTTACAGAAAACTGAAAATAAGAAACTATGGCCTCCTTCAGCATATTCCAATTTCCGCTCAAAAACCACTGCAAATAAAATAAGAAACTCATCAAATCAAATACTATACAAGGTAATCAAATCCAATACTCAAAGATCTCATCAAAAATCTTAGAATTTAGATATGAATTTGTCTGTAATTGTTTGGTTTACTATGCATGTTCTTGTTTAAGCTAAAATAGGTCTTTGAAGCTCCATTCCTTCCTCGAAACTCGCTGCTTGCCATCAAATTCTTGCTAAATCATCAAGGTGAGTACCATACTCACAATTGCTAACTAAAACGAGTGTCACTGTAAAGAAATTTTGCTTAGAAAAGTTACCGTATACGTTCTATTCTATGTTCCATGTTTCTATGTTTATTTGGTTTCTGGTTGCTAATTTGAGTGGTTGTAACTCTTTGATTTTTCCACGAATTACCGTCAGATCTTTTCCGAATTAGAATTTATTGTTTTTCTTAGTGCATGTCAAATTTCATGGCAAAACTCCTCTGTTTTATATGTCAAAACGAAGCTAGAAAATCAGTACGAGCGAGAAATCAGTAGGCTAGAAGATCCCGTAGCCTGGGTCGACATGCCGGTCTACCAAGAGCCTTCCACGTCAACATGGATGTCTACCTAGGTCTTCTTAAGTCAACAGGGAGGTGGACAGGCCTGCCGACCTTCATGTAGACCTATGTGTGTTTGTTTCTAGGTAATTTCCTTCTTACTTCCAACAGCTTTTTGCCCCTTCGTGCTTTGCTTTTACCACTTATTATTGTGCACTTTTGTGATGTTTTTGAATGCGATTGAGGGCTATCATGCCTATCTATAGGCTAGCCAAGGTTTGGTGAGTTTGAAACTCAAATTTGAATTGAATTTGAATATCGATTTTTGAGTATTTTCTATATTTTTCTTCGATTTCGAGCACTGTTTCTTCCAAACAAATTTTGAAATAATTTTTATAGTAAATTGGCCTTTGAATTTAGTATTATATAATATTTTTAAGATTATTTTAAAATTATTAAAATATATTTATTTCCTATAATAAGGAGAATTTTCAATAAATTGATTTCAAAATGATTTCGAAAAATTGTTTTTAAATCCCGTTTTCTAAAGTGAATTATTTTGTAAATAATACACATTATTTTACACTCTTCAGAAGTACGAGGAAGAGAATTAATTGATTTAGTAAAACACGTGGTATGGGATACGTGAGTTTACTTTTTCGGTTAATTCCGAACATGTACGATCAAAGCAATTCTAGGATATTGATTTGAGATGATTTATGGGATTTGCACTTTTTTGGCGTGTTTGAAATTTATAATTCCTATTTTTGGGAATTATCTGAGACGGCCAATATTTGGTGAGATTTGTGGTTCGAGATGTCCTAGAGTTGGAGTTATAATCCATGAGAATTCGATATATTGCTTTACTTGCCGATGAGATGAGGCAACTTATTAGTTTTCTAAGTTTTGAGATTTTAAACGATTTTGTTTTCTAATGTGGCATTGGCTAGCGGTTAGAGAACCGTTAAGTGAGAATGTGGGTTTGAGATGTACTGTTACCACTCATCTCTATGAGTTTGTGACACATTTTGGGTTTACCAGTACTATAGACCTTCGGGTCATCTGAGTTTACGACTTCGGTCGTCTAGGATTTATGACTTCATTCGTCTGAGTTCTTATTTCAGAACTTTTAAATTTTTTTATATATATATATATTCAAACTAGTAATTTACTTCGGGATCTGAAAACAAATCACTTTTTGAATACGATATCAATATACAAGCATAAAAACTATATGCTACCTAATTGACAGATTTCTAGCCATAACAAAGAAATTGGGTCCCAACCTTCATACAATCAATAAATAAGTACATCCCTCAATTCCAAGAGTGGGCTATACCAAAAACATATGCCCACTTTTTAGTTATGGGTTACCCGAGTCATCGGTAACATAACAAATCACTTTATATCCCGAAGTAGCGAAACATTTACACTAATAATTACAAATACTTCAAATCTATAATAATTTCCATTTCTAAATCCTTTCAAAAATCATCTTAAAAACATCGGGTTTAGTCCTTGAAATTCTTTCCGTTTTATAAAACACTTTTATAAAACGATTCTTTATATAAACCACTTCAAAATATTATTCTCAAATATCTCTTTTTTCCACTTTTAAAGGAAAACGTTTCATAGCATTTCAACTTTGAAATCAATCTTCAAAACAATTCATTAAATTGAAGTGAACCAAATATTACCGCTAAACACCTTATAGTCAAATTTTGAAATAAATCATAAGGTGTTATCCTATAATTATTTTCTACCCAGCCCATGCATATGGATAATTAATTGCTCATAAACTGGTTGAGCAAAGTCGACAATTAATAAATAATAATCAGTGCTCAAAAACTGGCCGAGCCTAATTCATCCAATCAATCAATGAGATAAACGCAACAATAAACGATAATCAATGCTTCATTCTATAAAATATTTATAGCACTTTATTTTATCTTGGGTTAAAATGGTTTGATATTTATTTTGGACCGTCCGGGCTTTTCCTTCGACATGTTCCATCCCTCGCCCAATTCTCCTTTGATCTCACAGATGAAACACATGTCTAGTCGTTTTCGTATACCCCATTAAGTATTTACCTTGTAAATTTTAAATTACTTAATTAATCAACCAAACATAATATCGAGTAAGGAAATCAAGCCATTGTTTTAGAAAACGAAGTAAACAAGCATTCAACAAGGGTTTTCAAACAACACATAAACACTTAAAGTTCTTTCAACTTAGTAATGGTTTTAATGAACTTAAAATAAAAAATAACTTACTTTGGATTCCACTCTGTCAAACTTTAAGGCAAGGAATTTCAGACCTAACACATACTTCCTACCATGCTTCGGAATAAAATGAAAATAACCCCGAATTCCTCCATCCTAATGCTTGGCCAAAGCTAGAAATTAAGATTGGCCGAAAGTATAGAGAAGAAGTGGTAGAGCTTTGACCTTGAATTCTCAAAATTAGACCCAAAAAATAGGTCACCATCTCTCTTGTTCTTGACTCTCTTTCTCTCAAAATTTGAAAAAATTGTTAACTGAAAAGTTGATGTAAATTCTTTTCTCTTATATTTAAAAAAATCACTTTATTTTGATTAGTTTTAAGGAAGATATGGTCAAAAGAAGAGGAGCTATTCTCGGATTCACAAATATAAAGCCCGAAAAATGTACTTCAAAGATTTGAGTTTCAGGTATAGCAAACCTCAAAACTGGAAAAGGCGAACAACATAAAAGTTGTAGCCACTGAAATTTCATATGGTTTAATTTTATTTTCATAATTTGGATCCATTATGATCAAGTTATGATTCTAAACAAAATGGCATATTCTTTGGCTTAAAAACTAGGCCAGAGAATGCACTAGATAGAAGTGGAATTTTGACATATTTATCCTAATAATTTGACAAAGTGTTCAACAAGAATGTTGTAGCCATTGAAAAAAAACATGATTTGAAAAAAAAAATTATATTTTGGTTTTGTTTTGAAGAAGTTATGACCGAGAGAAGAAGAGGTAAAATATGGAGAAAGAATGAGTTTGATTTGAAGAGAATAAACTTTGATTTTTTTTGAATATTTTGTAAATATTTTGACATTATTTCTTTCTAAGTTTTTCCTATGGATTGGAAGCCATTAAAGAGAAGATGAAGAAAGTGAAGAAGCTTGAGAAAAGAAGAAGAAGAAATGTGTATGAAAGTGAAGAAGGATGTGAGTATTTATGGAAAAAGAAGTGGTAAATTTACCAAAATAACTTCTTACCAAATTACCAAACTATCCTTATTTTAACCTATAGCAACATCCACTTTTTTAACAGTTAACATCAACCTTTCACTTCTTACTTGATGTCTTAGTCACTTAAAGATTAAGTAAAGAAAAGTAATTATTTTATTGGATTTTGATTTGATGTGATTTGATGTTTACCTTTCTTACTTTTGTTATTTCTTGCTTACTTTTACTAATGACTTCTATAAGTTTTCTAATCCTATTTAATAAAACTAAACATATTTAGTTATTAAAATGTGTAATATATATATTAAAACATGTTAACAAAGGTGTGATAATGTTGTGGCAACTTATTTTGAAAAAATGTTGATTTTCGACAAAACGTTTTACGGTCACATTTTGACGTTTTGGTTAAACTATTTATTCAGGTAAATCAAACTTAAAAATAAATTTCTTATTATATTTAAATAATTAAAACAAGTATATTTGATTTATAAGATAATATAAAAAAATATCCAAATCTATTTGTAAAAATACGACATCGATTATCGGTATGCGACGAAATTTGTCAACTTTTATAATGGAAATCCAAAACCTTTATTCAATATTAAAAATAAGTTTACCATTCTTATTTATCATATAAAACATGAATGTTTAAGTTTGAAAATTTTACATTTGAATGTTTAAATGAATTAAATATTCCATTTCAAAGTGGTAAAATTACGGGTCGTTACATTCTCCCCTACTTAAATGAATTTTGTCCTCGAAAATTACAATGACTGAAAAATATAACGAAAAACAAACAATTAACGAAAGTTAAGCACACCAAAAACAGTAATATCACTCATAACCCCGGTCGGAGGTACGGTACCTTATCATATCCATTTTATTTATCAAATTAAGGTAGTTTCATTTTTAAAATTCCTAGGTTAATATACCAAACCTAGATGAATTTTACTTAGGTACCTAGCCTAAGCTCCGATACCACGTGCAACGACATGGATTTTCGGTTGAGTTAAAATCGTCGAAAAATCCATCCGTTCTACAACTACTAATGAAAACTACCAACTTAATACATAATATTTGATGAATATTCAACACTATTAAATGTATATGATACAATTTCAACTGTAAAAGTTACCAACGTAATCAATTTAATCTACTAGGTGTGTTTTGATGCAATTGAATACAGATATAATATCTAACACTACACAATTCTGATGAGAGAGACAACGGTCCATTTCTGCAAACTCAATAAACTTGTGTAATGGGGAATAAAATAGTAAGCAGAAAAGAGATATCAGCTCATGATAATATGAAAACTATAAACATAAAAAATGTTATGTTATTACTGGGGCTGCATCACTACTATTTGTGACTGCCTACGTACCCCTATCTAATTGGATACCCAATTAGATATAGGATCAAGTTTATGTAGTTCTCCTACCACAAATAGGACTCATAGAGCCTACGATGCAACAAACAAATATGCAATTCCCAAAACTACCCATTTAAGCTTAATCTTTAAATTTATATTTTCAAAATCTAATTAACTTTACGGAAATTATCTCTTTGGACTTTATTCCCGAATTCTTATTTTAAAACATTTGAAATATATATATATATGTATGTATGTATATATATGTATATATTTTCAAACTATTTATTTACCTCGGGATCTGAAAAAAATAACTTTTTGAAAACGATGTCAATATACAAGCATAAAAAACTATACGCTACCTGATCGGGATGTTTCTAGCCATAACAAGGAAACCTGGTCCCAGCCTTCATACAATCGATAAATAAGTACATCCCTCTATTCCAAGAGTAAAGTAAACCAAAAACATATCCCCACTCTTTAGTTACGGGTTACCCGAATCATCGGTAACATAATAATTCACTTTATATCCCGAAGTGGAAAAATCATTTACACTAATAATTACAAATACTTCAAGTCTATAATAATTTCCATTTCTAAATCCTTTCAAAAATCAACTTAAAATCATCATATTTAGTGCTTGAAATTCTTTTCGTTTTATAAAACAATTTTATAAAACCATTCTTTATATAAATCATTTCAAAATATTTATTCTCAAATATCTATTTTTTCCTCTTTTAAAGGAAAACATTTCGTAGCATTTCAACTTTAAAATCAGTCTTCAAAACAATTCATTACATTGAAGTGAACCAAATATTATCGCTAAACCGAGTATCCTACCAGTGTCAGTGATTTCAGACCAATATCTTGTTGCAACACCACTTACAAATGTCTGTCCAAAATAATAGCCTCCAGGTTGAAAGTTGTTATCAACCATCTTATCTCACCCAACCAAGCAGCTTTTATTCAAGGGAGGAGTATTCTTGACAATGTCCTGTTAACTAATGAACTCCTAAAAGACTACAACAAATCCACTACAAGCCCAAGAGCCATGTTGAAACTTGACATAAAGAAAGCATATGATACTCTTCAATGGACCACTATCTCTAGAACCCTTGCCAAAATGAAATTTCCCCCCCACTTTGCCTCATGGATCTACACTTGCATCTCGACAGCCCACTTTTCAATTAATCTCAACGGTAAGACTGTCGGCTACTTCAAGAGTAGGCAAGGAATCAGACAAGGGTGCCCTATGTCTTCTTACATCTTTATTCTAATCATGGAAGTGCTCACAGCTATGATTAATCATGAAATCACATGCAAAAGAATTCTCACCCACCCCAAATGCAAAGACCCCCTTATTTCCTCGCTCATGTTTGCTGATGACCTTATTGTCTTCACCAAGCCTACTTCTCAATCAATTAGCAATCTGATGGATTGTCTCAATGCCTTTCACAAGTTCAGTGGGCTTGCTATTAATCTTGACAAGTCCTTAATCAAAGTTGCTGGCATTGATGCCGCTACTGTCCTGACCCTTGCTAATGATTGTCACCTGCCCCTTGCTCCTGATGATATCTCATACCTAGGGATCCCTATGACATCCTCCAAAGTCACAACAACTCAGTGCATTAAACTATATGACAAGATAACTCATACCATGAAAGCCTGGGCCAACAGGTTTCTTACACAGGCGGGAAGACTCACCCTTATTAAATCTGTGCTATTCTCTTTCACAACATACTAGTCCAGAACTTTCATTCTACCCAGGAAGCTCATTTGCATGATTAGGAAGGCCATGTGTAATTTTCTCTGGTTTGGTAGCATACACTCTAATAAGCTCAAACCGATAAACTTTGGCAAAGTTGAAACCAAGAAAAGCTTCGGTGGCCTAGGCATTATTAACATACGAAATTGGAATTCTGCCGCCTTTAGTACGCATTTTGATAATCTGCTTAATTCTAAAAACAATATTTGGGTGACGTGGACGAAGAAGCATCAGCTTAAACACAATTATTTTTGGTGTATGGACATCGCCCATGGCAGTACTTGGACTTGGAGATCCATCCTCAATCTTCGTCCACTGTTGCTTCCGCATTTAAAACACATTGCGTCTCCTGGTGGCAATGTGAGCTTCTGGAATGATCCTTGGGCTATGCATGGTCTCATTCTCAGTAAAACGATGACATACAACCAAATACTTCAGACTGGTATTCCAATGGATGCCAAGGCCAAGAACTTCATAACTAATGGAGTCATCTCATTACCGGTTACCAGCAACCAATCCACACGACAACTGTGGCGGGAGATCAGCAGGCAACAGTACCCTACTGTCACTTGTGACAGGGTGCTGTGGTCTCCTGATCTTGTCGTTCACTCCATTGCCAACATATATGATTGTCTTTCCCACGTCACGACCGTTCCTTGGTTTTCCTGGGAAAAAATAGTTTGGGATAGTCACTGCAAAGAAAATGACAACTTTCTGCTTTGGAAGGTCCTCAGAAATGCCATGAATTTCAAAGACAAACTCCATCGCATTGGCATGATTTCTGATGCTACATGCTGTTTTTGTCTTGAAGAACCCGAAACTAATGTGTTTGCGTAAAAAATGGTCACAAACACCCAATACCGTGAAAGCACCAGTGTATGAATATAAATCAGCGATATTCAAACACAAATCACAGATCTCAGCAAATAACCCAAATACGTTTGCACAAAAGATGGGCAAACAACTCCAAGTTGTATGATTTAGTTGATTTTATGTTGTTCGTAATGATTTAGGTGGTTTATGCAAATACGTAAAAAGCAGGGACTGAACTGTAAAAGACACACAGATTTATAGTGGTTCGGCCAAAATGTGCCTACGTCCACTTTATATGTTATTCTCCTTTTCCAATCCGATTACGAGTACAAAGCTTGTAGTACAAGTGTATGAAATTTGTTTGAAAGTTCCTTCCAGGTTTGAGCTCTCAAACCTCTCCCCCATTGTTGTACCCCTGCCCCTCTATTTATAGAGTGAGGCTGGAGGCAGGGGTCTTGGATGTGTATAGCTGCTGGTGGGCCTGGGCTGCTGCAATCTGGCCTGGCACATCTGGTTCGGCATGGTCTTGGACCGGTGGTAGGTGGTAGGTGGGTTGGTTCGGCTAGGCTCTGGAGTTGTTTGATTCGGAGGAGTACCGGTCCGGTGATGGAATGGTGGACCGGCAGTGGGTGGACCGGTAGTAGGAGAGAGTGGTTGGTCGGTCCGGTGAGGCTCTGGACCGGTGGAGGCTGGCTTTGGTTTGGTAGGAGGGGATGTGGAGTTGGTTCGGTGGTGAGAGGGGATGCCGAATGACCTTCACTTGGGAGTGCCGAATGACCTTCACTTGGGAGTGCCGAATGGACTAAGGGAAGGCCGGATGTGATTTTACTTTACACTACCGAATGTAACTTTAAACCCTTGACACCGAATGGAGTTTTATCCTTGAACCATGAGTGAAATCCCGACCTCCATCATTCCTTGCCAGTGACCAAAAAATGGGATAACACTTTGCCCCCCAAAACATGCCTTGTGATAACAAGGCGTGTTTTGAATAGTTCCGAATCCAAAATCCAAAGTTCATAGCCATATTGCCAGAGTAGATCATCCTTGACTGCTCCGAGTCGATATCCAGTTCCAAATACAATAACCAAAGCTTGAGCCAATTCCATGTCCATCCGAACTCGACAACCGAGCCCCAAACCATCCTTATCCAATAGCCAATAACCGAATCCAGGACCTCTCTGGGTCGATATCCAAATCCATAACCTCTCCAGGCTCTTGCCAAGCGCAATCCACACCTGACGGTCGTGATCCAGTGTCCCTAGACGTTAAATAGCCTCCTCGTGTTCTTGTCGAGCGTAATCCACACATGACGACCTTGGTCCAGTGTCCCTGGATGTTGAGCTAACCTCTCCGGGTTCTTGCCAAGCGCAATTCACACTTGACGATCTTGGTCCAGTGTCCCTGGACGTTGAGCTAACCTCTCCGAGTTCTTGCCAAGCGTAATCCACACTTGACGACCTTGGCCCAGTGTCCCTGGGCACTGTACAATGCCATGGCTTAAGTTCTAAGCCGAATCCTGGTCTCTCCGGACCCTTGCCGAGCATAGTCCATACTCGATGACCTGAAAATAACAATTGATAATATAGGGCCTAAGTCCTAGGCCGAATCCTGGTCTCTCCGGACCCTTGCCGAGCATAGTCCATACTCGACGACCTGAAAATAACAATTGATAATATAGGGCCTAAGTCCTAGGCCGAATCCTGGTCACTCTGGACCCTTGCCGAGCATAGTCCATACTCGACGACCTGAATGAGTCAATTTACCACGTTCGGGCAAAGCGGCTCACCCCTTGCCAGGCATAATCCATACCCGACGACCGTTTATCAAAAATCAGATAAAAATCCAATCAAAATCCACTCCAAAATCCAAATCCAAAATCCAAAATCCAAATCCAGAATCCAAATCCAAAAATCCAAATCCAGAATCCAAATTCAAAATCCAAATCCAAAACCAGAAAACTAGAAATCCAAACCAGCATCCACAACCGAAAACAATCATCCAAAGGAAAATCCAAATCAAAAAGCAAGAAAAACCAGGAGCTCAATCCAAGCTCCAAAACCGAAAACCAAAAAGAAAAGCAGTGTCCAATCCAAAAGCAAAAGATAAATTTCACAAACCATAGCATCGCAGTTTATTATCATTCAGAGCATGCCTAGGGGCTATCTTCGTCCCCGTACATGTGTAAATGACTTGGTTGCTTGCCAATAGTTTGCTACTTATTTCATATTAACCTGGTCAAGGGACGATCAACCGACCATCATTCCTGGGCCTCCCACCATCGTAGCTTGAGGTAGGCGGCGGTTGCTCCTGCCTCGCCGTTGCATTCCGAGGTCCAACATATTGCGGCAGTTGCCCACTTCTTACATGTTCCTCAATTATGTCCTTTAAGTGCCTGCAGCTGTTGGTGTCGTGTCCATCCAAATCATGGAAGAGACAGTGCCTTCCTGATGTCCTTTCCCGTTCTGTTGGTTCTCTCCTAGCCGGCCTTCGGTAGTGAAGGCGATTTCGAGTATCCAGGTATATCCGCTCCAGTGTCTCGTTCAATCCTGTGTATGTGGAAAACTTTGGATCCTTCCATTGCTTTCTTGCATTTCCAGAATCACCGTCCAACTTCCTTTTTCCTTTGTTTTTATCCGAACCATTGCTGGATGGTCCTCCCCCCTCAACTGCATTAACCTTTTTCAATTTTAAATCCGTACTCGCATCTTCTTGACGAAGGAACCTTTCTGCCTCATGAAAGAATTCGTCGAGATTCCGTGGGGGATCTCGTATCAGAGATACCTTGAAATCCGAGTTCTCCCTGACTCCTGATACTGCTGCCATTAAAACCATCGATGGATCGGGCCGATCCACCGAAGCAACTGCGGCACTGAATCGAGTTAGAAAAGCTCTAAGCGATTCATCCATCCTTTGCCTTACCGATGTCAATGTCATCACGTTCTTCGGTCTCTTGACATGAACCCGAAACTGTCCCAGAAACCTTTCCACCAATTCCCTCCAAGTCCTGATAGATCCTTCTTCCAGCTGCCTGAACCACATTGCAGCTAAGTCCGTCAAGTACAAAGGGAAGCATCGGGCCATCACCTCCTCTGATGCCCCCAGCACCTCCATGTGTCTGGTGTATCTCATCAAGTGATCCGTAGGGTCTTCCTTGCCATTGTATACCTCCACGCTAGGTAGCTTGAACTTAGGTGGATTCTGAGCCATCCTTATTTCCTGAGTGAACGGACTCCTGTTTACTCCTTCCAAGTCTCCATTGGTCAAACCACCTCGCACAGTCTTCCTGATTATATCTACCAATCCACCGTTGTCTGTCGGGGGTTGCCCCCGAGGGAACTCCGGTACATACTCTTCGTGTGGCTCGTTAGCAGCAACGTTGGTTCTAGCCTGTTGAACTCCTTCCAAAGGTTCTCCTGTGTTGAATCCTGTGGACCTGCCCCCAAGCCCTTGTTGATTGCCACCTGGCTCCGTATATTGTCCTTCATTGGGTTCCATAACCCTAGCTTCCTGTCCTGCATCCACAGCCGTTGTAGCTGTTCCTAAGTTCTGCATCCCTGCAGCTCTCATTTGCTCCAAGAAAGTTTGCATCATTTCCTGTTGACTTTTCAACAACCTCTCTTGTAGCGAATTTGTTATGGCTTCCATTTCATCCCGGGTTATGTAGATCGAAGCCGGTCCTTCCTCACCTCTGGAGGATGCTTGTTGACTTCCTCCTTGTTGGCTTCTCTCAGCCCTTAGCCTTCTACTGTTTTGCCTAGTCATTGTCTTCCAAATCCAAACTTCTATCCGATGTAGCGGGTGCCGGTCGTTCTCAGTGAAAGCACCAAAATGTTTGCGTAAAAAATGGTCACAAACACCCAATACCGTGAAAGCACTAGTGTATGAATATAAATCAGCGATATTCAAACACAAATCACAGATCTCAGCAAATAACCCAAATACGTTTGCACAAAAGATGGGCAAACAACTCCAAGTTGTATGATTTAGTTGATTTTATGTTGTTCGTAATGATTTAGGTGGTTTATGCAAATACGTAAAAAGCAGGGACTGAACTGTAAAAGACACACAGATTTATAGTGGTTCGGCCAAAATGTGCCTACGTCCACTTTATATGTTATTCTCCTTTTCCAATCCGATTACGAGTACAAAGCTTGTAGTACAAGTGTATGAAAGTTGTTTGAAAGTTCCTTCCAGGTTTGAGCTCTCAAACCTCTCCCCCATTGTTGTACCCCTGCCCCTCTATTTATAGAGTGAGGCTGGAGGCAGGGGTCTTGGATGTGTATAGCTGCTGGTGGGCCTGGGCTGCTGCAATCTGGCCTGGCACATCTGGTTCGGCATGGTCTTGGACCGGTGGTAGGTGGTAGGTGGGTTGGTTCGGCTAGGCTCTGGAGTTGTTTGATTCGGAGGAGTACCGGTCCGGTGATGGAATGGTGGAACGGCAGTGGGTGGACCGGTAGTAGGAGAGAGTGGTTGGTCGGTCCGGTGAGGCTCTGGACCGGTGGAGGCTGGCTTTGGTTTGGTAGGAGGGGATGTGGAGTTGGTTCGGTGGTGAGAGGGGATGCCGAATGACCTTCACTTGGGAGTGCCGAATGACCTTCACTTGGGAGTGCCGAATGGACTAAGGGAAGGCCGGATGTGATTTTACTTTACACTACCGAATGTAACTTTAAACCCTTGACACCGAATGGAGTTTTATCCTTGAACCATGAGTGAAATCCCGACCTCCATCATTCCTTGCCAGTGACCAAAAAATGGGATAACATAATGTTCACCTATTCTTCGGTTGCAAGGTTATTCATATGTTATGGAATAGGGTTTCTGCCTTACTAGGTCTCGGTAACAGAACTAGAAATAGCAATAGTGAGTGGTGCTTTCTATTTAGCGCCACAAGATGGAAGAATGACTCTGGTACAATGTTGCTTCTGGTCCTCAAAAAATTTATTCGTGTAATTTGGAGGGAAAGAAATGACAGAGTATTCAATAGCAAGAGCAAAACTGAAATAGAATTGTGGAATTGGCTGATTGGCTCCATCAAAGATGGTGTTAGAAACTGCACGTTTCAGTTCACCGCTGATGTAAACAGTTTTTGGATCTGACTGTGGGCATGTTGTCTCAGTTTGCTTTGGTTATATTATTTGGTTACTTGTTTTTTAGTTGTTCTTTTCCTGTTGCTCCATAGATTTGTTATGGAGCAATTTTATTTATTGTTTACGCAATAAACTGGTTAGGGCCAGTCAAACCCACTTAGCTTTGCTAAAAAAAAAAATATTATCGCTAAACACCTTATAGTCAAATTATATAATAAATCATAAGGTGTTAGCCAACAATTATTTTCTACCCAGCCCATGCATATGGATAATTGATTGCTCACAAACTGGTCGACCAAAGTCAATAATCGATAAATAATAATCAATGCTCATAAACTGGCCGAGCCTAATTCAAACAATCAATCAATAAAATAAACGTAACAATAAATAATGCTTCATTGTATCAAATATTTATAACACTTTATTTTATCTTGGGTTAAAACGGTTTGATATTTATTTTGGACCATCCCGGTTTTTCCTTCAACATGTTCCGTCCCTCGCCCAAGTCTCCTTGGATCTCACAGATGAAACACATGTACTAGTTGTTTTCGTATACCTATTAAGTATTTAACTTGTAAATTTTAAATTACTTGATTAACCATCCAAACATAATATCGAGCAAGGAAATCAAACCATTGTTTTAGAAAACAAAGAAAACAAGCATTCAACAAGGGTTTTCAAACAACATTTAACACTGAAAGTTCTTTCAACTTAGCAATGGTTTTAATGAACTTAAAATAAAAAATAACTTACTTTGGATTCCACTCCGTCAAACTTTAAGGCAAGGAACTTAAGATCTAACGCTTATTTCATACCATGCTTCAGAATAAAATGAAAATGAGCCTGAATTCCTCCTTCTTAATGCTTGGCCAACGCTTGAAATGGAGATTGGCCGAAAGTATTGGGAAGAAGTGGTAAAGCTTTGACCTTGAATCTCAAACTTAGATCCAAAAAATAGATCATCTTCTCTCTTGTTTTTGACTCTCTTACTCTCAAAATGAGAAAAACTTGTTAGCCGAAAAGTTGTTGCAAATTATTTTCTCTTGACTTTCAAAAACCACCGTATTTTAATTAGTTTCGAGGAAGATATGATCAAAAGAAAGGGAGCTATTCTCGGATTCACAAATATAAAGCCCAAAAAATGTACTTCAAATAATTGAGTTTCGGGTATAGCAAACCTCAATACTAGATAAAGTGTTCAACATAAACATTGTAGCAACTGTAATTTCATATGGTTTAAAAATAATAATTTCTTAATTTGGATCTGTTATGATAAAGTTATGATCAAAACAAAATGGCCTATTATTTAGCTTAAAAACTGGGCCAGAGAATGCACTGGAAAGAAGTGGAATTTTGTCATACGTTTGCTAATTATTTGACAAAGTGGTCATCATGAATGTTGTAGCCACTAGAAAAATACATGATTTGGAAAAATAATTTTGTACTTTGGCTCTGATTTGAAGAAGTTATGATTGAGAGAAGAAGAGGTTAAATATGGAGAAAGGATGAGTTTGATTTGAAGAGAATGAACATTGATTTCTTTTGAATATTTTGTAAATATTTTGACATTATATCGTTCTAATTTTTTTGATGGCTTGAAAGCCATTAAAGAGAAGAGGATGAAGGTGAAGAAGCTTGAGAAAAGAAGAATAAGGAATATGTATGAAAGTAAAGAAGGAATTGTGTATTTATAGAAAAAGAAAGAAGTGGTAAATTTACCAAAATAACCTCTTACCAAATTACCAGATTATCCTTACTTCAACCTAAAGCAACATCCACTTTTTTAACACTTAACATCATCATTTCACTTCTTACTTTATGTCTCAGTCACTTAAAAATTAATTAAAGAAAATTTATTATTTTGTTAGATTTTGATTTGATGTGATTTGATATTTACTTTTCTTACTTTTGTTAATTCTCACTTACTTTTACTATTGACTTCTAGAAGTTTTATAATCCTATTTAGTAAAAGTAAACATGTTTAGTTATTAAAATATGCACAATATATATGTTAAAACATGTTAACAAAGGTGCGATAACGTTGCGTCAACCTATTTGAACAAAATGTTGATTTTCGACTAAACGTTTTACGGTCACATTTTAACATTCTTGTTAAACTATTTATTCATGTAAATCAAACTTCAAAATAAATTTATTATTATATTTAAGTAACTAAAACAAGTATATTTGACTTATAAGATAATATAAAACAATATCCAAATCTATTTGTAAAAATACGACATCGATTTATCGGTATGCGACAAAAATTGTCAACTTTTATAATGGAAATCCAAAACCTTTATCCAATATTAAAAATAAGTTTACCATTCTTATTTATCATATAAAAATGATTTTTTATGCTTGAAAATTCTACATTTGAATATTTAAATGAATTAAATATTCCATTTCAAAGTGGTAAAATTATGGGTCTTTACACTTTTTCATGTTGTACTATGCCTAACCTCTAAGTTTCACGCTAGTTAGATTAGTAAAACTTGAGTTATTAGTCAATCCTTATTGCAACATATTGTGTATTATGTTTCCGGTCGATCCCTATTATTTACTCCTTTTAGGGTGCAATCCATAGGGTGGACCCTCTAGGGTTCCTACATCTTTTTTCCAAAGGTTCATAGGCATTGGACTTCTGGATCTCAAGATATCGACTGTTTTCCATTGAGTTGCAATTGTTTAGCTGAAGTAGACCGATCCCATTGGTTGAGAGGGATAGATCCCATTTCTAAATTAAATTATACTCCATACTTTGAACATTCTACATAGCATGTTTCTCAATTCTGTTCGATCACGGCTTCATATTACCATATGTACTTGATTTTTGGACCCCATAATCATCGCTCTAGGCTTACTAGCATTGATGACAGTCGAGTCTAACTTATCCAATCAGTTCTGATATATCCATGTCAAAATGTCGGATAACACTTGCCCTCCAAAGTATGCTTGGTACTGAACATGACAGCTTTGAATCAAAAAAGTTAGAGTTGTCGGAAAGAAATCCATCCAGTTTTATGCACAGTCTCTATCTATGTTTGGTTCTATGGGGCTAGTATGCTTTGGCTATCTGATCCAGTCTCGACTTTGAAAGCATCGGGCGAGAATTTAATTTCTATCGATTCTAAAAATAAATTTTTTAGAGTATACACGTGCACGTTTAAGTCCATGTTCTTATTGTTAGCTCGCGGATGTGTCTGCACGTTCATGAGTCGTCGCCAATTTTTATTGAATAAGATGCGATTTCATTGCATTTATGTATTTATTTCCTATATATATTCTTTATATACATGTCTGCATATGGGTCATACTTGGTCTCTTTGCTTTTTTTTAATGTTTATAGGGATCGAAATTCATCTAGCCGCCCTTTCATTCCCCTCTTCTCTCTCTCTCTCGCTCGTTCTGTTATAAGAGGAATTAGAATTCCCCTTTTTTTCGCTTAAGGATCACACCCGATCCCCTTCTTCTTTTTATGTACATAGGGTTCGGATTGGATTCCTAAGTCGAGGGTTCATATCGGATACCTTCAAATATTGGGGACTTAACATTTTCAGCTTTGTGGAGAAGCTAAAGCAGGCCGATCCCTACTAGCCTTCGTATATAAGCCGACACTCCATCCCTTTATCCCTTCACTTATTTACTTTAGTTCTGTTTGCTTTCGTTTTCTCCAAACTTGCCTCCAAACCCTATTCTTCCATTTTGCCTCTGATCCTTCTCCTCCTACTTCGCCTTTGATCCCTCTCTTCAAATCAATCACCGCCTCTATCTCTTGATCCACTATCCTCTCCTACTTTAACTACCATTCCACCTTCGATTTGAATTGAAATCCAATATCTCCCTTTGAGTAACCAATATTTTTTACATTTAGTAGGTTTTCTTGCATTTAACTTTAATTTGTGATGAGACGATGGGTTTGGTTGAACTCCTTGTTTTGAACATGGGTTGAATTAGAAGGATACGAGATGGATGGTAGCGAATGGTGGAAATACAGGGTTCAATGAGGTGGTAGAGGAGGGGAAAGGAAAAGAGTGAAACATGAAAGAAGTGAAGGGATCGGTCATGATGGAGTATGGAGGGATCAGGCATTATGGAGTATGGAGGGATCGACCGTGATGGAGTATGTGGAGGAGAGGGATCAGTCTTGTGTGTTACTTGATGGACCGGAATAAATGTTAGGGGAAGTGTGGGAATGGCTAAGTAAAGGGATCGGTGCAGAGGCATGTCATAGGGATCGGTTGTTGGAGTTTGAGGAGGGATTGGTGATACAGTGCTCGACTAAGGGATCGGTTGTATTGGTTTAGGCATAGGGATCGGCTAAAAATAGGGATAGGTCATATTGGTAATGAGGGATCAGTTTTTTGCTTTAGGAGAAGGATTGGATACAGTGACTTAGTCAATTCAGGCCCTTGAACCAAGCTTGAACCCTTAAACAAACCACTTCATGCAGACATGCACTAATAATTAGAACCAATTCCATCTCAATGAACTTGAATATATGACTACAACAGATAGTAGGATTTGCAAATCCATTATCGAACTTGAAATTGGATGACTAAACTTCCGGGACTTAGAATATGAATTAAAACTCAACACATGGACTTCAATAATGAACTTCACATTTCGTTATGTCGATGGTCGATCCCAAAGCATACACAACTGATCAATCTAAATGCTAGTTGAAATGGTCAGCGATGATAGTCAATCTGGTCGGAATCCAAAGTCTCATTACTTACATTTTCTTTTAGTTTTGAACTTCTTATCTCTGCACCACACAACACTGCAGCACACTAATTTACACCTAGCATGGAGGGACAGGTTAATTTTTCTAATCTTGATTATCAACTAAGTTTAGTTGATATCGGCATTAGACGTTCATTGCATTTAGCCGTAATATCTTCTGGACAACCTTCACAGCATAGCAATCTAGCTGCCGAGTCGAGTTCTGCGACTATATCGGGTAGACTTTCTCCTGAACATCAAATTGAGCAACCAAAGATTTTCGGTCTGTTAGTCGACCTTTTCTCTGATGTTCCCATCCTTCCGGTGGAAGAGATAAATCCTGCCTTTACCAGTGTAGAGGGTGTTGAATTTATAGATAACCCGAAGGATTCCCAGGCCTCAAGAATTGGCAAGGCTGCTCTCATAGGTTGTACTCTAAATATGGGATCCCGATTGGAGATGTTCTAGTCCCATCAATGATTGAAAAGGCTCACTTTCCCTCGAAGAGGTATAATACTTGTAATAAATTTATATGTTGGGCCAGATGTGTGTCGCCTTTTAATTCTTTTATCCAAGAAGTGCTAAATAATCTAGGAACAGCTCCTGCTCAGTTGCATTCGAATAGCATTGCTTTTCTTCATGGCACTTTCTTGCTATTTATATATGTTCTGTTCCACCCGCCATCTCTTGAAGACATCAAGTTTATCTACAATTTCAAGTGTCGAACGGGAAGCCTTTCTTATACTTTCCTTGAGCCTCTCCCAACTGTCAAGTTCTGATTGGTGCTTGGAACAAGCTTACTGTCTTTAATTACGAATGATTCTATGTTCGTTGTCCTCCCGGCTTCGCGAGGCGATGGTTAGAAGGACGTAAGTGTTGTCTTCACTTTATTCTCAAATTCTTTAGCCCGAGTCATATCCTGAATTGACAAATAATTTGAAAATTTACACGTGTCCATCCATGACCTAATGGTGATAATTATTCAAGGACGGTTTCTGCAATCCGTACCACCCCAATTGAGGATAGGGACATCAGATTCTTTGTAACCAATGAGTGGTTATCTCCTTTTGGGCTGTTAGAAGAAGTCCGCAGCATCATGCTTTCGAGAAGCATTCTCTTACAAAGAAATGTTGTGAAATAAGAAAAAGACACTGATAGCCTTTCTTCCCCCCGTCGAGGAGGCTCAGGAAGATGTCGAAGAAAGTGGAATTAGAGCTGATGAAACCAACAAACCTGGTAATGATGATGTAGGTCTGAGCAATGTGCATGTGGTCGAATCATCACAAGGCATGGAACCTCATGCGCTTACAAGAAAAGGAAAAAAGCTAGCATATAAACTCCGTAGGAGAAAAACTGTTGGAAAGTCTGAGTTCATTGTCACCTTATCGAAGAAGAGTCTTCCTAGAAAGTTTGATGGAAGGATTCTCAAGTCTCCTAATTCTTGACGATATCATAACCTTTAACATTCCCAACATTAGTGTTGGGGGTCTCAATTCTCCCGCCAGGACTGATGATGACATTCCTCCCACCAACAAAGAGGAAATCACTATTATGAGCAAGGCTACAATAACTTATCCATCATGGGGACACTAGGACTCTCACAATCACACGTACTTCACTACATGATCTTTGTCTATCTTTTATTTAATGGTTACTTATATGCTCTTGTTTGGTCTGTAGATGTTATGTCGCACTCTCGTGCCATTGATCGCTTAAGGGGCTTCTCAACACAGTATGGATCTAGTCGTGGTCCAAACTCGGGCAGGTGTCGAGAAAAAGATGACAGCAGGGAAAGAAGTCATCATATAAGGGATCCCTCGCCCTCAAAGCATAATCCAAATTTCAATCATATCATCAAGAAGTTTAGCCCAGTCTTCTTTTACATAGTGGCGATCAGAGCTCTTCTCATGTTCCCCAAGCTGCTGTGCCACTCAAGCATCATTTGTGTTCCTCTCATTCTAACAGCCTTGCAATCGCTGGTCGAGCAAACATCCTATTGTTACTATTGATCTAGCTTTGGCTATTGCAGCTCCAGAGGCCTCTGTAGAAGAAAGACTGACCAAACTTAAGTTCAATTTTCCTGAAATTGGCTTTGATGGGATAAATTTTCTTCTTTCTATCCATACAATTCCAAGGAATGCTAAAGCGATTTCATTTGCATCTGTCAATGATGTTTTTATGCAGCATGAAGCGTTCCAACACTTAGTTGAGAAAATCTTCGAGGTGTCTACTGAAAGGCAACATGAAATCTAACGCCTTAAGCTGGAGATAATCCATGATAAAGGCATATCAAACACCAAGATGATGAGATCACAGAGTTAACAACAAAGCTAGCAATGGTGGAGAAGAGCGCTAAAGAAACATCTGAAGCGGTTAGCCATCTGGAAATGGCTAAAAAAAAGGAGCTAGACACTGCCCTTAACCGCAGCGGTGTGCTTGCTCTGAAGAAGGACACACTGCAAAAGGAGAAAGACACTTTAGCCCACCGTATTGAGGAACTGGAAAGGCATCATAAAAAAGAGAAGGAAGAAAAACTTGAGCCTCAAGAGGAGACTCAAAAGTATTATGAAGAGACTGTCAAGGCTCGAGAGTAAGAAATTAAACTTGATGAGCAGCTTGCTCAAATTGAAGCCCTCAAGGAAAAGGCAAAAGAAGCTGACCGAAATGTAACATCCCGCCTTCTGAGTCCCAAACTAGCCGCTACTGATGCTGCAGTCATCCGTAGTTGTTGTTTCATGGTGATCGAAGCGGCATAGTTAATATTGATACATAGGAACACAAGAATATGAAAAAAAATTAAACTTCAATAAAACAGAATTTCTTATTTCTTTTGAATTTAAATTTAAGATATAATTACATAATCCTATACGTAAACCATGCTCAGATCACATGTACAGTACAAAATACGATAAAAGCAACACATGAAGATGTCCCTTTATGATGATCAGAGAACTAATAAATATGAACTTTACAGTCTTAGTACATCACAATGGAATACACAAAATAGCTTCTATATAGCTAACACTGCCACCTGCACGTCTTCGAAAGCTTATTCATCCAAAAAACCTGAAAGTCTTCCACTCTTAGACTACTCAAATTAATTTCGAATACTCGAGAGTTTGTGGAGAAATACAAACTTCGAGTCGAACAATAAGTCTGGTACGAATAATCCCATATCATCTCTTATCATAAGTGGATAGCTAATGAAACCACACCACTTAGCGGAATGAGTTTTCCCCTCACTAGTATCCAAAACAAAATATGCAAATCATTTACTATGCCTCCACACCCAAAATGATAAGTCTTAACATAATATGAAATAAAGCCATAAATCATGTACATTGGATATCATATCCAACCACCTATTAGATATCCCATCTAAAATCAATTTATTAGAGTTCCCCTCTAAAATCTTTAAAATGACTATCCATCAAAACTTTAATAGGACTGTCTGTCCCAAATCCCTTTAAAATAAATGCAGATTATCCATCATACATCGTTTTATAAAAGATGGTGTGGGCTATCCACTGCACACTCCATAGTTTTCCTAGGATGACAATGAACCCTAGGGTGCCAAACCTCGAAGCTAGCCACCTCTGGCAGAACATTCTTTACTTTAGAAATTTGATATGGGCTATCCACCGCACATTCTAGGTTTTTCTAGGTTAACCAAGAACCCATCACTTGGCCAATTAAAATATCATGATCCCCATGATTATTTATAAAAATTCATGATCCCCATGATTAATTATTTTCCCCAGCTAAACCACCTGTTAAATAAAAACACATTGATAGTCCCAATGTATATTTTCGAAAGCATATTTATGTTTGTAACCTCAAACTATGTATCGAAAACACTAAACCCACCCTGGCTTCCCCAAGGTTTAATAACATTCAATTTAAATAACGACCCCTTATATATTCAAATAAAGATAAGTATTTTATGCTATAACTCTTCAAAGTAGCCCCTTCGAATTAGCAAAACTTTGTAAGAAAAATGTCTAAAAATAGCCCTTTAAAACCCTTTGAATGAAGTCCCATTTGAAAGTAAATAACCCTTCGAAGTTAGCCCCTTCAGAAGCCTTCCTTTTGAAAGCATCACAAAATCATACCTTTCGACCTTTCCGAAAGGTCCAACCCTTCAGCCTTAATGGATGCTTTCCTTTCGTCCCGGTCGAAAGCCAAGGGTATCCCCTTTATAAAATCCATTCATAAACCTTTCGAAATCAAAACTTTCAAAATTATGGAAATTCAAACCTTTCGCAATTATTGAAGATATCCCCTTCAAAACCTATTGAAAATAAACCTTTCAAAGTCAAACCTTTTGAAATCAAAACCTTTTGAAACCAAAATATTTTGAAACCAAACCTTTCAAAATCAAACCTTTTGAAATTATTGAAGATAGCCCCTTCAAAACCTTTTGCGATCATTTAAAAACAATAAAGTGTTGATGTTAGAACCAACCCTTCAAAAGCATTCTTCTGATCATGATGGAAGGTTAACCCTTGGTCTTGCCAAAAGGTATTTAAAACACGTTTTTAGAAAACGTTTTAAAACAATACCCTTGATGGTTTAAGCTTTCAAAGATTCCCTTTGAAACCCCTTCTTGAACATAATTTTTCTAGTCTTTTATAAAATGATGGAGTCGAAGGATCCCCCTTCAACATATTCGAAAGCAATTTTATTTCTATCCGAAAGCAAAAGAAGTAGCCACCCCATCCCTTCGTCCCCATGCCTACCTTTTGACTTTGAAGGAAGGTAGCTGTTTACCTTCTATTTCAGGTGAATGGTACCTTTCGACTTCATCGAAAGGGTAAAAGCAGGCATGTTGGGAACAAAGGCAGAACTGGATCCACTGAAGTGATGTTTTATCTTATTTGTCTAATTTTGATTGGCCGAGGAACCTTCTCATGTACTTCCAAACAGTAAAAAGTACATAAAAAGTCAACCTTTTTCTTAAAAACACTGTACTTCTTCCCTAAATATTTCCAAAAGCAAATTCCCTCCCGAGCTTAAGTATTTTGGAAGCAAATCTTCAGTTTAGCTCTTAGGCTTAAATAATTTAATTACCGTAGTAAATCACTAAGGAAAAATTCTCAAAAATCATCAAAAATCAGATAAATCATATACTTCATCATATTAAAATTTAAAAGCATATGAAGATCAAAATAACTTGAAATTTAACCAAAACTGATCCAAACACAAACATGAATCGGGTATAACCCATAACCTATCCAAATACAGAAAAAAGAGATGATAAACATGATTATTCACCTTGATTAGTTGATTAGAGAATGAGATAATTTTCTAGCTTTAATTCCTTATCTTATTCTTCAATTTAAACTCTTCTTGGAGCTTTTTAATGGTCGACCGAAACATATGGGAGTTAAAAATGAAAATGTGAAAGTTTATTAAAATGGAGGAAGAGATTTGTACTAAGAAATGTAGCCCCATTCCTAAGTTTGCCTCTTAGGAAATTCCTCCTTCTTAATTTAGCTAAGTCTTATTTTAGTTCATTGATTAAGACACGACCATTGGATTTATTAATCTCATCTCTCTAATTATTCACATTATTCTATTTAATTTATCCAATTAAATATCTCGAATAATGTTAGTTAAAATTCTAGAGCATTACACGGAATGAAGTTAGAGAGCAAATTGGGGCCTAGTTGGAAGATGCTAAAGAGGCTGGTCAGAATGAGATTAAGTACACGTTTTCTTCTTTGATTATTTAATATAATGCCAAGGTCCTAATCCATCATGACTTGAGTTTTCTTGGAGAGGGCTACCTCGAATCGCTTGTCGAGGCTTGGGAATATATTGTTGAAATGAGGAAAAAAGCCCTTAACAAAGCTAATTTAGCTGAGTATAAACTGGTATGAGAGACCCTTCATGGGAACAAACCTTTAGATCTTGATACTGTAAGGTTTCGATACTTGATATTTTGGCACCCTTCGACAAAGGGAAAAACATCGCCGAAGTCTCAGAGTCTAATCCTAAAGGACCCACTTCACTTCAACCAGCCGAGCATCGGTTTTACTTGGCCCGGGACAAGATCAGAGCTATGATCCGGATAGAGTCGGCTATAAGTTAAAGGTGATGACCTCTATTCAAGAAGGGAGCACTTCGACAACAACTGAAAGTCAGCTGGACATAGGTATCCTACCCTACTCTTTGTTATTTGAGAGGTTTCTTTCCTCATCACAATGGTTATAGGCTTATTTTCTCGTTCCCGTAATCTGTAGGTCTTCCAGCTCCGAGTCCAACTCCAAGAAGCGATGCCTTTGTGGAGCAACAACCGACATTTATCGAAATTTCAATGCCTACCAACATTCCAGGGCCCGATGTTCAAGTTATTGGAGATTTTACTAACGAAATAGCTGACGATCAGCCATTGCTAGATGAATTAGATGATGTTGTGATCATGGGTGCCACCAAACACACTGATGAGCTTAGCTCGAACGAGTGCATTGAGAGAGAGGAGTCATTAAGGAAAAAAGGTAAAGCTGAACCCGTTGATGTGGACGTCGATGATACATATCTTGTCCCACTACAAGTCATTTCACCCAGTGAGTTGGTTTCCGGAGAACTCCCTCCAATGTCTGAAAGCACTCCTACCAAGGGTGGTAATGGATCGAAGAGAGGGACATGCCAAGGCTTGGGTGGGTCCACTCCTAAACAATCCAAAAGGGAGAAGAGGCATAAGAAGTAGCCATCACTTCAACTTAGTTCTGTATTTGTTTTTTTGGTCGTGTATGTTCGGGTATGGCCCTTGCTTTTGGATAAACTTGTACCACGATTTCTAAGTTTAATGCATAGATAAAAGTTCTTTGTTTTCCGTTGAACACTTACATGAGCTTGCTAAGTAGTCGAGCTATTACTTTTACATTCAATGTACTTGTTATTCGTTGCTCGTTAATTTGGATAATCGTTCACTAATTTTTACTCAAGGCCTCCATGTGGTCACTGCCTCAAATTGTACATAGCACTGGGCTTGAGATGGATAACAGATTGGTCGAACTCCGTCCTTAGCGAGTTTATACTTGTCCTATCGATTACAGGTCGGACTTTATGGAATAGTTACTAGTTGAACTACACTCATCTATTTGTTTATACTCATATGCACACTCTGGGGATAAGAGTAAGTTGGCGAATGATCGGATTGCACTCAATTTGTGTTTATACTCCAGTCCACACTCTTGACCAAGAGGTATTTCGAAAAATAGTCAGTCCGTATTTTCCTTAATTGATTGATTTGCCCCAATTCCGGTGTTTGACTTAGCAAGCGATCAGTCTTGTCATGATTGCTTTTGATTCATGTCTGTCCCATTGCTCCGTGGGATTAATTTGGTTATCAGATGCTTAATCACATCCATTTCTCGTTCAGTACTCGGTTCATCAGGTTGTGAGTGTGAATCATCGAATGAACGGTCGAAGCACATTCATTTTGTTTAGTTCAATCATGAACTTATGTAACCGGCTAGCTCCAAACTTTAGGAACCTGATCGAACATGTCAATATTAGTAGTCAGATATCGTAACTAATATGTAATGCTACAGCAAACACAAATATGTAGGAAATTTTATATTTTATTTGCCACATTATTGAAATGACATAATTTGCCTTATTACATATCTGGAAAATCAAATGCTAAAGCAAATTTGAAAATTGAATTAAACTGAATGAAAAAGAATAAACTAAGTGAAATAGCTTCATAAATGCTTGCTATTCCATGCCCTTGGGAGTGTGACACCATCAATAGCCGCTAGCTTGAAAGTTCCCTCTCCAAGCCTTTGTGCAATGGCATACAATTCTTCCCAAGCAAGATTCATATTTGATGGGATAGGAAAAACCTATTTCAAGACGAGATCACTAATTTTAAAGGTTCTAGATTGGACTTTAGTACTGTAGGACAATTTGGTGTCTATGTGCAGCTGCGCTCAAATTAGCTTCTTCGTGCTTCTCATCTACAAAGTCTTGAGATTCTTAGAGGAGATCACTATTCGTTCCATAGTCATAGTAGGTTACCCGATGAGAAGGAACTTGGAGTTCAACAAAAATGGCGGCTTTAGAGCCGTAAGTAGGGATGAATGGAGTATAGCCAGTCGCGGACTTGTGGATGGTTCTATATGCCCATAATGATGTTGGAGTTCATCCACCCACTTGCCTCCAACCTTTTTTAAATGTTTATTAAGAATGGACTTTATACTTATTTTCACAGCTTCAACTTGTTCATTTGCTTGAGGGTGAGCAACTGCCACGAATACCTTTTCAATATGATGATGACGACAAAATTCTTTGAATTCAAAGTTGTCGAATTGATTTCTGTTATCAGTTACAATGGTTCATGGTAGGGCAAATTGACACATAATGTTTCGAACAATGAAATTGATCACTTTCTTCATTGTGATCAGGGTTAAAGGTTCTGGTTCGACTCATTTGGTGAAGCAATCAATTGCTACAATGGCATACTTCACACCACCTTTTGAGATCGGTAAAGAAACGATAATATCTATGCCCACGTGGCAAACGACCATGGACTAACCATTTTTATGTTTTTTGTCGGTGGAGCTCTCGAAACTTTTGCATACATCTAACACTTATCGCATCGCTTAGTGTAATCAGTAGCCTCTCGCTTGACAGTTGGCCAGGAATATCCATAACGTAGTATTTTCTTTGTTAGGGTTTGCCCCTAGTGTGATCGCCACATTCCACTTCATGAACTTCCTTTAGGACTTGTTTTATTTAATCATAAGCGATATACCGGAGCAGGGGAACTGAAAAACCTTTTTATACATGACTCCTTCTTGAGTGATATATCGTGAAGCTTTACAGAGGACTTATCACCTTGCATTCCTTCGTTCGGGAGAAGGACTCTCTACAGAAAATAATCTTTAATTAGATTCATCGATGACTCCTCCTTTGCCTCCATCTCTAGCACTCGGTCGATTTCCATTTGGTTTACGCTCATAGCATCTAGTACTTCAATTGAAACCAATCACATTATGAGTTCCTTTATGACTTCCTTTATGAGTTGGCCTCTTTGTTTTGATCGCAAGAAATGTGCGTGATGTCATAATACTCAAAGTCAGTCTATAGCTCTTGAACTCGGATAAGGTATAGAGCAAGTCGCCCTCCTTTAGGCTGGTAATCTCCCCTGACTTGGTATACCATCAACTGGAAATCACAAAAGATTTCAAGAGAATTTATCCCGAGTTCTCTGGCAAGTTTAAGTCCAGTAATCAGAACTTCATACTCAGCTTCGTGTTCATTAGAGGGATGCTAAGCTTGAAGGCATAGCAAATTGGTCAATCCTCTAGAGTTACTAGTATGAGTCTGCCTTTAGAACAATGATCATTAGATGCTCCATCCGTATACAATTTCTGCCGAATGTAGGGGCTCAACTGCCCTCTGGGAGATCATCTTATACAATGAACTCTGTTATAAAGTCCACCAATGCCTATCCTTAGATGGCTCTCTGAGGGAGATAAGTGATGTCGAATTGGTTCGGTTCGATGTTCCACTTGGGTAACCTTACAAATGTCTTAGGTCATTGTAGGACCTGTCATAACAGTTGATCGGTGTAAACATTGATGGGATAATCCCTAAAATAGGGGTGGAGCTTTCACGAGCAATCAATAAATAGTATGCCAAGTTTTCTATCTTCGGGTAGTTCATTTCAGCTCGTATAGCACTTATAGCATGTACCAACACGGCTAGGTAGATAGACAAGTGTTCATGATCAATCGGCTGACAAGATAGGAGGTCTCTCTAAGTGGTTCAACAAAGTTTGGAACGCGTCTTCATAATCATGTGTCCATTCAAAGTTCATTTTCCCTCTTCTAATCAAGTCGAAGAAAGGAATGCATTTATCAGTGGCTCTGGAAATAAATCGACTTATGGCAACAACCTTCCTATTTAGGCTATGTACTTGTTTAATGGTCTTTGGTGCCTAGATGTTGCGATTGCTCGAATCTTCTTGGTGTTATCTTCGATTATGTGAGCACTAACGATGAAACCCAAGCACTTTTCTGACGTAAAGCCAAAAGAACATTTCATAGGATTGATCTTCATTTTATAATGTCGGAGGATAGCGAAAATTTCTGCTAAGTCTCTATTGTAGTCGCTAGAACGTCATGACTTTACGAGCATATCATCCATGTATACCTTCATCATCTTTCTAATCTAATCTTTAAACATTCAATTAACCAAGCGTTGATAAGTTGCTCCAGCATTCTTCAATCCAAATGACATTATCATATAGAAATATAATCCAACATCGGTAATAAAGATGGTGTTCTCCTGGTCAAGAATGTGAATCAGGATTTGATTATATCCAGAGTATGCATCCATGAAAGATATCAACTTGTGTCCTATGGTAGAGTCCACCAGCTAGCCAATTCTCGAAAGGGGAAAACTAACTTTCGGGCTTGCTTTATCTAAATCCAAATGGCCACACACATGTTAGCCACTTTCCATTCACCTTTCTCACAAGTATAGGATTAGATACCCATTTAGGGTAGAGGGCAATTACAAATAAAGCCATTGTATTTTTAGCCTATCCACCTCCCCATTAAGGCGTCAGATCTCTCCGGATCCATGTCATACATTTTCTGTTTCACCCGGACGTGCCTCGGATCAATGTTTATTGCATGGCTCGCAATGGCAGGCAAGATCCCATACATATCAGAATGAGTCCAAGCGAACACATCAAGACACGCTCGAAGGAAACCAGCAAGTTCTTTCATCATCGAGGGGCTGAGCTGTGATCCAATCTTTAGGATCCGTGATGGGTCGTCATAGCTGATCGTGACATCAATCATCAGCTCAACCAGTGCAGCCCTGGTCTCTTTGAGATTCTCCACATCATCCCTTAGATCTATGTCTTTATAGAACCGACTACGGTGCCCGAGTCAAGGCTCAGGCATTGGTTGTCAATATTGATTTGCTTGGATGTGGAGAGACTTATGCACACCCTTACCTTTCTTTAAGCGTCCCTTAAATTCAGTCACATAGTAGGCACGTCTCCAACACCGTTATCGGTTAGGAACTTCAAAGTTAAACGCTATGGGGATAATAGCTGCTCGAAATTCAGCTAGGGTTGGTCGGCCCAGAAAAGCATTGTATAGAGAGTTAACATCCAAGACAACAAATAGCAACATCCACACTCTTCCACGGTCACCATCTCCCAACTCCACGAGTAATTCGACATATCCGACAACTTCAGCCGCAACACTGTTAAAGCCATGAATGCGGGCTTTAGACGATTTCAAGTCCTTGGCTTCCATCCTCATCTGATCAGAAGCCTTTTTGAAAATTATATTCATGGAACTTCCACGGTCAACTAAGATCCTCCTCATTAACAAGGGGTCGATAATGGCCGAGATGACTATTGGGTCGATCGTCGGTGCCTTTACCTGTTTCTGAATATAATATCGTTTGCAATTATACGCTGCTGTTTTGCTGGAGCCCAATCTTCTGGACTTGAAACAACGCTCAAAATTCATATGCTTGACTGCGCTAGCATAGCGCTCTATCTCGTGCCAGCTCTTATTAGTTGGACGCAGTCCTCCAACTATTGTATTGATCACTAATCTTCCACCAGTCTATGCAGGCTCCTCGGCCTTGTGCGAAGCTTGTCCTCGGTTGGGGTCGGATGTCACCTACCCACCATCCTATGGGGCTTTAACAAACCGCTATAGTTTTCTTTCCGAATCAGTTTCTTGATAACATCTTGGAATGCCTACATTTATTCGTGTTATGACCATATCATTCGTGCAACTAACAATATTTTCCACTCTGCTTTTGTTTCTTCATCGATTCTTTCGGAGGTGGCTTCCTATGCATGGTGTTGCATGTAGACAAGTAGATGTTCTCTAGGGATGTATTCAGTAGTATGTAAGTATGATACATTGGAATCCTTGACTTTCCTCTTCCAGAATCCTTCTTTCACTCAGGGTTCCTATCACCGCCTTTCTTTTGCTGATTCGGTTTATTTTGGATGTTTACTTGGACTTTTTTGGAACTTTCCCCGAATTGATTCACATCAATGTTACTGTGCACTCCCTCTTGACTTGGTCCCATAACATTCTTCTTCCTAGAGCATCTAGCTTATATTTTATTAATTAATAATAAAAGGTTATAATTGAATTGTTAATTAATAATTTAAAATTGATCTTTAATTTAAAACTATTAATTAATAATTATTTAAGAATTAATTAGTAATTTTGAATTAAATAATTAAATAATACCTAACCTTTATTATTTAACAAATTATTAAGAATTAATTATTATTTAATTAAAATTAATTAAATTATTAGTTTAATAAAGTTTTTAATTATTAATTAATTTCTAATCATGTTAAATTTAGGTTAAGATTTAATTTAAAACTTAATTATGTTTTAATTATTTTAAAGGTTTATTTATAAGGATTATTTAATTAATTAATTAAGGTTGGTTAACATTTTATTATTATTTAATAATTGATTAAAGATTTATTTATGGTTTAATTACCTATTTAAAAGCTAAATATATTTAATTATTTATTTAAGGATAATTGTATTTAATTATTTATTTAACAGTTAATTATTGTTTAATTATTTAAAGGTCAATCATTACTTAATAAAGAATTTAAATGTTATTTTATTATTTTTAAATAAAGGTTTAAAGGTTTAAATCCATTTTATTTTCAAAAATCATATTTTTTTTAAGCAACTCGCTTTCAAAGAGTATTTTAAATCTAAGGGATTTCTTTGGCGATCACTTTTAAGTAACTTCATTGAATATGAAACCCAATGACATTTGTTTAGCAGAATAAATCACCATTCTGCCAGTTAAGTTATATTTTACATCTGTTAGCAGAACCAAACATCATTCTATTATTATATTAACTTGGAAATGTATTTAGCATAAAAAACCCTGTTTTCAATTATACTAACTTGGATTTTTTTCGATATGTCATTGGTTGTTATGTGTTGTTTCCTTTTACATATCTAATTTTGTATAAATACCCATATTATAATTTGGAGAGTTAGACTCAATTAAGCTAAGAACCATTGTGGTTACTAAGCCTTTTTCAAAAACTTTTGAAATCCAGTATTTCATATTATCCCTTTGCTAATGGTTTAACGTCTATTACATTTAAAAACATTAAAAGAATAATCAGGAAATTATTTTATTAAAGGTGTTTGGAGTAATTTCATACTTTTTGACGTGATTTGTAAATCAAAATCCTTTTACAAATGTTTTGTGAATATATTTATGTTAGTGAGATAAGTATATGGATATTTTTGATAAACACTTTTGAAAAGAGGTATTTTATAAATGAAGAATTATTTTGAGGCTTAATGGTTGCTATGGATAATTAAATCTCTGAATTGTTGTTGTTTGTAAATTTAATAGTAAAATAACCGACTATCAAATCTTGACCTGTTTTGACTCAGGAAGTATGATTGTATGTTCGAGTTCCCCGGTGAGGACTCAAATACTTATTTCATACTTTCAAAGAACTAGAATTGAGTTAGTCAGAAATTTCCGCTTAGTTTGGAGACACCGATTTTCAGATTTAACCGAACCACTCCAAACTAATAACGTTCATGATAAAGTATGATATGGAGCTATATTATCCTTCCCGAGGGTGACTCTAAAATGCAAGATAGTAAAATTTTGAATGCTTGTTCGATCCCGGGACAACTTGTACGGATGAATGCTAGCATTGCATCTCTGCCAAGAGGGCAGTGTTTGCATTCCAAGGTGAGATGCTAGTAAAAGAGGTAAAATCTTGACCTTACAAGCCTTACAACTCGAAGAAATGGAAAAACAGGGCATGCAGCAGAACCATGTGGTTAGCTACCATTAGGACCAGTAATCCCAATCTAGATTATCCCTTTTAGAGTTGGTTTACGCACAAGCACCATGGTAGTAGAAGGCCTCGACGTCAAAGGGGTGAGATAATCTGGTTTGTTATGTTAAAGGGTCAGGCCAGCTCTATGTAGCAGACGGACAGATGTGTTTGTGGCCCTCAGGTACATTTTCTAGAGGTGTATCTTCGGAAGGTAGTCCCTTACCTTGCCACAGTATGGAATCCAATCTCCAATACAAGAAATTACGATGTTGATTGTGCCTAACTATGTTGGAATGTGAGATGCAAGTATTTCAGCTATTTTATATATTTACTTTGAACACTTAGACATTATTATACTATCATTGGATTTTATAATAAAATGCTTTAGTTACCGTATGGTAAAAATCCAACCATGTTTATATGCGGCGTGCTCTTATAAGATACTTTTTATTTTGAAAGGTTTTTTAAATATAGTAATTCATATAATTTGTTTCGAGCTTTTGTCACGCTTGTTTTACCAGGTGGACCCGGACGTTGTTTTCATTTAATACTTAGGTTAGCCCGAGCATATTTTCCAGATTTAGCTGGATCCTTTGGAACTTTCAGGACACGAGCTAAATTCTCCGTGACGTATTCCCATATCTTATATTCTTTCGCTATTGTCGCTTTGTTTCGGTCTGTATTTATCAAAAATTGTAAGGGCAGGGTGTTATAACTGTCCAGTTAGAAAATAAAATAGTGTACTCTGATGTTATGTATAATAAAGATTATTTCTTTCATAGAGATTTATTCATATTATATATTACTAGCCACGATGTGAAATTCTGTTCTGTCTTTTCTTCCTTCACCCTAAATGATCTGTTTTTCAAACACTTAAATGGTCGACACACGAATACTGAGGATGTATTAAGTGTCGTCTTTAGGTGTAAGAAAAGCAGATCGTTATAGACTATCCATGAGCTCTCTCATCAGATTCTGGAAATCAGCCGTTGTGATGAAATCAGCTGGATTTTGGACATTAACCAGATTGGTAGCATTAACATCTGCTAGTAGATTACTCTAGCCTCCTTGTTGGATGCTAACATTTTGGTATTCTTTTGGGTTTTGAGAGGTGGATCCGGTGTTCCTAACTATTGTTGATAGTTGTCCTTAGAATTTTGCAAATCTAAATAGAACGAATAAACTACTTGAAGATAATTCTGGATCTCTTTCTGAGATTGATGTAATCCGTTAGCAGCAATGGGATCCTAATAGAGCAGAGGATCCTCCTTTCAGTGAAAGCATCAAAATGTTTGCACCAAAAATCGACAGAAACACCCAACAAAGAATTTGCAGAGGAATAAATGAAGAATATTAAATGTAAACATAAATAATATGGCAATAAAGCAATAAGAATTAAAATAAAAAAACATAGACACGGTAATTTATAGTGGTTCAGTGTTGTTTTCCTACGTCCACTTTGAAAAGATAACTTTATTAATCACTTTATAAATTGAGTACAATAGTGATTGGATTAAACCCCTTGGTTACAAAAGAGTACAAAGTAATAAGCAGCATCCAAATCCCAAAAACGAACAATCAAGTCTGTATTACTAGAGGAAGACAGCGAAATATCTCCCTGAAAATTAGGAAGATAGATCTCCAAAACTATAGATGCTAATAAGAAGGATTACATGGCCCAAATCCCAAGAAATAGGGATTGGGGCCAATCTCTATTTTGGAAAAGATTAGGGGTGCGATCCCCTATGGGAGCTTCTCCATGTTGTACTATGCGCAGCCTCTAAGTGTCATGGCAATTGGATTAGTTGAATTTGAGTTATTGATCAATCCTTGTTGCAACATATTGTGTATCCTGATTCTAGTAGATCCCTCTAGAGGGAAGAGGGACGATCCCTCTTGCTTGCTCCTTTTGGGGTGCGATCCCTAGGGTGTACTCCCTATGGTCCCCACATCTTATTACCAAAGTTTCATATACATTGGATTATTATATCTCGAGATATCGATTGTTTTTCATTGAGTTGCACTTGTTTGGCTGAAGTAGACCGATCCCTTTGGTTGAAAGGGACAATAGCCGGTCACTTTTTTACATTAAATTGTATTCCATAATCTGTGTTCTGCATCTCTCAATCCTTCGATCAAGGCTTCATATTATCATCTATACTTGATTTTTGGACCACACAATCATCGCTCTAGGCTTACTGGCCTTGATGACAGTTGAGTCAAAGTTGTGCAATCAGTTCAAATATAGCTGGGTCAAAACGCCGGATAACACTATGTATATCGTTAACGTTATGTTATTGTTAATGTTACTTAACTCTTAAGTTTAATATTAACATTATATAATTTATTTACTTTTAAATTGTATATATTTAATTTATTAATTTAAATCCATTTGAATTATTTTAAATTTGGAATCTTCAAACATCGATAACTTCTCTGTTTGAACTCTGATTGCAAGGCTCGGTAGAGTGTATAGGGGTCATTGGCACTACACACTCCACTTCAGAATCATGGACACACATTTCTGCATTATGTAAAGTTTTGAAGTTATGACATTAACTCCGTTCTTTTCTCATTTCAGTTTCCATGGTCGTGGACTATTCAACTGGTTATATCAATACTCTTGTTCTTATAGGGATTGGAATCTAGATCTGGCTCAACGCCCTTACCATGAAACCGAAGAGGAGAGAAGGAAAAGGAAAAAATAAGGAAGCTAAGGACGAAGCCCAAGTGCAGAGAGAGACCGAGAGAGAGGGCGAAGAGAAGAAAGGATGGTGAAGGTGATGCCCTCGATGATACTTACTGGCACCACAAGGATTCCCATATTCATTGTGGAACTACATCATCTGTCACTCCTTGCATAGAGCCTTAGACAACTGTGATGTAGGAAATTCCATCCTTCCGAGACAAATTACTACTGCTGCTCTTACTTCTTCTAAGCATGGTGAGAAGTACACATTTTTGCTAGGTCCATCTCAGCTTCAGGCCACTTACCAATATCTATACACGGGGTTAATTTTGATTAGAATGTAAAGCCCATGAACAAAGTTTACTCACTTCAAAATCTTGAGACAGTCCATGAGGAGATAACAGCTGGGTTTGAGTGGCAACATCTAGTCCAAGCTCTTTCTAATATGAATCATGCTAACTACCAAGAAGTTCTCTATTTTGGGGTAGAAAGGGGTAATCTTGACCAAATGCTCAAGAATCAGATAATTAAATAGCTCAGCTGAAGATTGATCAAGTGCGACCTTGAAGGGAAAGACCTCAAATGATAGGTTATTGAAGGAAACGTCCCATGCATATGAAAGAGTGCTCCTTGTGATTAAAGACCAGCTCAAAGATGCTTATGGGGAATCATTCAAACTAAAAGAGTGAATCACAGAAGGCTATAATGCAATCGAAGTCTGGGATCAGACTATCACCGAGTAGGTCACCGACCTTGCTCGACTCCGCGAGGGGAATGCAAAATTGGTCAAGGAGAGGGAGCAGGTCAAATCTGACAAATTGGCAGTCGAGATTGATAACTCAGTCACTTGATTAGAACTTTTAGACCTTCAAAAAGCTCATGATGACATTACGAGTCATATGGATGCGACTATGTTACACTTTTATATACTTGCACCATCATGAATAAAGGAAGTTTTAAGTGGCTAGGCATAATGACCCTAAATTTGACTGGCATTATTTAGGACATTTAGTTAGATAAATAAAATAAAATAATGTAGATAGTTAAGGGATTAAGATTTGTTAATTAATAAGGCATCATGCCTTAATGAATGTATAAGCAAAAGAAAATTGAAAATAAGTAAGTAGGAGGAATATGGTAAGGGTGAAATGGGAACATCATTCATTCTAATACCCTAAACCCTTCCATTCTTCATTCCTTATTCATTTTAACATTCATAAACAACATCGAAAAACTTAAGGAAGCTTGACCGACCACTATTAAGGAGACTCAAGAAGGAGAGGGGCTAGGATTCAAGTAGAAAGCTTTAGCAAATCAATTAAAGAGAAAATCTCAACCTACTTAACACCAAGCTAAGGTGAATAATTCAATTTACATCTCATTTTTTATAATGACTTGGTTTCATAATTATGTCCAAATTACTTCTCAAGTAACATGCCATGTTATGTTTGTTTAAATAGACATATATATGCTTGGTGATAATTTATATGGTTTTATATGGATTATATTTTGTATTTAGAATAGAAAACCTATTAAATGACATCCAATCAGGTTGCGTTTTTGATATATGACCAAAAACATTAATCTAGAAGTAGGTTTCAAGTTTCGTAATTTTCTATGTAATTATGGATTTATTATGAATTTTCTATAAGAGAAAATAGCTAATATTGGGTTCAAATTATTTAAGGCAATCTTATAATGATTTTGAGTTTGAAATTTAGATATGTTAAAAAGCATATTAAAATTGAATTAGTATGATTTTGAGGAATTTTCCTAAGTATTTTACAATGATTATAAAATTATTTAATTTAATGGACTTAAATATTTTATATATTTTATCAAGGAGAATGGCTTATTTGTTTAAAATGGTTTAAATTGTTAGTTGTGAATTTAGCAACCTTTTTGGAAAACGATTTTGATAAAGAAATACAACCAAACATATTTTGCTAAATTAGGCAAGTTAGATGAAAATAAATTACTTTGAAAGGCATAAAATCAGTTTTGTTTCAAAGTACAACTTTGCCCCTTCCTTTGCTTGCTTCCATCACCATCCCAGTTGGACCTTTTACACCTATTCGAAACTAATGCACATGATATCAAGAAGGCAAGTATGTATTAGAGAATGGGGAAAGGAATGATGGTGTCGAATGCTTACTTTCGAAAGGGTTGAAGCCACTTTTAATTGTTTTCGAATGAATTAACTTGCTTTGTTTTTAGAAAGAAGCTTTCGAAAGAGTTGTCGCTTGTTTTTGTTTTAAAAGAATCTTTCGAAAGGATAGCCGCTTTTGAACCTTTTTGGTACCCATACCACCGCATTCATACCTTTTGAATCAATTAAGGCCGTTTTTCTTTATAGCCTTAGAACAATGTATTCGAAAAGCATGCTTTCTTATTTTAATTTTAAAAGTCGCCTTCTCATTGCTTTCGAAAGGGTAGTTTAGCCGCTTTTAAATGGTTTTGGAGGAATGGTTTCGAAAGGGTAGGTTTTGAAACTATCCTCTTTCTTTTACCTAGGATTAATGCTTTCGAAAGTAATGCTTTCGCTTCTGTTCTTTATAACCTTTAGTTATATTAAAGGTTAACCTAATGGTTTCGAAAGGAATAATTTTAAATGGTTTTGAAGCAATGTTTCCACCAACCCTTACTTGGACCCAATGCTTTCGAAGGTAAACTTTAAGTGTTCCGAAAGGTTTGTTTTATGTGTTTTGAAAGGAAGTTTTCTAATGCTTTCGACAAGTTTAAATTGTTTCGAAAGGGGATGTCTAAGGTTTTATATAATAGTTTCGAAAGGGTTACTTTCAAAAAATTTGAACGGGACTGTTTAAAGTTAAATAAGGGTTTCGAAAGTATTACTTTAGTGTTAAGGCGTAACGTTTTCTATGTTAAAAAGGGGTATTAACTTATTTTGATGGGTTAGAAAATTCCCTTGATTTGGATTTCGGCAACATTGTTTTGTGTAAAGCATAAATCATGACATAAGTATTTGGAGTAAAGCAAAGAATATATTATCTTGTTTAGGCATGGCTTAAAAAGGTTAAATCATTTTGAAAGAAATATTTTTAAGGAAAATTGGATGGGGTAGTTAACCCTAAATTTATGACTCAGATATTAGTAGACTAGATGTGACTGGTATAGGATCACGCCCTATACTTTATTTATTAGGTTCTAGTTTAAATAAGTCAAAAAGTCTAGTGTGTAGGGATTTGTCATGGATGTGACTAAAATGATGTTGCGTACATAAGAAAATATGCAGAGTAAAGAAAGGTTATTGGAAATCCTGCAAAACCATTAGGATCAGTTGATCCTAGGAGGAGGTTAAGGACAGATCATCTAGTATTGTGTCTAACAGGAGTTAGAGTATCGATTATGTTTGGTACGCCCGAGTCAGGAAACGTTTAACTATTAACCAGATAAAACTATATTGTTTGGATCGATAGTCTATTGATAACCCGATTTATATGCATGTATGTTATTTTTATTGTTGTTATAATCAGTTTGATTGCAAGATTTTGATTTGCAAAAGATATGCTTTTTAAAGGATATTAGTGAGGGAAAACCTATTCCGCTAAGCGACATGGTCTCACTTTATATCAATACGTCGGGATACAATAGAATTATTCACGCCACAATAGAATTATTCACACCAAGCTTTATGTATGACTAAGTTTATGTTTTCCACTTAAACTCTCAGTTGCTCAAAATTAAATTTGAGTAAATTGAGCATTAAAGATTTTTAGGTTTAGTAGGTTGGACGAATAAGCTTCCGAAGATGTGTAGGTGGCAAAGCTAGCTATGTGGGAGCTATTTAATATTATTTCTACTATGATGTATTTATGACTGATATGTCTATCTAGTACTTTGATCATCCAAGGGGGCATCTTCATATATCGTTCTTGGCGTAATTTATAATAATTATATTTGAAAAAACCTGGGAATCGTATTGGGATTATGTAATTAAATATGAAATACTGATTTGAAATGTAATCAGAAAAGCTCTTTTTGAAATCTATGCTGATTTTATTCGATATTCATGTGCTTCTGATATTATGGATGACGTTAACGTTATCGTATTTTATCACCAGAAGTTGATACTATAGATGACTACAACATCTGTAGTGCTTAGCTTCGGGCCTCAAAGTAGGGGATGTTATAACTTGGTATCGGAGCATAACTTTATGAAAAGTTAAAAAGAAACTTTAAACTTAAAATGATTTTGAAAGCATTGTCCTATGAAATTAATGATTGGGGTATGGGATAACGTTATAGCAACTTACTTGTATTTGCTATATATAAGTGTACATCTCTTTTGGGCTATTCTTTCGTATCTTACAAAGCTCGAATGCATATTTTAAGGAAGTAAGATATGGGTGCAGGAATGGAAGAGTTAACATTGGCGGAGTAAGCACCACAACCAATGGAAATGCAAGACCAAACACTAGAAGGAATCCAGGTCGGGCAAAACTACTAATGTGGGTGTTGGAATGCCGCAGGTTGATGTGGCCGCTTTATATCAGTTATTAGTCAACATGATGCAAGCTGGAGTTGCTATGGGATTAGTTGGAGGAAACACCAAAGAAGGAAATCAGAGAGCTCCGGTGGTCAATAACTATGCATTATTAAGCAGAGACTATACTAGACTTGGAGGGAAGGCGTTTGAAGTGGAGAATTGATTACTTCACCGTGAAATAATTTTTGATGATTTGGGACTCAACGATGAGCAAAAAAGGAGATTGTCTTCTAGACAGTTACAAGAAGCAGCACTGTACTGGTGGAACAATGTTATTCTAGGAGTAAATGAAGAGACCATGGTTGGATGAAATTCAGAAGGAGATTGAGGAAAGATTCATGTCAGAGATTGCCAGGTCAACTCTGCTCAGGAATTTTATTAAGTTGGTGCAGGGAGACATGACAGTGCTTGAGTATGCTACTAGATTTGAGGAGTTATCAAGGTATGGGTATGCTACGGTAGATACCATTATCAAAAGGAATGAGAAGTTCATCCATAGATTAAGACCCGAGCTTGTTAAAGACTCTTTGCGACATATTAGGGATCTATGCAATGTAGTTGTTGATATGGCTTTAAGCATGAGGAGATGCTTTCTCTCTTTAATAATAACAAAGCAGTGGAACAAGGTGGGCGGAACTAGAAGATAAAGTTTTTCCATAAGAAAAGCGCTCAGAAAGGAGGAGGGGCTAAGAAAGGAAAAGTCGATGTAGTTCGCTCTAAGTGCAATAAGAAGGGACACTATCCTTATAAATGTCGATAGGAAAAGCAAAGAAGACTACTGACAAGAAAGGAGTAAAATGCTTTAACTATGATCAGATTGGACAGTACGAGAACCAGCGTGAGGAACCAACCAAAGATGCAAAAGGCAAAATGTTTGCATTGGAACCAGTTACCTCAAGACCAACAGCAGAGGAGAAAGGAAAAGCCATGCTGGGAGGTACGCTTTTGATCCATGGTGTGTCAGCTAGAGTTATATTTGATACTGGTGCATCACATTCTTTTATATCTAATTGTTGGTACATACGCTTAGCGTAGAACCTTCATACCTAGTTACTTCCTTAAGGGCCGCGAATTTGATAAGTGGGTATGCGACTCTTGGGATGAAATGTGACCACTTAAAGTTTGAATTATTAGGTCAAGATTTTGCTTGTAGTTTGCATGTATTTGATTTTGTAGGGTTTGCAATTATTTTTGGTATGGATTGGTCAAGTAAGTACGATGCCAGGATATTTTTTCCATGATAGGAAGGTATCACTTAGACACCCTAGTCATAGCGATCAGATTATATACTCCAAAGAAAACCATAGTTTTGAGGTTAATGCTCTGTTGGGTGTTATGGAGACATAATATGAGTCGAACCAAGTTTTTGTTGTTAGAGAATTCGTAGATGTCTTTGAGCCCGTGATAGGACTACCGCCGAAACAAGCCATTGAATGTTGGCTAGATTTAGTACCAAGAGATGAACTTGTGAGTAAACCGCCAAGTAGAATGACACCTATCGAGATGGAGTTAAAGGTGCAGTTGATGGATCTAGAAGGTAAGAATTTTATCAGACCAAGTAGTTCGCCTTAGTGAGCAGTTGCAGTGTTTGTTAAAAAACCAAATGAACCATTGAGATTGTGTATCGTTTTCGTAAATTGAATAAGAAGATGATAAAGAACCGATATCCATTACCTAGGATTGAAGATTGTTCGATAAGTTGAGTGGAGCCAAAGTGTTTTATTAGTTGGATTTGGCAACAGGTTCTATCAACTTAGAGTGGCAGAGGATAGAATTCCTTTTATGATGTTTAGGACAAGATATGGATCATATGAATGGTTAATGATGCCGTTCCGGTTAACTAATGTGCCAGCATTCGTAGACTTAATGAATAGAATCTTCCAAGAACATTTGGACTGACTCGTGTTAGCATTCATAGGAGACATTTAGATATACTCTAAGGGTGAAAGAGAGCGTGAATTTCATCTTAGAGTGGCACCTGAGATGCTGAAACAACATCGGCTGAAGGCAAAGTTTGCGAAGTGTCACTTTTGAAAGAAGGAAGTGAAATTTCTTAGTCATGTAGTCTTAGAGAAAGGGTTGTCAGTAGATCCGGTGTGACGACCCATCTCCTCGGTCATTAGAAATCGACACTAGTACATTCTCGGTATTCACATGCCGCAAATCCATGCACTAGAGAGGTGGATTATCATAAGATAAAAAAATAAAGATAGAAGACAGAGCAACAATAGAATCTCACATTGTAATTTAAGTTGTAATCATATAGGTAGTACATATAATCACACTCAAAGTGAGATATCAGAGTCATGATAGGTACTAACCCAGCTGGGATAGTTATAATAGCCTATCCCTGCAGGTGCTGATAGATACATATCATAGTATAAACATAACAGAAAGTGGTGGTAATAGCATAAGGATCCAAATTGCTTCATACTCCATACTCCATGCTTCATGCTTTTTAATGCTCCATAATGCTCAAATCAGCTAACTACTAGGCTGTCCAGGAAAATAGCGCACTCGGAGTTTAAGGGAAAAGAAAAATAAATTCCAGATTAGTCATGGGGCTGGTGTGAGAAACTCAAAATACATATTTGAAAAAGAAAATTTATCTCATAGGACCATGTCGCATACAAACGTGGAACATATTTTTACCTTATTATAACCAAAACATTTGCTATGCAAAAATAATTTGATATTTTTTTAGTGACATTACTTTGAAAACGTTTGCAAGTAAACTTATTAATCTTAGCCGGAATTGTTACCATTATTAAATTTCGAATATGTCAGGCTATACAAACCAAATTCTTACAAGGCCCGTTCGAAGAATGGATTTCCATATAATGGCAGGTAAGGGACTACCTCCGTACAATACATCTCTAGAGGAATGTACTAAGGATACAAAAACAATCCTCCGCATCTGACAAGACCGGTATATCCTTATTTGGCACTCATACATTGCCTGGATAGAAACCAAATATGTCATAACCTCGGTCAGAATCGACGTATTCAGGATCCCATAGCATACACCACATACTCAACATATAAAGAGTAATCTAGAAAGGTGACGACGACACCCTAATGGTTGCGAATCACATAGTCCTGCAGCATACCCTGTTTAAGCCATTACCGGGTGATGAGGCCCGAGGTAGCGATTACCTTTCACATAGCACATTCCACTTTGAATGCCACATTGCCGTTCTATAATCACACAACTAATTTCTACAAACGTATAAATAACTCCTGAGCTCGTACATCTCAGGAAAGGGTGTAAAGCCAAGAGAAGTTGCCTTCTCCATCACCGAACAGATGATACATTCATAGAGATCGATTTATGTAATTAGAAATGCAACGTCAGACATTCGTCCATACAATTTTCTTAGGAACAGAACAAACCAAAGGCACTCTCCTACCACATCCTATCGGGAATTACCCTTAGGATTAGTAGCGAGAAGTCCTTACATTGAAGATCTCAAATGAATAACTACTGCCACATAAAATGATGTGGGAAATTTCCCCTGAAGGTCAGTGACAAGCAGCCTTAAATTCTATCTTCCAAATCATATCCATGTCTTCACTCCAAATACATAAATTGGTTCGAAGTGGTCTTCAGATAGGAATTACCCAAATCCGACCCCAGTTCCTTCGAACCAACCATCGATAAAAGAGGTCAAGTAAATAGGTGAATAATATTTGATTAATTTCTTTTATCCAAATATCTTCTAGGAATATATATTTTAGAACATTCTTTCTGGTATATATGGAATCATTAAACCTCTCTTATAAAATACTTTGATTGCTTAAAACCCGATCTCCAGTAAAATTCAAGTTATTTATGTTCGAAAATTCTTATCTTTTATACTTAAAAAATTGATCCACGTAAATCAAATTTATCGTTCCCTCTGTCGAGCCAGCTCGGATAGCTGAGGAGAGCGGGAAACTGGTTTTCCGAACTTATGCCTAGACACCATCTCTCTGTTACCGGTAAGGCGGTCAAGTTATTTGATCGACTCTAAATCATTTAAAAGTTAACATTCCATAAATCCTTCAAATCATCTTTAAAATAATTTCTTAATCATTTGAAAATATTTACAAAAGATTTGAAAAAGAATGGTTGTGTTTAAAACTACATTTCAAAAGTTATAAAAAAGTGCCATGGAATGTGCTTTTTAATCAGAACGACTTTTATCATTTGAAAATTCATTCTTATAACCCAGATCAGTTTTAAAACATTTTCAAAGATTTTTATAATTTATTTCATATTTTTAAACAATTTTAAAATATCATTTTTAAAGAAATTCTTTTTATGGATTTCAAATGCGAAACCGCAATTTTTCTAAAACTGGTTTTACTCATATTTCAAAATATATTTATTGAAATCATGATTTTCTTTCTTTTTTTGAAAATTATGGACATAATAGTTTGGAAAATACATATCTTGGAGAATTTGAAACTATATTCCATTCTATATATTCTTTTGACTTTTCTGATGCAAAATCGCAAACTGGCGTTATGCGACGCGCCTACTTTCGACTCGTTTTTTTATTACCATTCAAACTTCACCAAAATAGTTTTATATGTTTATAAAACATTTTCTAACTCATGTTTAAATCATTCTAAAGAGGTTTAACATTCCATATACACCAATTCATTCGATAAAGGAAAATGATTTCCTTTGTGCTTATCGACGTATCTTTCTATGACTTGCATATATATATATATATATATATATATATATATATATATATATATATATATATTCAACATTCATAGTAAAAAACCATCATCAATAATCATAATAAAACATATATATCATCCAATGGCATATAATGCTTTAGTTTAGAAGTTCCTCACCTCGGGTTTAAACGACTTACTAAAAATCGGTTATAGCTCTGCTATTTGGATTTTAAAGCACACGGTCCTCTAGACTTAAGCTCCTAGGTGGCTATGCCTAAGCTTGGGATGGCTTGCAGAGCTTATGGCCTAGGGTAGAGGAAGAGGAAGGCTTGGCCTTTTATGGAGGGGATGGAGGTCGTGAATGGCAGAGAGGAAGATTGGAGTTTTGGAATCGTTTTGAGGTGCTTAAATGTATATAAGTATATATTATAATTTTAAATTATTTTGGAGAAATATTTTGGCATCCTTTCCTTTAGGTTGGTCTCCATGAAAATATAGAGAGAGTGCTTATGAAATGAAGTGGAAGATGAATGAAAATGAAGAGGAGAGTTTAGGGTATTTATAGTGATGGAAGTGGAGGAAAATATCTTGAACATTTTATGTAATGCATCATCATTTACATCACCACCCACTCCCTTTACCTGACTTAGTTTTGGTCGCAAGTAGCCTCTATGTGCTTGCAATGATTCTTGTACTATGATGGACATCTGGTGGCTTAGTAAGTAAGGAAAAGAGAAATATCTTGGATATTTTATACATATATGTTTTTATATTTAATTGTATATGTGTATATATATGAATGATCATGTGCATGAGAATATATCCATATGCATGCACATGCATATGTGCATATGTATCACCGCAACGTTATACAACTTCTATGTGTTGTATCATTAGGAATCCAGATTTTGATTCCCGGTTATATTTTCAATTTTGAGCTAATATGCATATATTTGTAAAAAAATTAAACAATAAAATTTCTTTTCATTTTTAACTAATTAAAATGATCACATTTCATTTGTAAAACCATATAAATTAATATTAATAACGATTTACAAAATTTTTATTATCTCGATAATGCGAAACAATTTTTTTTTACGATTTCAAATCAAACGTTTATCTTTATAAAATTAATGATAAATTATTATTCTATAACTATTTAAAATGAGTTATCAAAATAATTATATTTATTAAATTGTTTTAATCTCAAACAAATTTAAATAAATTAATTCTGTTAAAGTGATAAATTTGCAGGTCTTTACATCCGGCAATGATCGAGGCAGTTAATAATTGGAAGAGACCTGAGGTGGTGTCTAAGATAAAGAGTTTTCATGGGTTAGCTAGCTACTACCGGAGATTAATTAAGGATTAGTCACGGATAGCGGCATTGATGACTAAGCTAACTCAATAGGATATTTAGTTTATCTGAACTGTTAAGTACGAGGAGGCATTCTAGAAACTGAAACACTTATTGACAAATGCACCTGAGTTATTTGTTCTAGAGGGGAATTAAGACTTGGTTGTATACATGGATGCATGTAGAAAATGATTAGGAGCTGTGTTAATGCAATAGGGTAAAGTGATTGTCTAGGCTTCTCGACAGCTCGGACCGTATGAGGTAAGATATCCAACTCATGACTTGGAATTAGCTACGATAATTTTTGCATTGAAGGTGTGGAAACATTACTTGTTGGGAGAAAGATTTGAGTTTTTTACGGATCATAAGTCACCGAGATATTTCTTCTCTCAAAAGGATTTGAATATGAGACAACATAGGTGGTTGGAGTTTTAGCCTCTTTTGACTTTGGTATTGAATACACATCGGGGAAAGGCAATAAGGTTGCATATGCACTTAGCAGGAAGCATCATAATGCAGTATTGGAAGTGGTAGATAAGTGGAAATATTTAGAAGCATTGACTACATGCGAAATACAATGGAGATCAAAAAGTAGCTCTACCCAAGAAACTGCTATGTTGTCGTGTTTAGAAGTTCGACAGGTGATGTTTGATAGGATTGCTTCTAAACAAGGAGAAGATTCATTATTAGCTGAACGGATTAGAAAGTTAAGGAATGGAACAGAGAGCGATGACATGAAAGATTTTAGTCTTGACTAGAATGGATGGTTGAGAAAGAAAGGGCGACTATATGTCTCGAGTGTGGGGAACATTAGGAAGGAAGTTCTTAGAAAATGCCATCTTTCAAAGTTCACTATTCATCCAAGGGGAACTAAAATGTATCAGGATATGAAAAGGAGTTTCTTCTAGAAAGGTTTGAAGAGAGACGTAGGATTATAGGCGAGGCAGTGTTTAAAATGTCAACAGGTAAAAACCAAACATAAAAAACCGAGTGGGTTACTTCTGCCTTTAGATGTTCTAGTCTGGAAACGGGATTCTATCTCAATGGATTTTATAGATGGGTTGTCAAGGTCGAACAGAGGAAATGAGAGTATATGGGTTATAGTGGACAGGTTGACTAAGAGTGCACACTTTATACTCATTAAGTCGACCAGGACAGCACCAGATTTAGCTAAGTTATTCATGAGGATATATTTAGACCGCATGGAATTCCTAGTAGTATAGTAAGCGGTAGGGATTCCATATTTACTGGCGAGTTCCAGAAGAGTTTAGAAGGGGCTTTAGGTACTAAGCTCAAGACAAGCACTGCTTACCATCCGTAGATAGATGGGCAAATAGAGAGAGTTAACAAAGTCTTAGAGGATTTGTTAAGAGCTTGTGTACTAGATTTTGGAGGATCATGGGAAGACCATCTACACTTAGTCGAGTTTTCGTATAACAAAAGCTATCAGACTAGTACAGGGATGTCACTATTTGAAGCTTTGAATGGAAGGCCATACAAATATCTCGTTTGTTGGTTAGAGACCGGGGATAGGTTAGTTCTTGGTCCATATTTGGTTAAAGAAGCTGCAAAAAGGACTGAGTTAATTCAATCTAGGATGAAGGAAGCTCAGTCTAGGCAAAAGAGTTATGTTGATAAGAGATAGAAAGACCTAGATTTCTCAGTTGGAGATTATGTTTTCGTTAAGGTGTCACCGATGAAAAGTGTAATCAGATTCGAAAAATCAGGAAATTTGGCACCAGGATTCGTTGGACCAGGATCGGGAAACTCATATATAGAGTAAATACTGAATAGTTTGGCAAGAGTCCATAATGTTTTTCATATTTCTCATCTAAGGAAGTGCATTTGGGATCCAGAGGCTACTGTTACACCGACCGTGTTAGAAAATTTAGTTGTGGAACCAGATATGACTATAGTTATGAAACTAGTTCGTATAGTTGCGAGAGATAGATGAAACTAAGGAAAAAGATAGCCAGATTAGTCAAAGTCCAATGGAGTAATGATGAGAGAGGCTGTACTTGGGAAACCGAGAATAGAATTAAAGATACTTGTCCTAACTTGTTTCATGGTATGTTTTACCTATATGTTTGATTGTTGTGAGTACCTTATCAGAATTTCGAGGACGAAATTATTTAAGGAGGCGAGGTTGTAATGACCCTAATTTTGATAGCATTATTTAGGACATTTAATTAGATAAAATAAATGAAATAATGTAGATAGTTAAGAGATTGAGATTTGTTAATTAATAAGTTGCCGCACCTTAAAGAATGTATAAGTATAAGTGAATTGAAAATAAGTAAGTAGGAGGAATATGATAAGGGCAAAATGGGAACATCATTCATTCTAATATCCTAAACCATTCCATTCTTCATTCTTCGTTCATTTTAACATTCACAAACAAGACTAAAAAACCTAAGGGAGCTCGGCCGGCCCTCAAGGAAAATTTAGGATTCAAGTAGAAAGCTTAAGCAAATTAATTAAAGGGCTAATCTCAGCCAACTTAATACCAAGCCAAGGTGAATAATTCGATTTACATCTCATTTTTGATAGTGATTTCGGTTTCATAATTCTGTCCGGATTACTTCGCAAGTAACATGCCTTGTTATGTTTGTTTACATATATATATATATATATATATATATGCTTATTGATGATTTATATGATTTTATATGGATGCCTATTAAATGGCATCCTAATGGGTTGCATTTTCGATATATGACCAAAAACATTAATTTAGAACTGGGTTTCAAGTTTCATAATTATATAAGTAATTGTGGATTTATTATGAATTTTCTCCGAGAGAAAATAGTTAATATTGGGTTTAAATTATTTAAGGCAATTGCGTAATGATTTCGGGTCTGAAATTTATATATGTCATAAAACATATTAAAAGTGAATTAGTATGATTTTTGGAGAATTTTACTAAGTATTTTACTATAGTTATAAAATTATTTAAGTTAAGGGACTTAAATGTTTTATATGTTTTATCAAGGAGAAGGGCTTATTTGCTTGAAATGTTTTAAATTGTTAATAATGAATTTGGTAGCCTTTTTAGAAAAGGATTTTTATAAAGAAATGGCAACCAATTAAATTTTGACAAATTAGGAAAGTTAGGTGAAAAGATTACTTTGAAAGGCATAAATCAGTTTTGTTTTAAATTACAACTTTGCCACTTCCTTTGCTTGCTTCCGTCACCATCCCAGTTGGACCTTTCGCACCTATTCGAAACCAATGCATATGATATCAAGCAATTAGTATGTAGTGTGTTGGAGAAAGGCGAAAGGAATGATGGTTTCGAAGGCATTCTTTCGAAGGAGTTGAAGCCACTTTTAATTGCTTTCAAATCAATCAAATTGCCTTTGTTTTTAAAAAGAAGCTTTCGAAAGAGTTGCCACTTGTTTTTGTTTTAAAAGAAGCTTTCGAAAGGATAGCCATTTTTGAACCTATTCGGTACCCATGCTGCCGCATTCATACCTTTTGAATTAGTTAAGGCCGCTTTTCTTTATGGCCTTAAAACAATGTATTCGAAAGGTATGCTTTCATATTTTAATTTTAAAAACCGCCTTCCAATGCTTTCGAAAGGGTGTATAGACGCTTTTAAATGGCTTCGGAGGCAATGGTTTCGAAAGGGTTTTTTGAAACTATCCTCCTTCTTTTACTTGGGATTATTAATGCTTTCGCCTCTATTCTTTATAACCTTAAGTTATATTAAAGGTTAAACCCAAGAGTTTCGAAAGGAATAATTTTAAATGGTTTCGAAGCAATGTTTCCACAAACCCTTACTTGAACCTAATGCTTTCGAAAGGTATATTTTAACTATTCCGAAAGGTTTGTTTTAAGTGTTTTGAAAGGAAGGTTTCCAATGCTTTCGAAAGACAAGTTTAAATAGTTTCGAAAGGGGATGTCTAAGATTTTATATTTTATATAATGGTTTTGAAAAGGACGCTTTCAATTATTTTGAAACAGATTGTTTAAGGTTTTAAGCAAGGGTTTCGAAGTATTACCTTTTCTTTTAAGGCCTAAAGTTTTCTAAGTTAGAAAGGGGTATTAACTTATTTTGATGGAATAGAAAATTCCTTTGATTTAGATTTCATCAACATTGTTTTGTGTAAAGCATAAATCATGGCATAAGTATTTTGAGTAAATCAAAGACCATATTTTCCTTGTTTAGGTATGATTTAAAAAGGGTTAAATCATTTTGAAAGAAATGTTTTCAAGAAAAATTAGTCGGGGTTAGTTAACCTTAAGTTTGTGACTCAGATATTAGAAGACTAGAGGGGACTGATATAGGGTCACACCCTATACTTTAACTATTAGGCTCTAGTTTAAAAAAGGCAAAATTCCAGTGTGTAGGGCATTGTCATAGATGGGACTAAAATGCTGTTACATACATACGGATATATACAAAGTAAAGATAGGTTATTTGTGAGCTCGTAAAACCATTGGATCGGTTGACCCTAGGAAAAGGAGGTTAAGGACAAATCATCCAGTATTGTGTCTAACAGGAGTTAGAATATCGATTATGTCCGGTATACTCGAGTCAGCCAACAACTAGTAGTTAGCCTGATAAAACTATATTGTTTGGACAGACAATCTATTGATTACCTGATTTATATGCATGTATGTTATTGCTATTGTTGTTATAATCAGTTTGATTATAATATTTTGATTTGTAAAAGATATGCTTTTGAAAAATATCAGTGAGGGGAAATCCATACCACTAAGCAGCATGGCTCGCTGAATATCAGTAAACCGAGATGTAATAAAATTATTCATACCAGGATTTATATCTGACTTTAATTTTATATTATCCCGTTAAACTCTCGAGTGTTCAAAATTAAATTTGAGCAGATTGAGAGTTAAGGAATTTCAGGTTTAGTAGGTTGGACGGTTAAGCTTCCAAAGACATGCAGGTGCTTGCCATGTAGAAGCTATTTATTATTATTTCCAATGTGATGTATTTATGACTGATATGTTTATCTAGTACTCTGATCATCCAAGAGGCATCTTCACATATCGCTCTTGGTGTATTTTGTAATAATTATATTTGAGCAAAACCTGGGAATCATTTTGGGGTAATGTAATTGAATATGAAATATTGATTTGAAATGTAATCAGAAAAGTTGTTTCTGAAATCTGTGTTGATTTTATTTCATATTCATGTGCTTCTGATATTATGGATACCATTAATATTACTGTATTTTTTCACCAGAAGTTAATACTATAGATGAGTACAGTATTTGTAGCCCTTAGCTTCGTGCCTCAAGGTAGGAGATGTTACACAAGGAGACAACTATTCCTGGACTCTTGCCATTGTTTGGGATGAAGTATTGGTCAGGTCAGAGCGAGCTGAGTACATGCACTCCAAAGGGGGACTCATGGCTACTTATCTCAGTTTCAAAGATATTGAGTTCCTTGTAGCCTGTAGAGAAATTCTGAAAGAAGAAAAGGAGAAGGCCATTGCCAAAGTCGTTGCTAAAACTCTTGTTGGCCCAAGTTCTTTGTTTTATAGCAAGACTTCTGCTTCCTAATCTTAAGAGCTAACATCGACCATTCCTACATCTGTAGAGGTCATTTCTACAACCGGCCGCACTCTTTCAGCTTCTAAAGCTTCGCATAAACCATACCTTCCACCGGTTATTGAGCGACCCACTTAAATGGAACCAGTGAAGGGGGCTTCGAAGTTCAAGTTCACGATCAAATCTCTGGTTCAGGTATTTCTCTTGTTTCTTCAGTTCTCTATAAGCTTTAATTCACCCCGGAATCCCTTAATAAACTATACAACCGTGTTTACCAACTTGTAGTTCAACCATCACTACCGTCTCCTCCTCCAACAGCATAAGGCTTATGAGCCAGTGCCATCTTCACTAATTCCACCACTATCTCCACAACAGTTTCGGATTCAATACCCATTCCGAGCTCAAAATTTGGTCCTTACTTCGAGCAAATAGGAGCATTACAAAATCTAGAGGACATCTCTGCCTTAAGAAGAAGATGTATTGATCACAGGTGGGCCGAACTCGACCGATAAGAAGATGATGGCGAAGAGGGTATAGAAAGAGACCGAAGACAAGATGAAGATGGAACCAAGCATCACCAAACCCAAATTTCTCCCATTTACGATTAAGACTGGCAAGCCAAAATCCAAAGATGTGGCCATCGACGGATCTATAGGGCTTGATTTTGGTGCCAAAGAGGGGACTACTCATTTTGAAGGCACACTCCTTTGTAAAGAAGAAAGAAAAAAAGTTAAAGAAGATTTTCCCTTAGCGTGGTGGTAAGAAGTGATGTTATGGTCAAGTGTTGGTAGAGTGGAGCACTTGTGGTTTTTGGGGTCGACCAAGTTTATACTTTTCATTTTCCTTTGAGTCTTAAACGGGCCGATATTATGTGGGTATGGCCTCCATTGTTTGTCCTGTGTATAAATGATATAAGTAATGAAAGACCAACTTTCCTATTGTGATCTCCTTTATTCCCTTTTCCTGTATTTACGTACTATTCTTGCTGGTGCATAAAATACAATTTCCAGATCTACAATTTCCATATTATATATTACTATTTTGTGTGATGTGATGTGCATATTTACCGCAATTCTGTGTATATAAATAATGTAAACTACAACTATTTAGTATACTACTCTATACGGTTTTGTTGTGATCGCCAAAATACTCCGTTCGACATAATGGAACTGTAGTGTATTTCGATTTATCCAACTCCGCAGCTGCTTTCAAATTCAATATTTATATTTATGCCCCCACTCAATAAGGTTGGTTATTCCAAACTCTAGACTTTAGCACACGATAAGTGGCTATGTATTATGGACAACATATCTGGTTGCCCCTAGTCTGAGTTGTATAGTAGTTCCTTGACCATGATCGACTTTTTCCAAGTTCAGTGCTGTGATCTTGTTTGCGTATCCATTTCTATCTTCGAAAACTTATGCACTAATAGCTCGAGTCCTTGTATTTCCTTTCGACGTCGCCTTGGTTGTTTCGAATCTTCATGACACTGCCTGAACAATGTTGAGTCATGGAAAGCTGGAGTTTATTTTCCACCTATTCTATAATCGAGAACTTCCCAGTGCTGCCGGGGTAATGTTGGTACTTAGAAAATTTTATAGTCTCTTAGTGTTACTGGGGTAACAATGATAGATAGAAAACAGAAATGTTTCCCAGTGTTACCATGGCAATTCTGGTTCTTAAGTAGTTAGGATCGATTTCTCCATCGATCCGATGGTTTGCGTTGATTTTCCCCGTCAAATCGGTGGTTTTGAAGTATACATCTTATCCGGGGATTAAGAAGTATATTTTTAGTCATGTGGCTTATTCGGTGGCAGATAGGGAGATTGTTTACAAGAATGCTATTCCATCGGTTCAAGAAGTGATGTATGGTTTATTGTGCGGCGCACAAAGAGGTGGGCCGTCCCAACGTTACCGAAGCAACACTAGTTCTCAGAAGGCGTGGATCGATTCTCCATTGATTCGCAGCATAAGTCGATTTTCCCCATTGATTCGATGGTTTTGAACCTTCCCGACATTGCTAGAGCAACGCCGGTTCTCAGATGGTTTGGATCGATTTTCCTTATTGATCCGACGGTCTGCTTACAAGAAACGTGGTTCCATTGGATGGCTTATTTATGAAAATAGGAAATACATATATAAGTATCAGATGTAGTGGTGCCGTAGCAAGTCGCTATTCCAAGCATGTGGATTCGAGATCCCATTCGACAGTTAGAGCTTGAATGTTCTATCTCCAAGCTTTCAGTTCAAGCCAAGCGCTTCCGTTCCCTGGAAGATTCGTTTTAGGACAAGATCTTCCACTTCGCAGGTGTAGTTGCGAACCTTAACGTTGAAATGTCGTGCCATTCTCCACTGGTGAGAGGCGGTCCTTAATTTGGCTTCCTTCCACTTCTCAACAATCTGGTCGACTGACTTGAGTAATAGCTACTCGTTCCCTCTTTAATTGTAATGCCTTCTACAGTGAGAAGGGACTTCCAATTCAACTGGTGTCATAGCTTCTGAGCTATACACCAAAGCAACCGGTAAATGTCGGATTATAGATTTGTATGTCATTATGTAAGCCCATAGTGTAAGCAGAAGCTCATCAAACCAATTTCCTTTAGCTTTTGTCAGCCTCTTTTTTATGGTGGATTTGATGATTTTGTTCATTACCTCCACTTACCCATTTGCCTGCAGATGCACCACCACGGAAAAGCTCTTCTCAATCCGGCAATGCTTGTAGAAATCCTTGAACTCAACGCTTTCGAATTTGGTTCCGTTGTTTGTGATGATTATCTAGGGTATTCAAAATTGGAAAATAATATTCTTTGTCACAAAGTTAATCACTTTTTTAGTAGTAATCATGGTAATCACTTCTACTTTAGCCTAATTTGTAAAGTAATCAATTGTAGTGATAACTTATTTGGCCCCTCCTTTTGCTATTGGTATTACTTCGATTAAATTGATTCCCCAGATTGCAAACGGCTAAAGGCTGACCATCTGCGTAAGTTCTAAAGAAGGGGCTCTAAGGATCTTTGCAAACCTCTGGCACCGATCACACCATCTGGTGTAGTCTGCTGCATCTTTGTTTACTGTTGGCCAGAAACATCCATAGCGGAGAGCCTTTTTCGCCAGCATTTGCCTCACCATGTGATCACTGTAGCTGCCTTCGTGGATCTCTATGAGGACCATCCTAGCTTCGTCTTTGGTTATACAACTAAGTAAGGAGTAGAGAACCCTCTCTGAGACTACACTCCATCCTTCGTTACAAATTGTGGCTCCTTCTAGAGTAGCTTCTTTTGTTCATTTCAATCCCTAGGAAGCATTCCTCTGAGCAGATAGTACTTGATCAGCATCATCCACAATTCTTCTTCCATGGTCTATAGAACCCAACCGACATCCATTTGATCTATGCTGGGAGCAGATAATACTTCTACCCAAACTAGTCCGAGTGACCGTGCATCTCCAAAATTGGCCAGTTTAGCAAAATAATCAGTCTTCATATTTTGTTATCTGGGAATATGAGTTAGTGTATACCGTTCAATGTCACTGAGCAATTCCCATGCTTTTGACAGGTAAAGGGCGAGATTTGCTCCTTTAGCTTGATATTCTCTCCTACCTAACAGAGACTAGTTGAGAGTCACTGTAGATATGTAGAGCTTTTATTTTCAGTTCTTTTATAATCTTAAATCCTACTATTAATGTCTCATACTTCGCTTGGTTATTAGTAGCAGGAAATTATAGCCTTAGAGCATAACAAATCGACCATCCTTCAGAAATTTCGGGCACAAATCCCACTCCTAAGCATAATTCGTTTGATGCACCATCGGCAAACAACTTCCATTATAATGTCACGACCATAGTATCTTCCTCCTCAACGTCCCGAATTTTGAACTCGACAATGAAGTCAGCAAGTGCTAATCCATTAATTACTCTTCAAGGATGATAAGTAACATCATATCGACTTAACTCAATGTTCCATTGCAGAAGTCGTCCTGAAGTCTCAGGTCGGTAGACCATTTGTTTCAAGGGTTGATCCATCAATACTTTGATTGGGTGAGCTTGGAAGTATGGCCATAACTCCTTGGCAGTATTATTGAGCAATATGCCAGTTTCTCCAACTATGGGTAATTTCATTCGACTCCAATGAACCGTTCGCTGATATAATAAACTGGTCATTGAATTTGAGCCTCCTCACGCACACGTGCCGCACTCAATGCATGGGCAGACATTGCTAAATAAATGAATAGATATTCTCCACCTGTCAGTTTGGACAGAACCGATGGTATATCCATAAGTTGAAGTAATTCCTCAAAAGATATATGCCTGTCTTGATTCGATTCAAAATTCTTCTTACCCTTCTTCAATGCAACGAAGAACGGTACATATTCCATCGCTCTGGAGATGAATCAGCTCAATCCCACAATCTTTCCATTTAATTTTTGTAACTCCTCCGTTGTTGGGGCAGTGATGTTCCACAAGGTGGTGATCTGCTCCGGATTGGCCTCGATGCCCCTTGCATTTCGTATAAAACCAAGAAATTTTATAAAAACAACACTAAAAGAACACTTTAGCAGATTCAACCTCATTCTATACTTTCGGAGGATCTCAAACATCTCCGAGAGATCATCCAAGCGATTTCTAGATACTCGAGACTTTATGTGAATGTCATCCATGTATACTTCCACTGTTTGACCGATCCAATCCTTGGACATTGTGTTCACCAACCTTTGGTAAGTAGCTCTAGTGGTTTCAGACCAATGGCATTACATGGTAGAAGTACAACCCTAAGTCTATGATGAAGATGGTGTACTCTTGTTAAAGCTCATGCATCATAATTTGGTTGCATCCTATATAGGCATCCATAAATGAGATCAATTCATGCCCTATAGTTCCCTCAACAAGCTAATCGATTCTAGATAGTGAAAAGCTATCCTTTGGGAAAGCTTTGTTCAGGTATGAGTAATCGACACAAGTTTTCCACTTTCCATTTGATTTTCGGACGAGCACGGGGTTCAACACCTACTCAGGATATGTCATGTCGTAGATGAAGCCTTTAGCCAACAACTTACTCACTTCTTCCTTGAATGCAGTGGATTGCTCTGAACCCAGACTACGTCTCTTCTGCCCCACGTATGTGAACTTAGGATCGATAGTAAATGCATAACATGCTATCCTCGGCGATATCCTGCACATATCAGAATGTGTCGAAGCAAACACATCTAGATTGACATGAAGAAATTTTATCAATTCATTTTGCGTCTTGATTCCAAGCTACGAACCTATCTTCAAGACTTTGGCAGTGTTTCCCATACCTTACCCAAACTCTTCTTCCTAGGGCCCAAAGCCATGTCGAAGCGGCTATGGTCTCTGAACCGGGAGGGGGGTTTCTATAGTTGCTATTCTTGCGGTTCACGAATATAGAGAGACTTTCCCATATGCTTCCACTTCTCACTTTATTTGACTTCGCGTAACTCGACAACGCAACATTCTCTTGCAATGCCTTGTCCCCTCTTACAAATCCAACCTCATTTTCCATTAGGAATTTCATTATGAGGCACCTTGGAGCCAAAGCGTTTCTGAAGTCGGCAAGGGTGGTAGATCCAAGAAAGCTTTGTAAACTAAGAATTCAGCAACTATCACGAAGGTTTAAATGAGTACAACCCTTTATTCCCCTTATCTCAGTTTTATAGGTAAGTCAATCGTCCTTACTGTTAGTTTTGGTTCACCTGTAAATCCCTAAATCTTCGTCTTACAAGTGATGACATCTTTCATGCTAATTTTCATCTGGTCAAAAATCAAAATACAATGTTAACAGAACTTCCATTGTCCACTAGTACTCGACTCACAACCGCCGATCTGATCCTAATTGTTATTACCATCGGGTCAAGAGTTCGCACCTCTATACCTTCAGTAACCTGATTCCGAAATAAAGTGTAATCGGTAATCATTTTATGTTTCTCTATACCTTTAGTATCCTGATTCTGGAATATGATATCACTAAAAATCATTTTCAGTTGTTTGGCTGGAACTCCATCCTCAATGACAAAACAATTTCCTTAGGAGCATGTTTCAATGAACCAGCGTATCACACCATCTCGCCCTAGCTCCTCTGCACTAAGTGAGGTCCTCCGATAATGGTACTTATAACAAGTCTCTGATCCATTCATCTAGGCCCTTCTTCACTTAGTCTAGTTTGATCTCCTTAATTGTTCAGAACTTGGGGTTCAGCGGGTTGGTCAGAGTTCTACAATTTCTTCACGTACTGTTAGAGCCTATAGTTCCTTATCCTCGGTTAAGTCCTTCAGATGTCGGCACTCATTCGTATTGTGCTTGTGAGTTTCATGGAAGCGGAAAAACTTCGCCGACCACTTCTGCTGCTCGGTTGTTTCCCTTTTTGGGGGTTTGTTGTATTGCTCAGTTCCCTGAGTAGCAAGGTAGATGTTCTCCAAACTGTCATTCAATGGCATATTCTCTTCGAAAATTAGATTACTAATTCGCTTTCCATTCCTGTCACGCCTGCTAGAGTTCTGGTTCCTCCTCTTCTGATTCATTGTCTTCCTTGCATTTCCCACGGTACCTCATGAATTTTCTCTATCTTGCCTGACTGTAACCTTACTTTGGCCAACTTCTTTCGATTGCTAATCGATAGTTTTACCTTCAATTACACTTGCTTCTTCCAACCGTAGGAACTGCTCAGCCTTTCGATGGAATTCTTCTATGGTAGTCGGTTGTTTCATTTTAATCCATCAATCAATGTCTGTATCTAGATGGATTGCTTGGACCAAAGCTATGAAAACCATATCTTCCTTCGGATTGCTTACCTTCGTGACCATAATGTTAAATTGATTCAAGAAAGACTTTAGCGACTCATTAGGTCCTCGCAAAAAGCCATTTAAGGACATCACATCTTTCCGTCATGCAATATGGAGTGTGGACCATTCTAAAAACTTTCTTGCCAATTCATCAAAGGTAGAAATAGATCTCGATGAAAGTTTATTAAACAACATGGAAGAGACTCCTTCAAAAAAGATAGGGAAACATTTATAGAGAACATCATCCGTAGCTCTAGCTCCATCCATATACCATTCATACTTATACAAGTGTTGTTTTGGACCCGTCGTGCCATTGTATGATGGCATGATTTGCATAGTGAATTTTTTAGGGTATTCCTCTCTTAGAACACTTTCAGTCAACGAGATTCGACTTGGTGTGGAACATCAGTCTTGATTCTTTCTGCTCCTACTCTCCTCCATCAACTGTTTGACGATGTTAGTGATGTACCCGCTGGCGTAGTTATCTATAGATCAGTTGTCAAGGGCTCCCCTGAGTGTTTGACTCCATAAATGATCTTGAATTTCCAACTGAAGCCTAGGTTCTCCATTCTCCGAGAGAACCACTCCCGTAGTGCTCCATTGGTGTGCATCTGGTCTTGCTAAGGCTGTTTGAGCTCGGGTTCTAGTGTTTTGTCTATTAATTCTAGTATTCAATCCCAAGTCTTCACCATCAAGCTGTATATCATCTTCAAAGTCTGAAACGAGCATGGTGTTACCTGTATGTAGAATGTTTACTTCGAACTTTGTTTCGACTCCAACTTGTTTTGGATCAGCGCCATCTTTTCTCCTTAGAATGGAACCCCTCTACTTCCACTTGCAATTTCACATGTAGCTCCAGTGGTTTCTTCCTTTTGTCTTTACTTTCCATCCCTCTGGTTCAGACCTTAAACAAAGGAATTTTCTTATTCTATTACAGGAGAACTCTCCCTTTTAGTTCTTCCAGTCGTCAATGGTTGCAAAGTTAGAAATGCATCCGTCTTATCCATGAGAGCTTTCTAAGTATCAGTAAATTTCCGATTTAGATTATTGATAATATGATTATGCTCTTGTTTAGTGACAACTTCCCATTGAGTAGGAAATCTAGGCAGTGGATTCCCATTGTTTACATCTAGTTGGTGGGTATTTGCTTCATCGCCGCTAATTATTGCTTCTACATATCTTCCAGATTCAGATTTTCCTTTCCTTGAAGCCATTGTAATAACAAATCTTCAATGCCTCCAAGCAAACTTTTTGGATATAACTTCTGGACCTTTTGCAAACCAAAGGAGAGAGCTAGATCGAAGCATAGGTTCAATTTTCTTAATGAAAGCACCAAAATAATAATGCTAAAAATGGGTCAATACCCAAGAATAATCTGTAGGGAACCTTGAGACCTGGATCTAGTAGATAGCAATTAAAATAAAAGGTAAATAATAGAAATAAAGCAGAGAGACATAAGTTTTTATTGTGGTTCGGCAATTTGTGGCACATGCCCACTTTATAGCTTTGTTACTTATAGAACTAACATTGTTTGTTTGAGATTACAAGATATTTAAAGAACTAGTTATAAGTATAGGGGTTCGAAAGATTCTAATTCCTAGAATTGTCCAAAGTAATAGTCTTGATGACTATTGTATGGAGATAGAAGATGATGAAGAGGCAGAGCTCCCACGTAGTGATAGCAAAAGTCCGATCTCGTTTTGGTTATACAATGAATTGTATATATAAGGGCAATAGTCATATTGAATCAAAAGCTTACTACTAGAGAGGTCCAAATGTTGGCCTTAAGTTGTAGGGAAAGTTTGGGGAGCCACCGAGTTAAGGTGATAACTCGATGTTGAGTTATCCCCATAACTCGGTATTGAGTTATGCCCTTAAGGGAAAACTCTTCCTCACCTTCTGCATCGTGTTTCTTACTTCATTTTGGGGTGCCCCGTATATTTTCACAGATAGGTAACTTGTTTTGATGACCATTCCCCCATAACTTGGTTTGTTCTGTAGTTTATGGAAGCTAACTCTTTAATTCTTGAGGTAGATTATCTAGAACTATATGAAATCACTTGAGCTTGCTAATAGGAGCTAGAGGATCACTTATACAAAGTTGGAGATGTTGGTGATAAGGCATGATACCTCGGTAACGACTCATAGCCATGGCTCGGTACTGAATCAACCCCTTAGCACATTTCTAGTCCAATTTTTCCTGAGCTATTTCCCATGTCCATATGAGCATGCCTACCAAGTTTCAAGTCATTTCGTCTTTGTTTCAATGTTCAATTTTCCATTGACTTTTGTTTGGTAAAAAATTCAATTAACAAATTTTAACCATTACAAAATCTCATAAGTCCCAATATGATATAGTTTTGATGAAGAGAATTAGTGTAAATAATTTTCATTACTAATAATATTTAAAATGGTAAAATTGGATTTTACCGAAGCTATGTAACCAATAAATTTAACCATATTATGACATCATTAGCTAAGGTGATGTGTAAACGTTAGTATTCAAACCGTTCGATATTATTCACTAACCAAATTACAACCGAGAGTCACACAATTGAAAAGTTGAATACTCCGACTGCTACCTGATTTAAATAATTATAATTGTTATAAATTAAGTAAATTAATTAATATTTATGAAATACTAATTATTAGATTTTATTTATGTTGATTAGGTTAAAAATAGTACGTATATAAATGTTGTATACACACGTATTAATATAAGATATCGACACGTGTCTAAATTAGATTTAAATGCATATTTATTTGATTGGGCTAGAAACAATTTGGAGGCCTAAATATAGGTAACCATGTCGACCATAGGGAGTAGGAATTGGGGTTGAATTGGATTCAAAATATTTTGAACTAGCAAACGGAAACAGTGGATCTGGATTCACTTTTAGCCCCTCTAAGCCTCTATTTAAAGGCCTTTAACCACACTTTTGCAATTCTTGACTTTGCCTTCTCCTTCTCCATTTCTGGACAGCCCTATTCCCCCTATTTATCATAGTTTCAAGTAATTAAAACACAAGACTAAATAAATATAGGATATTGATGATTGATGCTTTTAGTCTGGCAGCTCTCTTTAGAAATTTTAGATACAAATTCAAGGTGTCAAATGATTCAACATTTCAACATGTTACAACTAGGCTAAAGTTAAGGTAATAACTTTACTTACGTTTATGTGTGTGTGTGTACACACACATGTTTATTATGTAATTCTAGTGCTGTTAGATTGTTTTTATATTATCACGAATCCATATATATCTATGCTGTCAACATTGGATGAGAGTGTGTGTGCATGCATTCGTGCATGCGTATGTGTAAAAAATTATATATACGTACGTACGTATAAAAATTTATATAGTTCACGACATTTAATAAAATCGAATTAATATTATTTAAAAAAATTATAAAACAAATTTGATTTTTATAATATAAATAAATATACAAACTACATATACAATTTGTTAAAAATATGTACATATAATATTCAAAATTAAAAGTTTTATGTAATTTTATTTATAAAACCGTATATACTTAAATATATATATAAATATAGCGTTTTACATAATTTAATGTATTTACATAGTTTGTAATACATATATACATATATATATATATATATATATATAATAAGTTTAATAAGTATAAAATTTTGAATGTTATAACATTATATTTTCAAAATTATATATATACATATAATAAGTTATATATATAGTTTTATAGTTTCCGTACGAAAATTATAGAATAAAAAATTATATTAAATAAATTTTAAAACGGTAAGTTAAAAAATTAATTTTTTTGCCGTGAGTATTTATACGTGTGTGTGTATATCATTTTATATTTTAAACATTGATTTTAATATAAATATATACACATATATATATACATATATTTACTTAATATATTTTTTATTTATTAAAATATATTTACATTTTACTTTCATTCACATGCATATACATATATATATATTAAATGGAATTTATTATAAAATAGTTTTAAATATGAAATTATAAGATATTTTAAATCTAAATCTAGATCTGAAATTCAAAATTTGTATTTTAAATTTAAATTTAAGTTTGAAATTATTTATTTACAAATATTATTATACAAAGTTAATACATATATACATATATATTTATACAAATATTATATCTTTTAAATATAATTTTAATTTTTTATTGATAAACACACACGCACGCACAAACACACACACACATATGTATATATAAGACAATACATATGTATATGGATGGGTTATTATGTGTGTTGTGTAAATCCCAGCACTTATATACGAGCATGTTAAACAGTGGAGACTACATAAGTTGCATTTGTATGTACAAACACATGTGTATATGATATGCATGTGTATATGTGTATCATTAACACAATAATTATTTATTTTTTATACATAACTGTATTCTTTAAAGGCCTCTAGAAATTGGACTAGAAGTGCCCACTAATGGGCCGGTGGAAGCTTATCGGTGCACTGGTGCACACAACGATTCGAATTTCTAGAAATGAATTTGAAACCTCTTTTCACTCTAATAGATATGATTCTTCCTTCTCCTTCAGTCATGACCTTATGCAATGAATAGAAATCATACACTTTGATCGATCTCTTCAAGTCTATAAATAAGTACGATTTCAACAAATTTTAATCGCCAATTAACTCTCTAATTTTCTTATTTATTCTCTGAAATCTTACTATACTCTTTCAGCGATCATTCTTTGACATTATTCAATTCTCTGATTATATTTCCTTCTAAACTCATGTTCATTTAACTACTAATTTGTTCTTATGAGTTATAGGAGCTTTACTATATTGGGAAAATCTGTGTACTAAAGAAAAGACTGCTACCAAAGTCTGTATTCTACTAAGTTAGTGTAAAAGGCCTATTCAGCGTATCAGGCAAGTGTAAAGGCCTATTTCTCGGGGGCAGAGCAGGGGTGTTAGTGAATAAAAGCTAGAATTAGAAATTTTGGGACTGGATGTAGGACGATGATCCGCAACAGTATAAAAAGTCTGGTGTACAAGCTTTTTACTTTATTTTATTAGCCTCTTATAATACTGTTTCTATAATATAGTTTAGCTATATACAATCCAATATAATTTCCCAAGTACCCTACCCTACCTGCCTACTGGCCTGAACCAAGAGATGAACTGAGTCCAAAGGTTTCCCCAAACAGAAAAGACCCATTTTGAATTGGAACTTTAGCTAATTTTCAAAATTGTTTTGAGATTAAAATAAAATTTCAAATTTAAAAGTTAATTTTAAAATAAAATATATATTATAAATGTTATAATACAACTTCTAATAATGTTTTGAAAATAAAATAAATATATTTTGAAAATTTTAAAATATTAATTAGATTAATAAATTAAATAAATTAATTAAATAGCTACCTTTTTTAAAGTAGGTTAAATTTTATTTGGGCACATGCAGCTCAAAAGAGGATTGCCTCAATAGTTATAGCATACAATCAATAGAAGTACAAAACTTTACTTTTACAACAAGTATACTTATTCTCCAACTCACTTCTTTTCATATCTAATTTGCATTCTCTCTTTGTTTCATTCTATGCACTTATTCAGTCTTGGTGGTCAATAGCTCGCAAAGCTTGTACATAGGATTTCTATCATTTCTGTCTACCATCCCTTGCTTCAAATAGGACTACTCCTTGTATCATGTTCCTGATAAGTATTTTCCCACTTACCCTCTTAGCAACAATTAATATGTCAATCGTAGCTAACTTGCCTTCTTCCCTTTTGTATCTCTCCACTTTTTGGAATATTCTCCTATTCCTCTCATCCCACACACTCCAAACAAAAACTGTTAGAGAGATTTGGCTAATTTTATTTTCTAGATTTTCAGTTTTCCTCCTTTTAGTCGGGTAATTAATGATTTGATGTAGACTTAATCTCACGTTTGTGAATTTTGCTACAGGTTTAAAATTTTCCCAAATTTCTCTAGAAATTGACATATAAAGAACATATGCAAATTATTTTCTTCAGCTTTGTTGCATAAAACACAAATTTTACCTTTAATTATCCCCTTATTTCGGCAATCTATCTTTAGTAAGAAGTCCACCCAATAATGCTTTGTAAGTAGTCAAGGTCATCTTTGGGATGTGTAACAACCCGCCTTTTCGACCCTTAAATATCTATACTAATACATCCATGGTATTCATGTGACAAGCACTCAAATGCTGGAATGATAGATTATTAGGGTAAAATAAAAGAAAAATAAAATAGAACAAGAAAGGAACATAATATTAGAATCTAACAGCGGAATGATAACATATAATATCAAAAAGCAATACAAACCGTCAATCTAAAATATAAAACATTTCAGAGTTACAATTATCAGCATAGAAAATTATAGTGGCCCGTCCTCACAAATACTGACATGTACAGTATCAGATTGAAGCAAAAATAAGAATACTACGCTGTGCAGTTAATGCGCTCGGCAGATTCAAAGCGGTGGAGGTGCAAAAAGTCAAAGCAGGGATACGGCGAGGATATAGTGGGATATAGCGGATGGCTCTAAAATAGCATGTAAAACTCGTACTTAATGTTTTTACAAATATATAAATGGTAATTAAATGAAAAAATTTCATTCAATTGAATTATAATTAATACATAAATAGTTTTAAATAAAAATATATGCGAATATACTTTAAATAAACGTAAAACTGTTATATATAACATAACTAAATTTAGTAAAATATTAGAGTATTTTCATTTCTGAAAATATATTAAAAATTAAATCAAATAAATTAGTTTCATAATTTTTATAATGTATAAATGCAAATTTTCAATTCATTCCATGAAAGAAGATATAGCGGAATATAGCGGAATATAGCGGAAATAATGAGATATAGCGGAAATAGCGGGGCTTAAAGCGGAAAGGATATATTTTGGGGCTACATGGAAAAATCGTAGCAGTAGAAATCCGCTATGAGATATATCGGGGTTATAGCGGGGTAATAGTGGGGCATTAACTACACAGATACTACGGTAGGTAACCATCCAGCTCGTCTCCTCGAGCTCCAATGAACATCAACTAAACCTGCCATTCTCAGACTACTCGAAAGAGCACACAAGGAATTCAAAGAAGAAAAAAACGTGTGTTAAGTCTGGCATGAGAAACCTAATAAATATGTGTATAACATATAACGGTACTTTTGAGACCGCACAGAATGTTGTAATGATTATCTCCTTATATGAACCACTCATTTAATAAGTACATAAGGTAATATATTGGACAATGTCTAGGGTGAAGAATATAAATATATAACATAGCCGAAATGGTTACATTAATTACATTCAATAGCATATTAAAGGGTACAATCAAAACTGATAAGGTACATTCAAATAATGGATTTTCCATTGAAGACATCACTAGAACAACCGGGGCCGGCCTCCTTACAAGGGTCAGGAACTACCTCCAAGCATCGTATATCTCGAGATAAAATATACCATAAGATAAATATAGCTAGTCCATGCAGAAACACTTGTGATCCCGAATACATCAACTCCCGTGTGCAACATCTCGATAAGCATACTTTAGATATGGAGTCGATGTACCCTATGGGTTAGCTAAACCCTATAGCTATGCTCCTACTCTGTTTTCTTTCATTTTCGATGTCGACGCTACATTCGGCATCTCTCACACGAGTCACTATAACTCAAATAAAATACGAATCCTACAAGGATCCTAGCATCACGAATAGTCCATGGATCTCTATAAGGATCCTAGCATAAGTCATCCAATGGATGCTAATGCTAACATCTCACTTAGACTTAACCTTAGGATAGACAGTTCAACTCTATAGAATTCCACTTCACAACCGCTTCCAAAAACTAGAAAAAGTATATTGGCATTTTAAGTGGTTTTCAATAAATAATACACTAATGATCCTGGTCTCTTCAAAACTAATCCGAAGAATTTTCGGTCAAGTTCCATAGTCGACTGACCAATTATCAAGTTCAAAATAGCTGATCGCATGTGGAAACCAAGTCTCGTACATTTATCATGTTTCTAACCTTTTCATCGCATATTATCCCTCGATCAAGAGTAAAGCTGGTAGGTCAGAGCACTATTGTTTACATCCCTACTCAAATATCAATCTTAACTTCCATAGATAGACAAGCCTACTTCATTGGCTTTTAGTGCTAAGTATATGACTAAATGCCTTCTAAAAACAAATAAACACACCGTTGACCCTAAAAATGGGAATCAACACCCAGTAGAATCTCATAGAGATTAAATGATGAATGGTATTAAAACATAGCAGAAAAATTAAATGAACACATAGATTTTTATAGCGGTTTGTAAATCTTAGCCTACATCCACTCCATATTTTTATTGATCTTGCACTGGATTATGATTACAAGAATGTTTGGATCAGCTTGGATCCATTACTACAAGAGTGAAGAATAAAAATGGTAGTGCCTAAGCAGCAGAAATAAGGATCCTCTTTATGGAGAATGGCTACTGTATTTATTGGAGAAGATGTGCATGGATTGGGCTAAAATTTTGCAAGAAGAGTCTCTAGAACTGTAGGGGCCTACCATAATGATCGATGGCCCTAACTCAATATTTTGGAACGACTTGCCAAAGTTTAGCCGATCGTTATTTTTGCCTCTAATTGATATGTGATGGATATTGTAAGCTCTTCATCATGTAAGATACTTGCTTTCCAAATTTCGTGTAATTTGGACATACCGTTTGTGAGATATCAGATTTTCCATGAAACTATGGATCGTTTGGCTGATTTTACGATCGTTATGGAATGATCGGTTTGTCTTTCCAAGATTTAGGAGATTTGTCATGCGATCATTTTCATGGGATTCACTCTTTAATAGATTTATGCTTCGAAAGTTCCTAGTGCATTGGCTTTGTAGATTTTGAGAGTTTGATCGATCTTTGTCGATTTATGTTGTTTTATGGATCATTTTAGATCAATCTAAATAAATTCTTCATTTGTCCATAACTCGAGCATATGAACTCCGGTTGGCTTGAATCTGAAACTTAGCCTCATGGGGCCTTCCTTGTCACTTCATATTGATTGCACCTTGCTTGGGACCCGGCCTGAATATGCTCGACTATTGTCCATAGTCTTGTACATGATTGAAGGTTGGTAACCATCTTTTTTTCGTCAATCTATGGTATCACGGCATTGCCAAAAGGCAGGATAACACACATAAACGATGATCAAGTCAACAAAACATGATTAAGTCACACAAGCGACTTCTGATCCTTTTTTTTTACTTATTTGATATTTTTATTAATTAAAATCTCTTTTATTAGTAAACCTTCTTTTATCTGATAAAACTTCTTTTATCTGATAAAACTTCATTTATGAATCTCCACAATTCATTTGTGCTCTTTCAATACTTCAAAAGGTATTCATATACTTATCTCATATGGTATAAGTATATTCACAAATCATTAACAAGATTTCTTATGTTAAACCTTTACTTTTTCTATCTTTTTCCAAAAGATTGCATACTTATAATGTGCTTCAAAATATCCATTTAATGATCTAAGTACTTTCAAAAATTCATTCAAAAAAGTTTAAGACTAATGTTACTGAAACATTGTTACTACAAACCAAAAACCATTTCACTTATGCTTCTCTTTAAAACATTCTTTTAAAGGTCTATTTAAATTCATAAGTATAATTAAAAAAGGTTAAAGACGAATGTTACCAACACATTGTTACAAGAAACCAAAAACCATTTCATACTTATATTATCTTTAAAAACATCAAAGACCTAAGTTTATATTTGGTTAAGTTCGATAGTCGAATAATCGGCTATCCGGTTAAAAACAATCATTTATAGAAATCACGATTTATATGCTTAACTCATTTTTGACATTCCAACTTATACTATCCCTCATTGAAGAGTAAAGCCAGGTAAGTTAGAGCACTAGTTGCATACTAAAGCCTTAAATAGGCACTTCATTCTTGAATTTCATAAATTGATAAATCTACCTCATTGGCTTTTAGTGTTAAGTATTGTATTAATGACTTTCGTAAACGAGTAAGAAATCAACATGATTAACATGTTTTTGATATTTCCAACTTAACATTTCCTCGATCAAGAGTGAAGCCAATAGGTTTGAGCTCTATTGCTTCTATCCCCACTCGAACCTCAATCTTAACTCTCATAAATAGATAAGCCCACTTCGTCGGCTTTTAGTGTTAAGATTTTCAATACTTATATATATACACTTTATAAAAATACTTGTAAATAGGCTTTAAATATTTGTGTAAAATATTACTTGAAAATAACTAATTTATAATTTGATTAAAAAGTTAAAACATATTTATTATTTAAAACCCCTTTGCTTTCAAAATTCATGAAGAAATTTAGAAATAGATTTAAACTTTAAAGTAACTTTAGAATACTGCAAAATATGCTAGAAAACATCCGCAAAAAAATTAGGGAAAAATACCCAATTTAGGTATCATTTTTGAACACTTAAAACCATAAGCAACTTACTATAGCATTTATAAATGCTGTTAAAAGAACTTGTTAAAGAACAGCATTGAAAAACAAAAACTTTATGGCCGGTTTTAACCTCTCAAAAAAATGATATAAGACTTGAAAGTTTTAGGTAGGTATTGACCTTAGAGTATTTATAAACCTTGGGAAAATAATATCTTTAAACTTATTTAGGGAAATTCTCGAAAACATGACATTTCAGAGTGCTCATATAACAGTCTTCTTCTCGCTATAACATTTTGCAACTTTGTTTCAAAAGTTAATGAATGATTTGAACTTCTATAATTTTCCAGTATTAAATGCACTTATAGCACGTATTAAAAATGTAAAGTAGCCCTAATATGTCTCTCAAAGTTAACTTTGAAAATCTCCGAACATAAGGCAATTTCAAAGTGCATCCATAGTGGCCTTTTTGCTTCTAACTTTTATAAATTTCATTCACAATTTCTATAACTTTTTGAACCATTTATTTACTATCGCATAGACCAAAATATTTGTAAAGAACAACCAAATCAAATTATCCCAAGTTAAATGGTATGACCCCACACTTTTTTTAGTGATTATATAAGTGGTGCGGCTACTATAACACCGTCATGCTTAGCAAAAGAATCAAAATAAATAAATAAATAAATCATCCCAAGTTGAGATAACAAATCTTTCATTTACACAAGCTAAAGTTAAGGGATATCGAAGTGCACTTATGGTGGTTATTCTCGCTTTAAATACTTTTAAAAAAATTTCAATTTAACGCACAATCCAAACAACCATTTAAACACCAAGTCAAGGCCTTACCACATGTTTAGGAGGGTAATAAAAGTAATGTTATACAATATAAAGTTATCATTTGATTTCAAAAGTAAGAGGGGTCAAAATTTGATAATTTGTTAATGTCACTCTAACTTTATATTTGCACATATACACATATATATATACATAATATATACATAAAAGATAATGAGTGTCTCATTTAAATCCAAGTCAGATACATGATCAAACACTCACAAAGCCAAGAACACTTCCTACCATCACCAAACTTCCAAAGATCCAAGATTTATCACTTACAAACCAAGGCAACACATTGCCCTCTCTCCCATTGCTCACAGCCTCACATTACTCCCCTTATTCCATGCATATTTTCCATTTTTAACAGTTGATCCTTGCTTCCGAAGGTGTTATAAGGTGTTGGTAAAAGTTTGGAGGAGTTTGGAGAAGATTTGAGTTAATTAGTAAAAGTTAGTGGAGAACAAAGCGGATTAGGGCTAATCCACTTCCACTATTTTCTTAACTTTTAAAAAGTGATTACTGAAACCCTTAAGGGTTTATTTATAGACGTTTTCAAGAGGTCACAAACATTGCATACCTTCCATGAAAGGTCATGAAGGAGCCTCCATCTCCATGCCACCTTTTCACCTTATTTTTTTACTTAATATTTAAGGCTTTCCATAAAAGCTCATTTTCAAAATATCTTCCCATGACATCACCCATGACATCATCCATATTTTATTTCCATAAACGGTAAAATATTTGTATTTTTATATTAATGATTTTCTAAACAAATTAGTGTATGCAAAAAATGTTGGAACAACTTCTAACGAGTAAAAAGCTGTTCATCGGTAAAACCATTTTCGGTCATATTTTCAATATTTCTTCAAAGTAACTATTTTTGTAAATATTTTTCCAAAACAAGTTACCATTATTAGTTATGATTTAAAAGGGGGTTAACATGGTTATTAAAATAATTTTAATAACATTTAATCCAAGATTTAAATATTTAAGTAATTCAGATATTTAAATATGAAGTGGCCGAAATTCCGGGTCATTATGGGCTATTCACTATGTCCAAAACAATTTTGCTCTAGATTACATGTTGATATATTCCCTTAATAGCCTCCCCGAACAAAAAATTTAAAGTGCTAATAAAAAAATGGAATTGTGATTCCACTCCTTGCAGCAATGAACAGAAGCAAATTCCTCTAGAGCAACTTTCTGCCAGCTTATTCCATATTTTCGTTATATCTTTCTAGGTAAATGAAGCATTATTATCTATAGCCATTTGCCAAATATTCTCATTTACATATCACTGTCTCATCCACTAACCCATAGCCCTTTAGAATTAATATTTTTCAAGCTTTTTTTAGTTTGAATACATCCCTCATATCTTCGAGTATTCTGAGCCTCACTCCATCCTTTTTTTAGGTCTATAGAGATCTTAATATTTAATCTTATTTTCCACCCTTCTATACGAAATATGCACAGACTTTCTCAATCTTTTCAATAAAGGCATCTGGTAGTTGGAAATCTGTAGGCAGAAATTAACTTTTCTTGAATAGAATAACCGTGTGGACTAACTCTATCCTGCAAGCAAAGGATAAAAGTCTAAAACGCCATCCCTACAATCTATCCCAAATTTTAATTATCAACTCAACAAGTTCTCTATCTATTATTTATTGGAGGAAAGTGGGAACCTCAAATAACAACCCTGGTTTGGAGATTACCTGTATATATATTAAATTATTACGGAAATTATAATTTAATATTGTAAGTTAAAATATAACTGGAAAAATTAAATTGTTTATTTGGAATGAACAATTAATTTTGTAAATAAAATGAGAAAAACAAAGTTTGGAACTTTATTTTGTTTATTTGGGTATAAATATAGGATTAAATATTGATTGGATAAGTATTTGGTTTAAATAAATTAAAATATTGGGTATATATTAGTTTGGAGCTAATAAATTAATTAGGCGACGTATTTCAACATTAAATTATTCAAATAAATCTAAAGTTACGAAAATAAAGTTTTAAAAACTTTATTTTGAGAATTTGAGTAGAAAATAATCAAATTGCAATTTTATTTGGGTGATACAACAATATTGAATAACATTGTCAATATTAATCTTTTATTGAATTTTAAATGAGAAATATGAAGAAATTATGAATTTTACTAATATAAAAGATGGAATATAATTTAAAAATAATATTTTGATTATTAAACAGAGTTAAAATGATTTATTGTAATTTATTTGACAAGAAAATAATTTTTGTTCAAATTGTTGAATTAAAAATGGTGTTTTTACACTAAAATGTGTAAATTGTGTAATATCGATAAAAATAGGGTTTTGTGCATAAAAATAAATTTTTATTGTTAAAATAGAATTTTATTTTGTTGAGGCAACAATTTTAGTTACATACATTTGTTGTATAGATTTGTTTTTGGCTTTAAATTGTAAAAAAATATAAAAATTGGTGTATATATTGTAAAAAGAGAATAGAAATATGCACTACATTGTATTTTCACTAATTATATTTGATTTGGGCTTATTGGCTGTAAAATTATCACCCATTATACTGATCTAGAACCTTCTAGTGAGAAAGAGATAATCGGTACGTAGTTTTCTTCTTTCATCATCTTCTCAAAAGTTATTTATAGTAATCTGGAAATAAGAAAATCTGGCCTCCTTTTAAAAATTTCAATTTCCTCTCAAAAATTACTGCAAATAAAAGAATAAATTCATCAAACTAAATACCATATAAGGTAATCAAATCCAATACTCAAAGGTTTCATCAAAAATCTTAGCATTTAGATATGAATTTGTCTATAATTGTTTGGTTTGTTTTGCATGTTCTTGTTTCAGCTAAAACAAGTCTTTGAAGCTCCATTCGTTCCTCGAAACTCGCTGCTTTCCATCAAGTTCTTGCTAAATCATTAAGATGAGTACCACACTCACAATTGCTAACTAAAAATAGTGCTGCTGTAAAGAAATTTTGCTCAAAAAAGCTACTGTATACGTTCTATTCTCTGTTCATTTTTCTATGTTTTTTTGGTTTCTTGTTGCTACTTTGAGTGGCTGTAACTCTTTGATTTTGCCATAAATTTCTACCAGATCTTTTCCGGATTAGAGTTTAGTTGTTTTTATTAGTGCATGTCAATTTTCATGGTAAAACTTCTCTGTTTGATATGTCAAAACGAAGCTAGAAAATCAACACGTGCAAGAAATCAACAAGCTAGAAGATCCCGCAGCCTGGGGTCGACATGCAGTCGACCAAGGGCCTTCCGGGTCGACATGGCTGTCGAATTAGGCCTTCTTAGGTCGACATGGAGGTGGATAGGCCTGTCGACCTACATGTAAACCTATTGTGTGAGTTTCTGGGCAATTTCCTTCTTACTTCCAACAGCTTTTTGCCCCTTTGTGCTATGCATTTACCACTTATTCTTGTGCACTTTTGTGACTTTTTTGAATGTGGTTGAGGGCTATGATGCCTATCAATGGGCTAGCCAAGATTTGGTGAGTTTTAAACTCAAATTTGAATTAAATTTCAGTTGAATTTGAATATCAGTTTTTGAGTATTTTCTATGTTTTTCTTCGATTTCGAGCACTGTTTCTTCCAAACAAATTTTGAAATAATTTTTATCATAAATTGGCTTTTGAATTTAATATTATAATATTTTTAAATTATTTTAAAGTTATTAAAATATATTAATTTCCTACAATAAGGAGAATTTTCAATAAATTGATTTTAAAATGATTTCGAAAAATTATTTTTAAATCCCGTTATCTCAAGTAAATTATTTTATAAATAATATATATTATTTTACACCCTTCGGACGTATGAGGAAGAGAATTAAACGATTTAGTAAAATACGTGGTATGGGACACGTGAGTTTACTTTTTTGGTTAATTCCAAACTTGTACAATCGAAGCAATTCTAGACTATTGATTTGAGATGATTTCTAGGATTTGCCATTTTATGGCGTGTTTGAGATTTATAATTCCTATTTTTGGGAATTATTTGAGATGGCCAATATTTGGTGAGATTCGTGGTTCGAGATTTCATAGAGTTGGAGTTATAATCTATGAGAACCCGACATATAGCTTTACTTGCCGATGAGATGAGGCGAGTCATGAGTTTTCTGAGTTTTGAGATTTAAATGATTTTTTTTCTAATGTGGCATTGAGTAGCTGTTGGGGAAATGTTAAGTGAGAACATGTGGTATGAGAATGTGTGAGCTTGTGACACATTTTGGGTTTACCAGTACTATAGACCTTCATGTCATCTGAGTTTACGACTTCGGTCATCTTAGTTCTATGAGTTCGGTTGTCTGGGATAGGTACCTAATATATAGATATATATATATATATATATATAGTACTGATCTGAGTTTGGCACGTGTAGCATTGCTTCGGCATGCAATCAGGGATCTGGCCAATCCGAGTTTTCTGAGTTTTCTCAGTTTTATTATGATTTCACCATTTGAGATATCTTTAGTACCTCGATATCCTTGAGCTATATGAGATATTATACATATATGGTGATTTCGTTTTGATGAGTTTTTGAACTCTTATTGAGTTCCTTGAGTTTTCATGATTCCTTGATTTTGAGTTATATATTTATATGCCGATAAAATGAGGCATAAATGAGTTGGGGATTTTGATGTTTCCTCTTATGCCTATCTTGTTGTTCATTTACATTTATGTTAAATAAACTTGAGTAGGAATCACTTATGGTATGTTAAACCTATCATGAGTTATTGTTGAGCAATTATACCATTGCCACCCTTGGAATTATGAAGAGAACTTCATTTTTACAATTCCTTTCTATTTAGAGGAATGTTTCCCCTATGCATATATATTCATTTATCTCTTGCTAATCATCATATTCTAGTTAGCCTATCCCGTGTATTTATTACTCGGGTTAGACCGAGTTGCAGGTTAAGATTTTTCAGACTTTTGGCTTAGCAGTATCTTTTAGACTTCACTATCAACCCTTTTGGATAGGAAGCGTAGTTCTTGTGTAGTTTTTGTAGTAGTTGTCTTATTGGGAACTTAGATATGTATATTCTTTTATGGGGATGTATGTATATATATTGTGGTTGAATACAATATACGATATGTTGTATTACATTTGATGTATGTATATATGTATATCTGTTTGTGTTTGCTATTCTGCGACTTGAGACTATTGATGTTATTATGTTTTGTTTCTAAATCTATCTTGTATCCACCATAATACTGTATTAGATAGGAATTAAGTATGTCAATTACTTAAGACAAAATAAAAAAAGAGTACCAAATCTACATACTTAGCTCTTATCTAATGCAAGACTGTGATGGTCGCCCTTAACCGGCCCTATTCTCCGCATTAGCAGACAAAATTACTTAATAATTCTCTTTTTCAATGTGGGTCTTGAGGTGGGGCATCACAATTTGGTATCAGAGCTAGATTTAGAAAAAATATAGTAAAACATAGAACATCACACACAATTACTGTACATCAAGTATAATACAAGAGTAAACATCATCCCTAATCATAGTGAACCCAATCTTGTCCTTAACCTTTTTGGGTCCTATGGAGGTAGATAAGAGGAATATGTCTAGGAATGTTAAATTTTAAACTCCATGGTATTGCTATTTAACGAATTTGAATTGCAAATATATACCCCTCTGAATAATCCTATTGTTATCCCACCTTTTGGTCAAGACTGGAATATCAACAAATTAGCTGGAAAAGGATGGATATCAGGATTGGAGATCGATTGTAAGCAAGGCTGCGTTCGATGTCGTTAAAATTTGGCGAGCTCTGATCTGGACAGAATCGATTGGGGATGATGATCAAGGCTAGAAGAGGCTACATTTTAAATTTTGGGCCAATCGGAGTTCGTATGCTTGAGATATGGATGGGTCAAAGTGTGTGAAAAGTGGTTCGTATCAATACATTTCATATCGATCGACATTGGTTTGAACCGATGTTGTTCGTATCAATCCACATGGATACGAACAGCGTGTTCATATCGATCAGATAGGAAGGCCAGAAGGATTTCGACTCGATGGTAGTGAACCCAGAATAGATAGGCAAGAGTACGATGGTTTGTTCGACTCGATCAATTTGAATCGATCAGGATGGAGACAAGCGACGTGCTTCATATTGACGTCTTTGTATCCATCAGGTAAGGCTTCGTTCGTATAGATCCTAAAGTCTAGTTTTGTATCCATCCGTTGGCCCTTCGTGCGTTTTACGTATCAATCGATAATGCCTCCTATATCCTTATTTCGTACCGATCGGACAGATCGATACGAAACACACTCCTAGAATCGATACGAAAGATGGTAAAATGTGAGTAGTTGGGTACGAACGTGAAGCAAAATTACGGACACGAACGAGCGCGAAATATGGATGCGAGCGAAGAACAACCATGATTCAAGGGAAGAAACATTCAACTCGACACGAAGTTAGGATCAGGCCTGGGAAGTAGCGCCACGACAGCAGATAGGCACGTGCCTTAGACCGAAGCGAAGGAGATGGATGCAAAGGCATCGATACGAAAACGTTCTATGCGAAAAAGCCTAGTTCGTATCCATCATATCTTCTAAACCACAGGTCCAAATACTATGAAATTTTGACAGGAGCTTAAGTACATGCCAAGGAAGGTTCATGACAAGTTTCGACTCGATTGGACAACATCTCGATTGATATGAAATTCGTTCGTATCGATCACGGATCGAGTCGAAACTTCATGGGATCGATCGCGTGGGCCCACTCACATGCCAGAAGGAGTCACCCGAAGTTTGAGTGAGATATCAGCCTCCTACACCTATAAATAGCACCCTAGAGCCTATAGAAAAGAGAGCTTATTTGGCTATTCGACGTCCTGACTCTGTCGGTTTCAATTCTGCATTTCATCATAATTGTTGTACTCGAATTTCTTCATTGTAATCAACTGTAACCAGCAAGGAAAGTCAATAAGGGATTATCATTCGAAGTGGACATAGGCCGGAGATAGCCGAACCACTATAAATCTCGTGTCACTAATTGTTATTTCTGAATTGTTATACTTTATATTGCTTTGATCTGAGATTTGTGTTTGAACATTACTGAATTGTATTCATACACTGGTGCTTTCATGATACTTGGGATTTGTGACTAATTTTCGCACAAACACTTTGGTGCTTTCACTGAGAAGCAACTAGCGCCTGCTATACTAGATTTGGAGTTCAGATTTGAAGACTTAAGAGTTCAGATTTAGAGAGCTATGACAAGGCAATCGAGTAGAAGACAAAGAACAGAGAGAAGCCAACACGATGGGAGCCAGGAGGCTTCGTCAGGAGCCAACTAGACTTCAGCTTTCATCACCCGAGATGAAATGGAAATGATGATGGGAGCGATGCACGAAGAATTTCTGAAAAGCAGGAGGAGATGATGCATAACCTCCTCAGACAGGTTGGACAAACGGGGATAGTCGGAGCTTTAAGAGTTTAGATCCATAGAGCGGGAGTAGAAGAACCAAACAAACAATCAAATGGAATGGCTCAACAGGGTGCAATCCCTAATCAGCATACACCTGCTAATCCGGATAGACCTAGGCTCAGGGGAACACCCCCCAGCAATGATGAACCGGTTCATGGAGGGATTCCAGTCAACACCGCACAACAGGATGCTAGCAGGGATGTAAGAGCAAGAGATGAAGAGTATGTACCAGAATTCCCATGGGGACTTGAAGGGCAACCCTTGACAGACAATGCTGGATTGGCCAAGAATATTAGGCGAACTATGCACGGGGGTTTAACTAATTGGGATCTATTAGGAGTAAACAAGAGTCCATTCACTCGTGAAATCAGGATAGCTCGGAATCCTCCAGATTTCAAGCTGCCTAACGTGGAAATGTACAATGGCAAGGCCGATCCAACAGATCACCCGATGAGATATACAAGACACATGGAGGTGCTGGGGGCATCGAAAAAAGTTATGGCTCGATGTTTCCCTTTATTCTTGACAGACATGGTTGCTATGTGGTTCAGGCAGCTGGAAGAAGGATCTATCAGGACATGGACAGAGTTGGTGGATAGGTTTCTAAAGCAGTTTCGGGTTCATATTAACAGGCCAAAGAATATAATGACGCTAACGTCGGTGAAGTAAAGAATAAATGAATCGCTTAGAGCTTTTTTAACTCGATTCAATGCGGCGGTTGCTTTGGTGGATCGGCCGGATCCATCGATGGTTTTAATGGCAATAGTTTCAGGAGTCAGAGAGGATTCGGATTTCAAGGTATCTTTAATACGGGACCCACCATTGGATCTTGGAGAATTCGTTCACGAAGCTGAGAGATTCCTTTGGCAAGAAGATGAATGTGCAGATTTAAAGATAAAGGAGGCGAATGCAACTAAGAATGGAGGACCATCCAGCGGAGACTTAGACGGAGATAATGGCAAGGGAAAAAGGAAGCTGGATGATGACTCACAAAAGGCTAAGAAACGATGGAGGGAGCCAAAGTTCTCTACCTACATTGGATTGAATGAGACGTTGGAGCGGATATTCATGGAAACCCAGAATCGCCTTCCCTACCAAAGGCCGACTAGGAGAGAACCCTCCGAACGAGAGAGGACATCAGGAAAGCACTGTCTCTTTCACAATTTGCACGGGGATGATACCAACAGCTGCAGGTACTTAAAGGACATAATTGAGGACCATGCAAGGAATGGACAGTTGCGACAATACGTCGGAGCTCAGAATGCAGCGGTGGGGCAGGAGCAACCACCGTCTACCACAAACAATGATGGTGTGAGGCCCAGGGATGATGGTCGATTGGTTATCAATTGACTGGAATGTCATGAAATAAGTGGCAAGCTACTGGCAAATGGCAAAATCATTTACACATGTACGGGATGGAGATGGCCCTTAGGCACGCTCTGAATGATGATAAACCGTGATGCTATGGTTTGTGAAATTTTTTTTTTGTTTTTCGGATTGGACTCTCGTTTTCTGATTTGGTTTTGAAGTTTGGTTTAAACTCCTGATTCTATTTGTTTTCTGGTTTAAACTTCTATTTAGATGATTGTTCTCGTGTTTGGATGTTGGTTTTGATTTCGGATGTGAATTTTTTTATTTTCTGTTTGGATTTGGATTTTGGATTGGATTTTCATAGGATTTTTATTTGGCTTTCTGGTAAATGATTGTCGGGTATGGATTGTACCTGGCAAGGGGTAAGTCTCTTTGCCCGAATGAGGCGAATTGGCTTATTCAGGTGGCCGAGTATGGACTGTGCTCGGCAAGGGTCCGGAGTGACCATGATTCGTCCTAGGACTTAGGCCCTATATTATCGATTACTATTTTAGGTCGTCGAGTATGGACTATGCTCGGCAAGGGTCTAGAGAGACCAGGATTTGGCCTAGGACTTAGGCCCTGTATTATCAATTATTATTTCAGGTCGTCGGGTATGGACTATACTCGACAAGGGTCCGGAGCGACCAGGATTCGGCTTAGAACTTAAGCCACAACATTATTCAACGTCTAGGGACACTGGACCACGGTCGTCAGATGTGGATTGCATTTGGAAAGAACCTAGAGAGGTTATAGATTTGGATATTGACCCGGAGAGGTCATGGATTCAGTTATTGGTTATTGGATAAGGTTGGATTATGACTCAGTTATTGAATGCGGATGGATATGGATTTGGTTAAGGCTTGGTTACTAGATTTGGAATTGGGCATTGACTTGGAGCAGTCAAGGATGATGTACTCGGATGATATGGTTATAAACGAATTATGGACTTTGGATATCAGATTCGGAACTATTCAAAACACACCGTCTTACCACAAGGCATGTTTTGGGGGGCAAATGTTATCCCACCTTTTGGTAAAGACTAGAATATCAATAAATTAGCTGGAAAAGGATGGATATCAGGATTGTAGATCGATTGTAAGCAAGGCTGCGATCGATGTAGTTAAAATTTGGCCGAGCTTCGATCAGGACGGAATCGATAGGGGATGATGATCAAGGCTAGGAGAGGCTATGTTTGAATTTCAAGTCAATCGGAGTTCGTATGCTCGAGATATGGATGGGTCAAAGTGTGTGAAAAGTGGTTCGTATCGATACATTTCGTATCGGTCGGCATTGGTTCGAACCGATGTTGTTCCTACCGATCCACATAGATACGAACAACACGTTCATATTGATCAGATAGGAAGTCCGGAAGGATTTCGACTCGATGGCAGTGGACCCAGAATGGATAGGCAAGAGTGCGATGGTTTGCTTGACTCGATTAATTTGAATCGATCAGGATGGAGACTAGCAACGTGCTTCGTGTCGACGTCTTCGTATCCATTAGGTAAGGCTTCGTTCGTATCCATCCTAAAGTCTAGTTTCATATCCACCCGTTGGCCCTTCATGCGTTTTTCGTATCGATCAATAATAACTCCTATATCCTTATTTCATATCGATCGAACAGATCGATACGAAACACACTCCTGGAATCGATACAAAAGATGGTAAAATGCGAGCAGTTGGGTACGAACGTGAAGCAAAATTATGTACACGATCGAATGCAAATATGGATCTGAGAAAAGAACGACCATGATTCAAGGGAAGAAACATTCAACTCAGCACGAAGTTAGGATCAAGCCTGGGAAGTAGCGCCATGACAGCAGATAGGCACGTGCCTTAGATCAATGCGAAGGAGATGGATGCGAAGGCATCGATATAAAAACGTTCTATGCGAGAAAGCCTAGTTTGTATCCATCATATCTCCTAAACCACATGTCCAAATGCTATGAAATTTTCACAGGAGCTTATGTACATGCCAAGGAAGGTTCATGCGAAGTTTCGACTCGAATGGACAACATCTTGATCGATACGAAATTGGTTCGTATCGATCACGGATCGAGTCGAAACTTCATGGGACCAATTGCGTGGGCCCACTCACATGCCAGAAGGAGTCTCCCGAAGTTTGAGTGAGATATCAGCCTCCTGCACCTATAAATAGACCCTAGAGCCTACAGAAAATAGAGCTTATTTTGCTATTCGACGTCCAAACTCTGTTGGATTCAATTCTACATTTCATCATAACTGTTGTACTCGAATTTCTTCATTGTAATCAACTGTAACCAGCAAGGAAAGTCAATAAAGGATTATCATTCGAAGTGGAAGTAGGCCGAAGATAGCCGAACCACTATAAATCTCGTGTCACTGATTGTTATTTCTGAATTGTTATACTTTATATTGCTTAGATCTGAGATTTGTGTTTGAATATTACTGATTTTTTTCATACACTGGTGCTTTCACGATAATTGGGGTTTGTGACCAATTTTGGCACAAACACCTATCTTATCTTAACTTTCAGCCCATGGCTGGAAGAAGAAGAGGTCTCACTTCGAAGGCGGGAACATCCAGTTGTCCTTATCCTAAAGGAGTCTATATATCGACCGATCAAATTGTTAAGCTTCTTAGGAGCACTCAGCCTCCCGCTCCTACTCATTCCTCTGCTCCATGCAAATCTGCATTTGCACATATGTGTAGCGACTTCACCCATCTCGAAGGCAAGCCATTTAAAGGCTTCGAGTCAGTTTTAGAGGTTCGAGCTTAGCTCCAAACATGCGAGCGTATCTTTACTTGCATGGAGATCTTCGATCATCACCGTGTTCTTATGGCATCAAGTATGCTGCAAGAACGATCTCCTTATTGCCGAGAAAAATGAGTCTACTCTTACTTGGCAGCATTTTCAAGACCGTTTTGAGCTTAAGTTCATGCCAGAATCCAGGAAGGTTTTTCTTCCCCGTCGCTTCCTAGAGTTAAAGCAAGGCAAATCATCTATTTCATATTATGTATCCTCTTTCAAATCCTTATCCAAGTATGGGCTCGAGTTCATTAGCACTCCATATAAGAAGAATATTAAGTTCATTTCTGGACTTAAGAAATATTTGAAGAAGTCGGTCATGCTTCAGCTTAAGCTCTCATTCGAGGAGCTTGTGGATTCAACGCTTCACCTCGAAGCCGTCGAAAAAGAAAGGGATGGTAGTGATGAGGCCGAGGTTCGAAAGAACCCAATAAGAAGAAATTTCCCTTTCAGAGATCCCAATCCTTTCCTCTAAGGTAGAAGGAAAAGCAAGGCATTTCTGGTTCTCATCCTCATGTAGCACCTTCTTTACCTAGAGTTTTAGCTAGCATCAATTGTGGTTCTTGAGATCATCTAGCTAGAGAGTGTCTTCATCCCTACAAGCGTCCCTATTTCAAGAAGGAAGGACATATGGTTTCGTCGTGTCCTAATAAAGGGAAAGGTTCTAGTTCGAGGAATTTGAATGTGGCGAAGCTTTTGGTAGTGCATCTCAGTCTCGAGGTATATCTCCTACCATTTTGGAAAGTTCTATTCTTTTTCATGACTGTTATATTCGAATCCTCTTTGATATGATGCTTGGCATTTATTTGTATCGAAGAATTTTTTCAATGCTATTAGATGTTCCAGTTTTGTTGCTTACTTGAGGATTGTGAATCCTTTTGAGGGGATCCGCAATACTTGATGTGAGAAATTTGAGGTAATTCCTTGTAGCTTATCATTCTATGCGAATTAGCACGCTATTTTCTATCTAGAGTTTGGAGTAATTTGAGAGGGAGCGGCTTGCATTTTATCAAGCCACATTCTGTGATTTGAAGGATCCCTTATCTAGGTAACCTAATTCAGTTGGTTTGTTACTTCTTGTCTTCGGAATATTGATTATGATTCCAAAGTATCCATATCCGCTCTTGAGTTTCACGATGTCGATGATATATCTCGAATTCCAGTGTGTCTCTGTTGATTTCTGTGAGTCCGTTTTGGGTATGACACCCATTCAGGCAATCGAGTATTGTATTGACCTCATTTCCGGTTCTTATCCTATCGATCATTGTTCCACTAGGATTTCCACTAAAGAAATGAGGTGATTCATTGAATTTAATTGATATTTACATTCTTGCGTCTTTTGAGATACCATTTTTGAATACTCATTTGTTGATAGGCTTTATGATATTACTTCATTCGAAGTAGTGATATGTTGTTAAGTGTTTTTCTTCTCATTTGAGAAGATATCTTGCCCTTACCCTTAAATCTTATCTGTTCCTTTTTAATCTATTGAGTGGTATTAGGGTCATACATCAGTTTAATCCTACACCAATCTCCTTGAATTACAAGTTGCGGAGGATAGCGTTCCTCGTACCGCCATCCGCACTCGTATGGGGCTTGTGAGTGGTTAGTTATATTGTTCAAAATAACGAACACTCCAGTCTAACCCATTAATCTTGTTCATCGAGTATTATGAGAATATCTCGATGAGTTCTTCTTGTATTTTAGGTTTCGAGTATAAGCAATAAAAATTGAGATTTCGAATATTTCAAAATTTAAGAAATGTTTTTAAGACAAACTGGATTTTGTTTGAGTTAGATAAAGAGTGTTTTGAGTATTGAATATGAGGTAATTTTTTTAAAGAAAATGATCTTTGTGTTGGCTTGTCCATCGAGTGCTTTAAAAATTCTGGTCGATGCGCCCTATCCATGTTATCGATAGGAATTTCCTAAACATTGCGATGAGACAATCAGACACGATAAACTGAGTTTTAATAAGATTTAATTTGTAAATTAATTATTATGGTTTGAGAATTTTTTTTTATGTTGGATGACACATGCAGCCATTGAATTGTAGTGGGTTGGATGAGTGGTGAGGTAGTTTTGATCATTTGGTCAACTCTGCAGCCAATCGATAGGGTTATTCATTATAAACCAATGGCGAGGCAATGCCACTATGATAATTGAAATATATGAGTTTGAATAGAGTTACTTTTTATTGTTGAAATAATGAGATAATAATTTGTTTGAAAAATAAATGTTGATTGAATATTTTAAAATGAGTTATACATGTTAAAGATGGAGTTTGATTTGAGAATTTGGGAACATGAAAAAAAGAGTAGTAAATTTTAAAATTTTATCTTAAGAATTGTTGAAATGAAAATATATCATTCTTTCGAAAATTTAATTTTTGAATAAAAGGGAATAAGAGTTTGAAATTATTTGTCATTTTATAAGAACTAGAGGAAGGAGTTTAGAAAATTTCCAAGTGTTGAAAATTGTGATTTTGAATTTAAAGGTAATGAGTTTTGGAACTTTAAGAAGTTTGATTGTAAACAAAAATTTAGATTATGGTTTTGACGATAATGAATTCAGAACTCTAAGAAATTTTAATTGTAAATTAAAATTTATATCTATTGTGTTCCTTATGATGGTTTTGACGATAATGCGAGAAACTTTTGTGAAATCAATCTCCTTCAACAGATTTTTGAGTAGAACCCAGTTGTGATTTGCTTTGAAAATGAGATACTTTCGAAATCATGATGTACTACTCAAATAAATTCAATTGTCAGCAAATTCTAGTATTTATACTTAGGAAAATCATTGAATTTACCGAGCGATTTTATCTTGGTCTACTTTCGTCTTGGGAAAAGAGTGATAAATTTTGGTCTCGTGTTTATCTATCCTTCCTTTGATTGATGTAATTAATATGTTGAATACAAACACTTCTCTAGAAATTGCAAGGACGCAATTTTGTTAAGGGGGAGTCTGTAACTACCCTAGTTTGGAGATTACCTGTATATATATATATATATATATATATATATATATATATATATATATATATATATTAAATTATAATTTAATATTGTAAATTAAAATATAATTGGAAATTTTAAATTGTTTATTTGGAATAAACTATGAATTTTGTAAATAAAATGAGAAAAATAAATTTTGGAACTTTATTTGTTTATTTGGGTATAAATATTAATTGGATAAGTATTCGGTTTAAATAAATTGAAATATTGGGTATTTATTAGTTTGGAGCTAATAAATTAATTGGGTGATGTATTTCAACGTTAAATTGTTGAAATAAATCTAAAGTAATGAAAATAAAGTTTTAAAACCTTATTTTGAGAATTTGAGTAGGAAATAATCAAATTGCAATTTTATTTGTAAATACAACAATATTGAAAAACATTGTCAATAATAATCTTTTACTGAATTTAAAATGAGTAATAAGAAGAAATTATGTATTTATTGATTTATAAGATGGAATATGGTTAAAAAATAATATTTTGATGATTAAAAAGAGTTAAAATGATTTATTATAATTTATTTGACAAGAAAATAAATTTTGTTCAAATTTTTGAATTGAAAATGGTGTTTTTACACTAACATAGTGTAAATTGTGTAATATTGATAAAAATAGGGTTTTTTCATAAAAATAACTTTTTATTATTAAAAATAAAATTTTATTTTGTTCAGTTAACAATTTTAGTTACAGATTTGTATTTGGCTTTTTATTGTAGAAAAATTGGTGTATATATTGCAAAAAGAGAATAGAAGTGTGCACTCCTTTGTATTTTCAGTAAGTATATTTGATTTGGGCTTCTTATGTGTAAAATTTACACCCATTATACTGATCTGGAACCTTCTGGTGAGAAAGAAGTAATCAGTATGTAGTTTTCTTCTTTCATCATCTTCTCAAAAGTTATTTACAGAAAACTGAAAATAAGAAGCTATGGCCTCCATCAGCATATTTCAATTTCCACTCAAAAACCACTGCAAAAAAAGAAGAAGAAACTCATCAAATTAAAGACTATACAAGGTAATCAAATCCAATACCCAAAGATTTCATCAAAAATATTAGAATTCAGATATGAATTTGTTTGTAATCGTTTGGTTTACTCTGCATGTTCATGTTTAAGCTAAAACAGGTCTTTGAATCTCCATTCCTTCCTCGAAATTCGCTGCTTGCCATCAAATTCTCGCTAAATCATCAAGGTGAGTACCACACTCACAATTGCTAACTAAAACTAGTGCTACTGTAAAGAAATTTTTGCTTAAAAAAGTTACTGTATACGTTATATTCCTTGTTCCATGTTTTTATGTTTTTCTAGTTTCTGGTTGCTACTTTGAGTGGCTGTAACTCTTTGATTTTGCCACAAATTACTGTCAGATCTTTTTCGAATTAGAGTTTATTTGTTGTTCTTAGTGCATGTCAAATTTCATGGCAAAACTCCTCTATTTTATATCTCAAAACGAAGCTAGAAAATCAGTACGAGCAAGAAATCAACATGCTAAAAGATCCCGTAGCCTGAGTCGACATGCAGGTCGACCAAGAGCCTTCCAAGTCAACATGGATGTCGACCTAGGACTTCTTAGGTCGACATGGAGGTGGACAATCCGGCTGACCTTCATGTAGACCTATGTGTGTGAGTTTCAAGGTGATTTCCTTCTTACTTCCCATAGCTTTTTGCCCTTTCGTGCTATGCTTTTACCACTTGTTCTTGTGCACTTTTGTGATGTTTTTTGAATGTGATTGAGGGCTATGATGCCTATCTATAGGATAGCCTAGATTTGGTTAGTTCGAAATTGAAATTTGAATTGAATTTGAATGTCGATTTTTGAGTATTTTCTATGTTTTTCTTTGATTTCGAGCACTGTTTCCTCCAAACAAATTTTGAAATAATTTTTATAACAAATTGGCTTTTGAATTTAGTATTATATAATATTTTTAAAATTATTTCAAAATTATTAAAATATATTTATTTCCTATAATAAGGAGAATTTTCAATAAATTGCAAAATGATTTTTGAAAATTGTTTTCAGATCCCGTTTTCTCAAGTAAATTATTTTATAAACAATATATATTATTTTACACTCTTCAGACGTATGAGGAAGAGAATTAAATGATTTAGTAAAACACATGGTATGGGATAGGTGAGTTTACTTTTTGGGTTAATTTCGAACTTGTACGATCGAAGCAATTCTAGGCTATTGATTTGAGATGATTTATGGGATTTGCCATTTTTTGGCGTGTTTGAGATTTATAATTCCTAGAAATTATCTGAGACGGCCAATATTTGGTGAGATTTTTGGTTCGAGATCTCCTAGAGTTGGAGTTATAATTATGAGCATCCGATATATTGCTTTACTTGCCGATGAGATGAGGCGAGTTATGAGTTTTCTAAGTTTTGAGATTTTAAATGATTTTGTTTTCTAATGTGGCATTGACTAGCGGTTAGGGAACCGTTAAGTGAGAACGTGTGTTATGGGATGCACTGTTACTACTCCTCTCTATGAATTTGTGACACATTTTGGGTTTACCAGTACTATAGACCTTCGGGTCATCTGAGTTTACGACGGTCATCTGAGTTTACGACGGTCATCTGAGTTTACGACTTCGGTCGTCTGGGATTTACGACTTCAGTCGTCTAAGTTCTACAACTTCGGTCGTCTGGGATAAGTACCTAATATATATATATATAGTACTGGTCTAAGTTTGGCATGTGTAGCATTGCTTCGGCATGCAATCAGGGATCTAGCCAATCTTAATTTTCTGAGTTTTCTGAGTTTTATTATGATTTCACCATTCGAGATATCTTTATTACATCGATAGCCTAGAGCTATATGAGATGTTATACATATATGGTGATTTCATTTTGATGAGGCTTCGAACTCTTATTGAGTTCCTTAAGTTTTGAATTTTCATGATTCCTTAGTTTTAAGTTATATATTTATATGCTGATGAAATGATGCATAATTGAGTTGGGGATTTTAATGTTTCCTTTTATGGCTAACTTGTTGTTTATTTACATTTACGTTGAACAAACTTGAGTAGGAATCACTTATGGTAGGTTAAACCTATTTATGAGTTATTGTTGAGCAATTATACCATTGCTACCCTTGGAATTGTGAATATAACTTCATTTTTATCATTCCTTTCTATTTATAGGAATGTTCCCTTATGCATGTATATGCATTTATCTCTTGCAAATCATCATGTTCTAGTTAGCCTGACCCATGTATTTATTACTTAAGTCAGACCGAGTTGCAATTTAAGATCATTTGGACTTTAGGCTAAGCAGTGTCTTTTGGAATTCACTATCATCCCTTTTGGATAGGAAGCGTAGTTCTTGTGTAGTTTTTGTAGTAGTTGTCTTGTTAGGAACTTAGATATGTATATTCTCTTGTGGGCATGTATGTGTGTGTATATATATATTGTGGTTGATTACCACTTACGACATGTTGTATTACATTTGATGTATGTGTATATGTATATCTGTTTGTGGTCCTTATCTCTGACATTTAGTATATTCCACACCTCAGTCTTATTTTTATGACATTTGTTGAAATAACATTTTGTTTTTAGCTCATTCAATTAGAGTCCCACTTTCTATTCTAAGCTTTGAATATATCATTTACGGTTTTAGCCACTTCATAACTTGATTTTATGCAAATGATCAAGTCACTAACATATAAAAGATGGCTCACTCGAGGTTCAAAACTGGGAATTGTCTAGAATAGCTTGTTGTGACTAGCCAACTCTATTTGAAGGGTGAAATATTCCATGGCAACGGCGAATATGTAAGGAGATAAAAGGTCTCCTTGCCTTATTCTTCAATTGCTACAAATGAATCCTTTTGGAACAACATTCACCAAAATAGAGAAGGTAGAAGTAGTAATACAATCACTAATCAAGTCAATAAATTTTTTGAGAACCCCATACACCTAAGCATGTGTAGGATAAAATGCCTGCTTATCTTGTCATATGCTTTGTGGAGTTCAACCTTTAAGAAAAATTTGTCAACACCTTTTTTATTGAAGTATCTTATTAATACATAATCCATGAGTGATATTTAGATATGCCTCTTCCTTTTATATGCACTTTAACATTCCACAATGATGTCTGGTAAGATCTTCTTCGTTCTATTGTAAATAACTTTATTCAAGATTTTATATACAATATTGCAACCAACAATTAGTCTATAGTCTTTACTTCTAGTTGAATTATCATTCTTTGGGATTGAACAAATGTAAGTATAACTAATCTCTTTTAGAATTTTACCTGTTTGAAATGATCCATATATAGCTGATAATATCTTTGTTTTCAGGTCGATCCAATGGATTTTAAAGAAGCAAGAGCCCAATCCATCTAGTCCAAGACTAGAATCAATGTGAATGGATTCCAAGGCTGCCCAAATAGTTGCTCCATCATCCTTATGTCCAACATTCTCCTGCCACTGGTATTTATCAGTCTTCTGCTTTAAATATAGGGTAAGTTTGTAACATATCAACCATTGTACAATTCATTAAGTAGTTGATTGCCTCCTCCCCTATTTTTGTAAAATTGGTGGTTTCCATTCCATCTTGATCTAAACATTGAAAATTGTTGTTAGTATTATTCCTAGCTGTTAGTACCAAAAAATGAAGTAAACACCTAAAAAGTTAAGTGGAGAGTGAAAATGAAGAAATACAAGTGGCAATGAGTAAAAACAAGACACCAAACGTTTATAGTGGTTCGACAAAGTATTGCCTATCTACTAGAACTTTCTATTGCTTTTGTTGTTGGTTTGCAAGTAAAGTTCTTATGGATCGATAGGGATCCACGAGTGATTACAAGGAATTATATAAAAAATGCAAGGAAGCAAAAAAAGAACTCCTAAAATGAGCCCCTAGCCTCCTATTTACAGGTGTGGTCGCCTTAAAATGCTCCTCCATGATCTCCCTATTGTTCTCCATGTTCTATAGCGGTTCCTCTTGAGCAAAAATGGCCATGTCAGCAAAAACTATCGATCGGTACTAACCCATAAGATTCACTTATGGGTTCGTTCCAATGCTTTGTACGATGGCGATTTGTTATTAGCTTTGTGTTTTCCATCTTGAAAACTTCTACGAGAGGATTTTCTTGGATTAATAGGATGGATTGGCGGAGTAGAGTTGTTGATTTTAGATGTGTGGGTCATCCAATAGCAAACTACATGCGATCAATGCAATAGAGCTTGAGATGGGTTTCTGGCATCAAGGCTTATGATAGGAGGAACTTGGGTAGAATGGATGATGCTCTATGAATTGGTACCTATCCATGGGAATGGATCGGTACCGATCCATCACTTGTTTGGATTTGGCTCCAGGGTTTTGTGAGATGGCCTTTCTTCCACCATGCAGTATTGGTTGTATGTGATTTTTGACTCTATGTCTATCTATTCGTCCTCTTGCCTTGATAGCTTTCAAGTTCAATTTGTTAAGTCCGTCCAGGTACTGTTTGGTCAAAAGTTTGGATAACACTTTCCTTCCCCAATTACATCTTATTTCCAACATGATGTGCTTTGAATCGAGACAATCAAGATTGCCATATCGAATTCCAATCCATGTTTTGGACAGTCATTATTCTTCCTTTGGACCATTTCGATGAAGTGTTGTGTCCCGATGCTTTACCAGCATCTGACATTATAAAACTGGAGCATGCTCTCATGATCTATCAATCTGAGCTTAGTGATTTAAATCAGGTCCTCTTTTTGGATTTTTTAGGTTTGAATATGTTTTCCTTCGATTCGAGTTGTTGAATGTTGAGTCTATGCATAAACGCGTGCTTCGATTTCCCATCATATTTCAATTCCATATTCATGTGCATCCTTATACAGTTCCATGAGCATACGTAAATACACATACATGCATAGATGAATCATTATGATCTTTCCTCTCTGTTTTTTTATATGGCTGCTCGGTACTAATCTATGGGCATGGATCGGTGCAGATCCAGTCCATAGAACGTGTCTAGTTTGTAGCCGAGAAACATGGTTTAGGAGTGTTATATACCTGATCCACTTCATTTCCTTCTTCACTTTACTTTTACTTTTCGATTTCTAGCTTTTATTTGCCATAAACGTTTCTTGCTATCAAAGTTGAACTTTACACCACCGTCCCCTGACAGTTGAACTGCCGCCACCACCACTTATTACTCGGATCTCTAGACTATGTCCACCGCCCACCTTGCCTCATTTGAACGCGAACGATCATTCCCAAGCCTATTCCAGCATACAACATGAACCAACCACCTAACTTGATCACCTTTTCGAGCTCTAACACTCTTAGGTAGGCGATGATGATGGTTATAAGCTTGGATGAACTTTGAATCATCGATCGTGTTTGGGGTTAAGAGTGAAAGCTGAAAACGGTCGAAATCTCATTAATAGGATGGATAGGTACTAATCCAACTGTTGGTGGATATTACACCTTAAAATCCACTTTTAAACTTCCACAATGTTGAACAATATCCAAGCTCTTTCCCAAATGCTCTCCTAAGTTCCAAGATGTTTAAATGCACAAACGATTACGTAATGCCCGTTTGGATGGTAAGCGATGACTGTCACTTTGGATAACATTCAGATTTTTATATGTATCATTGCACAATATCGGAAATTGACACCTTACTGCACTGAAAAACACTACAAATGCATCACACTGCATTGCATTTTCACTATAGCATAGGGGCATCTTTTAATCTTTTTGATATCAATTATGTGTTGAGTTTTGACAGTTATGGGTTGTAGATGTTCCGAGCGTCTTTCCTCCCAAGTTACACAACCATCAATTCCTAAATACACCAAATTAGATACCGATTTAAGCTTGACTACGATTCCATCTATATAACAAACTTTATTGCAACCTATGCCTCAGCCTGAGAATCCATCAGCGGAACAACTTGCCCCAAAAGTTCCAGTAGAGCCTAAAGAAGGTCCAAAAGTCAAAGTTTCTTGCGATATACATGATGATGCCATCATATTAGATGCGATTCCATCGCTTCAAAGATGCAGAAGAATCACATGAAAGGATTTCTGAGAAGCATGACGTTCTGTTTGAGGAAATGTTAGTTCTTGCGCACCACTAAAGAGGGATACATCCACCACCTGGAAACATAGCGTGCGATAAGTACATGTGCTTGGCAGGATGTGTTCTACCATTTAACTAGTTTATCCAACAAGTCCTACATTTCATGAGGCTGGCTCCAAACTACTACCATCCAAACAGCTACGCATTCCATCATAGTCTGTCCATCATACTCACTTGTCGTTTCAACCGAGTTCCTACTAATCAAGAAATTTGGTATCTATACAGCTTCAAGCACTACAAGGGAAATCCTTCCCTCACTTTCTTAGAGCCATCCAATGCATGCAAAATTATAATCTACCCTTGGAATAAACTGAGCTACTTAAAAGATGAATTATTTTTCGTTTGCTGCCTTCTTGGATTTGCACATCAATGGTTGTTTGGATGTAAGTTCCATTCTCATGCTTTTCATAAAAGTCCTGAAAGTGACTATGCTATAAGATTGTGTAATATGGATAAACTACTAGTGCGGATTATAAACTAAGTAAGAAAACAATTAAGATAGCAAAGTAAAAGACACCAGAAATTTTTATACTGGTTCGAACCTCGTTCTACGTCCAGTCCCAGACTCCTTATAGAATTAAAAATAGTAACCCTCACTTAACTCGGAGGAATAGGTTTACACTGCCTAAGCAACCGAATAGGACTTCTACTACCCAAGAAACTGAATAGGACTTCTACCACTTGAGCAACCGAACAGGACTTCTTTAAAACTAGACAAAAAGTATCTGACTATAGTGTGCTCTTTAAATAGCACTGATAAGTCAATTAAGCATAGTCAATTAAGTACAATCTTCCTATAATCTTCTCCTTTATGATATATAGTGTAATGTGCTTAAGAAACATGGAAGATAGAGTGATCAATCGATCAGAGAATGTAAGCAGTTTGAATGCAAATTCAAAATAGAGAATAAAAGATAAGAATTCAAGAATAATAAAATCAGTTATGTGAATTGTTTGTTGAATTCTAAACTCTATTTATATAGATTTAAAAGTAGCATTCTTTTTTGAAAGAGAACGATGAAAAGAAACAGATGCAACTATTAGATTTGAAGATGTTTCTCTTCGTTAAAGAGAAGCATCCCTTTAGAAAATTAGCAGTTATGAATAATCTACCGTCTGAAATTTTAATTCAGCCTTCAGATTTAAAGTACATTGGAAATAGCAAGCAAGAAAGCAGGCTTTTTAGCCTTTATTCAGCCTTCTGAATGTAACCATTCAGCCGGCTGAAAATGTATGAAATATTTTTTATATTTCAGCAAACGGCTGAATGGGGTCATTCAGCTGGTTGTTTTCAGCCTGCTCTATGCATATATGTGCCTGTATGCACATGTTAATATACACACACACACACTCACACATACCATATTGGAGATATTTTAACATATTTCTATTAATGTACAGACTCTAAACAAAAGGCTAATAGCTTCAAAACATTATGAATTCGAATCTACAATAAATCTCCTGCATAAGTGATTAGTATAAAAATATTGACTTATATGGTTGTCACAATCAAAACGATGAAAATCGAGATTCTAACATTCTCCCCCTTTTTGATGATGACAACTATAGAAGTATAAATAATATATTACCATGAAACTTATACGAATACTCCCCTATCAATATGCATAATAAGTTATGAAAAATAAGTTAAACAAATTTATACGAAATTTCTCCCCTTTTGTCATCGACAAAAAGGAAGGATATTCAAAATACTAGAGATAAAAGCACCTAGAGATAAATTGGAAGATAATTAAAAACATACTACAAATAAATTACAAAAATAAAGTCACAACATCTCATATATCATACATACACAACTGAATAGAACCATAGAAGTTTGAAAGAAATATTACAAAGAAAAATATAAAAGTTCATAGAATAGAAAAGGAAAAACTAAATAGAAGGAGAAGGGTCCTCACTACCTCATCTCCATTTTTAGAACTTGAAGACGACCATTAGAAAGGAGCTGGATTATAAGCTTCGGTAGATGTTGAACTGGAGCAAGAGATTTTGTTCTAAATCCTATTAAGAAATCCTTTTATATAATTGAATTTCTTTTCGATCTTCTTTTCAATGATTTGATATCCCGATGAAGCTTTGATTGGTATCGGGAGAGAGTGATGATAGCTTGTCTAGAGGAGGTATCTGGGCCAATGATTCGAATGGAGTCACCAACCTCTTCTTCTTCTTGGTGGGTTTGTGAAGAGGAAGTGATATAAGTGTCACGACGTTGTGGAATACCTCGTTAAACGTTTTGTGCCCATTCTTGGAAGGAAATAATTTATTGAGGAGTAAGTTGGTAAGGAAGACCCATTAATCCTAAGGTTTTAGCTCCTAACTCGCTTTTGGCTAAATATTCTGAATTTGTATTTGAACATCAAAATTGAGTAGGATACACATAATAAAAGCTCCATAATGCATGGTCTTGTATTTCCTTTGGATTGTGATATCTTGAAACTCATCCAAAATTATTTCTCCCCAATTACTTCTTGATGAGAGTACATAGCATAAAGAGCTTGAAAGTCTCGTTTGTAAACTTTTCATAGCTACCCATACGGGTTGCAAAGATCGAATAAATTCTCAGTGAATGAGACGTGCTTGGGGTCCTCAAGTACTATATTTAAGCTCATTTAAATTTGAAAGTTGATCGGATAAGAAAAGGTGTGAAACTTAATCTCGATGAACCATATCAACTTCAATGTCATCTATATCGGTTCCTTGACATGGACAAGTCAATATATACCCCGATCTTTGTGGAGGCAAGAAAATTTTGACACCACAAGCTAATGACCAAACACAATTTTCATGGTTTTGAGGGTTGTGGTGATCAAGGTTCATTTTAGTAGGAAAAGTTTAACTAAAAGATGATTTATTTTGACATTATTAGGATCATACCTAATGAGACTTTCGAAGCGATTTTACTCGGCTATCTCTCGAATTCTATATGCTGCAAATTAGAGAATTTCATGAAGGCTCCTTCGAAGATGTTGGAATTTTTCATACTAACGTAGCGAGTTACAACGATGTCATTCCAAAGCCATCTTCGGATTTGGTCTTCGGAAGGTCCGGAGTGGATTCCCTTACCCTTTTTGATCTTGGAGGCATTGTTGATTGAAAAAGTGATGGTGAAAAAGGAGTTTTTTAGGCAGTGGAGGCTATGTTTCTGAGGTAAGAAAATGAAAAGTGAAAAAAAAGTATATATAGATAGGGTAAGAGAGAGGGTAGAATGGTTTGTTGGTTTGAAAACCCATTTGTTAAAAAATTGTCTGGGAGCGTTTAACTGGCTAAATTACTGTAACCAGACGTTTGATTGCTTTCCCACAAGAAAATAGTGAAAAACTAAACAAATTCAGCCGGCTACTTATAGTGGGTTTAGCCGTCTGAATTTGGAATTATTTTATTACCCAATACAATATTCAACCGTCCGTTTTACAGTGCTCAATCAGTTGAGTTTGCAGTAAAAATGTTGTATACCCTTTTTTCAGACAACAAACATTATTTTTGAAAGGAGAATATATATATATATATATATATATATATAAAACAGCAGAATACAGTAGGCTGTAGTTATACTAAATTAAACAGAGTTCGACGAAGAGCTTGGAGTTCTATATTCCTTCGGCTCAACCTTGGTATTCTCCTGTAGTGGGCGGAGAGGAGACCAGTCATTTTCACATACCTAAGAGTTCGGTAACACCGGAGGACATTGTGGCGATTGTTCCCAAGGATGGTATCAAGTAGGAGATCGAATAGGAGAGGGTTGATGAACCGTACTCCTGGATCAAGATCCACAGAATTTTAGTGCGGCTTGCTCCAAGAAGCTTAAACGCTTAGCGTTAACGTTCTATTCGTAATAGAGTTCGCGTTGTAATTCTAGCGTTTCTTTCTAATAATGGTGAATGTTGTCTATCTTCTCTTTAGTAGATAGAGAGCCAAAGAATAAGGAACGTTTAGTTCTTTTACCGGGTGAAGTACAACCCGTATGAGTGGAAGGTGGAACAATGGGGACAGGTTCATAAATGGGTGTAGGAGTAGGTAAATTGATTAAACCCGAACTAGGGGAAGTGTAATCAAGTGAGGAGGATTCAGAGTTATGTTGGAAATACATTATTAAAAGAGGTTGATGAAAGATTTTATTTGTCTTTGTAATGTTATATAAACTTGAAAGGAAGATAGGTATTTATAATATCGAGCATGTCAGAATTAGAAATAGGATTAAAGGTCAAATGCATTTTAACCAGAGAAACAATGAATGGTTAAAAAGAAAGAATAACATGTAAGTTAGAAAATGATTGATAATAAAAAAATACGAATTGAAAATATGGTCATGTTGTGAAGTAACAAGTAGTAAAGTGGTAGTGCATCTGACTTACAAGGGAGAAACCAAAGTTCGAGTCTTGAAAACCCAATTTTTGAAAAAAAAATATTTTTGAAAAAAATATATAAACATAATTATAAATCTATTAATGATAAAATTCCTATCTCTCTTCTTAGTTTTATAAAAATATTTTCATTTAAAGGTTTTATAAATATATCTGCCAATTGGTTTTCAGAGGATACAAATTCTAATCTGAATATATCCTTTTTAATATTATCACGAAGGAAGTGGCGACGAATGTCAATATGTTTAGTTCATGAATGATTGACAGGATTTTTAAATAAGTTTATAACACTTGTGTTATCACAAAAAATAGTTGATTTAGATAAATTAATTCCAAAATGTTGAAGTGTTTGTTGCATGTAGATGACTTGAGCACATACTAAAGCAGCAGAAATGTATTTCGCTTCACACGTCGATAGTGAAACACAATTTTGTTTCTTGCTAAACTAGGAGACTATGGATTGTCCAATGAAGTGACAAGTCTCGCTCGTACTTTTTTGATCCGTCTGATATCCTCCAAAGTCAGCGTCATTATATGATACTAACTCGAAAGGACATTTTTTCGGATAGAAAAGTCTGAAGTCTTTGGTTTTGCTTAGATAACATAATATTCATTTCACTGCTCGCATGTGTGATTCTTTAGGATTTGCTTGAAATTGAGCATATAAACAAACACTCATCATTATGTCAGGTCTATTAGCAGTTAAATAGAGTAATGACCCAATTATACTTTGATATAATTTTTGGTCGACACTCTTGCCATCTTCATTTCTATCGAGATGTATAATTGTACTCATTGGAGTTGGTTTGACAGAAGTATTTTCCATACCAAAGAGTTTAATTAGATTATTACAATATTTTTCTTGATTATAAAATTCCATTATCTAATTGTTTAATTTGTAAACTAAGAAAATAAAATAATTCTTCCATATGTGACATTTCAAATTCTTTGGTCATTACAGTAGAAAATTCATGACATAATTTTTCATTTGAAGAACTAAAAATAACATCATCTACATAAATTTGAATAATTAAAATATCCTTTTTAGTTCGTTTAATAAAAAGAGTTTGATCAACTTTCCCAACTTCAAAACCTGAATATATAAGATTGCTTTTAAGATGTTCATACCAAGCACGGGGTGTTTGTTTTAGACCGTATAAAGCTTTCTTAAGTTTATAAACATGGTCTGGAAATTTTGATGTGAGAATAGAGGAAATTGTTCGATATAAACATTTTCTTTTACATATCCATTTAAAAATGCACTTTTAACATCCATTGTTAAAGTTTAAAATTATGAAAACATGCAAAGGCCGGTATGATACGTATTGCTTCTAGTCGAGCGACCGGAGCAAATGTTTCTTCATAGTCAATTCTTTCTTCTTGATTATATCCTTGTTCATCTGCTTTGTTTTTGAAGACCCATTTAGTACCAATGACTATTTGATCACTTGGTCTAGTAACTAATTCCTAAACTTCGTTACATTCGAATTGGTTTAGCTCTTCTTGCATAATTATATCCAATAGTCATTAGTAGAGGCATCTTTGGCATTTTTAGGTTCAATATTGGAAAGGAATGCTACGTGATCTCGTAAAATCCTAGGAGGAGATCTTAATTCATTATCATTTTGAACAATATTTACTTTAAAACTACGAACAATGTTTTCATCTTCTTTAAAATTATTTTGAGTAACCGTATTTGTGACCGTCTTAGTTATTACCTCATCATCGTCAAAAAATTTATTAAACTTAAAATTTTCATTCAAGGAAACATGAAGTGTTTCTTCAATTTTTTTAGTTCTTTTATTAAAAATTCGATAAGCCTTGCTTCGTTTCGAATATTCTATGAAAATTCCTTCATTGGATTTCGGATCGAATTTTCCAAGCTGATCTTTTATGTTTAAAATAAAACATTTTGAGCCGAAATCTTTAAATTATGAAATATTTGGTTTTCTTTGATGAAATAGTTCATATGGAATGTGTCTAGTTAGTGGTCGAATGGATACACAGTTCAGAACATAACAAGCAGTTGCTGCAGCTTCTGCCCAAAAATGATTTGGTAAAGTGCTTCCATTTAATAAAGTTCTTGCACATTCTTGTAAAGTTCTATTTTTTCTTTCTACAACTCCATATTGTTGTGTTGTTCTAGGAAAAGAACAATTATGGTAAATTCCCTATTTACTACAAAAACGTTCGAAAACTTCATTTTCGAATTCACCTCCATGATCACTTCTAATATTTTTAATTCTTAAATTTTTGAGATTTTGAATTCTTTTCGAAAAAATTTGAAATTTTCAAAAGTTTCACTTTTATTTTTCAGAAAAATAGACTAAGTATATCTTGAAAAATCATCCACTATAACAAACGCATACTTGCTATGGTTTAGAGATTAAACTTGAGTTGGAGCAAAGAGATCCAAATGTAGTAGCTCAAGTGGTTGTATAGTAGAAATATTTTTCTTTGATTTAAAGGATGATTTTGATAATTTACCTAATTGACAAGCATCACAAATATTGTTTACTTTAAAATTCATTTTTGGTAAATCTTTTACTAATTCATTTTTAGATAATTTGTTTATAGCTTCGAAATTAATATGACAACATATTTTGTGCCACAACGAAGGATCATTTTCTTTGGCTTTTAAACACAATTAGTATTGTAACTTATATTCTTATTTAAAATATATATATATTTATCTCTAAAACCTTCTAAAATAAGATTTTTATTTTGATAAAAAATGCTACACTTATTTTCAAAAAAAGAAATATTGAAATCTTTGTCACGCAGTTGGCTGATGCTAAGTAAATTGTATTTTAAATTTTTAACTAAAAAAATATTTGTAATAAGAGGTAAATTAGATATACCATTATTGCTCAGATAGTTTTCTTATGTTTTCAGCAAAACATTTAGATAACAACTGCAGAATGTAAATACCAAGCTTTTTATTATTTCTCAGATCATTTTGAAATCATATATATACATAATTCCTTTGTATATCAAATCGCACTTTTGGATTTTAAAATCAAAACCAGTTTAACCAAAACAAGACTCCAATGATAGAAATCCATCACTTAGAAACCTAAAAATAAACATGGATGGTGTTGAAGTCATCACTAGAATTATTTTCTAGCGACCAAAGTGAGTTCATGCTTTTTATTTCTTTTAAATCCTTTTTATTTACAGATAATATTTATAAATTTATCTTATATATAATCTTTGGTTATATAAAACCATTTCTTAATTTTTATCTTTCTTCACAATATAATAATAATAACTTTTATTAGAACATAAATAAAAAACAACAAATGATAATAATCAAATATTATCATTCATTAACAACCAAACACACCATATATAACTAATAATTTTTGAAAATTATTCCTTTATATATAAAATATAATTTAGGTAAAATTATTTCATTTACCCAATTTTAAAATAATATAGTGTCGGTTTGCCTTGTTTAAGCGTTTAGAAACCCCTATCGATACCATGGCGTCCCACATATCGACCAGAATTCATAAGCCACTCAAAAAATAAATTAACACAATATAAAATATTTTCTAGTTACTAATAAATACGTGCTCGTATATATCAATACACTCAAACTCATTCTAGGGTGTTACTGACCCTATCTTTAATAAGTACCCAACCAAAGCCTAGGTGTTCGCACAATTCTAATGCAACGACCCGTAAATTTATCACTTAAATAAATTATATTTCAAAAATATTTAAATACGGGTTTAAAAGTAAGAAACAATCATGTTTTAAGTGATAAATAATAATGGTTACTTTGGTTGGGAAAAATATTGTGAACAAATTACCTAGGTAAAATAATATTAAATATCGTCCTAGGTAAAATATTGATAAAATAGCTGGAAATCATTTTATCGATATAACTGCTTTTAAACAATGAGGATCGTGCATGGCTCTGGATTCATACACTAGTATATACATTCAAAAAAATTCGAAAATTAAAGTTAAGATTAAATATTTAATAAATAGGTTTTTATTAACAAATAAACCTATTATAATTATTTAATAATGATGGTAAAATATTTTTCAATTTTTTTTACCAAATTAAAGAGTTCGTAGAAAAATAGAAAATGCGACCAGAGAACGTTTTCCAAAATTATGACCTTTCGACACCTGGAAGTTGTCTTGAATGTTGTTCGTCCTTTTGCACCATATATACACATATATATAGTAGATAATTAACTAAATAATAATACACTTAGGAATATATTATCTTACGTTTGTTATAATTAACAGGTGATGTGATAATTCATAAATTTAAAAATAATAAACATTATATATAAAGTGTTGTTATATCTTAATGTTTTCATAATTAGACATCATCACTCATCATGATTTTAATGATTTGACTAGAGAAGTAGGGGGATGTGACAAGAGAGAGAGGTAGGAAGGTGATGTGATTTTCAAAAATCATGACATATTATGTTAAATCGCTAAAGGATAATTTAGCAATTTTCTCCAAATCTTTTTGCCTGTAAATATACATACACATATTCTCATTTGCTTTCTCCTCTTCAATTTCTAAAACTTACTCTCTAAAATATCCAAGATTTCCATAGTTTGCAAAAGTTAGAAAAAATATTAAGTTTTTCCACTTCAAAACAAAATTTCCCTAGCTAAAACCTTCTCTACCACCTTACACATCCTCCTCCATCAAGCAACTACCCACATTCCCCCCTACGCCCTAAGCCGGCCAATAGACCATCAGGCCAAGCCCATTAGTAACCAAAAATCCAGGAAAACACTACTTTGTTTTTGGAATTTTTTTGACTTTATTATGATATGTTATTGTGGTGATGATAAAATTGAATGGTTACTATATTAGTCGATGGTGATTTGATAAATGTTTGCATTTGGTGTTTAATTTGAGATTTGAATGTGATGTTGTCGAGTTAGTTAACATATAACATTATGTTTGTGTATGTGTGTTTCGTTATGATTTTAAAAGTATGGTAGTATGGATGTATTGTGATATAAGAACCAAAGTATGTTGAGTTGAAACAAAGTTAACAACTTTGTGTGTTGCGAAGGATGTGAGATCCAATTCGAATAAAAAACTATGTTTCTTATTTTAAAGTTTGGAAATTGTTTCAAAGTTTATATCTTTGTTTCTAAGTCTCAAAAACTCTAAAAGTTATATTTTCTAAACATGGAATAGCAAATAATAAGAAAGTGTTTCCACTTAAAGTACGTTTAAGCGAACTGCGCTTATAGCGATAGTCGCTATGGACGCAGTTCGACAAAATCGTCAATTTTTGTCTTAAAATGTTTCTTTTGGAATGTTTTGAAAAAAATTCCAAACTTAATTAGTAACAAAAAAGGAATTGAGTTTAGAATATTTAGTAATTTATTTACTTAATATAATAGTTAAAGATAATTTGCAGTTAATTAGTAATTAAGTAAGTGGTTAAAGGTTGAGTAACATGTAAAAAGGTTAATGACCAATTAGTGATTAATAAACTTTAATTAGTGATTTATGAAGTTAAGAAGTAATTTAATGATTAAATAAGTTAAGTAGTTAATTATTATATTTTAATTGAGTGATTATTTAATTAATTTTTAATTAATTAGGGTTTAACTAATAATGAATGTTTAAACCTTAACTAAGATACATTAGGAAGTTAATTAGGACTTAACCTAGTTCATTAAATTAGTTAAAGTTTAATTATGAACTAATCTTGATATAATGAAGATACAATTAAGGTTTAAGCTAATTAAAAATATTTTAATCTCTCAAAGCTATTTTTAAACTTAATTGGTTATGTTTTAAATCATTTTTCTTTTTAAGGTTAATTGATTTTAAATCAAAGGATCTCTTGTCTAGACCATTAAGTAGCCAAATGAATTAAAGTAGTGATTATAAAATGTTGACACGTTTTATGGAAAGTAAGTTGACTTGTGTTTAGCACAAATTTGAATATTGGTAATGTGATAAACACAAGGAAGTTAATTTCAATAAGCAGGTTATGGTAACTTAAGCGTATAGAATATACTTCTATGTGTACATTTTTCACCGATAATAGATGTATCTATGTTTGTAACTTGGACATCTACCTATGATTGATTGTATATTATGTGTGAATCTCTTACATATCTGATGTTTAGCTGTATCTATGATATAACTTAGATAAGTTAAACCCAAATTTAATGATCCATTGTAGTCGTTGAGCCTCCATTTGGTTTTGTAAAGTAAATATTTCATTTTCTTTTGAAACGGTCTTCAAATTTATTCTATAAAGGGAAGCTTTATTGCAAGGTTTGAAAATTTATAAAGAAGTAATACAACTTACTTTGAATAATTATAAAGATTTCATATATAAGTATATGAAAGTTGATAAATTTTTGGGAAATTAATAAATTAAAAATGATTTTGAGGCTTAGTGATTACTATGGGTAATTAAATCTCAAGATTTTGTTGTTGTTATTTGATAGTTAAATAATAAACTATCAAATTTGACCTAATTTGACTCAGAAACTATGAATGTAAATCTGAGTTCCAAGGTGAGGACTCGAATACTTACTTCCAAAAGAACCAAGAATGATTTAGCCGAAAATTATCGGTTGTTGCTGCGGAGAGACGGGGATCAGATTTATATATCTGAAAACCACTCCGACCCAACACGTACGTTTGAGTGGAAGATATGTTAATGATGATTGAAGATAGTGCTCTTTGACATGCAAGAGCTACTGCTACTAATCCTGAGTGCAATTCCAAAATGGATGTATTAAAGTTAGTGCCTTCTGTTTCGTTCAAACCTAGAACGAACTTGTATGGATGAATGTTAGCATTACATTAATGCCTGGATGGCAGTGTTAGCATTCCAAGATGGATTTCTATTCAGATAGGTAAAGCGCATCCTTAAGCCTCACAACCGGGATGAATGACAAAAGCAAGACATGCAACATAGCTATGTGATTAGCTACCATTAGGAGCGATTGCCCCATTTTAGATGTCCCTTTTAGAGTTATTTTGCATGAAAACGCCGTGGTAGTATAAGGCCTAGGTGTCAAGGGGGTGAGATAATCCGGTCTGTTAAAGTGGAGGCCGGCTCTCTATCAGCATTAGTGAATTTTTGAGGCGTATCATCAGAAAGTAGTCCCTTATCATTGTTCGAATCCAATCTTCGATACATGTCTTACGTTTTTTATTGTAGAGCCTAGTATGTTGGAATGTAAGATGCAAGCATTTCAACTATTTTATCTACTTACATTAAACTAGACACTATGATAATATCACTAGATTTTGATATAAAAGTTTTGGTTATCATAAGGTAAAAAGCCATCCATTGTTATGTGCGGTGTGCTCTTACCAAATACCCTTCGTGAAAAGTTTTCAAATATAGAAATCTGTTCGGTTTTACTCGTTATCGAGTTTACTCACGCTGATTACCATACTAACCCGAGCGTTATTCCATGTAATGTTTGGGTTAGACCAAGCATTTTTTACCAGGTTTAGCTAGATACTTTGGAGTTGGAGAAGAGCTGGATGTCAAGATGTATTCATGCATATTTTTCTTCCGCTATATTATAGAGTCTGTATGTTTGTCAATGTAAGGATGGGTTTCTATAACATTCCAAATATAGGATAATTCTAGTGTACTCTATGTTGTATATATGAATAAAGATGTTTACATTTTATAAAGATCATTGTTGTATTATATTTTATTCGCTACATTGTGAGATTCTGTGTTGTGTAGTTTTCCTCTATCTTCTACCTTCTTCTTTCATCCTAAAAAGGGGTATTTTTGGCACTTGAATGTTTCGCATAAAATACAGTGGACGTATTAGTGTCGATTTTTTAGGGTCAAAAATCCAGTTCGTTACACCTAAGCTCTGACACCAACTATGATGACCCACAACCGCACCCGATTCGAGCTGCCAATAAACTACACATGTCTAGTCCAAATCAAACGAAGATGCGAATAGTTATGGGCAAGAAAGAAGAAAGAAGAAGATTAAAGAATAAGAGGAGATTGTGAAACTAAAAACAAAACAGAATCTCACAATCACAGCGGAGCAACATATAATATGATATCAATGAGTTTACAAAAGAGAAACTGTAATATGGTTTATATACATCCATTAGAGTAAAATAATCATATCAACAATCATCAGCTTGGACAGTTATAATAACGTGTCCTCACAATTGTTGATAATTTAACAACAGTGCAGCGGAAAATAAATATATACGTGGAATACAACCTGAAGACCTCCAGCTCGTCTGCTGAAGCTCCAAACCATCCAATCCGAATCTATAAATATGTTCGGTCTGATCCGAGCATTGAAAGGGAAAAACACCCAGATCATTTCGTAAACCAGCGTGAGAAAACACATCCCAACTTTATTTTAAATTTATAAAAACTTTTCTTTATCAAAACAATAGTATCTCGTAAGATCATGCTACCTGCTTCTACGCTGCCGCCGCAACACTCGCGCGCGTGTGACGAAATCAACAAACTTGCTAATATGTCAAAGATTTTATGGGATTATTTCCATGTCTACTTTATCTAAGACCGGTTATATATTTCATTGTGTTGATAATGTTATGAACAAATTTTAGATGATAATAAAATATGTGATGGTATTGTAAATAATGGAATTTATGCGATCGATACAAATTACGTATATGCTGTGAGTAATTCTTCAAATGACAATATAAATAAAAATTATCTTTAGCATTGTAGACTAGGTCATTTAATAGGTGTAAATCATGTCTTAAAGGTAAGATAACCAAGTATCTCTTTAGTGGGAGCAATAAAAAAGTTGATGAATACCTAGATCTCATACATTGTAGTGCATATGGTCTGATGCCTACGGTTATTAAAGGTAATTTTTTCTTATTCTGTAATCTTCATGGATGATTTATCGAGACTAGTATATGTGTATCTTATGAAGAACAAATTCGATGTCTGCTAGAAGTTTATCGAATATAAAAAAGAGGTTGAAAATCAGACGATCCATAAAATTAAAATACTTCAATCTAATCAAAGTGGTGAGTACGTTGAACATAACTCCAACCCTGCTTACATGATAACGAGATTATATTTTAGGTTGCTCCATCATACACTCCACAACACAACAGTGCTTTAGAGCAATCGTATTACATATGTTTTGTTCCAGGATGAGCAAGGCTGAGTTACCTTTGTTTTTTAGGGATATACACTGGAAACCACATCACATGTTTTGAATTTGTTACCCACTAAGTCCATGACTAAGATGCCATATGAGATATGGCACCAGAAGAAACCCCATACTAATTATTTGAAGGTGTAAGGTTGTCCAACCTACATTAAGTAACCGGTCCCAGTAAGCTTGAGGCAAGATCGGTCTTGTGTAAACTCATAGGATATTCCAAGAAGGATACATTTTTATAAGACTGAGGAATAAAAGATCAATGTTTTTCAACATGTCGTCTTTTTGAAAAAGGAATTTTTATCAAAATAAATTAACAATGAAGTTGTGGAATTGGATGGATTCGAGCGTTGAACATGGAAATTGAACCAGTGGGAGAACCAAGTTCACCCGTATACGAAAGCACATAATCTATTAGAAGGTCTGGTAGGGAATATCAAACAACAAAGAGACTATGGCTTTCTTATGGATGGCACGAAGGAGGAGCAGGTCGTAGATGATGATACTCCTCTATAATTTCAATAAGCGTTGCAGAGTAAAGACTCTACACTTTGGTTTGGAGTAATGACATCCAAGATGGATTCCATGTATGAAATCAAAGTGTTGACCTTTTCTAACATGCACATAGGGATAAAACCCATCGGCTGCAAATGGATTTTCAGGAAAAAGCTAAATGCAGATGGATATGTAAAGGCTTATAAGGTAAGGACGGTTGGAAAGAAATCATTAAATTCAAGGTGTTGATTATTCTGACGGGATTTTTTCGCCTGTAGAAATGCTTAAATCTAGTTAGACAATGTTAGCTATTGCTGCATTTTATGATTAAGAAATATAGCAATTGGATATAAAGACGACATTACTAAATAGTGGTTTAGAAGAGACCATCTCAATGTCATAGGTCTAGGGTTTTGAGGTTAGTGGGTGTGAGGGCATTGCTTGCAGCTTGTTAAGGTCCATTTATGGATTAAACAAGCTTCAAGAAGTTGGAATAAGTGTTTTGAAAAAGTAATCAAACAGTTTGGTTTTTATTAGAAGATAGAGGAAGCATGTGTATACGGAATGGAATAGAGAAATGGTATAGTATTTTAAGTACTATATGTTGATGATCTTTAATTGATTGGCAAGGACATTTTTTATTGCAATCAGTGAAAGCTTGGTTTTTCAAGAATTTCTCCATGAAGGATTTGAGAAGCAGCCTACATGCTACGTATAAAAATCTATAGAGAGGTATAAGAGGCTATTAAGAGTGTCCCAATCCATATATACATATATATATACACACACCATACTAAAAAGTTCAGCATAAAGAATTCCAAGTGTAAAATGTTCCAATGCAATTTGGAATCATCCTTTCGAAGAAGGATGCTTCTCAAACTGATGAGGAGAAAGAGAGTATGAAGAGGATACCATATGCTTTGGTAATCAGTTCCATAATGTACACTATGTTATATAATAGAGCGTGTATGGGATACACATTAGGATATGTAAGCCAATACTAGTCTAGTCTTGGAGAAATGCGTTGGACGGTTATAAAGTGTACACTAAAATATTTAGGAAATACTAGGGATCTATTCTTCATACATGGGAATGGAGACCTCCTTATGAAAGGGTATACTAACACCAGTTTTCAAAGTGATACCAACAATAGTAAGTTAATGCTAGGTTACATCTTTATTGTTAACCGTGGCGCTATCAGTTGGAAAAGTTTCAAATAGGAAACAATAGCTGATTCCATGATGGAGGCCAAGTACATCACCCTCAATGAAGCAATAAATAAGCAGTCTAGATGTGCAAACCTTTAATTGAACTTTAAGTAATTCTCGATATAGAGAATGCAATGGCATTGTTTTTGTGACAACAATGTGGCGATGCATATTGCAAAGGAGCCTAGAGCACATAAGAAGTTATGACATATTCTTCAAAAGTATTCCCTTATTAGAGAATCCGTTGAGAAGAAAGAGGTTATGATACAAGGGTAGATACAAAGACAACATAGAAAATCCATTCATGAACGGACTATCTTGGTAAGTTCTCATCAAACTGATCGAAGGGAGGAGCTAAGATTCCATAACTGACCCTAACTGCAAGTAGGAGATTGATAGAATTAGGGTACTCCTCAGAAGTAATTCTATAACTCATTGTAAATTATTAACTCTGTTATACAATCTCATTTGAAATAAAAAGTGTTTTTCTTTTTGTTATATACTATTATAATGTATTATAATTAATTATTTATTTAATTAAGTATATTTAAATAAAATCCATAAAATGGCGTGTTTTGTGATAGTAATCACAAGGTATTGTAATCATGAGCAATATATCATAATATAATAAACACGTCGTTTTAAAAAATTCATAGTCAAGCTATATTGTGATTGAATATCAATGCATCCGTTGAGAATTGAGTATGTAACACTCTCCAAATGTTAGGTAGTGTATTTCTCATGGCTGTTAGGGAAACCATAGAGCAATGTAATGATAGTTATTGGATTATTATGGAATGACTCATTCGATAGAGGTTGATCAAAAAACCGTTGTGATAATATTACACATTTATCTCTACTTGAGAATACCATCGAGCTTCAATGTGGAAACTCTGCTTGATTATAGTCAAATCATGGCATGAAGTCGATCGAAGTACTTTAGTTGGGTCGAGTGGGAGCATTGGAAGTGAAATAAAATTCAATAGAGAAATTCATCTCCACAGTTATATGAGGTACTATCATGGTCAACTGAATTCGACTCATATTTAAAGTCACTAGCTAAAGTGGGTCGGTTAATACGAACTATTACTATTGAACCAAGAACTTGGTGTTTAGATAGTAAAGTTGAGTGTGGATGATACTAAATTTTTTAACCCTTACCAATTTCCATAAGTCCTAATGTGATATAGTTTTAATGCTTGTCACTACCAAGTAACACATAAAATTTGTAAAATTAGATTTTATTGAATCTTTTTAGCGATAAATTTAGCCATAGTGTCACACCACTAGCTATGTTGACGCGTGGACGTTAATATTCAAATTATTCAATATTAATCGCTGATCGAATTTACACTTAATAGTCACATAACCGAAATATTGAATACTCCAACTACCACCCTATTTAATTAATTATAATTATTGTAAATTAATTAAATTAATTAATATTTATGAAATATTAATTATAAAAGTTTATTTCTTTTGTGTCAATCAGTGTTAAAAATAGAGCGTATGTAAAAGTTGTGTACACATGTATCGATACATGATATCGATGTACGTTTAAATTAGATTTAAATGTATATTTATTTGATCATGCTTGAAATAGTTTGGAGGCCCAAACATGGGAAAGCATGGCCAACCAAAGGAGGTAGGAATTTCGATTGAATTGGATTAAAAAAGGTTTGAAGTGGCAAGAGGAAATAGTGGATCTGTATCCACTTTTAGCTTCTTTAACCCTCCACTATTTAAAGGCCTTCAATCCCACTTTTGCAACTCTTAATTTTGCCTTCTCCTCTCCCATTTTTGGTCGGCCCTATTCCTACCTCCCCTCCGTTATTTCAAGCAGTTAGAACACAATACTAAAAAATAAGACATTGGTGGTCGGTGGTTTCAATCCGGTAGCTCTCTTCAAAAGTTTTGGATACAGATTCAAGGAGTCAATTTTGTCAGGGTTTCAACGTGTTGCAACTAGGCTATAGTTAAGATAATAACTTTATCTACGTTTGTGTGTATGTGTGTATGTGTATATTTGTTTATTATGTTATCCCTATGTTGTTAGAGTGTGTGTATCTTATCTTGAATCCACATATATCTATGTCTATGTGTGTGTGTGTATATATATATGTCTATATATGTATGTATATATAAATGTATATAGCTCACGGCATTTAAAAAAATTCGAATTAAATATAATTTTGAAAAGGGTTTTAATTTTTTTTTGATTTTAATGTATAAAATAATATATAAATTACATATAAAATTTTGTTAAACACATATACATACTAATTTTAGTTTTGGGTTCCATCTCTACCCGACCCCAACTTATTTGGGAATAATGGCTTAGTTGTTGTTGTATATGTATATAATAATATTTGAAATTAAAAAAATTATATAACTTTATTTATAAAATTGTATATATTTGAATAAATATATTTATTTATATGTTCTACGTAATTAATATATTTACATATTTTATAAAATATACATATATAATAAATTTAATCAGTACAAATTTTGAATGTTACAAAATTATACTTTCAAATATATATATATATATATATATATATTCGTGTGTTGCATATTTAGTAATTTCTGTATGGAAATTGTCGAATAAAAAAAATTATATTCCATCAATTTAAAGACCATAAGTAAAAAAAGTTGTTTTCGCCATAAATACATATACATACATGTACTTTATATATATTTTATTCAAGAGGAGCATTCAATGACACCCCTGTTGCCCACATGTCCACCATACGATTTGAACTAAATAATATTATAAGATATATATACATTTTATTTTATTCTATATATGTTAAATACATTTTATTATAAAATAGTTTATACTTGAATTTATAAAATATTTTAAATCTTAATCTAGATTGTTAATCCAATTTTTTGGATCAACATCCTGAATCTAGTGTGAAAGCACCAGTGTAGATAATCAGCAGCACAAATCTTAGATAAACAACAAATAAAGAGGAGAAGTAATAAAAGAGACAAAAAAATTTATAGTGGTTCGACTGACTCCGGCCTATATCCACTTTAATAAATCTTTATTATGATTATACTAGTTGAATCTCTCAAGATAACAACTAGTTACTCATTATATTTAAGTTACAATGAGTTAGAATAACAAGCAAGTTCAAGGATGACTACAGAATCACAATAACCCCCTTGATGACTATTGTGAAGGAGAAGAAAGTTGAAGAAGTGAAAGAATTCCAAGCAAGTAATGGCAGCTCTCTATCCGAAAAGATACATCTCTAGTTGCAGGTAGGTGAGTATTATAGGGAAGTTCAGTGAGTATTGGGCCAGAAGTCGAGGTGTAGAAGAGTCTAGTTGTTCCAAGTCATCACCAAAAATCTCAAATCAATCTGAGTCATTTCTATGGATCACTAGCTATCCATAGAAGATGGATCGCTAGCTATCCATAGGGGATGGTTCGCTGGTTATCCATCAATTTAGCATATTTTTCTACCAAAAGCCTTTACTTAGTACTACGATGGAGCTTAGAAAGTTTGAGGATGATTCGACCTATCTTGATGGATCGCTAGCTATCCGTAAGGGATGGCTCCCATGAGCTATCCATAGGGGATGGATCGCTAGCTAGCCATCCACTTAGCATATTTTTGAGTGATCTTTGTTTGGTTGTCTTCCTATCGTCTATTTAAGTGCCTTCTCTAAATATCAGGTCATTTAGAGTTAGTTTGATCATCCGTCTTCATGGGTCATCTGGTCTTGAAGAATCATCCATATCTCGCTCAAATCTTAACGAAATCGAATGAAACTTTGCGGGAACACTCTAGAGAGTGTTAGAGACCCATCACAAAAAATTTAGGTGGTGGGGCGCAGTCTTGATTGGTCGCTAGCGATCCATCTAGAGAATTGCTAGTGATCCATCAAATCAACTCTAAATGACTTCATTTTTTTAGCCTTCTCCTATGTTTTCTAAATGTTCTCCCAAATGTTCAAGTCAATCCATATTTGTATGAATCTGTAGGTCCATTTTAAGTTAGCTAATTCTGGCCAAACAACTCTAATCAAATGAGTCTTTACTTCTCGAGCTAGATTGTTTGGCATGCTATGAAACTTGGAAAGCGTGCTTAGAAATGGTAATGAATCATGATGCAAGGGTTTGGAGGGTCCATGAGCAAGCCTTATGGATCGCAAGCGATCCTTAAGTGATCGATAGCCATCGATCCATCACCTTAGATTTTTTTGGCATCTTTCCTCTTAGGTCTTTCTCTTCTTCTATTTTTGGTCCTTTTGGTTGATTCTTGAGTTATTTTGGTATAGTCTCAATGTTCTAATTCTTACTGAATTTTGATGGGTTAAAAACCAAGTTAACACGCCCCCAAAGTATGCCTTTCGAATGAAAGGTGTGCTTTGTTTAAGAATAACTTCCTATCTTCAGTCTTCGATAATTGAGTTTTTTAGCTGCTTTAGCCTTGATGAATCGTTCAGTTCCTTCGGATTCACTTGCCAATCACAGGTCGTTCTAAACCTTTTACATCCTAAGACTCTAGATTTTACCTAGGTGTAATATATACATCACAATCATTCTGATTTCATTCGGAGTTATTACATCACATATCTCTAATTAAATCACATGCTTCCAATTACATCGCATATTTCCAATTACATCACATATCTCCGTTTACATCACATATCTCTAATTGTTACATGTTCATTTAGGACTTAATCATTATCATTTTGCTTCTCATTTAGAGTTGTCATATCATATATCAAAATCACATTATATATCAAAAATCACATCATATATCAGAATCATCTTGTGTTAATCCATGATTTATCAATTTTATTCTATTTATAAGGCATTCAAATCCTTTTATTAAATCAAAATTGTTTTAAGGCTCGATCTCACCCAATCGTTTAAGTTTAATGCGCGATCTCTCCGGATTGTTTAATGTTTTAAGTTAAGGGGCTCCAGATCATTTGTTTGTTAAGTTATGGGGGATTAATTAAGCCCATGCGTTCACTTTCCGGTGATGGGACTTACTTCTTGCACTTTGGTCTCGCCTCTCAGGTTGGGACTCTAAGGCGATCAATATTGTACAAGTCCACCCGCTCGCTCACTGGCTATAGGACTTGCACCTACAATTCGGTCCCATGGCGGGACTCTAAGGCGATCAAGATCAGTCATCATAATCAATGTGGATTTTTCAAAATTAAAATATTCAAATCAAAAAAAGCACAAATCAAATAATCAAGAATCAAAACAAGTAGAAATCCTAAATTTTCACCTTAGAGATCGACTCAGAGCGTGCCTAGAGACCAATATGGTCTCATATATGTGTAAGCGATCTGAGGTCATTATTTTCCTAAATAGTCATCTCAAGCATCCGACTTAGAGCATGCCTAGAGACCATTCAAGAATCTGTACATGTGTAAGCGGCCTGAGGTTACTATTGTCTAAATAGCAAATGAAAAGTGTGGGAAAAAAGCAAAGCATGGGAGCCGGATCCGATTCCCATCTACCCCAATCATGCGATAATTTGGTTTAGCTCAAATCCCCATGTGTTTCTTGATGCATTTGCCATGGATGGTGGTTGTTCTTGCAATTCTACAATAGTTTTATTCCTCACATATTGTGGTAGCTGGTTGTTCTAAACCAGTTCTTTTATCAGATCACGAAGGTGTCGACACTTGTTTGTTTCATGCCCATTCAGCTCATGAAAGATGCAAAACTTTCCATATCTTTTCACTCAATTAGTGGGCTCTTTCCAAGGTGGCCTCTGGTAGAGGTTCTGCCCCCTTAGTATCCAAGTACATCCTCCTTAGGGTTTCAGTCAAGTTAGTGTATGAAGGGAATCTTGGCTCCTTCCTTTGTCACTTCGGCTCCCCAAAGTCATCGCCTGTTTTCCTTTATCTTTTCCAATTCCAGTTGTGGATGGTCCTCTATCCTCCATGACATTTATTTCAGCATCCACATTTTTCATCTTCGGCTTCAGCGTCTTTCTGATGCAAATATCTCTCAACCTCGTGGTAGAATTCTGCAAGATCCCTTAATGGATCCCTTTTCAATGCAGTTTTGGAATTAGTCTTACTCGCAACCCCAAATACTATTTCCATTAGGATAAATGATGGATTCGGCTTGTCAACTGCAGCTGCCGCCGCATTGAATCTTGTTAAATAACTTCTTAAGGACTCTCTAGGCTTTTGTTTCGTGTTTGAGAGCATAAGTACATTCTTCAGTTGTGAGACATGTACTCTGAACTGTCTCAAGAACTTGCTCATAAGTCGGTCCATGTGCTAATGGACCCATTCTCTAATTGTTGAAGCCACACTACAGCTAAATACGTTAAGCATAATGGGAAGCACCTCCCCATTACCTCCTCAGAAGCACCCAACACCTCCATATGTTGGATATATCTCATCATATGAATCGTTGGATCTGTCTTCCTGACGTACATTTCCAATGTCAAAAGCTTGAAATCTGTAGGATTTCTCGCATTTCGAATATTAACAGTAAACAGATTCCTATTCATGTCTTCCAAACCCTAATGTGGGGGTCCTCCTCTAATGAACCTTCATACCAATTCAGCAATTCTATTCTCACCATCCAATGAAGGTCTCCATCCTAAAGCAATACTTTTCCGCTATTCTGGTGGGGGTATCTTGGGATGCACTCTTCCGGTCACATGCATGTACTGATTCATAACACTAGCTTCATTCAGACTCACGTTCCTTCGAGAAAGTTCTGGTTCATATTCCTCTGTCGGTTGCATCCTATTAGTTGGATCAGCTCCAGTACCACCAGTTCCTGGTGTTTCAATAGTAACTCTGGCATTAGGATTGATTCCCATGTTCATTCCAGCGTTGCTCCCTAAAAGTTGATTTCTATTCCCTGTAGATCTAGCCAACCCTTGCTGCTTCATCCTCTAGAAGAAGCCATCCATCATCTCCTATTGCCTAGCTAAGATTCCATCTTGCATCTCTTCCATTAACTTTTCCATCTCCTCTCTAATCTTATAAATGGGTTGATGAGAATTTGAGGACGCATCCTGGCTGCCCCAGGCTCCAGTTGACTTGCTACGGCTCTAGATCTTGTATTTGGCCAACTCATCTTCTCAAATCTTAGAATCAAACTTAAAATATGTAAATCTCGTTTAAGGTTCTCAGTGAAAGCACCAAAATGTTAACCCAAAAAATTAATCAACACCCTGGATCAAGTGTGAAAGCACCAGTGTAGGTAATCAACCGCATAAATCTCAGATAAACAACCGATAAAGAGTATAAGTAAGAAAAGAGAAAGAATTTTTACAGTGGTTCGACTGACTCTGGCCTACATCCACTTTAATCAATCTTTATTATGATTATACTAGTTGAATCACTCTGGATATCAACTAGTTAGTCCTTAGATCTAAGTTATAATAAGTTAGAATAAGTCACAAGTTCAAGGGTTGATTGGAGAATCACAATAAACCCCTTGATGACTATTATGAGGGAGAAGAAAGTTAAAGAAGTGAAGGAATTCCAGTCGAGTAATGGAAGCTCTTTATCCAGAAAGATCCATCCCTAGTTGCAGGAAGGTGGATATTTATAAGGAAGTGCAGTGGGTATTGGACAAGAAGTCCAGGTGTAGAAGAGTCCAGTTGTTATGCCAAGTAATCACCAAAAATCTCAACTCAATCTGAGTCATTTCTATGGATCGCTGGCTATCCATATGGGATGGATCGCTAGCTATCCAAAGGGGATGAATCGCTAGCTATCCATCAACTTAGTATATTTTTCTACCACAAGCCTTTACTTAGTGCTACAAAGGAGCTAGAAAGTTTGAGGGCGATCTGACCTATCTTGATGGATCGCTAGCTATCCATTGGGGATGGATCACTGGCTATCTATATGGGATAGATCTCTAACTATCCATCCACTTAGCATATGTTTAAGTGATCTTTGTTTTGTTATCTTCCTATCTTCTATAAGTTCCTTGTCCAAATATCAAGTCGTTTGGAGTTAGTTTGACCATTCGTCTTCATAGGTCATTTGGTCTAGAAGAATCATCCATATCTCGCTCAAATCTTGATGAAATTGAACGAAATTTTGCAGTAACACTCTAGAGGTTGTTAGGGACCCATGATAAAATTTTGAGGTGGTAGGGCCACTCTAGACGGGTCGCTAGAGATCCATCTAGATGGGTCGCTGGCGATCCATCAAATCAACTTTAATTGATTTTATTTTTTTGTGAGCCTTCTCCTATGGTTTATAAATGTTCTTCCAAAAGTTAATGACAATCCGACTTTGTGTGAGTTTTGTAGGTCCATTTTAAGTTAGCTAATTTTGGCCAAATAGCTTGAATCAGATAAGTCTTTACTTCTTGAGCTAGATTGTTTGGCATGCTATGAAACTTGGCAAGCGTGCTTAGAAATGGTAATGAATCATGATGCAAAGGGTTTGGAATGTCCACGAGCAATCCTTATGGATCGTTAGCGATCCATTACCTTAGCTTATTTTGGCATCTTTTCTCTTGGGTTTTTCTCTTCTTCGTGCTTAGAAATGGTAATGAATCATGATGCAAGGGGTTTGGAGGGTCCGTGAGCAAGCATTATGGATCGTTAGCGATCCATTACCTTAACTTATTTTGGCATCTTTTCTCATAGGTCTTCCTCTTATTTTTCTAGTCCTCTTGGTTGATTCTTGAGTTATACTCTTGAGTTATATTGGTATAGTCTAAATGTTCTAATTCTTATTGAATATTGATGTGTTAAAACCCCAGTTGACATAGATCTAAAATTTAAATTTAAATTTGAAATTATATATATTTGAATTTACAAATATTATTATTATACAAAGTTATATACATATATATGTTTATACAAATCTTAGATTTTATAAATATAATTTTAATTTCATATTAATATATGTATGTATGACGACACTAATGTATATAGAGGGGATAATATGTAAGTTACGGTGTAAATTTCAGTAATTATATACAGGTATAATAACCCATGTACATTGTATATGTTGCACATGCACGTATATACACACACATATGTATACGATATGCATTTTATTACATATCATTAAAATAAAAAATTTAGGCACAAATTGAATAAAATGTTGATTTTATTTGAAATTAGTTTAGATCGGATCTAAATAAATTTAAACTTCATAGGACCAATAAGATCTAAAATAGAATATTGATTTTGAAATTTACCCATTTAACCCACCGCGTCATGACCCAAATTCAACAAAAATGCATAACAATATATGTATGTATGTATGTGTGTGTATGTATATTTTAATTTATATCTATTGTATATACGTACATATATCTTGTACTTACATATACATGTAATAAATTCACATGCATATCAAGAATATAAATGCCTATGTGTATACATATGTTTGAATATACTATAATATACGTATATGATTTGCATACACATATTTATAGTATATGTATATACATACACACATGCGCGCACACACACACAGATATTATGAAAAATAAAGACGAAAATGAAATATTATATTAAATGTCGATCTACTCAAATCAGAATATTATATTAGGTCCGCGATCGTTACATAATTAAGTTGATATGGAAAAAGTAAATTTTATTACAATATATTGGATCTATATAAACCACAATCTCGTATCCAACAAATAATAAAATTAGTTTTAGAACACAAATGAATCAAAAACAATTTTGTTTTAATTAAATAATTAATAGACTGAATTTGTGATAACAAAATAAATTTTACAACAAATCAAATTTATATTAACCAATGAATTCAGATCCAATCAAAACAGCAACAATACTTAAAACATCATGAATGGGAATGAATATCCATATATATAAAGTAGAGTATATCTAAACATCATGAATGAAATTAAGACGGAAAATCAAAAATGAAAAGCATCACCCTTTGTAATGTATTGTTTTGTGATCTCCTTACATCCCCAAGGTGTATACCAAATCTTTGCAAGAGATGGGTGAATCGCTTATGTTTTCTTTTATTTGATGTCTTTCATTTGATTTGAAGTAGATTTTTTTAGGAAGGGTACACCAAATTTCAATCATGGGACGGAAGGGGAGAGAAGAAAAGTAAACGACGAAAAGAATGAATGAGAATAAAATTAATGGATTTGTTTAATTTAAAAGAATGAAACCTTTTCATTTCTTTCAATTAAAACTTCCTTAATTAATTCCCTTAATTATCTTTCACTCCACTTTCCTGTCGTCAAAAGGTGTGACGGGTCATACATGATGACAATTGGCCTAAAATTTACATAAAACCCCTTTATGTAATTATCTTTTAATTGATCTCTTTAAAGTTACAATGTTGTTGTATATTGGTACATGAAAATATAACTTTTATATAAACATTCAAATAATTACAACCAAATCCAAGACATCAAATAAATTATATAATAATTAATAATTTTCAAATATGAACTAATTAATTAATTTATAGCATTCTATAAATTAGTTAAATCATGTAGTTTTTTGGAGAATTTACAAATGTGGTTGTATGACTCAGACATGTGAATTCGTCAGTAATTAATATTGAACAATTCAAATATTACGTTCACACGTCACCTTTGGTGTGACAATTAGCCGAATTCATCACGTATAAACCTTTGGAGTAAAAATGGTATTTAGATTATCTTAAGCGGTACCAATGGTAACAATAATTTACTTACGTTCTCTTCATCAAAAGTATATCAGTTTAGAATGTATAAAATTTGGTAGTGGTTAAAATTTCAATATTATCCACATTCAACTCTATTATACCAAAAACAAAGTCCTTGGTTCAATAATAATATTTATTATTACTTTGGCCTGAGATTTTGACTTTGAGTTGACTAAAATTGACCACGATACCAACCTCATATGAAAATTCTCTATTAAATAGTGTTTCACTCTCAATGCTTCAACTTAAACCCAACTATAGTCGCTTGATGGATCGCTAAACCAAGATTTAACTATAATCAAAGTGAGGTATTCACATTAAAGTTTCAAGTATTCTGAAGTTAAGGAAACCATGTAACATCATCACCTTATGGTAACTTGTTTGACTCAGTTGTTATTGACCAACATGAAACCCTCAGATGAGTAATTCAATAGTAATCCAATAACTTCGAGTATGTAACCCCTTGGTCCCTCGGTAGTCATGAATAATACACCTCCCAATATTTGGAGAGCGTCATGTACCGTGGTTTCAAAGAATGTATTAATATCCTTTCTCGAAATAACTTGATCAGGAATACTTAAAATTATATGTTATCTATATTGTGATAATTTTCATGATTACAACTCATAATTATTAACTCATAATATATCGTTTATGGATTTCTTATACTAAAGTACTTAAAATAATAAATTAGTTAATATATCACAATACAACAAGTATAATAAAAAAATTAAGCGCATTTATTACGAATATAAGATTGGTTATGGAGTGAGATATATGGAAGAAATTACATAATTACCTTTAGGACATATCCCTAACTCTCTCAATCTTCTTCTTACACTTCGAGTCAATTATAGAATCTAAATTTTACTACTTCAATCAGTTATCTCAAAACAATCGAGCTAATCACTTTGCGAATGGATATGCTATATTGCCTTGCTTATCCACTCCATCAACCAACTATCTCCGACGTTGATAAACTTCATTTATTATGTAGTACTTTTCGGAGTACGTTCTTAAATTATTTTGAGATATAGGTTCTTTCATGGTCTTATCACAACATTGTTTTCACAAAACAAAGTCATGGGTCTCTCAACGATTTCAATCACCCTAGCTCAGTTATAAGTTTGTGCATTATATACATATACGTCTTTTACTACAATGTTATTCGAGGCAATGTACTTAGCCTTTTGGTTGAATCAGCTATAACTTTTCATTTGCAATAATTCCAACTTAAAGCTTCGTAGTTATGGTTGAATATGAATTTAGCATTGACATATTATATTCTATATCACTTATAAAGTTTGAGTCCGAATACTCCTTCATAAAGAGTTCGTTATTCTATAAACAATTCTTTAGTATTTCATGAATACTTGTGAATGCTCACAACTAGCATTTAGCGATATTATTCCAGATTTGATATTCGCTTAATTCTTCAATTACATAAGCGAATAATGATATAGTCGAAAACATACAATATATGATAATTCCTACTGCCTAAGCATAAGAAATCTATTTCATATGCTCCATATTAAACATTTTAGTATGTTGTCTATGTATATCATTTGAGATAATCCCGACATCCTTACTCGTAATTTTATAAATATTTAGCACCTCTTTAATATTCTTTCTTACAGCCACTTCTTCTTCATTTTGACTGATAATCAAACTATTTGATTTCTTTACCAAATATCTGCTCAATTCTGATGCTTGTCGAGTGATATAGCCATATTAGTCCTTGAATCTTATTCATCACTTACAAACTCGGTTATTGCTTCCACTAACATCGTGACATTTTAGTTATCGCATGTAAATAGTTTACTCTAAATCATTATTTAGAATTTTTGTTTCATTAAAGATGTACCAAAATTAAAATTCATATTTGGTATTAGTTTTGGTATTAAATTTGAATTAACTTAAGAATGGTTGAATGATGCATCCGTTATGTTAATTTCAATAATTGAAATTTACAATGATTTTCTTATCAGTGGTTTTCCTGTTGAAGACACACTTGGGGCTGATGGATCATATCCCTTTGGGTATAACTATCAAAATCATATTTTGAAAATGTACTTCGAATCCATTCTGGATTTGTGCATCGAGCAATATACCAAAGTCAATACTCTTCCTGACTTGACAACCGAGGAAATTCTTTTTCTTGACATGGATAAGTAACTCATAGTTTCTATTAATCTGTAAGAATCCATATTAGACATTCTAATGAGTTGTGTTTGTTTTAGGCTTAGTTAATTTTGGTTCATCTTATGTAATCAATTTATACGTTAGAGCATTTGGACCGTATCTAAGTCTATTATACTACCATTAATTTCTAAAATAAATTCCTTCACCATGAAGGTGGTTTTCATAAGACCAAAATAGTTTCATATTTTATGGTCTCACCCAGTTATATTTAGAGATAGTCTGACTCATTTATTATTTTTATAATACTTGGATCGGACCAAGACTTGTCACGTACAAGGATTCAATGACCTTAGACGTTAGGTTAGCTTTGGAGATAGATATATTAAATGTATCAATTTTTTGGTCCTTGTATATATTTTTTGTATGGCTCTTGTACGACAGTTAGTGACTTTTATTGTATATTTGTACTTGTCTAGCCATTGAGCTTGCATGTATAAATATGAGTTTAGTATCCTCTTCTGTAGACTCATTTTGTTGGCGATATTTTTAAGACCTATCATAGTCTATGTATATGTATATATGTGATTCCAGTATATGCTTGTTGATTCACTCTATGTTATATGATATGATATGTATTATATTTTTCGCTGCGATCTATGATTATGTGTTGTATATTATGTGATATACTATTTTGTTCTATATTAGCAAACGTGTTTATTGCATTGCGTTGAGACTATTCACGTATTTATATTATGTTGTGAGGTAAAAGATTATGTGATAGTATTAGCCTAATGGGATAGACAAGGATGATTGCTGCTATCCAGTCTTATTCTCCGTATTGCTCGACAATATTACTTGTAATATTCTTGGGTAATATAGGTATAAAGGTAGGGCATTACATTTTGTATAGTATAAAAAATCAAAATATGTTCTTCAAGTTCGTCATTCCAATTTCAGTAAGCTTTCAGTGATCCCCTTCTTTGAATTCTGCAGGTTGGACTTTGTTCTCTTGGAACTCCAGTCGCACATTTTCATACTTACACCTTCATTATGTATACATATAAACACACACACACACACACACACACACACACACACACACACACACATATATATTCATAGGTCGGCACTGAGTGATAGGCCATGGATCGGTACTGATCCATAGTCCTTTGGTTCATGCCTTGAAAATATATGATTTCTCTGCCTATACTTATTGGTTGGTACTTACGTTTCTACCAAACCCTCATTTCTTTATTTGTACTCATCATTCTTTTGGCCTAGGGACTTTCTTCCTCAAGCTCTCCACTACCAAAGCTTAAACTACCGAATCATTTTCCATCCTTGGATCGCTGCCTCACTCCAACATCAGAAACATTGTTAAGGCTATTTGAAACATCAATCTCTCACTTTAATCCACAACCATCGATCAGTTTAAATGATTCGGATATTGAACTCACAACTCTTTAAACCCTCTAGAGCCTGTCAATGTAGGTTGGTAACGCCACAGTTTGCCTACATTCACTGTAGATTCGTCCCTCGACCATGCATGACCAAGAGAGGGAGACTATTCCTCTCCCCTTATAGATCGGTGTCGATCCATAATTAGGAGATATTTCACTAAAAAATTGAGTGCCTGAAAGTGTTTTGTGTAAAACATGAACTTACTTGAAGCATGGCCTGATTTTCCGGAAGCGTGACTCGAGTTCGAGTTCTTGGAGTTTCAACTTGTGTTGGCTTCGAGAATTACTTGGGGCAAGCTTGAATTTTTTCTAACTAATAAAATTTTGGTGAAAATTTTCTAAGCATTCTCAATTTTTTAAATGGGACTCTATAATTAAATTTGGTTGAGCCATGGTCGATTATGCATAATCCTATGGGATGGTTTTTGATAATGGTCACTTTGGATCAAGGTTTTGAATCTCGCTCATCTCGGCCGAGATCTCGTTTTCAAGCTTAGGTGATTCGAAATCGACTATTTCATTTGAATCTCATCTGACCCAAATCTCGGATGATATTTCAGTATCTCATCCGGTATCTTGGACGAGATTTAACGGCGAGATATCGGTCGAGTTGTTGAATTTTGGAAAAAATCAACTCTTTTTCCGCGTTGGGCTGGCTCATCCTTTACCTTAATTTAAGCCTTCTTGATTGTACTTTTTTTAACCCTTATTTCTTATATAAATCTCATTTAATCTTCATCTCTTATTTTACGGTAGTGGCGAGTGTAAGAAGATGATAAAATCTACATTGATTATAGTAAGTATTTCACTTTATAATTTTCATTTAGGATTCTGATCCAAATTAATTTACATCCGATTTCATTTTTCTTTTTTCGATACTTTCTTGAGTTTTTTCCCTAACAGTATTTTTTTGCGATTCTAAATTTTGGGCTTGACTTATTTAACTTTAGGTTCCAAATGAATTCCCAATTTGATTTCATTTATTAAGCAATAAAGGAAAAAAGGAATTCTCTTTCATCTATTAATTTCATTTGATGATTACTTCATTCGTACATCATTTTTTTGCTTTTCTTATAATATTACTAAATGTTTAAAAATTGTTTGTACCATGTATGATGTTTTCTACGTTAGTTTGAAATATCTATGTTATTAGTTGCTTAATGAGATTTTGTTTGCTAATAATTCAATACTATAATCAGACATAGAATACCTTAATTCTACTTGTAGACTTTTGTATTTGAATTTATAAAACTAAGACTTCCCTTGAAGCACTATAAATAATAAAAGGTAGAAATAAGACATTATATTGTGTAGGTAAGTTAAGTGAATGATGAAACAAAGTAAAGGTGCATATGTTATGGTTTGTTTCTTATCTACTTTATCTCATATGATTTTATATTGAACTTTATTCATGAAATCTAGTTATTTGTTTATTTTACACGATACAAGTGATATTTTTCCATACCAAATTACTAATGATAAGCGTGTGATATATTCAAGGTAAGTGCAAAGTGTTTTCCTTAAGGTGGTGACTAGTATTATAAATTTAGTTGTATAAAACTATTTTCCATACTAAATTACTAATGATAAGCGTGTGATATATTCAAGGTAAGTGCATAGTGTTTTCCTTAAGGTGGTGACTAGTATTATAAATTTAGTTGTATAAAACTAATGTCGACATGACATATACTCCGAGATAACTCCGAAGTGAATTTTAGAAACCAAGATGTAAATCCGTGATGGACGACCGAGATTCAATCATCTCGTTCGAGATTTCACTCGATACGAGATAAGCTGTCTAAATTCTTTGAGATGTGACGTGATCGAAATTTGAGATTTAAAACCTTTCTTTGGATATAAATTGGAGAACTATCTGCTCATTGTTTTTGCCTAAATGATAGATTCAAACTGAACGAGGTTAGATGCACACTTCGCCAATTTTAACTATACTCTATTGTCCCCGTTGATGTATAAGATTAGATCAATCAACACACGTCTATATCTATTGGGTTTGGTACATCTATTATACGGGGATCATTTCTAGCATGAAGATTATAACTTTTAACATGCTTAATATCACTTATGTATGGAGCTTTGATGGTTATGGATCGTAGATGCTCTCGTGTATCTCCTCTATGGCTGCAGGTCCTTCAATATTAGTATAGGCTAAAATTGATATAGAATCTAGTTCTACGACATCGCCTACAGTGAAATCTACTTCCATGCTATTGAGATCTCGATCAATTGGTCATCAAATAGCATAGGCCCTAGAATTAGTCCATTTTTCTCCGGTCGAAGGGACAGCTGTTGGAGCTACTCCTAACATTGATAGTGATGATGCCATTATTTTGGTTGATCCCTAAGACTCCCCAGCTTTGAAAGTTGATAACCATCCCTCGGGACGATATGTAGAAAGTATGGTATTCTGTTTGAAGATGTACTAGTTCCTACATTATATCAACAAGTCCATGTTCCACCTGTAGGATATATAGGCTACAACTGATACATGTGCATGGCTAGTTGCGTTCCACCATTTAGCAACTTCATTCGCATGATTCTACAATTTATGAAGCTAGTCCCGGTCCAATTGCATCCAAATAGCTATGCTTTCTCTAACAACATATATATAATTCTCATCCACCATTTGAATTTTGATCCTAATTCCTAGGAGATCCATTATCTGTATTGCTTCAAGTGCTGAAAAGGATCTCCCTTGCTTCCCTTCTTGGAACCTTCTAAAGGCTACCAAAAGTACTAGGCCTCTAGAATACGTTAAGTTAATTCAAAGAGTATTACTTTTTTGTACATTGTCCATCTGGCTTCGCACAAAGGCGGTTGTCTGGAAGTAAGTCTCATTTGCACCTTCTCTTTTTTCAATTTGAAAGTCATAGATTCAGTAATTCACACCATCATTCATAGTGTTTGTGAATATGTAAAGAAGCGTTAGCGGCGTGGCCTTAGCAAGTACCCTTGTGAATCTTCATTAAATCCCACTCGAAGAAAAGGAAATTTGAACACTTGTCATAGAGGAGAATCTATGTGCTTATAACTTGTTAGAAGAAGTCCACAATATTAGCCATATTTGGAAGTTAGGGAGGATGATGATGGTGATAGCGATGATTCTCTACAGGAAGACGATGCCACCTCATATGTCGATAAAGGCCATGAGATGCCCCCATTCCCGAGCCCTATAATTGATCTTGAAGAAGGTCAAAGGGTTGAAGATAGTGGAGGAGTAAGGAGTGAACATGTTGAGGAAGGAGAAAGTGTTGATGGGGACAATGATGGCATCGACATTAGCCATGAGTCCTCTATGGAGATAATGATGATCGCACATTCCTTATAGCTCGACAACCAAAAATCAAGGTAATTTCATCTCGTACGTTTGTACAACCTCCGCCAGCTACCATGGTAGAGGAGACCCCATCCTACCTTCTAGGGGTATCTCTGGGTCCTTTAAAAGCATTCTGAACGAGTTCGGCTCTTTTGGCCTTGGCAATATCAGCATCGGGGATATTGGATCTCTCATCTGTCTGCCCGATCAAGTGCTAGCTACTCATGCAGGAGAAATAACCCCCGTTAGTAAACACCAAGTCCACGATCCATGGGGGGACACTAGGGCACATCTTCACTTATACAACATTACACTTTTTGCTCTGATCGCACTACGTTTCCACCTCATTAGTGCTAACTTGCTTGCTCATGTTTTACTTACAAACTTGATGAAGCACAGGAACTTGTATGACACTATCTAAAGTTAGGAAAGAAAATATAAAAAACCAGGATCACTTGACCGTTCTCGCGATTCTTCTTATGATTTTGATTCGGGAAGGTGCTCGGGTTAGGATTATAAGAGTCAGGACAGAGGTTACGGGTCTTATGAGTCGACTCCACGATGCAAGTCTCATTCACCCCTCCTGTGCAGCATGAATCTATATCCAACGAGACCCGATCATGTCCCATCCACCGAGATACTAATTGCCCTATTTCAGTTCCTTCATCGACACAACCAATAGAATCTTCTCATGTGCCACGATGCTCCAAGCAATCGTCTATGCTAATTGCTTCTAGTATTTCCTATTTGAAAGCTAAAAAGAGGCCAATTCTACTCCCTATCACTATTGTAGAAATAGAAATTATTTCCAATCCTTAAATGGACACTATGAAATGAGCTTTTCAAAAAATATTCTTTGATGACATCCTTTTGTTCCTCAACTGAAGGATATCCCTCCAAAGGTCAGGTCCGATGTTGTGGCTTACTTAGATGACATATATGATTGGTTCTTTAAAAGGAAAAGATTAGCTGAGGTTATTTCCAAAGGAGCTTATAACAGAAAAATGGAGCTTGATAGAGTGAAATAGTTGTAAGAACATGATAAGAATGTCATCTCCACTCTCGATAAGGAGGTTGAAAAGCTAACTACATCATTGGTTGGAGCTAAGAAGTAGTTAGAGGATCCGACTAAGTCAGCTAAGGATGAGCGTAAGAACCAGCAGAGGCAACATGAGGTAGCTCACCACTAGAGCCACACTTTATCGTTGGAAAATGAACAATTTTATAAAATTATGGAGGATCAAGCCTAAAAAATAGGTTAGTTTTACTAGAAGATGAGAAGAAGGAAAAAGATGATGCTCTCACCTAGGCTCAGAGTTATTATGAGGAGCCGTTAGATGCTCATAAGTGAAAGATGATATAGAAGCCTAAGCAAAGGGTATTAAGGAGCAGGTAGAGGCCACGAAGAACAAAGTTAAGTTCGACCTTGGTGCAATTATGTTGTAGTACAATGCAAATGTCATCAAGTTTGGTAACTTGAAGTGGATGGGACGAAGGACAACCCCAGGCTTTGGCCATGGCCCATGAGGAGATAATGAGACATGAGCGAGATCACTCCAGTGGAGTCCATGTCGATGAAGAGGAACTAAAACTTGACCTTTTGGATGGCGAAGACCTAGAAGCACTCAAGCTCGGTGAATGCATCTACATCCTGAATGCATCCTAAATTAGTTATCGAGGATCAAAAAGATTGGGGGTGAGAGTTTTAGGTATGCTCTTCAAGACTTAATATTAAACATTACTGCTCCATTGACTTCAAAGCCGCTGATTATTGAAAATATAACTTCGCTTCCTGGCTCTACTACTGCTTCTACTGTTGGGATGGCTTTTGAAGTTTTCAACTATTTTGGCATCCTCATTGGATGCTTAATGCAACCCTGATGAGCCCCAAGTTTCGAAATTGCCCATCTTATCTCCTATTATGGAGGGAGTCTCTGGTAGCACTCCAGCTCATAATGAGTCCATATCTCCCAAAGGTGTATCATTAACCTCACCCATATATGAGATGGCTCATATGACAGTAGTCGACATTACTAATCTTTAACTTTATATTTCTCAAGTTGTAGGTCAACCTCCTATTGTTCCTTTTCCTAAGGGAAGCTTACCACTGGTGTGACGACCCGGAATTTTCGAGCATTTAAAATTGGAAAATTTAATTGATTTTAATTATTCAATAGAATAATTTTAACTCATATTACGAATATCACAATTTATTGCTAATTAAATTATTGAATTTAAATAATTTGAAATTGGATAAAATATGAAATCTAAGATTTTAAGCCTATTAAAAATAATTTGAAGGCTTATAAAAGTTATATTGACACTACTGAAGAGAATAAAAGTGTCGAAATCAAATTTAAGGATGGTTTGTTAAGTTTTGGAATTTATTATCGTATAAATTGAATTTAAAAATAGCTTCCGAGGCGCAGTCTCGGAGTTCAACGAAACCAGTTCCATTGGGTCCGTAATATTGAATTATTATTGGGATTCAATTTTCGTAATTTTTAGGTTTGTTGTGTGAGCGTACAAGGTATAAACGCGCTAAGATTTTTATCGAAAATTCTATATATATTTTAATATTAGTCAACTTCAGCCACCCTTTATTCGCGAGTAGCCGACTTCTTTTGTACCAGTGTATCTTATTTTTATAACATCATGCAACTTTTTCTAATCGCGCTGCCTTCTTTCATATCTTGTCTTCTTTCATTTTAATGGCCGATTAACATCACTATCTCACTCTAAAAACAAAGACCCCTCTTTCCAGTTAAATTCAAGAGTAATAGAGAATACTCTTTTATTCTCCTTGTTCCAATTCGAAAAGAAAAAAAAATTAATGAATGAATGAAATTTGTTCGCAAGCTTCCCCTTTCTTCCTCCTGTTCAAAATCGAAATCATTCGAAATATATATAACCAAGCCACTCCTTTCTCAATCAAAACAACAGCAAGGGCATGCGAACGAAATCGCTTTGCACCGCGACCCTTGTCTCCTCAATCGATTGTCATAATCGATTCTTGAAATCGACGCTAACAATATCGGCTCGCCTTTAAAGGGGAGACGCGATTGACCATGGGTTGCCGAACTCGAGCAAGGTGATGTCGCGAGGTCGGCTTGCGAGCACGCGCACATCTAAGGCGAAGAATGGTGGCGCTTGGAAGCTCGAAGCAGCAAGGTGGGTCGGTTTTGGATTGTTAGAAGGTGCGGTTTTCGAGGTGAGCTCGCATGGATTCACGATGCTTGGTGTTGGCTAGGGCTTGAACGTTAGTGAGGTCGAGATGTTTTTCTGGTAATCCCTTAACTTGAAATAATATTTGCTTAATAATAGTAGTTATATTCTGTAAGGTAAAAATTTTATGGCATAATTTAAATGAATTTAAATTAAGGATAAGGTAATTCAGAAGTTAAAAAGAAAAAAAAATATCTATTATAGTATGGCTGTTGCTTTTTTTTTAAATTCATAAAGATTGAAAATTTAGATTATATTTGCAGAGAAAAATTTGTTTTTAATCTATATGTGTAAGTAAATTTGAACAGAAAAATTATTTTTGTGTAAATAAGATGCGAGGAATGAAAAATGGATTTTTAATGTTAAAGGAAGGTATTAAACGGTAATTAATTGATAGTTATATATACCAATGACCACAAGATTAGGGAAAGAAATAATATACGTTTAAACATTTTATTTACTAGGTTATTTTAAATAATATTCGGGAGATTAATTCTTTTTAATTTATTTTTGGAACGTAAAATTTATTTATTCAAAGAAAAAATTAGTTTGAATAAAATTTTGGGTTAATTAAATTTATTTAAGAAAAATTAATGGTTCGGTTAATTCAAGTATTTATAAATCATAATATTTATACAAGGTCAAAAATTGAGAAGGAAGCAAGCCGGATTTGGGAATGGATTGCAAACGGAATAAGGTGAGTTAATCTCACTCAGCTGATTATAAAATTAAATTTAAATGATTAAATTTAAACAATTGTTAGAATGCTTGAATTGGTTGATGTGATATAGTATGCTATAATTTGAAATTGATATATTATGTATGCTAACGCCTGTGGATGCAGGGAAAAATAGGTTGGAGGGATCCAACTGGACCCCTTAATTTTTATTTAAATTATTTAATATTATTTGTTCTGGTTATTTGATAGTCTATAATGAATTATGTGGAAGTATTGAATGCTATGGCTGGGTTGATATAATTGGGTATAATGCATTACCAAAATAATATATATAAAAATTGCATTTTGAAGAAAATAAAAGAAGTGAATCTATAAGTAAAGTAATTATAGAATAAATTTAAAAAATGAATTGGAGAAGAAATAAAGTGACTTTAAATTTCTAATAAATAAATTGTGAATATACAAAGGAAAATCTAAATAAACAGGAAGTTAACGAATTTTAAAATTCAGTGTTATAATTTAAAAAGGACAAACAGTTATTTAAAATTCAGGATTTAAATCATTGGAAAGACTAAAGAAGAATTTGGGAATAACCTGAAATTTGTATATTCCAGTTAAAAGGGGTTTGAAATCAAATAGAAGATAATAACAATTAAGTCCATAACTAATGAATTTTTGAAATGAACTGATAAGTAAAGAAATTTATTTCAAATGAAATAAAATTGGAAATCAATTTGGGAAATTGATTTAAATGGTTGAGATTTGAAATTCTCCCTGGATAACCAAGTACGTTTCAAAGTAAATTTTTAAATATAAGTTAAAAGATTTAAAGTTGTTTTAGAAAGTATGTTTTGTAAGATTTATTATTTCTAATATTTAAATTCTAAAGTTGGTATTTCCTGTAATCTATTATAGTAGTAATTATTTAAAAATTGACTTGGTATTTGTTTTAAAAGAGAAAATCTAGTTTTTATATTCTATAAAATAGCCTCATTTTAAATATTCATAAAGTATATATTTTTATAAAGTATTAAAGTAATTTTTAATTTAAATGCCTTAAAGGATAAGTTATAATAAGAGTTTTAAATTATTTTCAAATCTAAAGTTTTGTGCTTGGTTATTTCCAGTGGAAATTAACATTTGGGAATTATTTCCATTGGGAAGAGAATGATTTGAAACTGTTTTCAAAGGATTGAAAATAGAAATATATCTTGTGAAGATATTTTGAGGTTAATAAATAATTTGGGAAATTATTTATTGTTGGATGGTTGTTTGTGAATATTAATTGATAGTTAAATAACCGACTATCAATATTGGCCAAATGCGTTGATCGTTTCGAAGAGACCGGGATCGAGATTTATTTCTCGAAAACCACTTCGATCCGGTTTGTACGTTTCGTGTAAATGATTGTGGATTCGAAGATGGAGCAGTGAAGTGCAAGGGCTAGTCGCTACTAATCCTGAGGATATTTCCAAAACGGATGTAGTAGGAATAGTGCCTTCGGTTTCGTTCGAACCCGGGACGGACTTGTATGGATGAATGCTTGCGAAACATCGTCAGGTGGACGATGGGCATTCTAAGAGATATGTTCTTAAAGGTAATGCTTAGCCTCAAGCCTCATCAAATGGGAAGGACTGAAAATCAGGGGTTATGCAGCAAGGCTAGGTGGGTAGCACCCAAGCAGGGTGAGGTCATTCCAGTCTAGATGTCCCTTTTTATTTCGGCTTAGTGGACTGTTGCTGATCCCAACCGCGGGGTGATCTCACTCGGGATTATCCAGTAAGGGGTAGTCCCGGCCTTGTGTTGCAGGGGAGCGGGCGTACTCCTCGGTACGGTGATCTAAGCCCCGTACTGTGACAGGTGGTACCCCAGTGCCTAGTCATTAGTTGGAAATCCATTTTCCCTACGAGCCTTCTACGAGTTTTGTTTGTATTACCCACTCTGTGGCTAGTAGCTGGAATTTAATCATGTAACAATTTCAGCTATTTTATAAGTATTTGTATATAGACCCTATTATAATATCAGAGGATTTCTATAAAAATTGTTTAGCTATCGTAAGGTAAAAACCCGACATGTTTATTTGTGGCGTGGTCTTACGAGATGCTTTTGTTTTCAAAGGATTTTGAAACTTTAATAATCAATATGGTGTGATTTTCTCACGCTGGTATTCCAGACCGACTCGGGTATTATTTAACTGTAATGCTCGGGTCAGACGGAGTATTATAGGATACATGATATGATGCTGTGGAGCTCAGGAGACGAGCTGGATGACGATACGTACTCGCGTACTTGTTTATATACATATATTCCGCTGTGTTGAGTTGTTGTGTATCCATTTGTATGACATTGATGTACTCTGATGATGTAATATATAAACAAAGATATTTGATGTTGAGTAAAGATTGTTTATTATCTATTATATTTTATTCCGCTGCGATGGTTAGATTCTGTTGTTGTTTTCTATTTTCTTCTTCTACCTCTTCTTCTTTAACCCAAATGGTTCGTATTTCTGTGCAACTTGAGTTGAATGTTGTAGAATAGTGTTGACTCAAGGGGTATGGATTTGCGGGTCGTTTCACTTGGTATCGGAGCTTAGGTTGGAGATAACCTTGGTTCTGGTGGGAATTACTCAATTAAAATAGAGTCCGTAGTACTCTATAATGAGTTTGAGCGTATTAATAAATATGAGTGCGTATTTGTTAGTGAATATAAATTGTTTTAATATTGTGTTGATTGATTTATTGAGTGGCATATGAACCTTCGTCGACACAGTCTGCGCAACTGTATCGAAGGGGTTTCTAAACATTTGAATAGAGCAATCGACACGATATTGTTTTAAATATGGGTAAATGAAATAATGTTACCCAAAAATATATTTTCGATATAAAGAAAGTTTTTGTAAACTATTTAACTAATATATGGTTGCTTGGATGTTAGGAATGATGATAATATCAAAGTATTATCATTGTTAAGTGAGAATTTAACTAGAAATTGAAAATATAACTAAAGTTAAGGGAATAAATTCATTATAAAATGAAATTTATAGATATAAATTATAAATGTAATTTATGAATTGAATTATAATCAAATGGGAAGATATGCAAATGAATTATAGTTAAAATTGATTTAAACAGGATTTGGAAATTTAAATTCTGGAGATTTGAAAGTATTTTGAAGATAAATAATAACAGTATTGCTTTAGAAGTATTTATGAAAGGAAATTGTTTCAAATAAATGTTGGAAAGGAATATAGCATTGAATTCATTTCAGTCGCTGGAAAATAACTTCGGTGATGACTGCAGCATCATCGATGTTCATTTTCGAGTCTCTAAGCGATGAATTGCTGCCAAGTTGATTTGTTCAGGAAAACCTGTTTGTTTTGAAATTTCAAAGGAAATTTGTTGGGAATAAAACCAGGATTGGTTTGGCCTTTGAGAAATGTGGTTTGTGATGTGGGAGATTTTAAATGATTTGAAACCAAAAGCTGGGTGTTTAAAAATCCTGATGAGATAGTTGTAAGCTTATAAATTGAGATGATTTTAAATCATGAAGGAAATATAAGCTTTGAATAATGGAATTTAAATTTAAAAGGATAAAATGAGGTTAACTTGGATTGGAAAATAAAAAATTAACTGGATTGAAAGTAATTAATTAATTAGGCTGAAAAATAATATCCAGTTGTATTCGAATTTAGTTGAAATCGAATCGAATCAAATAAATTTGAGTTGAAATAAAATTGTGTTGGAATAAGAATTCAATTGAATTATTGAATGAAATTAGATTCTTACCTGAATAAATGGAAAATAAATTGGATAAGGATTGGAACTGAAATAAATAAATAAGAATAACATGTAAAAGATTTATAATACATGAAATAAAATATGTTTGGGTTATAAATAAGCTTAAGACTTGGGTTAAAAATAAAAGATGAATATATTTAAGCCTTGAATGAAGGGAATTGTGAAAATAATAAGTTGTGATTTATAAATTTAAAAGTGGAATAGAAAATCCAAAATAAATATTGTTTGATTTTTTGGGTAATGAAAAGAAAATCCAAACTCGAATTATTAAATAAATTTGAACTTAAGAAAATTTAAATGAAGAGATTTTGAGATTAAAATCAAGTTCTGGATTATAAGTTTGGGAAAAGACTAATTAGATAATAAATTAGAAAACGAAATATATAATGATAACCAATGTAGCTAAAGAAAGCTGAATTGGTGAGTTAATATTGAAGTTTGGAAACAGAACTTAAGTTATAAATCAAATTCGACTTGAATCGTTAGTGAAGAAAATATAATTGAAGTGTGTCGAATAAAAATGTAAATGGATTAAAATAAGTAATGGTATGAATTACAAATAAATCCAAATAAGTGGAAATAAATTGAAAATGACCTTGTAATTAATTGAGTAAGCTGAATCTAAGAAGTTAAAATGTATAATAACTAATCAAATAAATTTGTAGTTGAAATGAGATTGGATTGAAATAGAATCAAGTTAAATTGAAAGAAAAAAAAAGAGAAATTTATGTGCAAAATGAAATGAGCTTAAGTATAAAATTGGAATAAATGGAAGTAAATCAACTTAAGCTAAAAAGATGGAAAGGAGTTGAATTTGATTCAACTTAAACTAAGTTTAATGATATTGGGTTGGATTTAAATCGAAATAAAAATTCGGTGAGTTGCCGATAATATTTAATGGAAAGAAAATTCTTAAATAAATAATTGTAAACCGTTTAAATTGTTACGGAATTGAAATAACTTAAGACAATAAGGAAAATAGAATGTTTCAAGTTTACTAGAATGGTTTAAGTGAATGGGGATAAACTAATTATATTGAATAAATAAATAGATAGAATGAATAAGAATCAAATAAAGTGTGGTTTAAATGAGTTGAGAAAAGTTATTGAATGAATAGCTTGGATTGCTTTCGAGCTAAATAAAATAGTTTGGCATAAACAAATATGGAATAAATTGAGTAAAGTAACTAAAGCTTGGAATGGATTGAGCTAAATAAATGGTTGTGAATGAATTAAAATAAAAAAAGAATTTAATTGGTAATGAAGATGAACCTAAATTGTTAATGGTTTTTGAACTGGTTTGGTCAATAAAATGAGATGCAAAGGGAATGATATTCAAATTGGAATGCAATGAAACTGAGAATATATGGATTGTGGATAAATTTAAAAATGGAATAGAATTAAGTATAAATTGAGTTGAAATCAATTTAAATCAGTTATAAAATATAAAGACTTATTTATTCACATAAATCTTGTTAAATTGTATAAAATAAATTGTCATTTGATTGTAAATGGAAATTATTGAAATGCCTTGGATGGATAGGAGTAAAATAAATTGATTTTGAGAATAATTGGATTAAATATGAGTTCGGTTTGCTTAACAATAAATTAAATGTAAGCGATTGAGTTTTAAACCATTCAAATTGAGTGAAAATGGTTTGTAAATTAATTGAAACAGTTGAATTGGTATGAAAATGGTATAAATTGCTTATGGAAAATGTTTGATGTGCATTTCTTTTAGAATTCATATGTTTTAACCATTGCAACTAAGTGAAATATAGTTAAACCGCATATATTTGGCACTTACATGTTTAAATTGAGTAAGTACAGGTACCTGGAAGCCGTGTGGCTGGATTTGGTTGTGCTTTTTGCTAAAAATAATAAGCCGCTTGCTTAAAATACTAAATAAGGTATGCCTACGCAATTAAAATAGGAAATATGAACTGTTTTTGGTTTTTCCGACCGTGTGGGTCGATGTATATATATTTATCTCTTTTGTCAAATTGCAAAAGCTCCTCCGTACAAAGGATACTCTGCCACAAAATTTTCAGAAATTTTGGGAGTTAGAAAATTTTTGAAAATTTTGAAAAATTTTGGTTAACGACAAAATGATTTCAAACTAGAAAATTGAAATAAGTTAGTAAATGGAGCTAATTAAAATCATAACATGAATCGGTATAAATGAAAAATAAAATTTAAAGTTTAGAGTTGAAAATAAATTGAATTCGTATGGAAATGAAAGAATTACCTTGAATAGAAATAGATATAAACTACAGTAGTAAGGTGAAAATAAGTATAAGAAACATATATAACGCTTATATTAAACTTAAGAGAGAATGGTGAATTCTTACATGAAAATTGATACTACTAATATACTTTAAGTCAATATTGGAGTGAATAGATATTGGCATTTTGTGAGAAAGTCGATAAACTGTTTTCGGGAAGTTGTGATTGGATATTAGTGCTTAGCAGGATATGCAGGTAATATAAAGGGAAAAGAGATTTGGTTTTGATTTCAGAAAGATAAATATGAAATGCTCGACAAGAAGGTATGTATTTAAATTTGGTATGAAATTTGATTGGGATTTGGATTGAGCCACTTGGCCTTTTGTTTTCTTTTTGGATTTGGGAGGCCGTAGAGCCATTTTGTAGTTGTACCGAGTCAGCCGCGCAAAGGAGACGCTGGCGAAATTTTTTGGAAATCTAAGGAGTTAGAAAAATTTTGAGGAAATTTTGATAATTCAAAATTTAGTTTTGGATTATACTTTGTATAGTTGAATAAGTAAGTTATTTGGAGACTATGGAAGGTTTTGGAAGTTGGTTGAAATAATAGTGGGTCTATAATAAAAAAAATGTTATGGCAAGTAAATTAAGCCGTTTGGTTCTAGGAAATAGTAAACGGGTATTGGACCATTCTTCCGAACTAGTAATTTCGGGGACGAAATTCTTTTAAGGGGGAAGGAATGTGACGACCCGGAATTTTCGAGCATTTAAAATTGGAATATTTAATTGATTTTAATTATTCAATAGAATAATTTTATCTCGTATTACGAATATCACGATTTCTTGCTGATTAAATTATTGAATTTAAATAATTTGAAATTGGATAAAATATGAAATCTAAGATTTTAAGCCTATTAAAAATAATTTGAAGGCTTATAAAAGTTATATTGATATTACTGAAGAGAATAGAAGTGTCGAAATCAAATTTAAGGATGGTTTGTTAAGTTTTGGAATTTATTATCGTTTAAATTGAATTTAAAAATAGCTTCCGAGGCGCAGTCTCGGAATTCAACGAAACCAGTTCCATTGGGTCCGTAATATTGAATTATTATTGGGATTCAATTTTCGTAATTTTTAGGTTTGTTGTGTGAGCGTACGAGGTATAAACGCGCTAAGATTTTTATCGGAAATTCTATATATATTTTAATATTAGTCAACTTCAGCCACCCTTTATTCCTGAGCAGCCGACTTCTTTTGTACCAGTGTTTCTTCTTTTTATAACATCACGCAACTTTTTCTAATCGCGCTGCCTTCTTTCATATCTTGTATTCTTTCATTTTAATGGCCGATTAACATCACTATCTCGCTCTAAAAACAAAGACCCCTCTTTCCAGTTAAGTTCAAGAGTAATAGAGAATACTCTTTTATTATCCTTGTTCCAATTCGAATTTTTTTTAAATAAATGAACGAAATTCGTTCGCAAGCTTCCCCTTTCTTCCTCCTGTTCAAAATCGAAATCATTCGAAATATATATAACCAAGCCACTCCTTTCTCAATCAAAACAACAGCAAGGGCATGCGAACGAAATCGCTTTGCACCACGACCCTTGTCTCCTCAATCGATTGTCATAATCGATTCTTGAAATCGACGCTAACAATATCGGCTCGCCTTTAAAGGGGAGACGCGATTGACCATGGGTTGCCAAACTCGAGCAAGGTGATGTCATGAGGTCGGCTGGCGAGCACGCGCACATCTGGGTGAAGCGAAGGCGAAGAATGGTGGCGCTTGGAAGCTCGAAGCAGCAAGGTGGGTCGGTTTTGGATTGTTAGAAGGTGCGGTATTCGAGGTGAGCTCGCATGGATTCACGATGCTTGGTGTTGGCTAGGGCTTGAACGCTAGTGAGGTCGAGATGTTTTTCTGGTAATCCCTTAACTTGAAATAATATTTGCTTAATAATAGTAGTTATATTCTGTAAGGTAAAAATTTTATGGCATAATTTAGATGCATTTAAATTAAGGATAAGGTAATTCAGAAGTTTAAATATATATATATATAATATCTATTATAGTATGGCTGTTGTTTTTTTTAAAAATTCATAAAGATTGAAAATTTAGATTATATTTGTAGAGAAAATTTTGTTTTTAATCTATATGTGTAAGTAAATTTGAACAGAAAATTTATTTTTGTATAAATAAGATGCGAGGAATGAAAAATGGATTTTTAATGTTAAAGGAAGGTATTAAACGGTAATTAATTGATAGTTATATATATCAACGACCACAAGATTAGGGAAAGAAATGAATATACGTTTAAACATTTTATTTACTAGGTTATTTTAAATAATATTCCGGAGATTAATTCTTTTTAATTTATTTTTGGAACGTATAATTTATTTATTCAAAGAAAAAATTAGTTTGAATAAAATTTTGGGTTAATTAAATTTATTTAAGAAAAATTAATGGTTCGGTTAATTCAAGTATTTATAAATCATAATATTTATACAAGGTCAAAAATTGAGAAGGAAGCAAGCCGGATTTGGGAATGGATTGCAAACGGAATAAGGTGAGTTAATCTCACTCAACTGATTATAAAATTGAATTTAAATGATTAAATTTAAACAATTGTTTGAATGCTTGAATTGGTTGATGTGATATAGTATGCTATAATTTGAAATTTATATATTATGTATGCTAATGTCTGTGGATGTAGGGAAAAACAGGTTGGATGGATCCCACTGGACCCCTCAATTTTTATTTAAATTATTTAATATTATCTGTTCTGGTTATTTGATATTCTATAATGAATTATGTGGAAGTATTGAATGCTATGGCTGGGTTGATATAATTGGGTATAATGCATTACCAAAATAATATATATAAAAATTGGATTTTGAAGAAAATAAAAGAAGTGAATCTATAAGTAAAGTAATTATAGAATAAATTTAAAAAATGAATTGGAGAAGAAATAAAGTGACTTTGAACTTCTAATAAATAAATTGTGAATATAGAAAGGAAAATCTAAATAAACAGGAAGTTAATGAATTTTAAAATTCGGTGTTATAATTTAAAAAGAGCAAAACAGTTATTTAAAATTCAGGATTTAAATCATTGGAAAGAATAAAGAAGAATATGGGAATAACCTGAAATTTGTATATTCCGGTTAAAAGGGGTTTGAAATCAAATAGAAGATAATAACAATTAAGTCCATAACTAATGAATTTTTTAAATGAACTGATAAGTAAAGAAATTTATTTCAAATGGAATAAAATTGGAAATCAATTTGGGAAATTGATTTAAATGGTTGAGATTTGAAATTCTCCCTGGATAACCAAGTACGTTTCAAAGTAAATTTTTAAATATAAGTTAAAAGATTTAAAGTTGTTTTAGAAAGTATGTTTTGTAAAATTTATTATTTCTAATATTTAAATTCTAAAGTAGGTATTTCCTGTAATTTATTATAGTAGTAATTATTTAAAAATTGACTTGGTATTTGTTTTAAAAGAGAAAATCTAGTTTTTATATTCTATAAAATAGCCTCATTTTAAATATTCATAAGGTATATATTTTTATAAAGTATTAAAGTAATTTTTAATTTAAATGCCTTAAAGGATAAGTTATAATAAGAGTTTTAAATTATTTTCAAATCTAAAGTTTTGTGCTTGGTTATTTCCAGTGGAAATTAACATTTGGGAATTATTTCCATTGGGAAGAGAATGATTTGAAACTGTTTTCAAAGGATTGAAAATAGAAATATATCTTGTGAAGATATTTTGAGGTTAATAAATAATTTGGGAAATTATTTATTGTTGGATGGTTGTTTGTGAATATTAATTGATAGTTAAATAACCGACTATCAATATTGGCCAAATGCGTTGATCGTTTCGAAGAGACCGGGGTCGAGATTTATTTCTCGAAAACCACTTCGATCCGGTTTGTACGTTTCGTGTAAACGATTGTGGATTCGAAGATGGAGCAGTGAAGTGCAAGGGCTAGTCGCTACTAATCCTGAGGATATTTCCAAAACGGATGTAGTAGGAATAGTGCCTTCGGTTCCGTTCGAACCCGGGATGGACTTGTATGGATGAATGCTTGCGAAACATCGTCAGGTGGACGATGGGCATTCTAAGAGATATGTTCTTAAAGGTAACGCTTAGCCTCAAGCCTCATCAAATGGGAATGATTGAAAATTAGGGGTTATGCAGCAAGGCTAGGTGGGTAGCACCCAAGCAGGGTGAGGTCATTCCAATCTAGATGTCCCTTTTTATTTCGGCTTAGTGGGCTGTTGCTGATCCCAACCGCGGGGTGATCTCACTCGGGATTATCCAGTAAGGGGTAGTCCCGGCCTTGTGTTGCAGGGGAGCGGGCGTACTCCTCGGTACGGTGATCTAAGCCCCGTACTGTGACAGGTGGTACCCCAGTGCCTAGTCATTAGTTGGAAATCCATTTTCCCTACGAGCCTTCTACGAGTTTTGTTTGTATTACCCACTCTGTGGCTAGTAGCTGGAATTTAATCATGTAACAATTTCAGCTATTTTATAAGTATTTGTATATAGACCCTATTATAATATCAGAGGATTTCTATAAAAATTGTTTAGCTATCGTAAGGTAAAAACCCGACATGTTTATTTGTGGCGTGGTCTTACGAGATGCTTTTGTTTTCAAAGGATTTTGAAACTTTAATAATCAATATGGTGTGATTTTCTCACGCTGGTATTCCAGACCGACTCGGGTATTATTTAACTGTAATGCTCGGGTCAGACGGAGTATTATAGGATACAGGATGTGATGTTGTGGAGCTTAGAAGACGAGCTGGATGACGATACGTACTCGCGTACTTGTTTATATACATCTATTCCGCTGTGTTGAGTTGTTGTGTATCCATTTGTACGACATTGATGTACTCTAATGATGTAATATATAAACAAAGATATTTGATGTTGAGTAAAGATTGTTTATTATCTATTATATTTTATTCTGCTGCGATGGTTAGATTCTGTTGTTGTTTTCTATTTTCTTCTTCTACCTCTTCTTCTTTAACCCAACTGGTTCGTATTTCTGTGCAACTTGAGTTGAATGTTGTAGAATAGTGTTGACTCTAGGGGTATGGATTTGCGGGTCGTTTCAACTGGGCAGACAAGCTATGATGAAAAAATCATTCATTATGTCTGCCCTATACCAACTTCGGCCTCTCTAGCAGGTACCATTCCTAGCCTCGATGATGAAATGATTCACACTTTGGATGAGGAAGCCGAAGATGATCTTCATGGGGATTAGGAAGAGGAGGACATCACTATAATTGGGGCTTCTGAACCTTCCTCGGGGCCCATCATGCAAGAGATGCTCCGATCTCAAGTAATGTTGAACAAGAAAATTAAGAAAGAAAATGATATTGATATAACACCCCCTCTATCTATCTCATTGCCCGATCAGTTTATCTTTGGCCTGGTCATCATCCTACCTCTGGAGGTGTTCGAAATGTGCCTCTTGAGTCCTCCGGGAGTTACCTTCTAAAGGGTAGTGAAGGAAAGGAAAACGTAGAAGGAAGCATGGGGAGCCTGGTGTGCATTCTTTTAGGAAAGGAAGAAGGAGACGAAGAAGTGGAAGAAGACTTAATCACATTTTCCTTGTTTTTATCATCTTTAGTTCTGTTCAAAACTAGTGTAAATATGCCGAAGTTGTGTGAGTGCAACCCTTACTTTTTCTCCAAACAATATGTTAATAAAATGAAGAATTGTTTTCTTTCAAGCCTTGTGTCAATCTATTTAAGCATTGAGAAATATTTGAATTATTCCCTTATTATCATATAGCCACATCAACAGCTTATTTCATTGTCTTTAGCCAAGTTCCTTTCCACAAATGATAATTTTGAAATTACATTACTTCCATTGTTAGAGAATAGTGGCCCAAAATATGAATCATGAATGGATCATGAATGTTTTCATTCGATCTTACCTAGTTCCGTCCGTAGGTGATATTCGAAAAGCTTCCACAGGTCTATTCTTTTACGGGTATGCCATCACTGCAAATCTTTTCTCAATGCGATGTCTGTTGCAAAAGTTTTTAACCTTGATGTTGTCAAATTAGATCCCGTTGTTTGAAATGATCGTTCGTTAGACTCCAGTTCAATAGATTATTTTTTTAATTACGAAGTTAATCACCTTCTTTGTTATGATGGAGGCTAGTGGTTCCACTTCAGCCCATTTCATAAATTAATCAAAAACAACAATGGCGTACTTCGCACCATCGTTTTACATCGGCAGCATACCAACAATATCAATTCCTTAAACTGCAAATTGTTGGGGACTGACCCTGACCATCTATGTGATCTCTGTCAGTGCGGCTCTAGGGATCTTTATGAATCTTTGAAAACGATCGCACCTCTTGGTGTAATCGGATGCATCCCTATTTACTGTTGGTTATAAATATCCATAGTGAAGAATCTTCTTCGCTAGCATTGGCATCCCAGTGTGATCACCACATGCTCCTCCGTGAACATCTGCTAGGATTCTTTTGACTTTGAGGTTGGAAACATATTGCAATAGGGAAACTGAAAATCCTTTTCTATATAACACTCCTTGAATAACGAATCAGGAAGCTCTACAAAGTAGCATTCATTGTTCATTCCTTTTTCCAAGAAGGGTTCCTCTTAGCAAATACTCCTTGATCAGAGTCATCCATAACTCCTTCTCACATTTAGCCTTAAAGATCTAATCGAAATCCATGTAGTTGATGGTTGTTGCCCGAAGCCGACAATACTTCCACCGAAACCAAGCCCATGAGTTGTGCATCCCTTGAATTAACCGGTTTGGCTAGTGAATCGCCTTATGCATTCTCTTCTATGGGGATATGCGTTACCGTATAATAATCAATATTGTTTAGTAATTCTAGGGCCTTAGATTATTAAGAAGCTTGCCTCACCCCAATGCTTGGAATTCCTTCCTCACCTAACAAACCACCGATTAGAAGTCACGATAAATGTGTAAAGTTTTGACCCCGTATTCCTTTGCTATCTTGATTCCCCCGATTAGTGCTTCATACTCGGCTCTGTTATTTGTTATGGGAAAGTCAAGTTTTAGGACATAGTAGGTTGATCGCTCCTCTTGGGTTACCAAAACAACTCCAGCCCCCGAGCAACATTCATTGGATGCCTTAGTAGTATACAACTTCCACTTACTACTCTGTTCCACATCCTCTTCTACATTTTCATCTTGAGCAGTAGATTCGGTAATGAAATCTTCCAAAGCTTGGCCTTGACTTGCTCTTCATGGTTGATATGATATGTCATATTAACTTAAATCGATGTTCCACTTATATAGTCTTCCATAAGTCTTAGGCCATTGTAAAACTTATCTAAGAGGTTGATCAGTTGGTACTTTAATGGGATGAGCCTGAAAATACGAGTGGAATTTGCTCAAAGCGACCAACAGAAAATAGGCGAGTTTTCCAGCTTTGGGTAGTTTCTCCCAGCTCTTGTTAATCTCTTGCTAATGTAGTACGCCGGCCTTTGGATTTTAGACTCTTCACATACCAGTGCCGCACTCAGGGCATGAATTGATACTGCAAGATAAGTGAACAAATCCTTTCCTTCCAAAGGATTTGATAAGATGGGTCGTCCTTGCATACTGAGGCTTGAAAATTTTCCTTGCATTCTTGTATCTGAGGAAAGTTTCTTTTCCTAACTTTGAGGATATCGAAGAACGATATACATTTGTTTGTAGCCATCGAGAAAAATAGGTTTAGTGTGGCTACTTTCCCATTTAGACTCTGTGCCTTGTTTATCATCTTTAGGGCTTCAACATTCTCAAGGCTTCAATCTTCTTGATATTACCTCTATGCCTTTAGAGTTCACTATGAAACCCAAGAACATTTCTGATGCAACATTGAATGAGCATTTCATCGAATTAAGTTTCATCCCATACTTTCAGAGTACACGAAACATCTTCGATAGGTCTCCCACATGGTTCATCGATCGCTGCAATTTCACAAGCATATCGTCTACGTAAACTTCCATTGTATGCCCTCTTGAATTCACCGATCTCTGGTAAGTCGCTCTTTCATTCTTCAGATCAAAAGGCATAACAAGAAAACAGTACAACCCTAAGTCGATTATGAAGCTAGTATGTTCCTGATTGGGAATGTGCATCGAAATCTTATTATAGTTGAAGTAAGCATCCATGAATGACAATGCTTCATCATCGGATGTTGAATCCATAGCTGGTCGATCTACGACAGTAGGAAGCTATCCTTCGGGAATGCCTTATTAAATTGCAATAATCATTGCATGTTCGCTACTTCTCATTAAACTTCTTGATCAATACTAGATAAGATACTCGATTTGGGTATAGTGCATTATGGATTAAAGCCATTAGCTTTTAGCTTATCCACTCCCTCTTTCAAAGCAGCAAATTACTACGGACCCAGGCTGCGCCTCTTTTGCTTGACAGGTAGAATCTGGGGTTCACATTCAATGTGGGACATGCTATATCCAGCAATACTCCTGTAACGACCCAGAATTTTTGATAACTTAAATTTGAATATTTAATTTATTTTTAATATTAATAAGTGGAATTTTTAAGTCGAATAATTTATTTTTCGAATATTGGATTTAATGGGATAATTAAATCGATTTATTTAATAGTGAAATTCCACAAATAATTAGATATTGGGTTAAATATGATTGATAATGGTTTGGAAAATTTTGTTATATCATATTAAAGTTATAGAGATATTTTAGAACTGGTAAAATTGAATTTGGAATTAATTTGTGAAAATTGATTATTTTAATATTTAATTATCGACTGAAAAATAGCCAATTTTTGAACAGTCTCAGAATTGAACGAAACGAGTTCCATTGGATCCGTAATAGTTAGTTATTATCGGATTTCAAATTTCGTAGCAAACGGAGTTGTCGTTTGACCGTGGCAGCTCGAAACGCATCGATATCGTTTTAATATTAATTTAGCGAGTTAAAATAGCCATTTTTCAAACGGTCTCGGATTTCGACGAAACCAGTTTCATCGGATCCGTAATGTGATATTATTGTAAGATTTCAAATTTCAAGTCGATTGGATTTGCCGTTTGTCCGGTACAAATTAAAACGCCTAGAAATCGTTTAAATCGGTTTTAATTTAAATTGAGCGTTTATAGCCGTATCTCACACATACTTCCGAATTAGCTTACGAAACCTGTTCCATTGCGTTTGGAACGCGGAAAAACTTTAGAATCGCCTGTCGGAACGCGTAGATTGGAGTTCGTTTGCATAAGTTATTAAAAAGAGAATTTTATTATTAAAATAAGATTAATAACATATATATCTTAATATTTTTCAAAACCCTAGCTCCATATGGCCAGCCGCCGCCCCCAATGTTTCCAATGGCCGAAAATCACCGATTTTCTTTCCTCCAAATCTTCCAATCCACTCAATAATTTCAAAAACTTCCAACCACAAAAGCGTAGAGCTAAGTGTGATCTTCAATCTGAACGGCTATGATCGGGTTTCGTGGCGTAGATCGACGTGAATTTCAAGGCAAAGGGCATGCGTTCGAAGGCCAATTGCATGGCCTAGGGGCGACCGGAACTCATGGCTTTTGGCACGGAAGTCGAGATGGAGTGGGGCTTCGAAACGGCAACACTTGATCGAAGGGAAAGTACTCAGGGTGGTCGCGACCTGGAGGAGTTGAACGGGGCATTGGGTTTCTCGTGCGCGCGTGTATACCTGGGAAGAGAATGCGAACGGGAGAGAAGGTGAGGGTGGGGGCCGCATGCGTGTGTGAGTGGTGAGGTGGATTCTTTTTTTTTATTTGTTTTGGTTAGTTTAAATTTAAAGATTCAAATCGTGTAACTTTAAAACGTGATATCTTTTGCATGCGAGGTCGGATTCGAACGAGATTTTTTGCGTTGGAATCGTATCGTCGTGCTCTTCGCAATGCAACTGGTTTGGAGTCGATTGGAGCTCGTTTGAATTTCGGGTAAAATTAAACGTTCGTTTAATTTTATTCGAAACGAACGCGAAAACGGAAAATAAAATCAAGGTGAGAACTCCTCACTCAATCGAAAGGTTTTGTTTAAAATTTTAAATAGTTAATATTGATTGATAATTGTTGATTGATTGTGGTAGTAGATATAATAGGATATATATTATATATAGCAATATATATATATTGGCATATGTATATATTGGATTTGATTCCCCGCCTCGTATAGCGGATGAGACCCTATTGCGCCGTTATTAAGCGGATATTTTATAAAATCCCATATACCGCGATATTCCACCTTGAAGTGGAATTGGTATTGTGCTAACGTCTGTGGTTGCAGGGTAACAGGTTGGAGGGATCCAACTGGATTCCTCACATATTTATTTGTTTATAAATATTATGTTGATTGTTGATAATCATATTGATATATGACACTTATTCCCGTGATTGACCATCTGATGTTGTTGCATCATCGGATTCAAATTTTTAAAAAATTAAAATAACGTTTTTGAATTTAAAAGGGGTTTTAAATCGATTTTTCAAAGAATATGGTTTATTAAAAATTTTGAATTGATTAAATTTTAAAATAAATAGATGGATAAAATTTTATGTTTTAAAAATTTATATTTTTATATAATATAACTTAAAAGAAATTTTTAACAATAATAGGTTTTTATAAAATAGTTAAATTTGGTTTTTGGGAAGATACGATTATTAATGGTTTATATAAAGGATTTTATAAATGGATGTTTTTAGATTAAATCATTGGAGTTATAGAATAAATTTATAAAATGCTGAATTGATGTATAACATGAATTTCATTATAAATCTATAGATATATAATTTGTGAAATTTATAAAAAGAATGGTTATTGGGAAGTGAAGTTTTATAAGTTATTGACTTATAAAAATGAATTTGGGGCATTAAAAAGGGGAATTTTATAGAAATTGTTAATAAATGAAGATTTCATTAGTTGAAATTATTATAAACCATAAAGAAATCTTGTAAGTGATAAGATTTTAAATTGGTAAAGTTCAAAGGAACGATTTGGTAAATAAATAATATTATAAGTATTTAACTTACAATATGGCTTTTGGGTATGAAATTGGGTTATGTAAAATTGCATCGTATTAATAAAGGAATTTATAAAATTGGGGTTTATAATAGAAATGGAATTTATAAACTATGTTTATAAATTTGAAATTCATCGAATTTGATAAATTGAAATATGGGAATTTGTTAAGTGGGCTATATTCACTATTTTGAATATTGAATAGATTATTAAATAAAATGGGTTTGTTTTTGGGAAAGGAATGTTTTAAATGGAATTTAAAACGAATTAAAGATGCTTTAAAATGTATTAAGTATCGAAAACATAGATTTCAACATTGATTGTTGAAATAGACGTTTTCGAGAAACAGCAGGGGATAATTTGTATAGTATTGGATTTATATATCTATTTTTAATTTCAAATCCATATACTAGTGTTTTTGGGTTGTCGTAACGATGTTTTACGCAACATTCGTTTTTAACCCAAATAAATGTGAATAAAGGAATGTTTTCTTAAAGAGAATGGAATAAATACTTAACTGTGATTTAAGTATATGGAATATTTTCAAATCGTTGAAAATAAATAAATTTGTGAATTACTTATTTTTAAAATAAGCATGGGAATGGTTTTCTAATATGAAATGGAACGGTTTTTGTGAATTCACCTTTAAGGTAATTGAAAGCAAATAACTTGAAATCGATTTGGGAATCGTATGCTAGTAGATGCTTGGAATTTAAATCCACCTTGGAATTTATATATATATGAAGGGAAATTTGTTTAAAAATAAATATTGATTTATTTTGAAGTATGAAAATGAATTTACGGATTTGGGACGTAAATTTAAATTAAATCGGTAAAGATTTATTTGATGATTTGAAATTTGTTTTCAAAGGGTATAAAGGATGAAAAGTAATTTGAAATTAGTTTTCAAATGGTTAAGGTGATTTGAAATTAGTTTTCAAATGGTTAAGGTGATTTGAAAATTAGTTTTCAAATGGCTAAGGTGATTTGAAATTAGTTTTCAAATGGTTAAGGTGATTTGAAATTAGTTTTCAAATGGTTAAGGTGATTTGAAATTGGTTTGCAAATGGTTAATGTAATTTGAAAATTGGTTTTCAAATGGTAAAGGTAAATTGAAAATTGGTTTTTCAATTGGTTAAGTGTGGAAAATTTTATCGTGAAGTGGTTTTGGTAAAGCAAATAAATTGGGCAATTATTTGGAAATTGTGTATATATATCTTGTAAAGATATTTTGGGACTTAATAATTTTGGAAAAAAATATTTGGAATCTGATGATGTGGCGCATCTTTATTGATAGTTAAATAACCGACTATCAATATTTACCCTTGGATGGTATTGATTGTGTTTGTTTGGAATTGAATGCACACTTATTTTTAAAAATAAGCGCTCGCTATTCGGTTTAGCCGGGAGAGGACCTTTGTGTCATATATCCCATTCCGAATATGCGATACGTCGTTTGGATTGCATTTGAAGACCGGTGTTGAAGACCGGGTATTTGTGAAAACGATAGGATGACCTATCGATTGTCTCCGCATCGTTAGCTACGATATGGAGATTTCCTTTGTGATGGGAAATCTTATCGGGATTGTGAATACCCGGATTGCAAGGGCTTCTTTGGAAGTGCCTTCGGTTCTGTTCGAACCCGGAACAGACTTGTATGGTTACGTGTCTGACATTACATTTTGAGAGATAGAGCAGATTTCTTTCAAATACATTTCTGTTGGTGGCGGAGAATTTATTCTCTTAGCTTAACACCCTTCTCTGAGACGTACGAGCTCAGAGGTTATGTAGTTGAAGGTTATCAGCGATATTTCCCAATCTGGTAATGTGGCATGCTGAGTGCTGCTGTGTGATGATCATTGGTTGATCGTTTGGATATGATCATTTGTTTGATCATTTATCTTTGTGATTATTGCTTTGGTCATCTGTGGACCCAAAGCATGGCTTTGTTGCACAAAGCGTAGCTTTGTGGACGAGACTTCGTCAGGACCTCACTCCCCGGAAATGGTCGAAACAGGAATATGCGGCAAGGTTATGAGGGTCGCTCCCTTTAGGGTATGTCATTTCCTTCTGGAAAAGGGTGGTATCATGGTATGGAGCCCAGATATTTACTCATGTTGATACACTATATCTATTACTGTGTGGTGTTGTTGGTATCGAGCGCTCGGATAAAGGTCCCAAAGGACCGGGGGATGACATATTCGTGTAGTAGTTACCTAGTTACAGAGGTAACCCGGCCTTGTGTTGGCAGAGATCTAACCGTAACGTTAGTTTCTCGGGACGTCCCGCCAGAGGCGATCCCATGTGGCAGTAGGAAGTTCCTTAGCCTGACCATTTGTTGGAAATCCAATCAAAACAATACGCGCCCTGTACGGTTTTAGTTGTATAACCTGCCATGGAATGTGGCGGTAACCTGCTATTGAACATGGTAGCTATAGTAGGCATACGACGAAATGTCGTATGCTGGCTAGGATTTATATTCTACTTTCGAAATTGTTTTCTACACTATGCACTAGTAATAATATCAAAAATGATTTGATTTTCGCGTAGTAAGCATCTTTGACTATCATAAGGAGAAATCTCCTCCAATTCTGCGTTTGCATTGTGTGTGTGGCGGGAGGCCTTATGGTAGTTTCATTTTCCAAAAAGCATTGCGGATTTCAAAATTTAAATTTTCTTGTTGCTTGTTTAAAGATAAACTGTTTTGAGTTCTCACACCAGTCCCATGACTGACCTGGAGTTTATTGTTCCTTTCCTAAACTCTGGGTGCCCACTATTTTCCACACGGGCAGTCTAGAGTTAGGTTATCAGGTTATTCTGGATTCGGGAGTTGCTGTGCAGATCTGGAGGCGAGCCAGATAGCGTAGTCTATTATCTATTGTATATAGTATTTCTTTCCGCTGTTGTTGTCGTACACTCTGAATGATGTAATGTAATGTGATGTAATGTATAAAATGTATAGCTCTTTTGTTTTAATGAATATTCATTTATCTATTATATGTTGTTCCGCTGCGACTGTGAGATTCTGTTATTGTTTCTCGTTCTGTTACTTGTTTTCTGTTTTCTCCTCTCTTTCTTTTCTTTCTTCTTCTACCTCTTTCTTCTTCTAAAAACCCTAACGGTTCGGTTTTTCGGCAACGAAAAATCGCGACCGTTACAACTCCACAGTGTCAGAGTGTGTCTAGGTAAACATATCTAGGTTTGCTTGGAGAAACTTTGACAATTCCTCTTCATCTTCATGTTGAGTTGAGACTTGATTTTCGATACCCAAAAAGGATCGTCCTAACTAACTGAGATGCTAATCGTCAACCCAGTTGGATCCGCCCTCAATCCTATAGCATTTTCCTTAGGTCCATAGCTTTATGGAACTTGCTATGCTAACCGAGCCAGAGCTTAGGATGTGGTTGCTATGCATCGACTGTCTTGACACAGAGGGTCTTCTCTACATCCTTTCCCTTCTTACGTCGCTTTGCTTCCCTTAGCTTGATGACGTAGCATTCACATCCAATATTTGGATCTGCTCGAATGAATCCCACCCTATTTTCTATGGGGAACTTCATTGTCAAGCACCACGGGGCAAGCACAACTTGGAAATTAGAATGGGACGCTCAGCCAAAGAAAGCATTATATGTAGAAAAAACCTCCCATCACCGTAAAGGTCACTACTCGCACCCTTTCACAGTCACCTTCACCTAAAACCACCGACAAATTCATACAACCAATAGGCTATGTCACCTCCTCGATAAATCTTTGTATTCAGGATTTATATGGCTACAAATCCTAGCCATCCATCAATGAAACAACCATTTTTTCTACGTTGTACAAACAAATAAATCAAGATAAAATTGTTTAATTCAATATTTGATAATTATTATTTGAAAGTAAATTTATTTGTAGTGTATCCAATAAATTTGTAGTCTATCTAATAAAAGACATTGATTTAATAAATTGAATATATTAATAAATTCTTTCTAAATAATATATTAAATTGAATGAATTGTTTTAATTGAATTTCAAATATTTTGAAGTGTAAATTTTTAAAGTGTAAATAAATTTATATGATTAAAATAGTTGAAAATAAATTTGTTTTGTAAGAGTACAATGAACAATTGAGTAAAAATGAGTGGGCGTCAAATGGAATAAAATTATTCAGCTATTAAAATATAATTTGTAGAATGAGATGTAAATTAATTTAAACCAGGTTGAAATTTATTAATAAATAAACTAAAAAAGTTGTTAAACGAAAAGATTAAATAAATTAATAGAACCAAAATACAATGGCATCTCTGATCTCAGCTTCTTGCTTTCAATCCCATCCATCTTTTTCGAGTTCTAAATCCAGATCGTATTCGACAAATTCAAACTTTAATTCTATCCAAGCTTCTCATCCTCGTTCTTATGCCTATATCGTTAAAGAGGGCTCACCGGCTTTGAATTTTTGGAACAGAATTCGCTTTACAAATAGGGTTGTTAGGAAAGGAAATAATTTTTTCTTTAGATGTGGAGATCGCGGTCATTTTGCTTTTTAATGCAGAGATCCTATTGGGTGTTTCGCTTGTGGAAAGTTTGGTCATAAGAAATTTTCTTGCTCAACGATTAATAACTTAGTAACCTCTGGGACAAAAAACATTGATCAAGATTATTTTGCAAATGGTAACTCATGGCCCAAGAAGAATTCTTGCTCGTTGAAATCAAAGATCATTGATACGGACCGCAGTTTGTAGATCATGGTTTTCAATTTACACTAAAAAATTTGCTGCTCAAAGGTGTTCTTCTTGAAAATTTTTGGCAGAAGAGAAACGAAGGGATTCAACTCTTTGATGAATTATTTATTCATTTTGACGTGATAAATTCACCAAATATTGGCAAGGGCTACAGGCATAAGTTTGGTGACCTAGAAGATTTTTTTGGAAAATCTGTTGTCTTGAAAAAAAATTAAATGATAATGTTGAGATAGTTGATGTTCTACAAGATTACAATGGAAATCTGAACCATGTCTTATCTGCTAGTGCAAAGGAAGAAGAGATTATTGATCCTATGTTAATGGATCACTCTTTTATAAAATACTCAATGGATTCCAATGCTTCTAAGGTTAATAATAAGTCGTATTCTTCGAATTTCATCATGGATAATCCGGCTAAGGGTAAAGGTGATCTTATTCGAGCTAGAGGAAAAAGGCTAAATTCCCAGAATTTGGTTAATTTTGAGTTAAAGACGGGTAATAGATGTAAATGCCTGGAAGTTGTCGACAAGGAAGTTCTGGAAACTGGATTGGATCATTCGGAAGTTTTTATAGATAATAATACATCATCTTGCAGAAATGTAACAGATACTCTTTTGTACTGTTCTAAGAATTCGTATAATCCAGATACTTCAGAAAAGATTAATGTTTTAGATAATGTTTTTGAGATACTCTTGACAGATGTTAGCTCTGATATTCTTGAAGAAGTGACTAAGTATCATCATGGAGAGATTTTTGATGGGTTATTGTTGTTGACATCATCAATTAAAATAGATGAGATATTGGAGAATGATTCAAGCATGAATTTGGATTGTGGTCCGGTGCCTGTTTCTGCTGATGTGCACACTGATACTAGTGTACATGGTGAGCAACATATTCAGGAAGTTACGCATATTAGAGATGTTTTATACATGAGTGACGATGACATAAATGGTAATAGTAATATTTGTCCTGAAAACAGAGCAGAATTTAACGTAATGTCTATTGTGAAGATGGTCAATTTGAAAGAGGAAGATTGTATAAATGAGGAAAAGTTGGTCTATCCTTTTATAGATAAGTTTACACGTCAAATTCATGTGTATGGGAGGCATGTTGCTACAGATCCAGTTATGGGGAAAGATTGTGAAACTAATAGTTTGATATTGAGTGGTTCAATGGAAGTATTTTAATAATTATGCAGCGTTGGAGAAGCATATTTTGATAATGAGACTGCTTCGAGTCATTTTGCAGAAAATGCTTGTAAGACTTTGGCTAGTTTATCAGTTGGGTTAGTGGATGCTGCCTCAAGTCTGGTATCAAAAGACAGTTGTGTTACTTTAAACATTGGTGTAGTGACTGCGACCAAAGAAGTAACTTTGGAGTCAAGAAGGCTGGAGAGTGGCATCAGATTATTACCTAGTTCCTTATCATCGAAGAAAGGAAAGTGCAAGAAAACAGTAGCTTCTAGTGGATCTGTTCGTTGAAGTGCTAGGATTCGCAACTGTCAGTCACAATCTATGGGTGAGTTACTTGGTTCGAGTGCCACGAGTGGCGCTACGAATCCATGCTCAAGAATGAGTTCTATTTTGGGTATTATGTATTCTACTTACGCATTAGGCAGTCTATCTTCTGTTGAGTTTAGTAAATTGGCTTGTGATACATCATCTATTTTTTCTGATGTTGAGATTGATCGGGAGTATATTAGATGTAAGGAAATAGAAAGAGCTAGTACAGTTAGTTTATAAGGATCATTAGTTGGAACATTAGAGGTTTGCATGATTTGAATAAGTGTGATAAGGTTAGAGCGTTCTTTAAAGACTATTCTATTGACATTGCTTTACTTCAGGAAACTAAAATTAACTTCCTGACATTCGTTTCTTTAGAAGATTAGACGGGTGTCATTTTAGAAAATGGGTTTTTCTACCTTTTGTGGGTACTTCAAGGGTTTAATGATAGGATGGTATGATAATTATTTTAAGTTGCTTCAATGTATTACTAAGCAGCATTCTCTTCATATTATTCTTATTAATCTTTCTGATAATTCTTTTTTAAATATTTCTAATGTCTATGGGCCTAATTCAAAAACCAACCGGAGAATTTTATGGAAAGAATGTCAAGAATTTAGATCCTTAGCACCAGGTTCTTGGATATTGAGGGGTGATTTTAATGTTATGTGTTTCATAGGAGAGCATTCTCCTAGGGTAGGGAATTACTCTGCTATGGAGGAATTCGATCAATTTATTATTAATTCTAATTTGATTGAGATTCACCTTTCAAATAGAAAGTTTACATGGAGTCTCTGCTATGCAAGGGAGTCTCCATCTATGGCTCTTTTTGATAGATTTTTTGTTAGTGATGAGATTGAAGATAAAATTCCAATCTATAGAGTCTCTGGTTTACCTTATACGTACTCTAATCATTGTCCTATTGTCCTCGCCTACGAGCATCATAGAGTTATTATTAATAATTTTAAATTTGAAAAGATGCCGCTTTTGGAATCTAACCTCGTGAACTTAATTGATGGTAAATGGATTTCTTTGAGTTACCATAATATTAGAAATAAGGAAAATTCTGTAAAATCTTTTGTTTCAAAACTTAAGGATCTTAGGATTTTTCATAAAAATTGGAACAAAAATGTTTTTGGCAATTTAAAAATCAAAAAAGACATTATTCTTAATAATATGCTTAAAATTAATAAGATAGAAGAATCTAGACAACTAAATTTAGGTGAACGTAATATTCTCGCCAATTTAAAAGATGAACTAAATTCTATTTTAGAAAAGGAGGAGGTTATGTGGAAGCAGAGATCCAAAATCCAATGGATCAACAAAGGAGATAATAATACTTAATTTTTTTCACAATATAGCTAATGGTAGAAAATGTAGTAGTACAATTAACTCTATTATTGTTAATAATAAAGAGTTAATTGATCAAAGAGATCTTAACAAGGCCTTTACAGACTATTATAAGGATATTTTTGGTACCAGAATCAAATATAGAATCAATGTTAGATGGAAAGATCTGTATCCGTCTAATTCTATTATTGATTTATCTGGGCTAGATAATCCTTTTACTGAAGGGGAAATAAGAAAAGCTATTAATGACTTGCCAGGTGATAGATCCCCAGGCCCTGATGGGTTTCTAATTTTACTTTATAAATTTTTTTGGGACGTTTTAAAACTTGATTTAGTTAATATGTTTAATGATTTTTATAATTGTAATTTGCAATTAGGGAGATATTTTGCAAATGTTATTTCATTCAATAAAAACGTTGGAGCTAAAAACTTAAAAGATTTTAGACCTATATCTTTGATCAACTGTTCGGTTAAAATCATTTCTAAAGTTCTAGCTAATAGACTTAGTACAAGAATGAAAGATTTAATTGATTGTTCACAATCGGCTTTTATTAAAAGGAGAAATATCACCGATGGAGTGGCAGTTTTTTAAGAATATATTAATCATTGTTGTACGAATAACATAACTTGTGTGATTTTAAAACTGGACTTTGCAAAAGCTTTTGATTCGGTGGATTGGGATTTTCTTGTAGATATCTTTCATGCTAGAGGTTTTGGTCATAGTTGGATCAGTTGAATTATGAATTTGCTTAGAATTGGTAACTCTAGTATCATGGTTAACGGTATATTAGGTAATAAAATTCAATCTAAGAGAGGTTTAAGGCAAGGGGATCCATTATCGCCTTTATTATTTAACTTACCTGCCGATGTTTTTGCTAAGATTATTAAAAGAGCAGTGGATAATGGGTCTAGGATATGTAGGCAATGACATATCGCGTAATGGTATATCGGTTCTCCAATTTGCAGATGACACCTTGCTTTTTTCTTCCCATTTACCTAGACACATTATTACCCTTAAGTTTATCTTATACGGTTTTGAACTTCTATCAGGTTTAAAAATAAATTTTGACAAAAGTTTTGTTTTAGTTTTAAATGATTTTGAAAAAGTTGAAAACTTAGTTATAATACTCTAAATTGCAAAACTATGAACTTTCCTTTTGACTATCTAGATTTTGCGATTAGAACTACCAAACTCAAACATGATGATTGGCTTGCAATCATTGATAAAATCAAAAATAAGTTCTCTAACTAGAATGGGAGATTTTTATCTAGAGAGGGTAGACTAGTCTTAATAAATTCGATTTTATCGGCCCTTCTTATTTATTGGATGTCCATGCATCTATTTCTAGATTGGGTTTCTGATAAAATAGATAAAATTAGAACAGATTTCTTATGGAGTGGGGAAAATCCTAATAATAGTATAAAATGTTTAGTAAATCGGAAAACAGTTTGTATAGCCAAAATGGAAGGTGGCTTAGGAGTTATTAATTTGCGTAGTATGAATTTGTCCTTACTAGGTAAATGGTTATGGAAGTTTAAGGATATAAATGATAATGCAATTTGGAAAGAGATCATTTATAAATATTACTATAATGGTAATAACAATTTGTATCAAATCGTTTCTCCAGTTAATCAAAATCTATCTAATTTCTGGAAAACCATTTTAAAATGTCATGAGATTTTTAATTTAAGTATTAATACGATAGTTCATTCTGGTAATGTACTTCTTTCTGGCATGACCGTTGGATTTCAATCTTACCTCTTAAGTTGGAATTTAAAGAGCTTTATGAAATCTGTAATTTTAAGTTTTCTCTAATTATTGAAGTTTATTCTCCTGAAAACGATCCTTCTTGGAATTTTAGTTTTAACAGAATTTTAGTAGGTTCAACCCTAGGCAATTTTCTTTGCTTTATACAAGATTAAATCTTTATAATATTGATAATGATAATGATATTAATAATTGAAAATGGGATAAGTGTAAGAAATATACTTCTAATTCCTTTTATAGATTTATTAATTTTTCGGGTATACTAAACAACTCTTTTGAATTTATGTGGAAATCTAATGCTCCTCCTAAATCTAAAATTTATATGTGGCTAATACTACATGGAAAACATAATACAATAGAAATTTTAAAGAGAAAAAACATTCAAAATGATAATAAATGTTATTTTTGTAATCTGCATCTTGAAGATATTAAATATTTATACTATGATTGCATGGATTCTTATTACATTCTAAATAATACTCTTAAAATTTTAACTTTAATATAATAACTAAAATTTCGGATTGCGACTTCTATTGGAATAATTTTAGATTTAGGTTCAAAAAGAATATTAGATTCTTACTAGACACTTTATTCATTATTATTTGTTGGTATATCTGATTCGAAAGAAATCAAAGAATCTTTAATAATAATAATAATAGTCATTTTAACAAATTGATTTTTATAATTTGTTCATTTTGTTTTAATTGGATTTCTAATCCTAAATATAAATTAGCTAAAAATAACATATTTAAAGGGTATCTTAATAAGGTTAGTTACAATATTAATCTATTTAAACACAATAATAATATATTTAACCTTAACAATAATAGTATTAATATATTTTTCAAATTTATATGATGATTTCACTGTTAATAATAACTTTCTTATGATCAAAGGTTCATAAGAATATTTTAAGATTTGTTTCAATTATTGTAGTAGCCATTTTTGGTACTAGTTTATAAGTATTATAATTCTTTAGTATTTGTCCAGTCAGTCTTATTTAGGTTTTTTAATTTCCTACCTCATTAATATATATATATATATATGCATATTAATATGTATATGTATATAAATTAGATAAATATACATATATATGTATCATTCTAATTTTTTTCTTAGTCATCCTTCAGACACAGGTATGAGTGATAAAGTGTCAAGCTCACTTTACAGGTGCTCATGTCTTCAGATTGCAGGATTTCGAATGGTAGAGAGGTTGTCAGAATAGAGTTTACCTCTCAGGATCACTAGCAGTTCTACCACAGATACAGGACACTTTCATCTTCATTGTAGCGATCTATTTACAAGAGGATCTACTCTTCTGATTGGCGCTTCTTCCTTTTGTACAAAGTCTTCAGAGCGGATTTTCTGAAACGACCCTGACTCGACCTTCAAAAATTGGCACCAAATACATCACCTATATTCAAATGCCGTAGATTCAAACGTCGAATCTGGTTCGCCGAAGCTTATAACACATTAAGTATAACAACACAGCGGAAGAAAAATGAATAATATCATTGATAAACAGTATCTGATACAACGATTTGATACAAATGACTATCAATATATCAGAGATAGATACAAGACAGTAACAGAGACAATAGCAGCGGAAAAAGACAACGTCTTCAATGCCAAACTCCAAAAAAACTCCATCTCCAATCCAAAGCTAGCTCGAACCCCCATCACGTTCTATTAAGCATGGTTAGTCATACAAAGACTGAAGAAGACTATCGAATCTACATCTATTATTTGAAAATCCCAACTCTAGATTGCCCGTGTGGAAAACTGTGGGCACCCAGAGTTTAGAAAGGGAACAATAAATTCCAAGTCAGTTACGGGACTGCTATGAGCAAACAAAATAGTTTATCTTTAAAACAAACAGCAAAAGAATTTAAAATTGAAATCCGTAATGCTTTTTTGAAAAATGAAACTACATAAGGCCTCCCACCGCACACACAATGCAAACGTAGAATTGGAAGAGATTTCTTCTTATGATAGTCAAAGATGCTTGACACACAAAAACCCATTGATATTATTATTAGTACATAGTGCAGAAAACATTTCGAAAGTATAATATTAATCTTAGCTAGCATACAGCCATTATAGTATTCCTACTATAGCTACCATGTTCAATAGCAGGTTACCGCCACATTCCATGGTAGGTTATACAACTAAAAACGTACAAGACTTGTATTATTTTGTTTGGACTTCCAACAAATGGTTAGGCTAAAAAACTTCCTACTGCCACATGGGTACGTCTCTGGAGGGACGTCCCGAGAACCTACCCTGCTCTCTGCCAACACAAAGCCATGTTGCCTCTATTACTAGGTAACTACTACTCGAGCATGCCATCCCCCGGTCGTTTACGACCTTTATCCGAGGTACCTCTAAACCAACAACCACAAAGCAATCACAAAGTAATAGATTTATAGTGACCACATGAGTTAAGTATCTGCGCTCCATACCATGATACAACCCTTTTCCAGAAGGGAATGACACACCCTAAAGGGCGCGACTCTCATAACCTTGCCGCAACTTTCCTGTTTCGAACATTTCCGAGGTGTAAGGTCTTGATGCAGTCTTGTCCACAAAGCTACGCTTTACACAAAAGCCATGCTTTGATCAACAAATGATCACAACACACAGTAGCACTCAACATGCCACACTACCAAATTGGGAGTATATCACTGATAACTATCAACTACATAACCTTTGAGCTCGTACGTCTCAGAGAAAGGTGTTAAGCTAAGAGAATAAATTCTCTGCCACCAAACAGAAATGTATTTGATAGAGGTCAGTTTTATATCTCAAAGTGTAATGTCAGACATACAACCATACAAGTCTGTTTCGGGTTCGAACGGAACCGAAGGCACTTCGTCCAATAAAGGAAGAAGCCCTTGCAATCTAGGTATCCACAATCCTGATAGGACTCCCCATCACATATGGAGATCTCTATACCAGAGCAACTCAGTGTAGAGTCATTCGATAGGTTATCGTATCGTTCTCGAAGACACCCCGTCTTCACCACCGGTCTTCAAGTGTTATCCATTTACGTCGTATCATTATTCGGAATGGGTTATATGACAAAAAGTCCTCTCCCGGCTAAACTGAATAGTAAGCGCAATATTTTAAAACATATGGATAATGGGATTTCAGTTAAGTCACACTTGTTACCAAAAACTTTTCTTTCAAATGGTTAAACAAATTACCATTTTAATCTTTTAAACAAAAAGATTCACTTCACAAAGTTCACTAATCTTTCACAAAGATTCATTTACAATATTTAAAAAAAAGATCTATCACTGAGATCCTCTTTTGTTTGAAAACAAATTCTGCCAAATATTTCATAAAGATTCATTTATAGTTTTCAAAACAATTTCATTTCAAATCTTTTATACAAAGGATATACATTTAAGATCCTCTTAAATTTCAAAACAAGGTTCAACAATTTTTCACGAAGATTAATTCATAGCTTTCAAAACTATTTCAATTCCTTTCAAGCTTGACAACTTTCAACGCAAACTAGAAATCCTTTCTAAATATGAAAGCTATTTGTTATTTAAAAACAAGCGGTTTTCATTTTGGACAAACTCGATTACATTTGCATGAGTTAAATCCCTTCAAGTATAAAACTCGGGTTAGATTCAAATTTCCAAAATAAAACCTGGTACTTAAATAGAACTTGATCAAATTTATCTTTAAGACCTGGTACTTAAATAAAGCCCCGTGACACTTTTAATTTTTCTCTAAGCCAAACTTGAGTATTTCGTGTACCCATTTTCCTTCGAGCCTAACACGTAAAAGCTTCGATCCATACCCGAGCTACCCCCTTCTTCCTTAATTCAATCAACAAACCAACGGATACGGCATGCTCCTGTGCATCGTGCACAACGACCAGGCCTTCTTCGATCGTATACTCCGGCTCTAGAGCATCACCCACGACCTCGACTATCAACACGATCACCCAGAAAAAGAAATCAAGAGCTAAATCGAAAAATTGACGTTCGATCGAAAAATGGACCCAAATGCGATCAACAAAAACCCCCACCGCCATCGACCACGTCAACTGGAACCCATGGCCCTCCTTCCAGAAATGCTTTATGTCATCACGTTGCGATCACGACTCTTGTGATCGAGCTCGATGAACCATAGACGTCGCCATTGCCTTGAATTCATGGCCTACCCAATACGACGCCAAAAACCCTACTTCGCCCAGCTCCGATTACTACAGCCACAAAAAAAAATATAAATCAATTTTTCTCGCGATCGTAAGTCCTCCGGCTAGCTTCGACAAAGAACATGACCCTATCCATCATGTCGATCGCCAGAAACTGGCGATAAACCTAAATTCGTTCAACTCTAAAATTCCCAATGGTTATCAAACTAAAAATCAAACTGTTACCATTTAAATTCATCTTTGTAGAATTTCAACTTGATCATATAATCAAAGTATGGAAATTCAACACTCAATTTTTTTTGAGTTGAGTTAATTTTCTCTGACATTTCCTATATCCAGTAATTCTAGATGTTGATAAAACTTAATATTTTTAAAATTTAGATTGTAATCATTCAAACGCTTTTTATTCAAACATCAAAGCCTAAAGGGGATTAGGAGATTAGATTTAGAATTTTTTGAAATAACTTGTGCCTGTAACCTCTAAACAGAGGTGAATACAGACAAGCACACACCCAATTCTTCATATATATACATGCATATTTGCATGCACACAAACACATTTACAACTTTATTTCAACATTCATCACAACTTCAGATCAGAGATTAAAACAAAGGCAAGCTTGCTCACCTACAGTTTGAAAGCAGAGAAGACAAGCTTACTTTGAACTAGCATTTCATTTGCTTCCAGGCTTTGCATTGAAGCTTGATCTTTTGCATTCATTTAATTTTTCTTGAGCTCTGATTTTTTTTTTACTTGATTACAGATCAATCTGATTTTGCCTTGATTTTGTTTCTGCTTGATTTCCAGTTTTGTTTCTAAAGCTTCCAGTTTTTTTTCTTTTTTCTTTTCAACTTGCTTGCCCAAATCTTTTTTCCAGGTTGAAATCTTTGAATACTTGAAGCTGTCCAAACTTCACTTTTATTTTGATTTCTTGTTTGATTGCCTTTGATTATGAATGAAAAAGAATTGAGAAAAAGAGGAAGCCTGGTTTTAAACACCTTGATTTTTTTATTTACATTTTCAAACTAAAATAATGCCACTTGTTAATTGTATGGCATGCAAAGCCTACAAATGTTTAAAATCCTTTATCATCAATTTACACTTGTTAATATCCTTCAATTTATGTTTAATCCCCTTACTTTATTTAATTTATAAATTTTGTTTTTAAACCCTATGTTGTTATATTTACAAACTTGCACTTTTTTATTTACAATTATATTTATTTCAAATATGAAAGAAAATGGCTTTAAACCCTTTTATTAAACCAAAAATGTATCTTTCAAATCACAATGTATATATATAATTTTAAAAGAAAGTATTAAATCCTTTTATTCATTTTCAAACTATTATATCTTTAAATAAATATTTATTTATATAAATAAACAAACATGTATACATATATGTATATTAGAATTTATTCATTAAATGGCTTGTAGAAATTTAAATTATATTGAATTTAAATCATAACTTCCAAAATACATATTATATATATTAAAATTAGAAAACAATTTCTTATTAACTATAAAATATAGTTTTTAGTCTAATTTACTTTCTAAGATATTTATTCTTGAATTTCAAACTCACAATTCAATTCAAAATTAATTTATATACAAATATCTTATCAAATTTTGAAAAATTCGCATTTATCCATAATTTGATTCCAAAAATTAAATTAATTGTCGAATTAAACTTGTCCAAAATTCGGGAATGTTACAGATTACCCCCTTAGAAAATTTCGTCCTCAAAATTTGAAAGACGGGGAGACAACAAAAGAATATAGAAAGAGAGATGAATCACCAGATCAAGCCGAATGTCTATTCTGCATTTGGCTTACCAGATCAGAATATCACCAGTAAGTATGAGAACGAACTCATTCGATACTATATAAGATACTCGGGTCCTCAGATCTATGAAATATACAGGGAATGGGTTAGTTCAAAGGGATAACTAACCATTCGTAGAATATATCGAACCCCATAGAATAGATAGATAGATTCAATCTTCTACAATTTCTCAAACACTAGGTATGGATTCCAAATTCAGATTGGAATACCCCAGAGTATACACCAACTTATCCCTCTTCGGACTTCGATCTACACAAGAAATTACAATAGAATTTCAAATTTGGTTTTAACCGATATCGTCTTCTTGATACAATTCAAATTTAGCCTTATATTTGTTAACCAATTTATTCCAAATAAATTTCAAATTCATTAGAGTTTAAAACGAAAAGCTGGTAACGAGAATACGAGATAGGAACTTATTTATACGATTCACAGGGCCATCACCACACCGAAGCTTCTCCCTCGAGCTGCCACGAAGCAATCAAAAGAATTTGAAATCAGATCAAAGGAGATAGATAAGAAAGTTGTTTCCACCGTTGCAGGGTATTGACCATTTGTAGTGGTACTCCCATGTCCCCTATCTCGTCCTCTTCTTGCACTCATACTCACTATCAGTAGATAGTAAGATAATTTACCGAGGCAAACGAACGGATATCTTAGGGATATACTCATTCTAGGGTATACTTCACCCTATCTCTAATGAGTTACCTAATGCGTTATACTCCTGAGTTAAAGTTTCAACCTTCACTCTGATGCCAAATGAAACGACCCTGACTTGACCTTCGAAAATCAGCACCGAATACATCACCTATATTCAAATGTCGTAGATTCAAACGTCGAAACTAGTTTGCCGGAGCTTATAACACATTAAGTATAACAATACAGCGGAAGAAAAATGAATAATATCATTGATATACAGTATCTGATACAACAATTTGATACAAATGACTATCAATATATCGGATAGATACAAGACAATAACAGAGGCAGTAGCAGCGGAAAGACAATGTCTTCAATGCCAAACTCCAAAAAGAACTCATTCTCCAATCCAAAGCTAGCTCGAATCCCCATCACGTTGCATTAAGCAAGGTAGGTCATCCAAAGACTGAAGAAGACTGTCGAATCTACATCTATTACCTGAGAGTCCTAACTCTAGACTGCCCGTGTGGAAAATTATGGGCACCCAGAGTTTAGGAAGGGAACAATAAACTCCATGTCAGTCATGGGACTCGTATGAGCGAACAAAACAGTTTATCTTTAAAACAAACAGCAAAATAATTTAAAATTGAAATCCGCAATGCTTTTTTGAAAAATGAAACTACCATAAGGCGTCCCACCGCACACACAATGCAAACGTAGAATTGGAGGATATTTCTCCTTATGATAGTCAAACATGCTTGATACGAAAAAACCCTTTGATATTATTATTAGTACATAGTGAAGACAAAATTTCGAACGTATAATAATAATCTTAGCCAGCATACAACCATTATTGTAGGCCTACTATAACTACCATGTTCAATAGCAGGTTACCGCCACATTCCATGGCAGGTTATACAACTAAAACTGTATAGGGCTTGTACTGTTTTGTTTGGATTTCCAACAAATGGTCAGGTTAAGTAACTTCCTACTGCCACATGGGTACGCCTCTGGAGGGACGTCTCGAGAACCTACCCAACTCTCTGCTAACACAAGGTCGCGTTACCTCTATAACTAGGTAACTACTACTCGAGCATGCCATCCCCCAGTCGTTTGCGACCTTTATCCAAGGTACCTCTACACCAACAACCACAAAGCAATCACAAAGTAATAGAATTGCAGTGACCACATGAGTTAAGTATCTGGGCTCCATACCATGACACCACCCTTTTCCAGAAGGGAATGGCACACCCTAAAGGGCGCGACCCTCATAACCTTGCCGCATCTTTCCTGTTTCGACCATTTCCATCATGTGAGGTCCTGATGCAGTTTCGTCCACAAAGCTACGCTTTACACAAAATTCATGCTTTGATCAACAAATGATCACAACACACAGTAGCACTCAGCATGCCACACTACCAAATTGGAATTATATCACTGATAACTATCAACTACATAACCTCTGAGCTCGTACGTCTCAGAGAAGGGTGTTAAGCTAAGAGAATAAATTCTCCGCCACCAAATAGAAATGTACTTGATAGAGGTCAGTTTTATATCTCAAAGTGTAATGTCAGATATACAACCATACAAGTCCGTTCCGGGTTTGAACGGAACCGAAGGCACTTCGTCCAATAAAGGAAGAAGCCCTTGCAATCTAGGTATCCACAATCCCGATCGGACTCCCCATCACACATGGAGAACTCTATACCGGAGCAACTTAGTGCAGAGTCATTCGATAGGTTATCCTATCGTTCTTGAAGACACCCGATCTTCACCATCGGTCTTCAAATGCTATCCATTTACGTCGTATCACTATTCGAAACGGGTTATATGACACAAAGTCCTCTCCCAGCTAAACCGAATAGTGAGCGCAATATTTTAAAACATATGGATAATGGGATTTCAGTCAATTCACACTTGTTACCCAAAACTTTTCTTTCAAATGGTTAAAAAAATTACCATTTTAATCTTTTAAACAAAATGATTCACTTCACAAAGTTCACTAATCTTTCACAAAGATTCATTTACAATATTTAAACAAAAGAACTATCTTTGAGATCCTCTTTTGTTTGAAAACAAATTCCATAAAATATTTCACAAAGATTCATTTATCGTTTCAAAACTAATTTCAATTCAAATATTTTATACAAAAATATACCTTTAAGATCCTCTTAAATTTCAAAACAAGGTTCAACAATTTTTCACAAAGATTAATTCATAGCTTTCAAAACTATTTCAATTCCATTTCAAACTTGAAAACTTTCAACGCAAATTAGAAATCCTTTCTAAATATGAAAGCTATTTATTATTTAAAAACAAATAGTTTTCGATTTGGAAAAACTCGATTACATTTGCACGAGTTAAAGCCCTTCAAGTATAAAACTCGGGTTAGATTCTAATTTCCAAAACAATGCTTTTAAAGTGGTTTAAAAACACATTTCTAAATTGTGTAACCTTTTTAAACCATAATTTCCAAACATAGAAATCAATTTCAGAAGTTGAATTCAAATTCAAATCAAATTATTTAAATTTCAAAACTTTATCCGATTATTTAAAATAACTTAAAACTCCTTTTCAAAAGCTTTTTACATTTATCTTAATTCTATTTCCAAAAATATTTTGGATTCTATATTGAACTTTAAAACCATTTCATTAAATACAAATATCTGTGATTTAACCAATTTCCTCGTGCGATCCATATTTGTGTGTGTATGGTGTAGTCAAGGGGTTTTACACAATAGTGAAACATCATTCAATCATTATATATTTAATCACATCAATATCGATAAGTGGTATAATCTATAACGCCTATCTTTATTCACAGATTCACAGATAGAAAATACAAATTCATCACATATAAATAAATAAATTACATTCATCACGGCTTGAATTAAAACAATTCATATCACAAAGCATCACACAGTAGAAATATCAAACAATTCACAGCATTCAATAGAATACAGTCATCCATAAGGAAGATTAATTGATCATTTGATTAATTGAAACCAGATTAATCGCTAATCCTGGTTGATTATCATTAACGAATCACAATTTTATGTTAATTAATTAACCTTTTATTATTTATTAATTAACCTTAATTAATGAATTAGTCAACCTTTAATTATTAAAGAATTAATCTTAATTATTTAATTACCCTTAATTAATTATCCTTGATTAATTATAATAAGCAATTACCCCTAATTACTAAATTAACTTTGACCATTAATTAATTACTTTTATTAATTAACTAACCTTTAATTAATTAATTACTTCTTAAATTAATTACCTTAATTACATGAATTAATCATCCTTAATTAATTAACCTTTAAACACTTGATTAACCAATCTTTAAATCATAATCTACCTTAATTATTTCATTAAGAAATTAACTTTAAGTAATTAATTTCCTTTAACAAATAAATAAACTTCGACTTTAAATGTTAATTTAATAATTAAAACATTTGTAATATTTATTTACTTCTTTAATATTATTAAGCTTTAAAAAAAATAAACTTTAAAAATAAAGGTTATGTGTATTTTAAAAACTTAGTTAATTAAAAAGAAATTATTTAAAAACTTTCTTAACCAATTTAAAACTTGGTTAACATTTAATATTTACAAAAGAATCGATTTTAACAAAATTGTTTCAAAGTAAACTTGATTGGTTTTAAAGTTTAAAAGAAAACTTAATTTATATTTCAGATTGATAACACAGGAACCAAAAATCTTGTGTAAAACTCGATCAAATTTCTCTTTAAAACCTGGTACTTAAATAAAACCCCGAGCCTCTTTTAATTTTTCTCTGAGCCAAACTCGAGTATTTCGTGTACCCATTTTCCTTCGAGTCCAACATGTAAAAGCTTCGATCCATACCCGAGCTACCCCTTCTTCCCAAATTCAATCAACAAACCAACCAATACGACATGCTCCTGTGCATCGTGCACAACGACCAGGCCTTCTTCGATCGTCTACTTTAGCTCTAGAGCATCACCCATGACCTCGACTATCTGCACGATCACTCAGAAAAAGAAATCAATAGCTAAATCGAAAAATTGACGTTCGATCGAAAACTAGACCCAAACGCGATCAACAAAACCCCCCGCCGCCATCGACCATGTCAACTGGAACCCATGGCCCTCCTTCCAAAAATACTTTACGTCATCACGTTGCGATCACGACTCTCGCGATCGACCTCGATGAACCATAGGCGTCGACGTTTCCTTGAATTCACGGCCTACCCAATACGATGCTAAAAGCCCTACTTCACCTAACTCCGATTACTACGTCCGTAAAAAAATACAAATCCATTTTTCTCGCGATCGTATGTCCTCTAGCTAGCTTCGGCAAAGAACACGACCCTATCCATCATGTCAATCACCAGAAACTGGCGATAAACCTAAATTCGTTCAACTCTAAAATTCCCAATGGTTATAAAACTGAAAATCAAACTGTTACCATTAAAATTCATCTTTTTATAGTTTGAACTTGATCATATAACCAAAGTATGGAAATTCAACACTCAATTTGTTTTTGATTTGAGTTAATTTTCTCTAACATTTCCTATATCCAGTAATTCTAGATGTTGATAAAACATAATAATATTTTTAAAATTTAGATTGTAATCATTCTAACTCTTTTTATTCAAACATCAAAGCCTAAAGTGGATTAGGAGATTTGATTTAGAATTTTTTGAAATAACTTGTGCCTGCAACCTCTAAACAGAGGTGAATACAGACATGCACACACCCAATTATTCATATATATATACATGCATTTTTGCATGCACACAAACACATTTACAACTTTATTTCAACATTCATCACAACTTCAGATCAGAGATTGAAACAAAGGCAAGTTTGCTCACCTGCAGTTCGGAAGCAGAGAAGACAGGCTTGCTTTGAACTGGCATTTCATTTGCATCCAGGCTTTGCATTGAAGCTTGATCTTTTGCATTCATTTGATTTTGCTTGAGCTCTGATTTTTTTTACTTGATTACAGATTTATCTGATTTTGCCTTGATTTTGTTTCTGCTTGATTTCCAGTTTTGTTTCTAAAGCTTCCAGGTTTTTTTTCTTTTTTCTTTTTAACTTGCTTGCTCAAATTTTTTTTTCCGGGTTGAAATCTTTGAATACTTAAAGCTGTTCAAACTTCACTTTTATTTTGATTTCTTGTTTGATTGCCTTTGATTATGAATGAAAAAGAATTAAGAAAAAGAGGAAGCCTGGTTTTAAACACCTTGATTTTTTTATTTACATTTTCAAATTAAAATAATGCCACTTGTTAATCGTATGGCATGCAAAGCCTACAAATGTTTAAAATCCTTTATCATCAATTTACACTTGTTAATATCCTTCAGTTTATGTTTAATCCCCTTACTTTATTTAATTTGTAATTTGGTTTTTAAACCCTTTGTTGTTATATTTACAAACTTATACTTTTGTATTTACAACTATATTTATTTCAAATATGAAAGAAAATGTCTTCAAACCCTATTGTTAAACCGAAAACCTATCTTTCAAATCAATGTATATATATAATTTTAAAAGAAAGTATTAAATCCTTTTATTCATTTTCAAACTATTATATCTTTAAATAAATATTTATTTATATAAATAAACAAACATGTATACATATATGTATATTATAATTTATTCTTTAAATGGCTTTTAGAAACTTAAATTATATTGAATTTAAATCATAACTTTCAAAATACATATTATATATATTAAAATTAGAAAGTAATTTCTTATTAACTTTAAAATATAGTTTTATGTCTAATTTACTTTCTAAGATATTTATTCTTGAATTTCAAACTCACAATTCAATTTAAAATTAATTTATATACAAATATCTTATTAAATTTGAAAAAATTCACCTTTATCCATAATTTGATTCCAAAAATTAAATTAATTGTCAAATTAAACTTGTCCAAAATTCAGGAATGTTACATTTTCCATTCAACATCATTCAAGTTCCACTTCAAAGTAGTTGCTTTTCCATTCCTTCTAAACCAGATGCATGGAGCTTCCTTTTTAGTTTGTGACGACATCCAGTATTATTGGCTCTTCTTTTGTTTCTAAGTACTTCTAACGCCTTAATATCGGGCGGTGGCCATGCCGGAGCTCAATATTGGGGTGTGATGGATGGTGGCCTTGCCGAAACTCATCTTAGGGGTACTTGAGCTTTTGTGATACTTGTATCTAGTTTTGTTACCTGTCAGGCATGTTGGCAACGTCTTATTTTGTGATATATATATAGTTGCATGTGTGCTCTCCTCTATTTATAGAGGATCACACATTTTTCTCAAAAAAAGATTGAATAAATGGGAAAACTAAATTAATCATAATCTAGCCCTTAAATAAACAAGGCTTAAGCCTGTTAATATTCTCTCCCCGCTTCTAGAAAATTATTTCCCCATTACGACTAAAGCCCAAACAAAAAAGAGTAAATCGCATGCGACCAGAAATCGATCGATAAGAGGAAGTGCATAAGTCAGGCACGCAAGTGATGGAGGCAGTCGATCTGGAACTGCGGTCCTAGGCAACATCGCACTCGAAATAAGGGGCAAGGTGAAGCTTGGTGAGGTCGAGATTTAGGGCAACGAGCTTGGTTCCATGAACTTGTTAGTGATACAACCTTAGACTCGAAGGTGGTGATGTGAATGGTGACATTTGTAAGCATGCGGCTATGTTATTGGGACATTGGTGGTAGCAAAGCTGGGTACATGGCTGAGGTCGATGAAAGGCTATGATGGTGCTGGCAGTAGTAGAAGGCAGTAGCGCAATGGTATGGCGTGACTGAGTTGATGGCAGTATTGCTCATTTCATCTAGTTACTATTTTTGGAAGCTCAAGCATTATTTCGGTAATGGTCACAACTATTTCTATATTCCATTGTTCTTATAATTACCTCGATTATTGCTTGAACTGCATTGTTAAATGAATTGCTGATATATTGGTTGAAATATTTAATTAGGATATTGGATTGAATTGTGGGATTGGATAAAATTGAATTGTTTGGATATTATTTGGTGATTGACAATGTAGTTTTGTATTTATTGGATGTTTAAAATGAAAAGGAGATGTTATCCGTTTGCATTCTAAATTGTGAATTTATTTATTTTGTGTATATATTGTATGGATGTTCGAAATTCGATGGTATTCGATTCGATCATTCGACAAAATTTATTTTAACGATTGTTGATAATTTTGGAGAACTTTGCTCCATAATTCATATTTTTGGATGTTCGAATGATTTTCTAGTTTTAAAAAATATATTTGAAAGCTTCAACAAACTATTTTTGGTATTTTAAAATTAAATTAAAGCATATTTATAAATAAATAAAACTAGTTGGAAAATAAAATGACTTCTTGGTAATTATTTTGAATATAAAAGATGTTTTGAAATTAATTTGTTTTAACTTATTTTATAAAAGTTTTAAACTATTAATTATAGTTTGAAATGAAAAGAATTTTTTTCAACATTCATAAATTGATTTTAAGGTATTATTTAGTTCTAGAAAATTATATAATAGTTTATATAATTAGTTATAAAGTGTTCTTGATTGTTTTAAGTTATATAAGTAAAAGTTTGGGAATGAAATTTTGGTATTTAAATCTTTATTTTAAAATTATATTTTATTGCTAGAAATAAAAATTATATATTTGAAGTTCATATATACAATTATTTTGAAATAATAACTAGTTATAGAAAATTATCGAAAGACTTCTATAAAGGAAACTTTGTTGATATATTAATTTTGAATGTTTTATATTAATATTTGGGTATTTGATTTAATTGTTTAATGAAATATTCTATTGAACTTTATTATTATTTCATTTTAAAATCAAAAATGGTATTTTACATATGATTTTTATATCTTCTGGTTTCTTATTTCCTATACAGATTTCGATATTGTGAACAATTAACTTATTATATAGAATATTGGTTAGTTTGAGTGCAGTTTATTAGTAGCGAATAAGCATTTAATTACTACACAGTGGTATGGGACGCTGTTGTGATATTTATTTGGTTATTCATTGTAAATAGATGACAATCACGAGGTGGGAATAGAGTGGATAGTCTGAGGTGATACACGTAGTGAATATATGGCCCTATGCCTATATTTCGTGAGTACAGCTCCATGTCTAATAACCACCAAGACTTCATGTCTATGTGTATTGGTTTTATATGCCATTATTATAATTTTCCCCTATTACGTTTGATGGAGAGGACCAGATGGTTAGAATCCACCCTAGCGGCTTGATCATAAGGTCACACCCAAGATTCTTCACATTATATTATATAGCTTCGTGCTACTTCTATGCATATGTTTGCCCTTATGTCACAAAGGCCAATAGTCTACTACCTATAGAGGCCATGTGTAATATCATGGCTTAAGAGTCCATTGACGAGCATGCTGTGGATACATGTCACAATGACTGTAGAAGTAACCATCCTTGTTTCTAGAGCTTTCTTTGTGCTATCAGGCCCCCTTTTCTAGTACCAACAAAGTAGTAAGTTGGCATATACCTCATTGTAGTATTGATATGGGCTTGATGACCAACATATTGTTTTATGCATACATACATACATGCATATATATATATATATATACACGTATGTATGTATGTATGTATGTATGTATTCAAGACTTTTTGTCTATCGTGCATTCATGTCCCATCACGTTATTTTCAGATAGATATTTTATAAGGAGATGAGATTATACTTGTGACGTATGTCCAGTATATAGTGGATTCTCTGTATATTGATAGGCAGCCTACCCTATCCCATCGTACACATATTGATGATGATGTTTTATCAAGACCGAGAGATATATTTAGGCAATTCTATGTGCTGGCCTGGTTACACTTGATGATACCATATTTATTGATATTTCTAGATTTGATGATGATTTATGGACAAATATGATCACCCATTTGTGTTTATTCTATGATTTTTGATTTGATGTGTTTCTATATGGGTGGTGACATCTTTAAATATTAAGGTTAGTTACTTCATACATATTTGAGTTATTCGTGTAATATGTGGCATTGATGGTATTAGTATTTCATATATACAGTTTTATAGTTAGATATGTGTGTGTGTATTTGTATATTGATTGACATGGTGTCTGATGATATGGGTATCTCTATAGCATTACATATTGTTATAACTTGTTTGCACTACATTATCCTTACTATAGATTCTTGATTAGACATAGTCTGACCCGTGTGTTATTTACATAATATTCTTGTCAGTCCAAGACATTTCAGGTACAAAGATGACATGACCAACATTTTTTTAGTGAGCTTAGAGGAGACATGTATTGGAATGTTGTATGATATTTATCTGACTTTGATTCATTGTATATATTTCACACTGAGTTGTATATTGATTGTTTATTACACTATATTAAGATTTTTGACATTGAGATGTTTTATAGTCCATCAATATTGTATGTTATATATTATATATTATGCAATATTCTGTCCTAGAGGCATACGTGTCTATTGCTTTGTATCGATACTATGTGCATATTGGGGAGTTATATATTTGACGTTTTAATACATACCAATATTAGTCCAAGGAAATATTCACGTGTGTACCTCACATCTCTCATTCTTCATGTTACTCGACAGTGTTATTTTGTACTCTTGGGTAATATGCATATAGATGTGGGATGTTCGCATTTTGGTAACAGAATGGGTTAAAAATAATACATTATATATAAGAGACAAGAGTCTTGGCCTGAGATGAGATTTAGAGTCCCTATCTCCATGGGTATATGGTAGATAATTGTTTATACTTAAGTGATAGTAGGAGTATATAATGATTGATGAGGTAATCATCTAGGGTCGTACTTGTTATTTTCTTTACTATAATATATATATATATATATATATATATATATATATATATATTTGTGGAAGGGGTGTGTGTATATTCTTTATCTTTACCACTTTTGTATGTATTTGTTCTTATGTGAAATAGTTGTAATGGGAGGTAGTGAAGTAAGGTGTTGTTTGCCTGTTGAGTAGTGTCGGAATTGATGATGGTGAGTAAACCTCTGCGCGGCTTGAACATGAATGAATTGACCAGTAGTGATCAGAGCTGCACAGCAGAAATCGATAGATAGCTTTCCGCTGAAGGTATTTATTGCTTGTTTGAAAAATGTGTGTATTATTGTTGAATTTATGCTTGTTTAATTTTATGGTTGATATGTTATGATTTTTATTGTTGTTGACTGATGAATTGGAAGTATATATGGATTTTGAAAATCAACGTTTTTTTTTTAAATAAGCACATTATTTTGTAAAAATATGAATTTGACTTTTATAAAGTGATTACAAATTATTTTAGTAATTTATTTGGTATTAATTATTCCATTAACTACTTTAAGAATTCTGGTCGATGCGGGTACACACATATTTGATAGGGATTCCTAAACATTTGAACAGGGAAAAGCTGAATATTTTGGAAGAATATAAGAAATATTTCTTTGAATTTTTTTTTTTTTGAGAATAATATATTAGTTGGAGAATGACAATATTTTTCCTAGATTTGAATATACTTTGAAAAATGTATGTAACCAATGGATATTAGTGTGAAGTTGAGGTCATTGGCGAGTCAACATTATAGCCAACTAGTGAAACGGATTGCTAAAATTTATGGTACAACAATGTTAACTATTTTAATATGAAACTGATTTATAGATTATTTTATATAAATATAAATATTTGTTCAAGAGAGTATTAAAAAGAATTTTCTAATGTAAGATAATATGGATATAAAATAGATTTTTTTGAGTTGATGATAAATTTTGCGTTGGAAAATAAATAAATTATTTTATTCAAACATGCACACACAAATTGTGGATATTTGTTTGTGTGTGTAGGTTTGTATGCGTTTGCAGGTTCCTGCATGCGTGTGAGTACCACTATGTGCGTGTGTATGTGCTGCTGCATGTGTGTGAGCAAAGTTTTGTGTGTGCAGTTCTGGGTGTGAGTGTATTTTTTATGTGTGTTGTTGTGTGTGTGCATGAGCTACTATGTTGTGTGGGTGTTTCTATCTGTGTGAGTTTGTTGATGTGTTGTTTGAGGGTGCTACTTGTACTTGTGTACTAGTGCATTGTTAGTGCAAATTGTGTATGGTTTTTAAATTTTATGTTCTAGGTTTAGTATTGTGTTAGTTTGGCCATATCTTCCAAACAGTTAGTCTAACTTCAATGATTCTGACTACTCTAAAGGCTAAGTGTATATGCTACAATCTGTATTTTAAATGTTTTACAAAATTTTAATGTTTACTAGACTAAAAATGTAAATTTACAGAGTGGGCCTGAGTTTGAAATTCAAAAATCTGTTATAGATATAGTCGAAAAATCTAAGATAACTCGAGTTGTGATCTATGTTTTTACAATCTAAAAGATGTTTTGAAAAGTAACATGCTATATAATAACTTAATTTTAGAAAACATAACTTGATTTAGTGATTTTGCCACTTGAAAACTTCTCGAAAAACGGTTAAAAATGGAAATATGCTTCTTTTACAACGTATAAGTGTTAGTTCTTGAGATGATGGTTTTGATGACAACAATCTGAGGATTTGTTATAAAATATAAATACTAATATTCTTTCCTAGATATATATGTATATGCAGGATATACATATATGCATGTACTAAGAATGAAGACTGTGTGGTATAAAGATTCAAGACTGAGTATAGAGATTCAAGACTGACGAATTCAAGGATTAAGAAATCAAGACCAAAGTCTCATGAGTATCAAGAGTTCAAGAGTTCAAGATATCAAGATAAGTAATAGAGTCTAGATTTATGTTAAAACTTCATAATAGCACTAAAATCTTTATTCAGATTTTAATTATGGATTGGAATCCTCCTTCTCACTTTAATAGTGGGATGGAACCCACAATCTCTTTAGTGGGATGGAACCCATGACCTTCTCTAGTGGAATGGAATCCATGAAATTTCAAAATGATCTATTTTTTCAAAACTATCTTTTTAAAGTCATCTCTATCAATTTAAATATTTTAGCCTTAATTAAAAAAACTATTTTTAATTGTATTAATTTCAAAATCTTCTCTTGTTTTTTAAACTATCTCTTGGTTTAAATATTTTAGCTTTAATATATATACTTAGTTTTTAATATTACTTTTGTATCATAGATCATATATTTTAAGATTACTTTCTAAAGCTCTTTTATAAGTTTAAACTATATTCAAAATGGTTTAAAAGTTTAGAAATTGTTTTGACAAGTTTTAGAATAGAAATCATTTTAAATCAAAATCTATTTTCAAAAATAATATAGTCATGTCGACATCCCTCATCCTTGATGTCGACATGGTAGCCGTAGAATTCAAATTTCAAATTTTCAAAAGAAGTGTCTATTCATCATAACCTTTCGCGAACGGACATTACCATTGTTCTCCTATAAATACCAGTTGTTTTCAACGAATTTCAAGTTAGTTTTTCTTCATTTCTTCACTCCTTCTTCTTCACTCAAATATTATCTTATATTTCAAATGCTTTAATAAAACTCTATCGAAATTCTAAGTGAATCAAACTCGATCATCTCTAGTTCGATTCCCTGCGACACTCTCTCAAAGATCTCAGTGCTATTTAGAGTTATAGGATCATTTGTAATCAAAGAAGTGTATGGAGTCTCTCTCTACCAAAATGTCATTGGAAACGGTGTGATTATGGCCCATAAATCAATTGGGTGTGATTGTAGCCTATAAATCAATTAGGTGGTCTTGTATCCTGATTAAATGAAGTGAGTTTTCTCTAGATTCGGAGACAGGAGAGTGTATCTCATGGCCTTGAAATTGAGGTTGTAATATCGACATTATATTTGAAGAGAAATCTGCACAAGAAATTGTACGGGACTGGATGTAGAGTAACTCCGAACCAGTATAAAATTCTGATTTGTTCTTTCCTTTACTACTTTCATTTACGATTTGCATCTGGTTCTGATTCTGTGATTGTCTCTGTGTTTGTGAAATTGCTTTTGTATGTGTTTAATTTGAAAAGATTTCAAAAATTCCATAAAATCCATTAAACACTATTCACACCCCTCTAGTGTTAATCCAGCCTTAAGATCCATAATCCGCATTTTCTACATTTTGTATCGGAGCATTGGTTTTCAAAGTTTTCATGGTCTGATTTTTGAAAAGTTTTCAAATGGCTGCCAACACTTGTAATGTCAACACTATCAATAGTTCATTTGTAAAGTGTCAGTCTACTCCAAACCACTAATTTTTAATGGCAGTAACTATGGATATTGGGTATGTAGGATGAAAAACTATTTACAATCAATAGGATTAGACACTTGGAATATCACTCAAAATGAGTACATTGAACCCACAACTGATTTTGCACAGTGGACCACTGGGAAAAAGACTACTGCGCAAAACAATTCTAAAGCCATGAATATTCTATTCTGTTCACTTGATAGGAATGATTCTAATAGAGTGTCTGTCAATAAGACTGCATATGAGATCTGAAAAACTTTGCAAGTTACCCATGAAGGAATAGGCAAAGTTAAACAGATCAAAATATCTATCTTGACCAATCAATTTCAATTAATCAAAATCAATCCAAATGAGTCCATTTCAGACATGTACGGTAGGTTTCAAGACATTGTGCACTTACTAATTGCATTAGGAAAGAACTTGTCTGAAGAAGATCAAGTTAGAAAAATTCTGAATTCACTCACTTCGAAACAGGATCAGAAGACTCTAGCAATTGAAGAGGCTAATGAATTAGTACTCTAAAAATTGAAGAATTGATTAGGAATTTGATGTCGTTTGAAGTATAAATGCAAGAGAGAAGTAAGGCCTCATAAAAGAAGTCAATAGCGTTCAATGCAATAATAGATGGTTCAGACTCAAACAGTTACGACGATAAAGAAATAGCCTTGATGACAAGGAATTTTTGAAAGTTTCTGAAATACAGAAAGATGAACATTTCAAGAGAAATGATCGCAAGAATTTTGGTAATAATAATGAAACTCAAAACAACGGAAGATGCTACAATTGTGATTATCCAGGTCACTTAAAAAGAGATTGTCCGCATCCATATAAATAGAAATTTTCTAGAAGTAATGTTTCGTCAAAGAAAAGAAAAAGAGCATATACTACTACATTGGACAATTCAAACTCATCCTCAAGTGATGAAGATTAAGAGATGAAAAATTCAAACATGTGCTCTAAAGCTATTCATGATTCTGATGATCTCGGAAATATAGTCAAAAAATAGGTACGCATTTAAATTATATTAATTAAAATTGCATGTTTGAATGTTTGATTGTTTACATGTTTTGAAATTGTTTGTTGTTTGAGTTTAAAATTTTGATTTTCAAAATAATTTTATTTTAATAATATTTTAATATTAAAGTGTTATTATATTTAATATTGTTTCAGATGAAATATAAATTAGATTATAGGATATATATATATGTATAGATGTTAAATAAAATAACAAAAACAAGTCACATGACTTAAGAGACCCATGTCGACATGACACTACCCTTCATGTTGACATCCCTCCTGAAATTTGAAATTCAAATTTGAATTCAAAACTTTGAATTTACCTCCACCTTTACACCAACTCCAAAGCTCTGGAAAGGTGTCTCTTGATCAAAGAACATGGCTCTTAGATATCTGTTTATCTTCTGAATTTATCCTATCTTTTTACTTTCATTTCAAAATTCAAACTCACTTTCAAAATCACAAGCTCTCTACTTTCTTCAAAAATTGTTTCCTCAAGCACTCCATCCACCATTAAACTGTCCAAGGCCACTACAGAGGTCCTTTACAATGATTCGGATGCTATCAAGGCTTACATAAGCTATGCAAACGTTGGAAAGGTCCATATGGGAAAATTTGCTATCTTTAATGATTTTTCTTCCTATGAAATCAATGTTCTTTTTGAAGAGAATCAAATTCTTAGCTTAATTGATGATTCTCAAAATGATTTTGTTTGTTATCCGAATCTTATCGAAATGTTTTATGCAAATTTGGTTTGTGGTTTTAATGAAGGAAATGAATGGGAATTGTGGAGCAGCGTTAAAGGAACGAGTATCGTTTTAAATAGTGAGATTTTGGGTAACATTCTTGGTTGTAAATATATGGGAATGGATTTTTCGGATTTTCAAATTGATGAACATGATCTTGAGACATTTCATCATATTTTTGAAGTAGATGATAACTTTGACTTTATAAACTGAAATTTCCATCCTAAAGCTAGAATTGTAAACCTTCTTTTACTTTAAAAGTGTGTAACGCCCTTTTTGCTATTTTTGGACACTATGAAATTAATTGGGCGCAAGTGATTTTTGATGTACTTCGTCTCAAATTTTTTACTTTAGGTGAAAACATTTTATATCATGGGATTTATCTCATTCGGATTTTTAACTATTTTGGTGCTGATTATGAGAGGGAGGAGTTCGTTTCTAGAAAAGTGTTTAACCATGCTAACATCTATCTCATGAAAATTCTGTTTGTGTTTCAACTATACGAAACACTTGCCGAAAAGTATGAGAGATTGGCTCATGAAGAGCTGGAAGAAGAAGAGGAGGAGGAGGAAGAAGGGGAGGAGATGGAAATTGAAAAAGAAGTAGAGGAGGAGGAAGTGACTTCATTGGAAAGCATCAAATACCCTATCAATCCTAAAAATCCATCCAACAAAACGCTTCTCAAGGATCAAAAGATTATCATGGAAAACCAACGGATTCTCAAAAGATCCATTAGTAAAAAGTTGGACAAAATTTCTTCCAAAATGAACAAGTTCTTTGGGAAAGTGAGTCACAAGCTTGGATTATCATCATCTTCATCATCCTCTAACTAGTACTAGTTTCATTTCATGTTGTATTAGTTTGTATCTCTCTATAGTTAATATTATGTATCGTTTATGTAATTTAACTAAATTTATCAATGGAAATCTTTTATTTCCGTTTATTAGCTCAAAATATCTCTGGAATGCTTGTTATTATATTATATAAATTTATATATACGGACTTGTATATAATATAAATAAACAAAGCAAATTTCCAAAATTAACAGGGGCATGTCGACATCCCCTACCCCCCATGTCGACATGTAACGACCAGTAAATGTTTTTTGGTTCGAAATTGAAATTGACATAACTACCTTGTGTCTTTTCATTTCAAATGACTTTCTAACTCTTTAAATACCTGTTTCTTCCAAAAAATATATCATTTCTATTCACTTTATTTTCTATTGAATTTCTTCATATTTTATCAAAAAATGACCTCTCTTATTCATAATCTAAGTGAGAATCTTAAAGAAACTCTCAAATTCTTCAAGAACATGCTAACTTTTATCCTTCGTAATCAACGTCACTTAGAATTAAGCCAAATGCAGATGATAAAAGAACAATAAAGTCATTTCAGTGCCATTCGATGGATGATATCAGCCCTCAATAAAGAAGAACTTGAAGCGAATCCAGAAGGAATTCTGAACAAAGATAATGAAGAATTGGTTGCTATAAAGGCAGATCCAATCTTCGTTGAAGAAGGATAGGTTCAAGTTCCAAAGAATGTTTGATTTGACATTTGTGGTTTGGTTTACTATGATTTGATTTGAATTGTTTGGTTGATTTGATTTGGTATGGTTTGGATTGATTTGAATATGGTATGTAATATATGATTAAACATGGTGTGGTTTGACAAGAACATGATGTATATATTGATTGATTATATTTGAAATTTTAATATCTCTCACATTTACCTTACTATATTTTATTCATATTATTATCCATTTCATTTATATTCTACTATACTATGTCATTATCCTATACAGTGCTGTAATATAAGATTTAAGGGGAGTTATGTAGTTTAGATCAGTTTTTGTTGATGACAAAGGGGGAGAATTATTAAATAGGTTAGTTAGGCTTAGATTAAGAGGAGTTAATAGATTAAGGGGGATTTGTTGGAATATGGGGGAGTCAAAGTAGAATCAGAGTTTGGTGGAGTATATTTTATAAATATAGGTTGCCATCACCAAAAAGGGAGAGATTGTTAGTTCCTGAGATAATGGTTTTGATGACAATAGTCTTAGGACTTGTTATAAAATATAAATACTAATATTCTTGTTTGGATATTTATGTATATGCAGGATATATATACATATATATGCAGGTACTGAGAATGAAAATCGTACAGTATAAAGATTCAAGACTAAGTATAGAGATACAAGACATATGAATTCAAGATTGAACAAATCAAGACTAAAGACTCATGAGTACCAAGAGTTCAAGATATCAAGATAAGTAATAGAGTCCAGATTTATGTTAAAACTTCATAACAGCACTAAAATCTTTATTCGAATTTTAGTTGTGGAATGGAATCCACCTTCTCGCTTTAATAGTGGGATGGAACCCATGACCTCTTTAGTGGGATGGAAGCCACAACCTTTTCTAGTGGAATGGAATTCACAAAATTTTCATAATTATTTATTTTTTCAAAACTATCTTTTTAAAGTCATCTCTGTGAATTTAAATATTTTAGCCTTAATTCAAAAAATATTTTTAATCGTATTAATTTCAAAATCATCTCTTTTTCTTAAACTATCTCTTGATTTTAATATTTTAGCTTTAATATATTTTAAAGAAATATATACTTAGTTTTTAATATTACTTTTATATTATACATTATATATTTTAAGATTACTTTCTAAAACTCAATTATAAGTTTAAACTATATTCAAAATAGTTTACAAAGTTTAGAAATTGTTTTGACAAGTTTTAGAATAGAAATCACTTTAAAGAAAAATCAATTTTCAAAAACAACGTAGGCATGTCGACATCCCTCATCCCCCGATGTCGACATGGTAGCCGTGGAATTCAAATTTCAAATTTTCTAAAGAAGTGTCTATTCATCATAACCTTTCACAAATGGATATGACCCTTGTGCTCCTATAAATACCAGTTGTTTTCAATGAATTTCAAGTTAGTTTTTCTTCATTTCTTTACTCCTTCTTCTGCACTCAAATATTCTCTTATATTTCAAATGCTTTAACAAAACTCTATCGAAGTTTAAGTGAATCAAACTCGACCATCTATAGCTTGATTCTCTGCCACTCTCTCTTAAAGATCTCAGTGTTATTCATAGTTATAGGATCATTTGTAATCAAAGAAGTGTATCGAGTCCCTCTCTATCAAAATGTGATTGGAAATGGTGTGATTGTGCCCCATAAATCAATTGGATGTGATTGTAGCCCATAAATCAATTAGATGATATTGTAGCCTAGTTAAATCAAGAGAGGTTACCCTGGACTCGGAGACAGGAGGGTGTATCTCATCGCCTTGAAATCGAGATTGTAATATCGACATTATATTTGAAAAGAAATCTTCATAAGAAATTGTGTGCGATTGGATATAGGGTAACTTCAAACTAGTATAAAATTCTGATGTGTTCTTTCCTTTACTGCTTTTATTTACTATTTGCATCTGTGTCTGGTTTCGTGATTGCCTTTTATTTGTGAAATTACATATGTATTTGTTTAATTTGAAAATATTTCAAAAAGTCCATAAAATCCATTAAGCACTATTCACCCCCTCTAGTGTTAATCCAGCCTTAAGATCTGTAATCCGCATTTCCTACAATAAGTGCATACTTACTTTACTTCTTTATATGAAGTTAATATTTAAAGATGAGTTGAGATAGGTACCGAAGATGCTTCTTTGGATTACCAATTGGCGATGTTGCTCGCTTTTGATCGCATAAATGTGAAATAATTTGCTAAAATGCTAATTAAAAAAGTATGTTTTACGTTATATCGATATATATTGTGATAATTTATTTTTTCTTCATGTTTTGGGATGCCCCATGTTGGATGCCTCTTTAGAGATATATATCATATAATTAAATTTTGTTTTGATTTTTCAAAATGCACTCCATACAAAGGAGACTCCACCGAAATTGTTTGAAAAAATCCGACATTCGAAATATTTTCACAAAATTTATCATATTCAAAAAAATAAAAAGTCATTAATTGAATCTATTTGAAATGGTAGCATATGATAAGATGGGTTGGAGAGTAAAAGCCACATAAATGATTGAATTGTTGGGTTTGATAGAGAAGTGTTGTACCAAGAAAGTCAGGGTATGAGTTGTCTGACGTCTCCCTATAAGAAATTATGAGGATGCAATTTTCATAAGTGAAGAGTTTGTAACAACCATATTTTCTACGTTGTATAAATAAATAAATTAAATTAAAATTATTGGAAATCAATATTTGATCAATATTATTTGAAAGTAAATATTTATTATTTGTAGTCTATTCAATAAAAGTTTTGATTTAATAAACTAAAATAAATTAATAAATTCTTTTGGAATAATGTATTAAGTTGAACAAATGTTTTTGATTGAATTTACAATATTCTGAAGTGGAAATAATTTTTATATCATTGGAGTAGTTGAAAAATAAATATATTTTACAAGAGTACAATGTACGATTATATGAAAATGTATGGGCATCGAATGGAATAAAATTATCTAGTTATTTAAATAGTATGTTGCTAAAGACATTCGGTTTCCCTATTCATAACACCATAAAAAAAGCAATAAAATGTATGTGTTTTCTAATACCAAAGTCATTTCATATGGCAATCAACCACCATGCAAAGTTATTTTGCACGGCGAACAGCCGCCGACCAATACGGTTTTCCACGTAATCAACCACCGAATGACTATTGTTCGATGGTTGATTATCATGGAAAATAGTGTTGGCAGATGGTTATTCCCTATGTAACAAAGAATTGAAATTGATATCTTTGTTATCCCTTTAAAATGTCTGGTATTAGGAAGAATATAGAGTACACTGTTTTCCATAGCCATCAACCATCGAACCACTGTTATTCGATGGTTGATCGCCATGGAAAACAATGTTGTTTGGCGGTTGTTCGCCATGCAAAAAAGGGTCGAAATTGATATTTTGGTAGCCCCTTAAATTGTAGGAAGAATATAGAGTAAAATTGTATATATTTTTTAGTAGTGGTATTAGAAACAGGAAAACGAGGTGCCCGTACCAACACACTTAAAATATAATTTACAGAATGAGATGTGAAGTAATTTAAAGTAGATTAACATTATTAAAGAATAAATCAAATAAGTTGTTAAGTGAAAAAAGCCAAATAAATGGGAAAACTAAGTTAATTATAATCTATCCATTTATTAAACAAGGCCCAAGCCCGTTATCGTTCTATCCCCGCTTTTGGAAAACTCTTTCCCTTTACGACTGTAGCCCAAACCCATGTATTTGCTCCTTTACCATATTTTGCCCAAATTAACCTAAACGAACATATGAAAAAAAGAGTAAATCATATGCAACTGGAAATCGATCGACATAAGGGAGTACACAACGTCGGGTGTGCAAGTGATGGAGTCAGTCGATCTAGAACCACGGCCATAGGAAATGTCGCGTTCGCAGCAAGGTGCAGGGTGAAGCTTGGTAAGGTCTAGATTTGGGGAAACGAGCTTGGAGCCATGAACTTGTTAATGACACGACCTGAGAATACGAAGGTGACGATGTGAATGGTGGCATTGGAGAGCTTGCAACTATAGCGATGGGGACATTGGTGGCAGCGAAGCTGGATGCATAGCTGAGTCAATGGAATGTTTGTTGGTGCTTGCAGTAGCCAAAGGTAGTAACGCGATGGTATGGCTTGATAGAGTTTATGGCAGTAGTGCTCGTTTCGTCTAGCTACTATTTTTGGAAGCTCGAGCGTTATTTCGGTGAGTTTTCTACGCTCTCAACTATTTCTATATTACACTATTCTTATAGTTATCCCTATTATTTCTTGAACTGTGTTGTTGAATGAATTGTTGATGTATTGGTTGAAATATTTTATTGGGATATTCGATCGAATTATGTGATTAGATAAAATCCAATTGTTTGGATGTTATTTTGGTGAGTGATGGTGGAGTTTTGTATTTGTTGGATGTTTAAAGTGCAAAGGAGATGCTAAACTTTTGCATTTTATATTGTGAAATACATTTTTTATGTGTATATTGTATGGATAGTCGAAATTAGATGATATACGACTCAGCCACTTGATAAAATTAATTTTGACGATTCTCGATGATTTTGGAGAATTTTGCTCCATAATTCATATTTTCGGACATTCGATTGATTTTCTGTTTTAAAATATACATTTGAAAGCTTTGATAATTACTTTTGGTATTTTGAAATTAAATTATATCTATAAATAAATAAAACTAGTCGGAAAATAAAATGACTTCATGGAAATTATTTTGAATACAAAAGTTGTTCTAAAATTAATTTTATAAATTTAGAATATAAAAAAAAGTTTTGAACTATAAATTATTGTTTGAAAGGAAACAATTATTTTTGATATGTATAAATTTATTTCAAAGTATTATTTAGTTATAGAAAACTGTAGAATACTTTATATAATTAGTTTTGATTTATATAGTGTTTCTGAATGTTTTAAATTATGCAAGCAAAGATTTAGGAACAAAAATTTTGTTATTGAAATCATTGTTTTGAAATTATATTTTATAGTTAGTAATAAAAATAATTTATTTGAAGTTTATATAGATATGTAATTGTGAAATAATAATTGAGTGTATAAAATTATAAAAGACTTTTACAAAGGAAAATTGATTAGTATATTGATTTTGAATTTTCTATATAAATATTTGAATATTTGATTTAACTTTTTAATGAAATATTATGTCAAACTTTATTATTATTTCATTTTGAAATTTTAATTGAGATTTTACGTATGATTTCTACGTCTTCTGATTTTTCGTTTCCCATGCAGATCGATAGTGTGATTCACCGTTGATATTGATTTGATTGGTTATTTGACATAATATGGTGATGACATCTTTTTATTTTATTTATGATGTTCATTTTTGTACGATGAGAAATTTGAATAAACAGAGTTATAATACTGTATAGTAAGGGACTTTCAATAATATTTCTCTGGTTATTCTTTAGACTCGTTATATAGAAGGTAGTTTGAGTGTAGTTTATAAGCAGTGAATAAACGTTAATTATCACGCAGTGGTATGGGATGTTGTTGTGACATTTATTTGGTTATTCATTGTAGGAAGAAGACAATCACGTGACGGGAATAGAGTGGATAATGTGAGGTGAGACACATAGTGATATATGGCTCAGTGCCTATATTTGGTGAGTATGGCTCCATGCCTAACGATGATCAAGACTTTGTATCTATGTGTATTGGTCTATATGCTTCTATTTTAATGTACTCCTATTATGTTTGTTGGAGAGGACCGAATAGATGGAATTCGCCCTGGTAGCCTGATTGTGGGTTTGTGCCCTAGATCTATAAACTATATTATATAGCTTTGTGCTACTTCTATTCACATGTTTCCCCCTGTATCACCTAAGCCAACAGTCTGTTACCTGTAGGGGCATGTGTAGTGTTGTGACTTAATAGTCCTAACGTTGGCAAGCCCACTGCTGGATATGTGTCATAATGACTGTGGAGATAACTAAGACTGTAGAGACTCCATGTCTTTTGAGCTTGCTTCGTGCTATCAGTCTCCCTTTTAGTACTAACGGAGTAATAGATTGGCATACACGATTGATACACCTCACTATAGTATATATATGGCTCTACTCGAGAATTCATGTTTTTCGTACAGTTATATCCCATCATGATATTTTCAGACGGATATTATATCAGGAGATGAGATTACACCTATGATGTACGTCCAGTGTATAGTGGATTCTCCGTAGATTGTTAGGCAACCTACCTTATCCTATTGCATACTGATGATGATATTTTATCAAGACCGAGAGATATATTTGGGCAATGCTATGTGCCAGCCTAGTTGTACTTGGTGATATCACATTTATTGATATATTTAGATTTGATGATGATTTATGGATATATGCGATTCACCCATTTATGTTATTCTATGATTTCTGATTTGATGTATTTCTACAAAGGTGGTGACATCTTCTAACATTAAGGTTGGTTGCTTCGCACAATTTTGAGTTATTCGAGTGATATGTGGCTTTGATGGTTATTACGATGTTATAACTGTATTCATCTATATAATTCTATAGTTATATGTGTGTGTGTGTGTGTGTGTGTGTGTGTGTGTTGATTGATATGTTGTATGATGATATGAGTACCTTTATAGCATTATCATATTGTTATTCCTTGGTTATACTATAAACCCTTTCTTTAGATTCTTGATTAGATATAGTCCGACCCGTGTATTATTTATGTAATATTCAAGTTAATCCGAAACATCTCAGGTATAGGAATGACTTAACTAGTATTTGTTCTAGCGGGCTTAGAGGAGACATATATTAGGATGTTGTGTGATATTTACATGACTTTGCTTCATTGTATATAGTTGACATTGAGTTGTATATTCATTTTTTATTGAACTATATTGAGTTTTTTGGCACTTGAGATGATTTATAGTCTATCAGTATTGTATATTATATATTATATATATATAATATTTTATCGTAGCGATTGACTCTGTATTCTCTACTATTCATTGTATATTATGTACTGTTCTATCCGAGAGGCACGCATGTATATTACTTTGTATCGATACTGTGTAGTATTGGGGAGTTGTATGTTTGATATATTAATACGTACCAGTGTTAGTCCAGAGAATATTCATGTTTGTACCCCATATCATCTCATTCTTCATGTTATTCGACAGTAATACTCTATAATACTCTTAGGTAATATGGGTATAGAGGTGGGGTGTTCACAATGAACATGTGATCATAGGCTTTTTTATACAAAATATTTATTGAGATTCCACAATTAACTGGAACCTTCTTTACAATTGCCAACCAATCATGGTTGATATTACCAAAGGATCAAGCATAGATGCTTCGATCCCTTCTAGATCTCTTGTCCTGAACACGATATTGTCAGTCATTGTCCAGAGCTACTTTTCTGGAGCACCATCTTCAATAGCAAAGCAACTTACGTGCACATCATTGCAATGACCTAGAAATTTTAACGATTTTATAACGTAATTTACTAAAAAAATTCATGAAAATATATAATAGAATTTCATAAATGAAAATTGTGATGTTTGGTATGTGTATATTTAAACATAGAAAATGTCATATTTTCATCAGAAAATATAAGTTTGTTTTGTTGTGTAAATTTCAATTTTAAATTTAAAATTAGTTAAAATTTGTTGGAAATACAATATTTTTGAAATCTGAATATTTTCACATAAGAAAAATGTAAATCATTTTCTGCTTGAGACGTCATATTTGGTTTCGCCAAATTTAGACTGCTTTAGCTCCGTTTATCTTATTTTCGGAGTTTTACCAGCATTTTGGCAACGAATATCATCTTTTGATAGGATGGTCGTATCTATAATATCTATGTATCATTTTGTTCGTCTCGTTGTGTTGATCTCCACAATATATTCATTTGTGCATTCTGATGATCCATACGTGGCAAAATCGACAAAACGATTTGCCTATCGATTTCGTATTTGGGCCTCTTTGAGTTTCCTTGTGTCTTTCCACTATTCGCCGTATAATTCCAATAGCCATTAGCTATTAATAATTTCTAAATTCAACTTCTGGCCTTTGCTATTCCATTGTTTTGACATATATTTTCGGTCGTCCTTTCATTTTTCATTTGCTACTTCTATTCGTTACCTTCACCTTCTTTTGTTCTCTGCTTTGAAAAAAAGAAAAGAAAATATATAATTTTTTACATAAAGGTTAGCATTTTCTATATTTTCCTAAAGCTTCTCTATCTCCTTCCTCCATTGGCCAACCGAACAACCTCTTCCCACCGTAGGCACCTCCACCGCTGCCATATCTCGCTCCGACCAGTCATAGCCCGCTTGCCTCATTCTTAGCAATAACTGCACCCTTGCCCTTCACGTCACGTCTGTTTACTTCCTCTTCGATTAACCCGAACAAGCACCCACGTCCATCAAGCTTCCAATCTCGGACCCGCCTTCACAACTCAATCCTCCCCCAGCTCGCGCCACTTCATCACATATCCCACCTCCACGCTAACACCCACAGCCCCAGTTCATAATTCTCGCCATCCTCCCTAGAAGAAACCCTCCAACGCCAAGTACAGCACCACACAAACGGCCCTCTTCTCCCCTTCACCTGACCATCCGCTTGTGCCTACCCTCATCTGATCCGAATCCCATCATCCTCCTTCTAGAACTCCACCACCCAGCCTTGTTCCTCCACATGATGCGACGACCCAGACTCAAGCAGCTTTCAGGCATCGTACACTGCCTACACCACCCCTCTAATCTACCCAGCCTTCCACCTCACCTTGACCGAACAACCGACACCAAGCAACAAGCCTCTTCTTAGCCCTCTTACCATTTCCGAGCTGACATGCCTTGCCGTGCACTCCTCCAAAACATTCACTGAGCACAGCAGGCTTCCCTTCCTCTATTATATATATATATAAGAGAGAAAAATATATTATATATGTATTGTATTCAATTGCAATTCTCTCCTCCATTATATATTATATATATTGATTTTTTAATTATTGATTTTAAAATAAGATATATAGATATTTTTGATTTTAAAATACCTGTTTTAAATTAAATATTGATTTTAAAATATAATATATATATATATATAAAGGTTTATTTTGATATGTGTTATAAATTGAACATTGATTTTAAAATATAATATATATATATATATATATATGAAGGTTTATTTTAAATATGTGAGTAAATTTAAGGTTTTAAAAAAAAATTATATAGTTTGTTTCCATCGAATTATCGAATCCAAGTCACTTGATTTGCTTGTTTCCGTTGCTGTTCGGAGATTATTTCCGTAGCTCTTGCTTGTCCGTTTTTATCAACGTCCAATTCCTTTCATCCTCGATTCTCTAGCCTTGAAAGGTGAGCGGTTACTCACGATTAAAATTCTCATGTTTAGTAAATTTATTCATATGAAATAGCGATTAAAATATGTTGTCAAATTTAATTTGCTAGTAATTAAATTTGTTGAATATGATATGTTATTATTTAAATTGTTCGCCTATGATTGATATATGACACCATAACATGTTGTATATATAATATATTTAAAAAATTTAATTATGATATATGTTCATCATTGATATGATATGTTATTTTATTATTATTCTATTGTTCTCACTCTACATAGTCCCTGATATTTATGGGTTGAAATGATACATACCAGAACGATATTATAGATTAGGAAAAATCGTTATGGGTTGAAATGATAAAACCAAGCAATTTTATTGATTTGAATTTTGGGATTGCGGGTTGAAATGGTATAAACCCGTAAATTTAAATTATTGCAGATTGAGATGATAACTATTTGTATCACTTGACTATAGGATAGAAAACTATATACGGACACCGTTGGTCTATTTTCGAAAAATGATTTCCAAAGTTTTGAAAGGAAATATACGAGTTTTAATAAAATTTGATTTTTTAAAATACAATATAAAGATTTTATTTTAATATGTGTAAAATTTAGATTTTTAAATTATATGTTTTGAAATTTTTAAAATTAAAAGTAAAGTTGGGAAAATGTAAATCTTAAGATTTTATTTATATATTTTTTAAATATATGTGACACAAGATTTAAAATAGATTTAATAATAAGATTTAATATAATGTAATTTGATTTAATAAAATTTAGTTTAATTAGTTTATATATGATATATTTAAAATAATTATTTAAAATTTATATTAATATTTTGAAAATAGATTTTGCAATAACTTTATAAATAAGGTTGGAAAGATGAACTGAAATTGACTTGTAATTTAATTTGTTTAAGAATTATATTTAACTAAAAGTTGATTTGAAACTTATGAACTTTGAGATTTTAAAGATAGGATTTTTACAACTTGATAACTAGATTTTGATTAAAGGTGACTAAATACATATTTTCAAATTTAACTAAAATTGAAATCGAATATTTAATATTGATTTAAATTTGTAATTTGAGATTTTATTTAAATGTTATTATAAATGATTTATTGAATATTTTGAAATCTAAATAAAATTAGTGTTGAATTTTGAAATCTAAATGAAATTTATCAAATTGAATTACTGTAAATTGTTGAATATTTAAACTTTGAAACCTATTGAATTGGAGGTGGTCTAAATTTGTAGTTCAAACCTGGATTTGAAATTGATATAAATTAAAAGTGATTTTATTGAGAATTTGAATTGAACCTTAACCTATTAATCTAAATGGTTGAACTAAGATTGATTTAAATTGAATTTTTGAACTAAAATTAATTTGAATTGATTTGTGAAATTGAAAGAAATAATTTTAATTTGAAACTATTTTTGATATAAATTCTTTTAATATATATTCTATTTTTAATATATAAACTATTTTAATGTATGATCTATTTTTAAATATAAGTTATTTTAATGTATACCTATTCTAATATATAAGCCACTTTTAATATACAAACTATTAAGTTGGAACTGTTATGATTTAGATTTAATGGATTTAAATGTGAATACTTTGATATAATGGTTCAACCTATTTTGTGGTTATAATTTTGGATATTAATTACAATTTAAAGTGATTGTGCTTTAATGTAATAGGATTTCGAAAGTGAATATGGTTTTGAAAGTGATATGATTTTGAAATGAGTATGATATTTTGATATGACTAAAACATGAGCTATACCCAGTCCAAGTGAGGTCGCATCTTCGATCGAGCTTGCTTCTTCGATACCATTCTATTACTTTATAATTTGATTGGGTGCACCTTTTATTTGGGAGTGTGTCTCGAGGTCGATGGTAGTAGCTGCTATGCATTACCACCATCCCGGTTACACAAAACGGTAGTATCCTACCTTGGGCATTTCCTCGCGTGCCTTGTCACATGCCTTATCGCAAGTTTGGTTTATACCGTACCTATGGAGTGCCCTCTGATAGCCCTCCAGTATATGAAGGAATTACGGTACTTTATAGACTACGGGAATATATATAAAAATGTGTTAATGGGAATGTGGGTAACGCCTTAATGCTATTTTAATAGTTTACTTTAATGTAGACATTATATATGTACCATATTATATTATGTATGTAGATATTTTAACGGATCCTTAAAGGATGGGATTCCCAATTCCTTTAAGTTATATTGCATTTCACTTGGACATTTCATGTGAGTTAATTTACTTGTATAAGAATGTTAATCCTGACTCGAGTGTCTTATGTTTTTCTTTATGCTCAGGTTGGATTGAGTGTCACAACATTTGAGATTCACCTTTAGAGCTTGGAACTTTACTTAAAGATCTGTCTTTTATCTATTCAGCTTTCAGTTATTTCAGTTATTTCTAGTTTTATGTTCAGACTTGTAAGTTGGTTTCGTATTAGTGACTTCTATGTATTTGGGATTTATGTTTACTCATTTCAGACTCCGGTATTCTATAGTAGCTTCATGAACTACTATTTATCCATTCTGCTGCATATTGTTGTATTACTCTATGTCTGTGATTTTGTGATTTATTTATTTACTGTATATGCTAAGTTTTGTCAAATATAAATTAGCAATCTGTTGTTTTGAGCAATTCAAGTCTGGCATTTGTGGATGATTATTGATTTGAATGGTTTGAAATGCCAGGTCTTTAAAATCATACTTCAAACAACTTGCATGCCTCTCTATCTTGTTCCAGCTCCTCCCAGCTAAATGAGGTCCACTAGCAATTGTATTAATAACTCATCTTTTTCCAAGCATCCTAAGTTCATCATCACTAGGATTGACTTGTCCCCATTAAAACAATTGTCCTTGGGGTTGAGCACTTCTTTGCGTTCCATTCTGTGGGATTTTGACATAGTGTTGTAGATTCTTCTTTCCAATCAAATCTTCTATCACATGATGCGTATATCTACATTCATTTCTGTTATGACCATGAGTCACGTGAAAAAGGAAGTATCTTCTAGTCCTTTCTCTTTCTACATTGATTCCCTCGAAGGTGATTTCTTATAATGCTCCATACAGTGCATTGTAAGGTAGATATTTTCAAATATGTTATGTAACGGCATATTGTCTTTGTCTTTTGGAATTCTTAGAGGTTTCTTGGAGTTTGATCTTCTATTTCCACTTACTTGACTATTCTTTTTCTGATTGCTACCTTTATTATCCATATTCACGTCCATATTGCTGCCATTTCCTCTAGTTTACTTTATTATCCATACAACATTGCTCTATACTACCACCCAATTATCCACCATCGACTTTCCTGGAGGTTGTACCTACCTCTTCTAAGCGAAAGAACTGATTCGCATTTCTATAATCCATAGTCATTGGGCTTTCATTATCAACCGTTGTAACGACCCGGAAATTTCGATCCCGAAATTTCCAGATAGTTAGTGAAAAGAAGAAAGAGAAAGAAGAAAGACATAGAAGAAGAACCGAAAAGAAACACACAATCTCACATTCGCAGCGGATAAAATATAATATCACATAAATAATAGCTTTACAAGAAGAACTATATCATTACACTTATATCTTTATACAGCAGAGTTACATCATTACACAAATACCGGACAATTAAAAAAAGAACTAACTTGTCCCAGATAAAAGCAGCAAAACACCTCATACGTTCCTGCCATCCAGCTCGCCTCCTGAGCTCCAGATCGTTCTACTTGAAAATCTGTAATACTCGGTCTGACCGAGCATTAAATCAAAGTAACACCCGGGTCAGGCTGGAAACCAGCGTGAGAAAACCCATCTAACTAGAAATACAAATGCATATAGCTCAATTAAAACCTCCGGGTAACTCGTACCTCACTACAAGTTCATAACTTGCAATAGTCAACACTTATTTTCACAAATCAAATTCTAAGCATTCTTACTTAGTTTCAAAGGTCTGTTTTATTCTATTCCAGCTTATTGGTTTCACATATCAAATTTATAAAGAATTATTACAGATTACCAATCGAAGTGGTTTCGGGTATTAACTAATACCCGACTCCGGTCTCTTCGAATCCAGTGTCATCTTAACCCAAATTATTCAAGTGATTAAAATTTAAATACAAGAAGTCACCTATTACACAGCAACTCATCATAGACGGATAATCACATAATCACTGTTCAATACATATCATAACACAAACATTTCATATCTGAAATATCAACCAATCATTTATAAGCAAGATTAATTAGTCACCCACTACTAATCAAATCAAACTAATTCCTTTAATCATTCTTAAATCTTGCTTACTTAACAATAATTAATTACAAATCGTTAATTAATTATTCCGTAATTATTATTATTTATTTTTATATTAACATTCTGTGATTACCCTTAATTAATTTACCATATTCATAAATCAATCTTGATAAATCACATTCAGTAATTAATTATTCTTAATTACTTACATTAATTAATTAGCCCTTTAATTAATTAATAAATCCTTTAATTAATTACATAGAATAATTAACACTTAATTACTTCCACCAAGTAATTATCCTTTAATTACTTTCTATCAAGTGATTACCCATTTACTTGAGAATTAATCACATAATTCTATTTAAACAATCATTAATTAATTGATCACAACTCTTTAATTAATTAGTCAACTTTAAATCACTTAACAAATCAATTGATTAATCTTTAATTAACAGATTAATTATCCTTTAATTATCTTCTAAATTAATCATACTTGATTAATTATCACATTAAGAAATTGACCTTTAAAATTTATTACACAATTTAATTATGCTTTAATCATTTAGTAATTTACCTTTAATTAATTACACAAATTAATTATCCTTATCCATTTACAGTAATTAATTTTAATTTTTTAATTACTTTCATTAATTAATTAACTATAATTAATTACCTTAACCCTCAATTAATGAAATTAATTGATTATTCCATAATCACTTATTATTGACTAGTTATTCTTCAATTAATTGCATATATTAAACCTTAAATTCTATCATTAATTTTATTAATTAATGATCCTCTAACTATTTCATTAATTACTCTTTTAATTAATTTCATTTAATAAGTAATCACTTTTATTAATTACCTTTAATTAATCACATTTGGTAATTACTTTAAATAAATTATTTAATTAAATACTCCCTTAATTATCTTTTATTTGATTAATTAAACCCTTAGTCATAAATTTTACTAAAATTACTTTGAATCATGTTAACCTTTTATTTCCCCTTTTCTTTCAATAACTTATTCACAATTCATTTATACTCCTATTTATTTGGGCTTTGGAAACCTGGTAACAAACTACTTCTAATATCAAAACTGGTTATGAGTTTATTTTTATACAATTTCCTTTATTATAAAACTTGTTTTCGAATGAAAACCGCACGGGTCCAAAGCCTAAAATAGGAAAAAAAACAAAACCGAAGCCCAAACATTTACATAGCACAATCGGGCCGAAGCCCATATTGGCTACCCACCTCAAAAAAAACTTCCCCCCTTCTTCCTAAAATCAACATTCTACTAAAGCACCCAAAACAAAAAATGGCGACTTCCCACATGCACAAACACGCAGTGCACGTGTACGCTGCCTCGGGTCAGACGAACTACCTGCCGACCATCCCAACAGATCGCCTTCGTTCATCTCGTCATTATTATGCGTCTGGAACCACGTTCTGACTTTCGAAGCAAAATTCGAACCACCCAACCCAAAAAAACAGCAGACGTCACCGCCTTCTTCGATCACCCACCAACACTCTGACCGCCTTGTATCATCAGCTTTTGCCAAAACGTACGCCATAATTCCCTCCTACTTTTCACCCCGGTCCGCACCTTACTCTTGTCGCCTCGTCCTCACTGATTCGCTCAAAACCGAACCACCTAGAAACTGATCCAAAACCCTATTTCGTCCCTGAACAACAACCCCGAGCATCTAAAAATTTCTATACTAATTTTTCCCAAATCCCCAGCCACTGAGCCACCTTTGGTTTTAATTCTGAAGCCCCCATCCCACTTGTTCGCCGGAGTTTGAAAAGTTTCCAAATTCCGATCATATCTCGAAACCTCAACATTCCCCTCGTTAAAAATTACGAAACCTAGATCAAAATTCATTATTTTCGAAACCGAAAAAGTTTATACAATTAAAACTTAAGGATTTGAAAATCGAAATTTTGATTTGAATCGAAATTCCACTGTAATTTCTTTTTCCAGTGATCCTAACAGTTGATGATACTTAATGACATTTTAAAACAATGATTCAACATTTCAACGACTCATTCTTATACATCATAACCCAGAATGCTTATTTAAAGGGAATTTAAACTAAAATGTTAATTGGCCTGTTTAAACCAGAAGAGACATGAATATGAGTACCTACAACAAATCCAAACTATATACCCAGACAATCTATCTTCCTTATTCGTGCGTGCAAGCATATCAAGAAATTTCCAGACTATCAAATGCAAACAAATATAAAATAGAATTTGGGCTTTTCTTTTTTTTTAAAAAAAAATCAGATTTACTCACCTGCTTTGCAAAGAGGAGTCGGTTTTTTTTCCCTTTTTTTTATTTTGATCTGAATTTTGCTTGCAAATTTGAATCTGAACTGGTCCTTGTTGCTTGAGTTGATTTCGATATGCTTAGATCTAGTCCTTGCTTTTGTTTTCAGATTGGAGAAGACTGCCTTGCTTTTAAATTTTCCTGATATTGGGTTGCTTCAGGTTTTTGTCTTTGATCTTAAATTTTTTTTACTTTGATCTGATTTTAGTTTTTAATTTCTTCCTAGGTTTGTATACAAGAGGAAAAAGTGTAGAAGCATACTAATATATATCACTTTGATTTTCTTTCATTATTAAAATAAAAAGAAAATAAACTATCATGACACTTGTTGAATTGTAAACTATATATTGTACACTTGTGAATTTTTGTGTGTTATAAAACTTATATATGTTAATTGTGTTATTAAAATATTTACACTTGTATTTGGAATGTATTTATTAATTTAAATATTTTTGAAAAACCTTTATTTTTAGTTTCTATTTGGTAAATATATTTTCTTAATTTATTCATATAAAATCTTTAAAAGAAAATAATGTATAACTACTTACCTACTATTTAAAATCAAACATACATTATCGTTAAATCCCATTTACTTTAAAATATTTATCTTTGGATTTCAATCTCAAACTCAAATTTAATTTAAAATGATTCAAGTATAATTTAAACAAACACTCATTGAATTTGTTTTTAAAAAAAAAATATTTTTGCCAATTTAATCAATTATACTAGAAAGATTATCAAACCAAAACTTGTTCAGATATATACTTCATTACCAGAATTATTTATTTAACTTATAAATCAATATTTCCATTAATTAAATTCAGTTAACCCATAAACTATAGGTATTCTAAAATCCAGGTTATCACATTCCTTCTCCCTTAGAATCTTTTCGTCCTCGAAAAGGAAAGAAGCCAGAATTTAAAATTCTTATTATTAGAAAAAAATATTCTTTGAAACCCTTTTTAAAACACTTTTAAAATCTATATATATAGTATAACCTCTTAGTAAATCTATATAACTACTTACCTACTATTTAAAATCAAACATACATTATCATTAAATCCCATTTACTTTAAAATATTTATCTTTGGATTTCAATCTCAAACTCAAATTTAATTTAAATTGATTCAAGTATAATTTAAACAAACACTCATTGAATTTGTTTTTAAAAAAAAAATATTTTTGCCAATTTAATCAATTATACTAGAAAGATTATCAAACCAAAACTTGTTCAGATATATACTTCATTACCAGAATTATTTAGTTAACTTATAAATCAATATTTCCATTAATTAAATTCAGTTAACCCATAAACTATAGGTATTCTAAAATCCAGGTTATCACATTCCTTCCCCCTTAGAATCTTTTCGTCCTCGAAAAGGAAAGAAGCAAGAATTTAAAATTCTTATTATTAGAAAAAAAATTATTCTTTGAAACCCTTTTTAAAACACTTTTAAAATCTATATACATAGTATTGCCAAAAAATAGTTTTATAAAAATATCATTTTATAACTCGATGTTTCAACAAGTCTGTCCTCGTTCTTGTAGAAATTCGGTCATACGTTGATCAGGCGTAGGACTGAAAATCTATAAGTACTTAGTAGACCCATTTTTAACACCCAGTGAAAATACTTGAAAAATAATTTTATTGAAAACATAGAAAACAGTTTTTGAAAATGGAGGATATATCTTTGGTGAGAATGCCCTGGAAATCATCACCCCCATCCATGGTCACGGTTACATTCCAGGGTTACGTTGCCGTCGCAGCAAAAGTCCATGTAACTGCAGGCTCTCCGCGGCCTCTCGATTACGCCATGGAACCCACGCAACAGATCACAGTTACACCCAGGGTTACGTTGCCGTCGCAGCAAAAGTCCATGTAACTGTAGGCTCTCCGCGGCCTCTGATTTTCGCTGTCGAAATGAAACCTCTACACTCCTACATAGGTCGCAGTCTACCGATATAAAATCAAATGCAGACTGTTGGCTCTCAGCGGCACACACGACTTTCGCTATGTTATACCATAGATCGCAGTTACATCCTGGGTTACGTTGCCGTCGCAGCAAAAGTCCATGTAACTGTTGGCTCTCGGCAGCACACACGACTTTCGCTATGGTATACTCTACTCATAATCCTCAGGAACTAGTTTTGTCCGGACTCCTCACAGGATCAACTTTAGAATCCCTCTTGGGGCTCAAGGCAGCACCACCCGGTGTTACTCCTGAGAAGTTCATTTCAAGGGAGCGCCTTTTTCCCCAGAGCCATCATCAAAACATTTTATACTATATACATATAGTATCTTTAAATCATACACCTAGTATGATCTCATACAAAGCTTCTTTACAAAAAATTGATTATTCCAAAATCGATAATTCTCAAACTAGGCTTTCCGAATTCAATATTGATTTTACCCAAAAATCAAAAGCCTTTTCCAAATCCAAAGGTTCCAAAACCCTTTTTCCAAAATCCTCATATGATCCTTTATATATATTTAGATATATAAAATCTTTTAAAACTTTGGATCGTTTTAAACTTGTATAAACTCCTTTTATGCTTCAAACATTTTCAAAACCCTTTTCTTTTGGCAAAAGATTCATCAAGGGGAGTTTCATTTTATAAAACAAAGATACTTAACTTTGTCTACTCAAATATTCAATTTTGATTACTCTTTTCACTATCAATTTCATTCAAATCCGTACGATGTACACATACCATTCGTACGCCATACTAATCTGATCGCTTACTCGATCACACAATTTCACTTCCGAACTAGTATCGTCCACCCGACTTCCTAGTGTGGACACAGATCTGGTTTCTTGATCAGAAACCGTCATTCTCCTTGTATAGTCATACTATGATAGAGAATATCCAGAACCAATCAATAATCCATATCCAGGTTCGCCGTCGAAAATCGAGTGAAAAATCTCAACTCGGATCGACATACTATCTCGAAATTCTGTGCTCGAATCTGGATCAAATCACTCTGCGAATAAATAACATACGTAAACCCTACGTATATGTCTTATTGGTTATTAGCCATATTAATTCCATTTCTATTCACATTCACTTTGATTTCATTCACTTACTCACAATTGCTTCAATCTATTTGGATTATCACCTCTATTCCTATCTCGATTGGGTATTTAACCAATAACAGTTTAAACTCTGTCCAATTTAAATTTAGAAAATAGCTTGAAATTTTTAAAATAGATAAGTAGTTGGAAAATAATTACTAGTGTGTAAAATAGCTGTATAATAGTTCAGTAATTGTAAAATAAATGGAAAATAGTTAAATAGTCGTAGAAATTTTAAATAATTGCAAAATAGCTATAAAATAGTAACTAGTAGTTGAAAATAGTAATTAGTTTATAAAATAGTTAGAAAAATTGTTAAACAGTTTCAAAAATAATTGTAAAACTGGTATAAGATAGTTTGGCTTTTCAAAAGAAAGGTTGTTTATATAATGAATAGCTTGGAAAAATAGGTTTATATTAAAACAATTTATATTAAAAATAGTCCAGAGTCAAACTGCTCACTTCCCAATCTCCATTCTCATCAATTCAATTTAAATTCCACCTCCATTGATTTAACTCCAATTCAAGTTGTATTAACCTCAGTTTCTTACCGAATTTAACTTTATTCAACCTTGATCTCAAATTCAACTAATTCAAATAAATTTCAATTGAACTAGTTCCAATTCCCATTCATTTCAACTCCAGTTTGAATTAATCCCAATTTCAAACTCCATTTCTAAATCAAGTTGAATTATTCTTGATTTCCTTCCAAATTCAATTCAAATTCCAAATTTAAACCATTTCGAATTATATAAATTCAAGTTAATTTAATTTTTTTTATAAATGTTGATTTATTATTTTAAATCCAATCAACTTATATCTTTAAGCCATTTAATTCAGAATTCAAATTCCATTTTTAACTTATCTTTATTTAACTCATTACAAGGTTCAAGTAAGAGTTCTAAACAATTTTTAATTTACAAATTAAATTCTTAACATTCAAAACTTCAGTTCAAAGTGATTCCATATATTAATTCACTATATACTAGTAGTTCATACATTACATACATTTATCCAAAATAAGAGTCTTACAGAAGTCATAAATCTAGATGCCTTTCTATTACCTAGAGGTTTGGAAAGAACAGAGCCCTAATACTCTTACAAGAATCCTTCCTATGGACTTCCTTCCAAAGGGCAAAGTCCGAACATACACTTCTCAACAGGGTGTCCCCACTTATAACATTTGCCACAAAATTTTTCTACCCTGTCATCAATCTGATAACCTTCACGCCTCCAACAGTACGTTCCACAGCCTTACTCCTCTTCTGCCTCTCGGAACAATTCCTAGCAATGTGTCCCGGCTTCTTACAATGATAGAAAATAGTCGACTCATTGACCGGTCCAACTGGTTTACGCTTCGCCTTTCCCACTTCAGGGCAATGATTTAGAAAATGTCCTTTCTTATGATACTTAAAGCACAAGACCTTAGAGCGAAACCGATGGAATGTACCCTTCAATTCCTCCCTTGTTTTACTGCACTTGGCTGCGTAATGACCCTTATTAAAACATCTATAACAGGTGACATTATCGTAAGGTCCTGGTTCAGCCCTTTCCTTAACCTGATTCTCATATTCTTGACTATTTTCTTCACGATCCCTACGAGTAGCTACTCCTTGTTCTCTGCGTCTAACCTTCCATTCTTCATTCTTAGTCATCTCTCTCAAAGACTAAATTCTAAAGGGCTTCCTAACCTATAAATTACTCTTAATTAGAAGAATTCAACTTTTACTCATATATCAATTTGCTTACCAAGATATACCTTATGTTTTAACATCTTATTTCAACATAAGATTACTTCCAAAACTATTCTGAATAATATTATTTATCATTTCCTTTAACAATTTGAAACCAATTCAAAGGTTTTAATTTAGAATTCAGAACTTCACAATCTGAAACTCACTTTAAATTACCTCCCTTATAATTTACATGTTATTCTCTTTAAAATGGTTACTTTCCTTAAAACATTTTATTGTTTATTGAAAAACAATCATCCCATCATTAAACACAATATCCATTCTTTTTTCTGGTTCGAAACCAATTCTAATTCATCTTATTCTGAAATACTTTTCCAATTCAAGATTTCGATTTTAAGTTGAATCCATTTCAAACTTGTCTTTAATTTAATTTCAATCTGGTTGTAATTCTATTATCACTTAATTCTTACTATTACTTTTAATTTAATTAATACTACAACCAGTTTCCTTAATATAACAGATAATCTATTTCTTATATAAGATTCATTTGCTTTTGAAATCATTTAAAAACCTTTATATAAGAAAATAACAAGCACGCTCCCTCATATATATATACACACACACTCAACTCATCCTAGGGTACCACTTACCCTATCCTTAATGAGTAATCCCACATGAGCCAAGGTTCTCGCTTAACCTTTAGCTCTGATACCAACTGTGACGACCTAGGCTTTTCAACCATCAACAACGGCTCACGACCGGTAGGCTTTTCAACCATCCCAGTCCTGCTGTGGCTCACATCGGGATCGGGTTTGCTATATTACAGCGTGACAGGGGGTTTTCGCTTTGCGTTAGGTGGCAAACGGGAGACTCTTACCCCTACATGCCCCCGGGGATAGTATAAGGTCTTGCGGGGTTGGTTGCGAGTCGAGAGGCTGGCCGTAAAAGCAAACCCGAGGTACCAATGTGAGCCACGGCGGGACTGGGATGGTTGAAAAGCCTACCGGTCGTGAGCCGTTGCTGATGGTTGAAAAGCCTAGGTCGTCACAACCGTCTTCCAAAATCAGTATCTGGGTGTATCTCCCTGATCTACACCATTAATACTATGTCTTCCTTAGTGTTACTCCCTTCTGTAACTGCCGCATTATATCTGATCAAAAAGTCTTTCAATGCTCCCTTGTACTCCGGAAAGGTTTGATAATAACATCATATTCTTCGAGTGATAATGTCCAAGCGAAACTATTCAACAAAATTTCTTGCTAATCAATCGAATTAAGATATGGTTCTTGATAGAAATTGACTGAACCACATTGTCCCTACACCTTCAAGAAAAATAGAGAAACATCGATACCTGATGGCATCAGTTTTCTTAGCCATACCCATATGCCATTCACATTTCAACAAGTGTTTCCTTGGATCTATTATTTTGCTATAGCATGGCATCGTTGGCATTGTAAACCTTCAAAGATACTCCTCACACAATATCTCTTAGGTGAATGGGTTTCTACTAGGATAAGAGCCCCACACATCGTTGTTTCTATGTTGGTTTTTGCTTAGCAATTTGTTGAAAATATCCGCTAATGACTCTAGCTCTAACCAATCTACTGGACGACGATAATCATGGCATATCCCAAGTGTTTGGCCCTACAAATGGTCTTGGCTAGTTGCATAATACTTGTGTTCTCCAATCTCTAGGGAAACCATTCGTCCGGTCGATTCTAATTATATGATTTCTGTGCAGTGGATCAATAGCAGCTATTTGATTCTCGATAGTTTTACCATCAGCAACACGACCACCTTTACCGTCACCATCATCATTCAAACAAACAACACCTCTAGTGCCCGATTCACAAGTATAAGGTTTCGTACTTATCCCTAGAGATGGATCGTTAATGATCCATGTCTTGCACTTTGACATTATCTGACATGCTTTACAAAGTCCCAGCTTCTTTTCTCTTCATTTTTTCCCTTCTCTATGTTTATCACCGTCTTTGGAATCAGAAGGTGATGGCTCTTTTATGTTCCTTCTATGACTTTGAAGTAACTGGTTCGGTAAGTCAAGACTTTCCTTCATCTGCTTCCTGAATTCATCCTAACTTTCATGCATCTCATCATTCATCTCCTTCATCATCCTATCCATTTGAACATGTGTTATCATATCTAATGGGCTTTGAATTCCAGTAGCATTGGGTTGAGCAACTTCTTCAACATGTTGGTTAAGGACTACGAGCGAACCATCATCTGTGGTGTGCATCAATTGATATTTGATAAGCCTTATATGACATTAACTTTTGCATGGATTTGGGCAAGAGTTAGGGGTCAGTACCAATCCACGACTTCACTTGTTTCTTGGGCTTTAGATCTTGCACTCGGAATAGGATATTGTGTAGGATATTCTCGAAGGTTCCTAGCAAGTTTATGGCATCACTTCTTAGTTTCGCTTGACATTTGAGCTTGGCAGTTGTCGCTTTGGATTCCTGCTTGGTTATTCTCTTGTTTGATCGATCTAGTCGTTCGAATATGGGTTGCTCATAATGCTAGATAACATATAATAATATGTAAGTTAAATTATTTAGTAAATTAAACAAATATATAAGTTAAATTATACATTTTCTTAAATCACTTAATAAATTAAACACACACACATATATATATATATATATAATTTAAATCACCTAATAAATTATAAGTTGAATTATACATTTTATTTCAATAAAGTAAACAAATTTATTTGAGTTAAAAAACAAATTAATCAAAAGATTTTTTATTTATTTTGTAAGGAAAAGTAAATTAAAAACAAAGTCCAATACATTTCTCTATATTAGTTCTAATATACAAACAAAATAATTAAATAAAAATTTCCTAATCATTCACATTTGGTTAAAATGCAGAGATCAAAATTAGAAAGTGGTGCCAAATTCATAAAATTGACACTCAAAGTCATATGCCAGTAATGCATTTGTGCAACACTTTCCATATGTAAACATTTCAAATTCTGATGATGCAACAAGTGAGTGTATGGGCTTAATCAGTGTTTATTTGTATTTGATGTTTGGATATTGTTTGTATAGATGGATACATTTAATTATGTTGGATATTGTTTGTATTTGATGAATATGTGTATATGGATGTTGTTTATATTTGATTGATATGTGTTGGATATTTGTGTATGTTGAATATATGTGTTATATATTCATATTTGAGTATATGTATGTTCGATATTGTTTTTCTACATTTGAGAGTTTAAATATTGATTATATATGAAATAGTGATTGAGGAGAGAAAACCAGCAGACATGTTGCGAAATTGCTTCAACCATGGCATTGGTTGGCATTTTATTTTGGCACCAGCAAGGCATCGTTTAGGGCTTCTAATTGGCAAAGGTAAATACATTTTATTGGTGTCGACATGTCATAGATATGAATCGTAACATTGTGTTGGCAAGGCATCAAAATGGTGTCGTAAAATCGGTTTTGGTATATGACTTTAGTAAATACCCCATGGTAGGCATCAGAAATTTTTTTGATGCTCTTACTAAAGATGCCGTGTAAGGCATCAATGCTGCGTCTGTACTGTATTTACTAAGAACTACAGCGATGCCATACTGGTGTTGGTAAACAGTGTCCGTTTTGCTATGTAAAAACATATAGAATATTTCCAAGAGCCACCTCACTTGCTAGAGGAAACAAAACACTAAATATACGCATAAATATTATTTCTCTTAAATATTAATTAATTAAATTATAACCATTATAAACTAATTAAATTGGGTAGTACTTTAGAGATTAAATAAATTCAGTTGTGTGACTTAGAGGTTTGAAATCGGGCAATGGCTAATATTGAATAATTCAAATACTAACGTTCAGATGTCACTATATCTTTAGTATGAACAGTTTTGTTGAATTCACAAATCTTATTGGTAAAAATCTAATTTTATGTTTTCTTAAGCGGTACCTTTTAGTAGCGACAACTTAGACATGTTCGCTTTGTCAACACTATATCACTTTAGGATATATGGTGTTTGGTATTGGTCAAAACTCCAGTATTATCCATGTTCAACTTGATCATTCCATAAAGAAAGCCCTTGGTTCAATAATAATATATATTATTATCTATTTTACTCTAGTAAAAGGTTTTGACTTTGAGTAGACTACAGTTGATTGTGATATTAACTTTATAAAAATAAGTAGATGAAATCTCTATAGAATAGCACTTCACTTTCGACCCTTCAACTCAGACCCAACTACCCTTCAACTCAGACCCAACTATAGTTGCTTGATGGTCATCATGCCATAGTTTAACAATAATCAAAGTAAAGTATCAACATTGAAGCTTAGCAGTATTCTCAAGTCGAGAGAGCGGTGTAACATAGTCTCACTGGGCTTTCCTATTGGACTTAGTTGTTATTTGTTAACCTACATTTTAGCAAAATAGATTTCAATTGGAATTAGAACATTCAAACGAGGACAAAACGGGTTGAAATCTGGAAGGCGCACTAAATGGACTAAGTAAATAGCTTGGGAAAAATTGGAGCCAAAATAGGCAAAGTACATAACTCGACACCGAGTTATCTATATAACTCGGTATCGAGTTATGTTGCTTCACTACCACAATCTCGAACTTCATACAAGCTATCACTTAGCTCTTCCAAGCATGCCCAACTGATTCGTAGAATTTCAGATGACTTATCTCAAGAATTGAAAAGTTAGTTGCTATAAACTGCAGAACAGGCCAAGCTATGAAGGAATGATCATCAAACAAGTCATCAATCTATGAAAATACAAGGGGCACTCCATCATGAAACAAGAAACACGTTGCAAGATAGTTAGGCAAATATTCACCTAAGGGGATAACTCGGCACCGAGTTAAGGCGATAACTTGGTACCGAGTTATCACCTTAACCCATATGACCCCTAAAATTTTCACATTACTCTGGGTTGATGTCTAGACCTCACTACGAGCGAGCTTCTAACCCAATATGGCTACTAGCTCGATAAATACAAAACATAGAGCAACCAAAATAGAATCTAGATTCTCTGACCTTGAAGAGATTCAGAGAGATAAGGAGAGATTACGATGAACCACTATAAAAATTATGTCTTCTTTACTACTTTTGCTTTTATTGAACCTGATCTGGTGCTTTCATCTGATTTTTGCATGTTGATCAATTTTTTGGGTTAACATTTTGGTGCTTTCACTAAGAACAAATCTAGATTTGAAAATTTGAAGCATGAATTTGAGATTTGGATAAGATGAAGAGGCCTATTACTAGATCTAAAATTGAAGCAAGTCAACCAGAGCTATGGGGCAACCAGGAGGTGTCCTCGAATTCTCATCAATCCATCTACATGACCACAGAAGGGATAGAGAGAATGATGAAGGAGATGTTGGATGGAATGATTACTAGATAATAGGAAATGCTTGAAGGATTCTTCTAAAGGATAGGACAATAAGGAATAACTAGAGTTGCTGAAATTCAGGACCAAGAACGAGGAGTTAATGCAGGACCATCTGGAGTTGGAGCACATTAAATTGGAAGGACATCCCCACCGACTGAATATCTTGTACCAACCTAAATCAACTCAGTGCCCAAAGAACCATTTTCAAGGGCAACGCTGGTGTCAGCTAGGGACATGCTAGAATGCTAAGAATAAATGATGTCGGAGTTAGAAACGCGAATCAGAATATAAATTCTAAACATCCGAAGGAATATGTGCCAAAGCAACCCTGTGGGAATGGAGGAGAGAACGAAACCAAAGGAGCATGACAGAACCTAATGTGCCGCCAGTGGAGTACGTGCAGAGTATGTGCCGGAATTCCGATACAGGTGCGGGGGTAGAATATCGCTTTTGGACGAAGACCTTTGCTGGATGGTGAAAATAAATTTTTTGAGATGGTAAGAAGAATAATGAGAGGAGGACCCCTAGATCAGGGTGTGGAGGATGTGAACATGGATCCATTCACTTCTAATATCAAGAATGTAAGAAATATCTTGATTTCAAGCTTTCAATATTGGAAATGTATGACGGAAAGATAGATCCAACGGTCCATCCGATGAGATACCTCCAACATATTGAAGTGTTGGGTACTTTTGAGGGGGTAATGGGCGATGCTTCCTATTATACTTAACAGACTTGGCAGCGGGGTGGTTTAGATAGCTTGAGATGGTTCCATTGGCATATGGATCGAATGAGTAAAGAGATTCTTAAGACGGTTTAGAGTTCATGTCTCATGATTGTAGAATGTGATGACGTTGTCAAGCATAAGACAAATTTTCAAAAAGATCTTGAGAAGCTATTTAATAGGATTTAATGCAAACAGCAGCTACAGTCGACAAGTTGGGTCCATCATTAATCCTAATGGCGCTAGTATGAATTACTTCAAAGGTGCACTGGAAAGAGATCCACCTATGGATTTATTCTACTATGAAACTGAGAGATATTATGTCAAGAAGATGGTGAAGCCAAGGATAAGTCCAAGGATGTTGAATTAATGTTGTGGATGATAGGGGACTGTTCGAAGTAGGAACTAGAATAGACGAAGGAAAAAGAAGAGTTGATAATGACTTCGGAGAACCAAAAGGATGAAGAAGGAAGCTAAATTTCTCTTCCTACATTGATATGAATAAGACCACAAAGATTATATATCCTGACACAAGGGGGAAAATCCCCTATCGGAAGCCTACAAGAAGACAAACTACCGGTCGGGAGAAAAAATATGGAAAGTTTTTCATCTTCCATAAGCAAGGATTCGGAGAGATCAAAAGCTTAGGTTAGCGATAAACGATCCAAAGAGATCGTCCCTGTAAATTAAACATTAAACGAACTAGAGAGATCGTCCTCTTAACTTAAATAATAAATGTTTTGGGGAGATACATAATAAATTGAATATAAAATGATACGGATAGATCCAACCCTTGAATGGATGAAGATTTAATAAAAAGATTTGAATGCTTGTAACTTAAAAAATATAGATAAATCTCGGATGAACATGGGACAATTTTGATATCTGACGTAATAACTCCGAATGAAATCGGAATGATAATAATGTATAAACTACACTTAAGCAAAGTCTAAAGTCTTAGGCTATAGGAGGTTTGGAATGACTCATAATTGATAAGAGGATCTGAAGGAATTGGATGATTCACAGAGATTAAAATAGCCGGAGGGCTCAACTATTGAAGATTGATGTTTGGAACTCGTTCTTGAGAAAATCACACCTTGCATTTGAAAGGCATATTCTAAGAGGTAAGTGCTAACCTACATTTTAACAAAGCAGATTTCAATTGGACTTAGAAGATTCAAATGAGGATGAAATGACTTGAAATTTGGAATTCATACTCTAATGGACTAAGAAAATAGCTTGAGAAAAATTGGTTACAAATATGCTAAGTACATAACTCGGCATCGAGTTACCTCTATAACTTGGTACTGAGTTATAGTGCTTCACCTCACAATCTCAAACTTCATACAAGTTATCTTCTAGCTCTTCCAAGCATGCACAAGTGATTTCATAGAATTCTAGATGACTTATTTCAAGAATTGAAGAGTTAGCTGTTGTGAACTTTAGAACAAGCCAAGTTATGAAGGAACGGTCATCAAAACAAGTCATCAATCTATGAAAACATAAGCGGAACTCTATAATGAAGCAAGAGATATGACGCAAGAGAGTTGGGAAAGTATCCCCTAAGGGGATAACTCAGCACCAAGTTATGGGCAAACTACTCTGGGTTGATGCCTGGACTTCGCTGCAAGTGGGATTCTGACCCAATATGGCTGCTACCCCTATAAATTCAAACTATAGGGAAACTAAAAAAAATCTGAATTCTTTGACCATGGGGACTTTGCTATTTCTTTAGTTTAACCACTTCTCCTTTAAAGTCACTAAGGAAATAATTATTTTCTTTTCTAAGACTTAGATCGGCAAATTCTTAGTACTATTGACTCACAAACAACCTAAAAATTCTATAGTAAATTTGAGATCCACTAGAAATCCTATGATCGGGATGAATGAAAGTCAAACCCAATTCCTACGCTCTGCTATTTTGTGTCTTTTCCTGCACCTTACTTTTTGTATTCAGCAATAAAGACAATAATAACCCTCGGGTCGCTTACATGTGCACTGGAAGCCAAACGGTCCCTAAGTATGCTTTAAGTCGGATGCCCGAGTAGCTACTTAGAACAATAATAACCTCGGACCTCTTATACGTGTATGAGACCTAGATTGGTCTCTAGGCACACTCTGAGTTGGATGTTTGGGATGAACACTTAGAATTTCTGCTTGTCTACTTTGATTTGATTTGAATACTTGAATTTTGAAACAACCACATTAAATGAATGACTGATATTAATCGTTTTAAGTCTCATCCAGAGAGACGTGACCGTAGTGCAAAGTGCAAGCTTCCTTTCCAAAGAGAGATTGGATTGGCTTGTACGAAAAGTAAGTTTCCTCATCGAAGAGTGAGTGGATGGGCTTGCTTGGTCGTTGGGTTCCTTTACCGGAGAGTAAGCAGATTTAGCAAGCATCCGGAGAGATCAAAACAATAGATTGGGTGATAAACGATCCGAAGAGATCGTCCTTCTTAAATTGAACACTAAACGACTTGGGGTGATCGTCCTCTTAACTGAAATGATAAATGATCTAGAGAGACCACATGTTAAATTGAATATAAAATGATTTAAAAAGATCCAACCCTAGAATGGATGCAGATTTAATAAAGGATTTAAATGCCTTATAATTAGAACAAAGTAGGTAAATCTCGGATGAACACGGGATGATTTTGATATGTGATGTAATAACTCCGAATGAAATTGGAATGATGATGATGTATAGACTACGTTTAAGCAGAGTCTAGTATCTTAGGTTATGCTGGTTTTCAATGACCCATAGTTGATTAGAGGATCTGAAGGAACTGGACGATTCACCAAAATTGAAGTAGCTGGAGAGCTCAGCTATCATAGACTAATGTGTAGAACTTGTTCCTGAGCAAACCACACCTTTCATTTGGAATACATAGTTTGGAGGGCAAGCTTTAAAATTGGACTTAGAAGATCTAAATAAGTATGAAACTACTTGAAATCTGGAGGCATACTCAAATGGACAAAGAAAATAACTCAAGAAAATTGGTGACAAATATGCTAAGTACATAACTCGGCATTAGGTTGTCCCTATAACTCGATACTGAGTTATGGTGCTTCAATGCCACAATCTCAAACTTTATACAAGCTATCCTCTAACTCTTCCAAGCATCCCTAAATGATTTTTCAGAATTCCAGATGACTTATTTCACGAATTTAAGAGTTAGCTACTATGAACTAAAGAACACGCCAAGTTATGAAGGAACGATCATCAAAACAAGTCATCGATTTATAAAAAACACAAGGGGCACTCCATAATAAAGCAAGAAATACGATGCAAGAGAGTTGGGCAAGTTTCCCCCTAAGGGGATAAACCGGCATCGAATTATGGGCACACTACATTGGGCTGATGTTTAGATCTCACTACAAGTGGGCTTCTGAAGCAATATGGTTTCTACCCTATAAATACAAACCACAGAGAAACCAAAACAGAATCTGGATTCTATTGCCATAGAGACTCTGCTGTTTCTTTACCTCTAACCACTTCCCCGTTAATGACACATTGGAAACAACTGTTTGTTGTTTTTGAACTTAGATTGGCAAATTCTTAGTACTAGTAGCTCACAAACAACCTAGAAATTCTATAGAAATCTGAGAACCACTAGATTTTGGTAAGATTTAAGTTAACTAGTTGTAATCCAGAGAGAAAACAATTAATAAAATAGATTGAAGTGGATGTAGGCCAGAGATTATGCAAACCACTATAAAAATTGTGTTTTCTTTCACTGCTTTTGCTTTTTTAACATAAACTAATGCTTTCATCTTATGTCTACATGTTGTTTCATTTTTTGGATTAACATTTCAGTGCTTTTATCATGAATAAAGCTATATCTGAAAGTTTAAAGCTTGAATTTGAGATTTGGAGAAGATGAAGAGGTCTAATAGTAGATCTAAAACTGAAGCAAGTCAACCAAAGCTTGGTGGCAGACATGAGGTATCCATAAATTATCATCAATCCATCTACGTGACCAAATAAGAGATAGGAAGAATGATGAAGGAGATCCAGGATGGAGTGATAATTAGATAATAGAAAATTCTTGAACGATTCTTCCAAAGGATGGGACAATAAGGAGTAACTAGAGTTGCTGGAATTCAGAACCAAGGATGAGGAGCTAATCTAGGAGAATCTAGAGTTGGAGCAGATTAAATTGGAATGATGCCCCACCAATTGAACATCTCGGTACTGACCTAAATCAACTCAATACCGAGAGAACCATACTCAAGGGCAACACTGGTGTAAGCTTGGGTTATGCTGGGATGCCAAGGACAAATGAGGTTGGAGTTAGAAACGCGAATCAGAATGCAAATGCTCAACAACTGAAGGAATATATACCAAAGCTACCCAATAGGAATGGAGGATAGAATGAAACCAAAGGAGCTTGACATAATAATAATGTGCAGCCTGTGGAGTATGTGCCAAAGTATGTGCTGGAATTCCAATACAGGGGAAGGGAGCTGAATATCGCTTTTGGATGAAGACCTTTGTTGGACAATGAAAATCGAATTGCTAAGTTAGTAAGAGGAATAATGTGGGGAGGACCACAAGATTGGGCTTTAGAGGATGTGAACAGGAATTCACTCACTTTTAATATCTGGAATGCAAGAAATTCTCTCGATTTCAAGCTTTCGATGCTGGAAATATATGATGGAAAGGCGGATCAAACTATTCATCTGGTGAGATACATCCAACATATGGAAGTATTGGTTGCTTACAAGGAGGTAATAGAGTGAAGCTTCCTATTGTACTTAACAGACTTAGCGATATGGTTCAGACATCTAAAGAATGGTTCCATTGGCATATGGACCTGATTGATAAGCAGATTCTGAAGATAGTTTAGAGTTCACATCTCATGACCAAAGGTTGTGATGATTTATCAATCATAAGACAAAGGCTTAGAGAGACCTTGATAAGCTATTTAATAATATTCAATATAGCAAAAACTACAATAGACAAGTCGGATCCATCATTAATGCCAATGGTGGTATTATCTGAAGTCGCGAGTAAGACCAACTTCAAAGGTGCACTGAAAAGGGATCCACCTATGGATCTATTCTACTATGAAGATGAGAAATATTTATGTCAAGAAGATGTTGAAGCTATTGATAAGGCCGAGGATGCTGAAATTAATGTTATGGATGATAGGGGACTATCCTAAGCAGGAATTAGAATAGACAAAGGGAAAAGAAGAGTTGATAATGACTTTGGAGAACCAAAAGGACAAAGAAAGGAGCCAAAATTCTCCTCCTACACTGATCTGACTTAGTCCCCAAAGAGGATATATCTAGACACTAGGAGTAAATCCCCTATTTGAAGCCTTGAAGAAGCGAACCTACTGATTGGGAGAAAAGATCTAGAAAGTTTCGCATCTTCCATGAGCTTGATGGACATGAAACAAACGAGTGTCGACACCTTAATGATCTGATAGAAGAACTGGTTTGGACCAACCAGCAGCAATAATACATGAGGAACTGAACTGCAGCTGTGTGACCGAAGCAACCACCACCTATAGTGAATGCATGATGGAACAAAAGCAACCACCATCTATAGTGAATGTGTGACGGAACAACCATGGATCTGATCCGAGACTCCAAATCTCATGATCGGGATGAACGAGAGTTGAACCCAATTCCGCCGCTCTGCTTTTTCATTTTTTTCTTGCAATTTTCTTTTTGTATTTAGAAATAAAGGCAATAATAACCTCAAGCAGCTTACCTATGTATAGGATCTCGAACGGTCCCTAGGCACTGTGACGCCCCACCTCTACACTCACGCTAGCCAAGTACACTACGGGGTAATGCCGTCGATTAACGTGGAGAATAAGGCTGGTTAGGAGCAACCATCTATAGCCTTGCTCTAACTATTTATTGAATACATCGATAATAGACATACCAAGCAGATCGACATATCCAATGAACACTTAAAACAAAACCATAGGTGGTTGGAGGATCTATCAGAACAGAATATAACAACTCACATGTAATATACATCACAGAACAGTAGATCATCATATACATATAAAGATACATAATAGAGTATACAAACTGAAACATGTCAAGTGGTATAGCAAACCACAATATACAGGCGAATCCATAAGAATATATATATATATATATATATATATATATATATATATATATATATATATATCAGAGTTACAACAAAAGGACTACACAAAAAGCTTTAACAAAAAGGAGCAAGCAGGATAGTCCATGCGGAAGTAAAATAGGCTAAGTCCAAATGCACCTAACCTGAAACATCTCGGTCTGACCCGAGTATAAATACACGGGTCAGTCTAGCTAAACAAATCAGTTAGATAAACTGAACAACAATAACCTGCAAGGTCATAAAGTATAACAAATATCTCTAAAAGAGATAACACAATCATCTAACAAAAGATGAATCATAACAGAACAAGCCTCATATCATCGGCAACTCAAATAAACAGAGGATATGAATATCCTAAAACAAGACAAAAAGGCAATAACAAATACCAATGAAGGTAACACAAGTTCCGCAAGGTAACCGCTACATATCGTGCGGCTCAAAAAGACCAACACCGAAGGGCGATACCTAGGTAATATACATATCAATGAAACAACAGAAAATTTGCATGTGCTCGGTACTGTATAAACAAGGATCAATGATCCCGAAGACTCCAAACCCAATATCACTCGAGCGGTGACGAATGACCAACTCCAAAAGTGATACAATAGGGCAAGAAACCCGAAGGCAACATACAAGAAGGCAACATACCCGAAGGCAACAAACCTGAAGGAGACAGTCCGAAGAAACTATCCCAAAGGCAACAAACCGTGGTAGTGAAGGTCCGGAGGCCCAGTACTGGACACCACTAACTGGCAGAATGTGTCACAACTTTCGAAAAGTAACCCGAAAAGTATTTACTGAGTCCCATAACCACCCATTCGCACTAAACGGTTTACTATCCGATAGTCACTTTCACACTCAAAGCAGTACAAAGTTTACCTCATTTCATCGGTAAACCAGACCAAAGGTCTAAACAATCAACCGAATAGGTCAAGGATTAATCGGAAAGATAAACGCACGGATTCATGGTCCGTGTTTTACCTAACACCATTTAATCTCCTTTCCATTTCGCTCGAAGTGCGAAATTATGTGCGTGTTTTAAATAGAATTTATAAATTAGAGAAGTGTGCTTTTAATACGATTTAAAGATATCATTTTATAAAATCCCGTGTATGAATTCAAAAAGGAATCATCAAAGTCAATGATGAATGATAACAACAAATCGGAACAACTAAAGCCGATAAAAATTGGAAATTCAATCCCAAAAGCAAACTGGGCAAAAGGCTAAAGATTCAGACGTCTGAAATAAGTGGTTCGGACGTCTGAATACCGGAGAATAAATTTTCCAGTATAATATTCAGACGTATGAAAATGAGGATTCAGACATCTGAATCCTGTTGTTCAGGAATTTTCTATACCTAAGCCATAGATGGCCAAAACAAATCGAAAGCGATCGGATGAGCGATGATTACGGGCTTACGTCAACGACTGTCCAACCTTAACGACCCACCCAAACACTCCAAACAACATAAACATCAACCGTGTAAGGATTTCATAGATTTGGCTTCAAAAATCATAAATTGGCAATTTCACCCAATCAATCCAAATCGAAAGCAAATGAACATTCAAATATGTTAGGAATTCATTCTTAACAATCCAACATAGTTATAAACATAGATGTGAGATAAAAATCTCACCTTTTAACTCACAAACAAAGATGAGAAGCTCAAACGCAAAGAAAAGACCACCCACTCTCCACTTCTACTCAACAAGCTTCAATCTAAGATCAAAACAAGTATTTCCTAAGTTAGGTTTAAGAAACTTTCTGAAATTGAAGAGGAAAAGAGTTGGAGAAGATGAAGAGGAGGCTTACCAATAGCTTCACTTTGATTTTGGAGGAAGAATTCAAGTTTGCAAAGTAAACTAGGGCTTGGAATTTCTATTTCCCATTCTCTTCACCCATTTTCAGTTGTGCTTGAGTTTTATGAAATGAAATAAGTGAATGGGGAAGAGAGGGACTGAGTTAGGGATTAACTAGTAAGTGGGCTGAACCCAAACCCAAAACCCAATAAAAAAGTAGCAAAATTTGACTTACTCCAAACATATCAAAGTTTATACTAAAAAAGATTACAAACGCCATTTCGAACTCAACGGATATGGTTTCAAGTCCTAATTTGGCCGTTTGCAAAACGTAACATTTCGGACCTAAATTCGACTAACGACGCTATATTTAAATAAAATATTTAAATATATAATTTATAAATATGCGGGTTGTTACAAATCTCCCCTCCATACAAAATTGCATCCTCGCAATTCCCAGAGATGATTTTTGCAACAACTACATACATACATCACCAAAAAGAAAAGGAAATAAGCTTGAGATGAAAAGATATTCTCACCATTGCCAAGCAAAGATAGAAAACCCGGATAGGATTGCTCGATAAACTCTCTGGTTTCCCAAGTACAGTCATTGGGATTAGCGGACCAGTGAACTTCAATGAGCGGCACGTCCTTGTTTCGAAGGCGTCGCACCTCCGTGGCAAGCACACGAATAGGCTGCTGTACAATAGATAAGTCCGGTGAGACCTCAAGGTCAAGCAAATCAGGAGAATCGATAACAGAATCCGACTCCCGAAGACACTTCCGAAGTTGACAGACGTGAAACACGTCGTGAATGCCAGATAAATGAGCAGGAAGTGAAACTCTATAAGCCACAGGGCCGATACGTTTAGTAATAGAAAATGGTCCTATAAAGCGAGGAGCCAATTTTTCAGTCGTACTAAACCGCATCACCCCTTTCAAATGAGAAATACGAATAAAAACAAGATCACTAACCGAGAATTCGAGAGGCTTCCTATGGTTGTCCGCGTAGGATTTCTGGCGGCTCTGTGCCTCTTTCTTATCAAACGAATCAAATCAATCTTCTTGGAAGAATCCCGAACAAAATCTGGGCCAAGAATAAGCTTCTTCCCAGATTCCAATCAACAAGAAGGTGATCGAAATGGCCTTCCGTATAAGGCTTTGAAAGGAGCTATACCGATACAGGACTGAAAACTATTGTTATAGGAGAACTCTACAAGAGGTAGGTGATCCTCCCAACTACCACCGAAATCAAAAATACAAATACGGAGGAGATCTTCCAAGATACGATTCACCCGTTCAGTCTGTCCATCAGACCGCGGATGATAAGCGGTGCTAAAATTAAGCTTTGTTCCCAAAGCTTGCTGAAGACTCTGCCAAAAATGACTCGTGAACAAAGGATCATGGTCACTCACAATAGAACTAGGAACACCGTGAAGTCTCACGATTTCCTTGACATACAACTTAGCCAAATGCGAAGCTGTCCTATTAGACTTAATAGGATTAAAATGAGAAGACTTGGTGAGACGATCAACAATAACGCAGATGCTAGAATGGCCCGATCTCGAACGAGGTAGGCCGTCAATGAAATCCATAGAAATCTGATCTAATTTCCACAATGGAATCTCTAGAGGCTGAAGAAGACCTGAAGGGCGCTGATGTTCGGCCTTAATACGCTGACAGGTTATGCAATTACTCACATAACTCGCCACATCACGCTTCATGCCTTCCCAGTAATAAAGACGATGCACATCGGCATACATCTTACTACTACCAGGATGAATGGTATACTTAGAATGGTGACAGTCATCAAGAATGTCATGCCTAAATGCAAAATCAGAAGGCATAAAAAGACGGTTCTTCTTACGAAGACACCCTGAGAATCAATGCTAAAATCCCACAACGCCTCATCAGAGGATCCAGACCCACAAAGCTGAATAAGATGCAACAAATCAGGAGCACGCCGCTGAGCATCGGCAATACGATCCAATAAAATGGGTCGAGCTCCCAAACTAAATAATAGAATAGGAGAATCAGAAGATGAAGCTTGATCACGAATTTCACAAAAAGATAGAGTCTCAAGAATATCCCATTTGGCAAGCATCATAGAAACAACAGCCGAATGTTTGCAACTAAGAGCATCAGCAACACGATTACCCTTTCCAAGGGTATACTGGATATCAAAGTCATAGGAGGCAAGAAACTCGAGCCAACGCTGTTGTCTCATATTGAGTTCCTTCTGAGTGAACAAATACTTCAAGCATTTATGATCGGTATAGCGAATGAAGTGCTCGCCCAATAAATAGTGTCGCCAAATCTTCAAGGCAAAGACAATGGCAGCTAACTCAAGATCATGAGTGGCATAGCGAAATTCATTCAGACGCAGTTGCCTAGAAGCGTAAGCAACTACCCGATCCTTCTGCATAAGAACAGCACCGAGACCACTACCACAAGCATCGATGTACACAACAAGATCATGATTCCCTTCGAGAACCACTAAAATAGGAGCATTAGTGAGAAGTTCCTTTAATGTCTGAAAGGAAGCTTCACACTTATCGGACCAAATATAAGGAATGCCTTTCCGAGTAAGGCTGGTGAGAGGGAGCACAACACGGGAAAAATCCTTAATGAACCGACGGTAATAACCTGCCAATCTAAGGAAACTACGAATCTCATGAACATTCTCAGGCCTCTTCCAGTTCTGGATGGCTTCGATCTTTGAGGGATCGACTGAAATGCCGTCGGAAGATACAACATGGCCTAAGAACTTAACTTTATTCTTCCAAAAATAGCACTAGGAGAATTTGGCTCTAAGCTAATGGTGACGTAGAGTACTCAAGACAATTCTCAAGTGATCAGCATGCTCATCTTCAGACTTAGAATAAATAAGGATGTCATCAATGAACAGAAGGACGAACTTATCGACATATTCTCGGAATACTCGATTCATGAGATCAACAAAGAAAGCAGAAGCGTTCGTCAAACCGAACGGCATAACGAGCCACTCAAAAGAACCATAACGAGTGTGGGAAGCGGTAAGAGGTATGCTATCCTTTGCGACTCGTAACTGATGAAAACCCGTGGCAAGGTCGAGCTGAGAAAAGACCTTAGCACCACTCAATAAATCGAACATATCATCGATCCTAGGCAATGGATACCTGCTTTTGATAGTCAACTCGTTAAGCTTGCGATAGTCAATGCAAAGCCTAAGAGTTCCATTGGACTTCTTCACGAAGACGACCGCAGATCCCCATGGGGAAAAACTAGACTGAATCAACTGCTTGGACTCAAGCTCTAAAAGCTGCTTCTTGAGTTCCTCATTTTCCTTTGTAGACATCCTCGTGGGAGGACGACTAACTGGCTGCGTGCCTGAAACGAGATCAATGCGAAACTCAATTGCCCGCTTGGGTGGCAAACCCGAAACAGAGTCGAAAACATCAGAAAAGTCACAAGAAATTGGAATACGAGATATATCATCATCATCTCGAGAATCAAAAGAATATAAAGACATTTCGGAATTATTCGCATCACGAAGAACAAGTGATAGCTGAGTAAATGAATCTGGATGTCGAAGATATAAAATCCTCTCAGAACAAATAATCCTAGCATCGTATCTCACTAGCCAGTCCATTCTTAAAATCATATCAAATCCCAGACAAGAAATAACGTGAAGATTCGCACGAAAAGAAAAGCCACATAAAACAATCTCAACATTATCACAAAGCATGCTAAGGGTCGTGGATCCCCCAATAGGATTTGCAATCCTTAAAGAAGTAACCAAACAAGAAACATCCAAAGATAAATCATCGACGAGCTTTTTCGATACGAAAGAATGTGAAGCACTCGTATCGAAAAGAACTCGAACACTATGGTCATGAAATAAAATAGAACCTTCCAAAATAGATGGAGATATACCTTTGGGTTGAGAAGAACCTTCAGAAGTCCTAGCAACATAAAGCTTGCTAGACTTAGCACCAACAGGAACAATAGGGCAGGTGGAAACATGATGACCTTCCTTCTTGCAATAGCGACAGAAGTGAGGCTCAAAACAAGCTCGAATCATATTATCAGGAGAACCACAATTGAAACACTTCCGTATGAAAGGTGTTCCAACAGACTGAGGCTGAGAATTAGAACCGCCAATCTTCTTCTTCTTGGAAGGAAAAGACCTGGACTTCTGAAATGGAAACTGCTTCTTGTTGGGGTCTGGAAACCTCAACATCCTCACCACTATCACACTCCTTCTAGATGGCTTCGAGATGAAGCGCAGAATCTACCAACTCCTCAAAAGAGAGCTTAAGCTGGAGCAACAAAGACTTCTTAAGATATTTCTTAAGACCAGAGACAAACTTTAGATTCTTCTTGTAAGAAGTGCTAATGAATTCAAGACCATACTTAGATAAAGCCTCGAATGATGCAACATACTCAGTAACAGAAGACTTCTCTTGCTTCAACTCAAGGAAGCGATGGGTCAATAAAACTTTTTCAGATCTAGGAACGAACTTGAGTTCGAATCGTCCCCAAAACTTAGTCCAAGAAAGAGTGGACTCATCAATTTCGGCTATAAGAAGCTCATACCAATCAAGGGCACGCTCTTGTAATAAGCTAGAAGTTACAAGAACTCTATCATAATCAGAAAGATCCATGCGAGAGAAGATATGCTCGCACGTGCGAAGCCAAGCTTGGACTTCAAGAACTGACTCGGAGCCTTTAAACGGCTTTCCCCCAAGATGAGAAAAATCATTGCATAGACGTGTAAAGGCAGACTTGCGAGGTGGAGATACTCGAGGAGGAACTGGAGGCTGAGTGCTCCTAAACAACTCCAAAAACTGATCGGCAGACATATAAACAACATCCGGATGTGAGCCACTGGATTGCCCAGCATCCAAACATAGCATCCGAACGTCGTCCCCTGCCTCTTCCAGCCATACGCTGAAAGTAAGATAAGAACAAGATTACTCACAAGGTAGATGTCATTAATTCAAATGTGGAATACTACGGAACAAAATGCATTCCTAGACGTATTCCCACATTCTATCTACCACCAAGGCACAGAAGGAATATAGAGGCACGATGGTTCAAAGATTTGTAACACTTATACACTTTGATGTACCAGAATATGTACTTCTATTCTATGTTTATCATATTTTGTTCTGAACCTTGCTTTGATACCAAGCTGTGACGCCCCACCTCTATACCCACGCTAGCCAAGAACACTACGGGGTAATACCGTCGACTAACGCGGAGAATAAGGCTGGTTAGGAGCAACCATCTATAGCCTTGCTCTAACTATTTATTGAATACATCGACAATAGACATACCAAGCAGATCGACATATCCAATGAATACTTAAAACAAAACCATAGGTGGTTGGAGGATCTATCAGAACAGAATATAACAACTCACATGTAGTATACATCACAGAACAGTAGATCATCATATACATATACAGATACATAACAGAGTATACAAACTGAAACATGTCAAGTGGTATAGCAAACCACATTATACAGGCGAATCCAAAAGAATATATATCAGAGTTACAACAAAAGGACTACACAAAAAGCTTTAACAAAAAGGAGCAAGCAGGATAGTCCATGCGGAAGCAAAATAGGCTAAGTCCAAATGCACCTAACCTAAAATACCTCGGTCTGACCCGAGTATAAATACACGGGTCAGTCTAGCTAAACAAATCAGTTAGATAAACTGAACAACAATAACCTGCAAGGTCATAAAGTATAACAAATATCTCTAAAAGAGATAGCACAATCATCTAACAAAAGATGAATCATAACAGAACAAGCGTCATATCATCGGCAACTCAAATAAACAGAGGATATGAATATCCTAAAACAAGCCAAAAAGGCAATAACAAATACCAATGAAGGTAACACAAGTTCCGCAAGGTAACCGCTACATATCGTGCGGCTCAAAAAGACCAACAACGAAGGGCGATACCTAGGGAATATACATATCAGTGAAACAACAAAAAATTTGCACGTGCTCGGTACTGTATAAACAAGGATCCATGAGCCCAAAGACTCCAAACCCAATATCACTCGAGCGGTGACGAATGACCAACTCCAAAAGCGATACAATAGGGCAAACAAACCCGAAGGCACAAACCCGAAGGTACAAACCCGAAGGCAACATACCAAAGGCAACAACCTGAAGGAGACAGTCCGAAGACACTATCCCAAAGGCAACAAACCATAGTGGTGAAGGTCCGGAGGCCCGGTACTAGACACCACTAACTGGCAGAATGTGTCACAACTTTCGAAAAGGAACCCGAAAAATATTTACGTGAGTCTCATAACCACCCGTTCGCACTAAACGATTTACTATCCGATAGTCACTTTCACACTCAAAGCAGTACAAAGTTTACCTCATCTCATCGGCAAACCAGACCAAAGGTCCAAACAATCAACCGAATAGGTCAAGGATTAATCGGAAAGATAAACGCATGGATTCATGGTCCGTGTTTTGCCTAACCATTTAATCTCCTTTCCATTTCGCTCGAAGTGCGAAATTATATGTGTGTTTTAAATAGAATTTATAAATTAGAGAAGTGAGCTTTTAATACGATTTAAAGAGATCATTTTATAAAAACCCTTGTATGAATTCAAAAAGGAATCATCAAAGTCAATGATGAATGGTAACAGCAAATCGGAACAATTAAAGCCGATAAAAATTGGAAATTCAATCCCAAAAGCAAACTGGGCAAAAGATTATAGATTCATATGTCTGAAATAAGTGGTTTAGATGTCTGAATCTGGAAAATTAAATGTTTTCCAGAATCTCATTCAGACGTCTGGCCCATATAATTCAGACGTCTGAAATTGGCATTTTAAGCCTATTTCCTTTTTGGTTGCAATCGAACCAATTCAGACGTCTAGAACTTTGATTCAGACGTCTGAATACTGAGGAAAAAAATTTCCCAGTATAATTTCAGACGTCTGAAAAATGAGGGTTCGGACGTCTGAATCCTGTTGTTCAGGCATTTTCTGAACCTAGGCCACAGATGGCCAAAACAAATCGAAAGTGATCGGATGAGCGATGATTACGGGCTTACGTCAACGACTACCCAACCTTAATGGCCCACCCAAACACTCCAAACAACATAAACATCAACCGTGTAAGGATTTCATAGATTTGGCTTCAAAAATCATAAATTGGCAATTTCACCCAACCAATCCAAATCGAAAGCAAATGAACATTCAAATATGTTAGGAATTCATTCTTAACAATCCAACATAGTTATAAACATAGATGTGAGATAAAAATCTCACCTTTTAACTCACAAACAAAGATGAGAAGCTCAAACGCAAAGAAAAGACCAACCACTCTCCACTTCTACTCAACAAGCTTCAATCTAAGATCAAAACAAGTATTTCCTAAATTAGGTTTAGGAAACTTTCTAAATTTGAAGTGGAAAAGAGTTAGAGAAGATGAAGAGGAGGCTTACCAATAGCTTCACTTTGATTTTGGAGCAAGAATTCAAGTTTGCAAAGTAAACTAGGGCTTGGAATTTCTATTTCCCATTCTCTTCCTCCATTTTCAGTTGTGCTTGAGTTTTATGAAATGAAATAAGTGAATGGGGAAGAGAGGGACTGAGTTAGGGTATTAAACTAGCAAGTGGGTTGAACCCAAACCCAAAACCCAATAGAAAAGTAGCAAAATTTGACTTACTCCAAACATATCAAAGTTTATACTCAAAAAAATTGCAAATGCCATTTCGAACTCAACGGAAGTGGTTTCGAGTCCTAATTCGGCCGTTTGCAAAAAGTAACATTTCGGACCTAAATCCGACTAACGACGCTATATTTAAATAAAATATTTAAATATATAATCGTTAAATATGCAGGTTGTTACAGGCATGCTCTGAGTCGGATGCTTGAGATGGCTACTTAGGATAATAATAACCTTGGACTGCTTACATATGTATGCGACCTAGATTGGCCTCTAGGCACGCTCTAAGTCAGATGTATGTGATAAACTATTAGGATTTCTACTTGTTTTCTTTGATTTGATTTGAATATTTGAATTTTTAAAAATCCACATTGAATGTGATGACCGATATTGTTGCTTTAAGTCCCATCCGAAGAGACATGACCGGAGTGCAAGGTGCAAGCTCCCTTGCTGAAGAGAAAGTGGATGGACTTGTTGCAACACCCCATATTTTTGGTAACATTATTTAGGATATTTAATTAGTTAAACTAAATAAAATAATGTGTTGATTAGGGGATTGAGATTTGATTTCAATTAAGGTGTAGCCATGCCATTTAATAGTGAATTAAGAAAGAGTTAAAATAAAATAGTGGAGGGGTAAAACAGAAATGAGGCCATTCCTATATCCTCAAAACTTGGCCGTGTATTTTCCTATACATGTTCACTTTTCATTTTCAAATCTTTTAAACAAGAGGCCGGCCACTGTTAATAAGGAAAAGGGGAAGAAGCTTAAGAAAATCAAATCCATTCGCATCTCAATCTCTAAAGCTAAGGTGACCAATATTTGCATCTCATATTTCTTGTGTTTTCATTTTTAAGATGAAATCCTAAATATTTTGCATTGATTTGCCATGTTTTTGAATGATGGAATGATCATATATACTTATTGATGATTTATGATTGTCCATATAGATTTTATGACATGTTTTAATATGAAAACCCTCTTAAATGGCATCCAAACGCATTGCAAATTTTTATATAGACCAGAAAAATTATTTTGGAGATTGGTTTCGATTTTCAAAATTTTCTGAATTTTTGAGGAATTTATATGAATTTTCTAGTAAAGAAAATATTAATTTGGGTTAATAATTATTTACGGTTGAATAACAAAATGTTTGGGTCTGAAATTTTTATATGTTGGAAAACACATTAAAAAAATTTCTAAAATTTTTATATATTTTCTCCTAAATGTTTTAATGGATATACAAAATTATTTAAGGTTTTTATGTATTTATAAAAGGAGAAGGGGCTTTTTACAAATTATCCAAATAGTCAGTTCTAAAAATTGTAGCACTTTTTAGTGGTAAAGAAAAGAGGCAACAAATCAAAATTTGACATGTAAAGCAAGTTAGGTGAAAAGAACATTTGCTACATGCTTTTTATTGTTTTGTTGCTTTCGGCACCTGATTCCGCCTTGGTTAGCTTTCGACTAAGTCCCTCTGCCTTCAACACCATCGAAAGCAAATGCGCATGGTATCAATGTTTGCACCAAAATTGGTCACAACACTTTTCGGGAGTCGTTGAAGAGATAATAATGAAGAATGTAAATTCAAATATATCTAACAAAAACTCCAACCAATAGTAAATTAAATGCGTAGACAAGCGATTTATAGTGGTTCGGCACTATGAAGTTTTTTGCAGTTTTATTGATTCTCTTTCAATGATTACAAGTTGTTACAGCAATCGACAGCAAGTTACAACTGAAAATTCGAAATCAACAGCAAAGTGATGATGTAGGATGATGGAGATCTCAATCCGACAGAGTCTGGGCGCTTGAGAGTCCAAAAGGTCCCTTTCCTGTTGGCTCTAGGGCTCTATATATAGGCGTAGGATGCTGATATTTCGCTGAAAACTCGGGAGACCACTTCTGGCACGTGAGGGGGCCCACGCGCCCGGCCTCAGGAAGTTTGGGCCCACTTTGGCATCGATTCGAACTCCATTCGAATCGATCATAAAATCATCCGATCGAGGTGAAATTTGGTGTGGACATTCTTCAACATGTATGCAAGCTTCTATGAAAATTTCGTAGCATTTGGATCAGTAGATTAAGAGATATGATGGATACGAGATGGGATTCCTCGAGTGGCTGTTTGGTTCGAATCGATGCGTTCGAACCGATAGTTTCGAACCGATGGTGGCACGCGCCTTCGTGTTGACGTGGAGCGCACACTTCGCCTCGATCCGGGTTTCGCTCCGAGTTGACCGCTTCGACTCCATGTATCTCGGCGCATTCGAACCGATGGATAACACGCCATCATGGATAGTTGACTTGGTGGATTCGAACGAAGCTTCACTGATAGGTTCGAACTAGGCTTCTCTGATGGGTTCGAACAAGGCTCCACTGATGGGTTCGAGCAAAGCTTCATTGATGGAGTCGAACGACCGATGCTTGATGGACACGAAGTAAATACTGGCTGATGGATACGAGGTCCATCGATACGAACTTGATGGATTCGAAGTTGATGGAGTCAAACCCGAGGCACTTTGATGGATTCGAAGTGGATCGATACGAAGGTGATCGGTTCGAAACAGTGTTCGGTGATGGGTTCGAAATCTAGGTTTCTCCCTTCAAATTGAATTGATCATAACTTGAGCGTATGAACTCGGATTGACTTGAAATTTGATATGCTGACTTCTTTGATCTTCCTTGTCGCATCCTATCAATTGTAGCTCAATCTGGACTCGGGCAAAATTCAGCGTTATCCATAACGAAACGAAGTATGACCAATCTCTGAGACGAACTATCCTTCGTTTTCGATCGATCTTTTGGTATCACAGCTTTGCCAAAAAGCGAGATAACATTTGCCCCCCAAAGTACGTCTTGTGGAAACATGACGTGCTTTGAATAGCTGCAATTTCTCTCTGAACAATCGTTGCTCTCTTTTGTTGGGATCCGTACTCCGTATTGCTGTAACCTTGCGTTGATTTGATTGATTGCTGTATAATAGTGCTTAGCTGTTGGTTGTTGTATTCGTAACAAGATGAGTATTCGATCCCTGTAAATGTTTAAAATCGAATATTAGTTCGATATAAATGCACATATGTTAGTTTGACCCTTGTTAACGTCGTGCGTCCATGAGTCGTTGTCAGTTTTGTTTGCTATTGAATTTCGTATCGATTCTCTCCTGAACCGATTTGGAAATTTGGGTTGAGACAACGCTTGATGGTTGTTTTGAAAAGTCCCTTCGTATCGATCCTCTCCTGAACCGATATAGAAGGTTGAAGGAATCGAATTTGTGTTGCATCGATGGATACGAGACCAACATTCGTATCGATGGCTTGGATGAGTACGTTTCACCCATTCGTACCGATGAGAAGGGATGGATACGAAATCACCGTTCGTAGCGATAGGAAATGATGGATACGAAATCGTCGTTCATATCGCTAGGAAATGATGGATACGAAATCGTCATTCGTATCGATAGAAAACGATGGATACGAAATCGTCGTTCGTATCGCTAGGAAATGATGGATACGAAATCGTCATTCGTATCGATAGGAAACGATGGATACGAAATCGTCGTTCGTATCGATAGGAAATGATGGATACGAAATCATCGTTCGTATCGATAGGAATTGATGGATACGAAATCGTCGTTCGTATCGGTAGGTTGTGGATGGAGTTGTGAAATTGTTGATGCGAACAGGGGCTTCGAATCGATGTGTCCTCTGTTTGTTTCGCATCGATGCAACTCGATGCTCTGCTGTGTGTTTCGTATCGATGAGGCCTTAAGCGCATGGATTCGAAGGCTGATTTCGAACCGATCTGTTAATTGACCGGTTGTGACTGGTCGAGTTAACTGGGATACGAAACATCTCGGTTGCTTTCAAGGCTCCATATAAATAGCAGGGGGTTTGCCATTTTTCACCTTTTCACTTTTTACTGCCGCCTTGTGTTTATTGTGTTTTGCATCGACTCGAAGCTTTAGAGAGGAACTGTGTCACGTCTTCGAACCAATTAAGACTCAAATCCTTAATTCCTCGAATCCCACACTCAAATTAGGTAATTAACCTCGAATCCACATGGCAAAGCTATTTCTGACCTACCACTTCTTCATCGATTGGCCACTCTGGTGATTGGTAAAACCAGATCTGTTTTGGAGGAGCTTCGAAACCATCTGAGGACTCGTGTTCGAATCGATGTGGGCGGCATCATTTTCCTTTGGATTTCGCATCGATCCCTGGGATGCCCTTTGGAGGGACGCAGTTCGTACCGATTGGCTACTGCGATGGGTCACATCGATTCGAAATGATCGATTCGAGAACTTGCTATAGGTCGATTCGAAGTCCTTAACTTTACATCGATACGAATTACATCTTTATGACCAATACGAAAGGTATCGATTCGAACGTGATCGATGTCAAGTTGAGGTTTTCCTGATCGGTTCGAACCAGTTAACCAAGGATCGATTCGAAGTCGTCCTTCATTGATCGATTCGAACTCGGCACTTGATCATCGATTCGAAGCGCGCCACTCTGTATCGATTTGAAGCGGTATTATGATGGATTCGAACGAGCTTCCTATGATCGGTTCGAAACCCTCTATGATGGATACCAAAGTTTGACATTTGCTTAGCATAATCCCGACGAGCTTCATTCTTGCATATTTGGACTTGAATATTAAACTGCATACTCGACCACCTTCCGAAGCTCGTCGATGGAACCATAACAACTTCTATCCAAATCAACTTCCATCATATAAATGGTTTAGTGATGACGGTCAGCGATGACGGTCATTATAACTGGACTCTGTAGCTTTGTCGTTTGCATATTTTCTTTAACTCTGCGACATTTATTCAAGTAATGCATGGCACTGTACAACATACATTCATAAACTTTACACTGGGGAATGCACGGGTCCTTTGTCGTCTAACGATGGTTTCTCATGAGTTAGATAGTCATGGAACCTTCAAGTTCGCAGCAGCAGGAGATTCAAAGTACAGTTACTTCGAGACTAGAGGTTTCGGATATTGAATCTGAGATCATCGGTCCAGCCCCGGACGAATTTCCAATGCGTCTTTCATTGCCAATCCGTCGGATTCCGTTCAATCCAATATTTCTGAAGATATGTTGGGGAGAATATGCTTAAGGCACGGCCTGTCACTGGATGACGTGTTATTGCCGGGGACGAATGATAGACCACACAATCCGCCGGAGGGATATACAGCATTTAATCGCCATGCGTGCGCGACCGGGACGCTTCCTCCGTTCAACGAGTACATAAGGGAAGTATTGTCTTTTTTGAGGATCGCTCCATCTCAACTACACCCGAACGCATATGCTTCCATGAAAAGTTTGTTCATTGTCTTCATGGAGTACCTTCATAGACCACCGATCCCGACCGAGATCAGATATCTATTCAATTTCAAAACCCGAGGTAATTACCCCTCCTTCACATTTTTGGAAGTGGTGAGGAATTGTCAAGTGGTCACTGGGTCCTGGACCAGGCTGAGTTATTACAGGACGGAATGGTTCTATGTCAGATGTCCTCCGGGGTTTGTCCGGCGATGGTTATTCAGACGTGAGTATAGCTGAGTTCTCAAGTAATTACTAAGGCAATTGCAGTCGAAGTGAAACTTATATTTTTTTCCTTTTTACAGCAACGATTCAGCGACATGAAGGTGAGCACTTTAAGGAGATAGTGCGAGTACTTCGAGAAGTCCCGAGCGAAGATAGGGATACCGAGTCGCTTTTGACGATAGGAATCTCCGAACTTATGGGTTGATCGAACGAGGGCAAAGCATAAATTTCGACGGGGCACTAAGGACCGTCTTGAAAAAACGAGTCAAGCACAAGAAGCCCAAAGTTATTATAGCCGAGGAAGCTGATTCTGAAAGAACCCATACTGATGATGAGCCGTTGACCGAGCCTACAGATGTAGTTCAGGATGTCGCAGAGCATAGAAAAGGCAAGGCAGCTGTTGTTAAGCCAACTAAGAAGGGGAGATGGAAATCGGTTGTCATGGCCCGATCCGCTCTCGGAGTTAGAATTTCGGAGATGTCTCCTCCGAGAACTGAAAATCTTTATGAAGGGCTCGCCGATATTCCAATTCTGGACGATGTGTCCCTGCAGCATGATGCCGGATTGGAAGAACTTTTAGAAACTTTAGTTTTGAGCGAGCCTTTTCCCCCTGGTGCGGCAGACACATCCGGCTGGTCGGGGGGTTGCACATTCATACATATTTCACAACACTGCATAATCTTTGACTGCAAACTACCTGTTTCGAAAGGTGATTAATCCTACTTTATTTTGCTCTGCATATACTATGTCTGGGCGAGGTTCAATGTTAGGGAGTCTCTGACATGCCCGCAAGTCTTCATACCATGAGTCACGCAGACGAGAGGGGGACAGAGATTACGACCAGGGACGCTCTGGGTATTCTAGTCAAAAAAGATATGATAAAGATAGAGGCTATAAGCGTCAATCTCGATCGCGTACTCCTCCTCCTCCCAGGGATCCCATACAGCCTCCTGCTTATGTCTCTCGTCCCTCTGAACCTTCTCACTACAAGTCGGCTTCTCAATCTTCTAGGCATGAATCCCGCCACTCTAGAAGCGAAACAGTAACTTCCGTTGTTACAGAACAGCCCTCCGTGGAAATTTCAGGAGAAGGAGCAATCAAGTTTGCTCAGCTAAAGAAAGATTTTCCAAACATCTGCTTTGACAACTACATCTTTCCTCCACATTTAAAAAGAATCCGAGAGGAAGCCGAGCAGTTAGTGCATGACTACGTGCATGACTTTTATGCCCAGTACAAGGCGTGGGCGAAAGCGGCTGAAAAAGCATCAGCGTTGGCCTTTGAGCGAGCGGCCATCATCGAGAAACTCCAAACAGATCTAGCTCACCGGGATCGCATCGTGCAAGTGTTAACCGATGAAGCCGAGTCATCTCGGAAGTCATAAATGGATGCTACAAAGAAAGCGGACGAGGCCCAGGCGGCGATGGACAGGATGAAGCGTGAACATTATGCTACGGTGGAGGACATGGGCCACCGAAACACCATCGCGACCGCCGAGCGGGATGCGGCCCTGAAGGAACTTAGTGCACTCAAAGCCAAATTTGCCGAAATCACTAAAGACAGAGATGACGCGCACAACGCGGCCCAAGAAGCATGCGAACAAGCCGTGGTGCTTCGGACTGAGAGAGATGCAGCGGTGGCTAAAGTTCTGTTAGTTGAAGCTGAGGTCGACGAGAAAGTTCAAAGGGCAGAGGCCAGGCTGGAGGCCGACATCGAAGATCTCCTTGTTACTTACAATGCCAATGTGCCGAAGCACAGAAATTTGGCCTGGCTTCAGGATTATCCGGTACATCTTCGTAACGCTTGGGTCCGATTGGTTGAGGAGGAAGGAGAAGCGCACCCGGATGCACCAGTCGACCTGTTCGAGCTTGAGAACCGGTAACTGACCGAAGACGAAAAGAAGATCCTTCATGATGCCATAATTTCTCATGAGAAGAAAATGATTGGTGGCCAGCACCGGGAGATTGGGGAAGGATCGGGTGTCGAGCATCACGCTACTATTCTTGAATTTACTGCTCCACCTTCGTTAGAGCCTGTATCTGTGGTTGAGTCACAATCTGTTCCAGCTTACGACCCAGAACAGCCGCGGCTATCTCCTATTCAAGAACATACTTCTGAGGCCGCTCAGCCGTCCGCAAGCCAAACTGAGGAAGGTACTCCGAACTTATCTCAAGTGTATTCCAAATATGGAGTTTGTTTTGAAGCAGTTACTAATAACTTCGTCTTATCTTTGCTTAGTGACTGGTGTTGCACCGATTGTCGCGGCTCGAGAATCGAGTAAAGGGGATAAGGCCATCACCACCGAGACTACCGTCGTAACAGCAGTGTCAACTGAGGTGGCGCAGGGGAGCACACTATCTCTTGACGAACAAATGGTGAGCGAGCTGCTCGGTGAGCAGGGTGGCTTCTCCACAGACTTTTCGTTCATCGTTAGTGACCTCCCGCCAACCTCTAGCTCTTCAATGCAGCCTGCAGCCCCCAGCCAGGCACAAGCGATTCGTGATGAAGAGATTTTGGTCGAGATTAATGAAGAATTAGAGGCAGCGGACAAAGTGGTAGTATTGGTGGCAGCACGGCGGCGCATAGACCAGCACCTTTAAGGGTAATATCATCAGGTGGCACTATCCCATCTTCCGTCGCGGATCCAGTCCCTCCTACTCCTCCGGTGGAAAGCCTTTACGTAGATTCGAGCTCTGAGGAGGACATTGACATTATGCCCCCCGCCGAAGAGCAGCCACCGGAGAGGAAGCACTCCAAACGAAGGATCTCTGTCTCTAGCGAGTCCGAAGACGAACCGCTGATAAGGAGATTCAAAAAGAAGAAGTAGATGGGCCGCTTAAGTGGATTTTTTGGTAGATAGGAACTTGTGTTTGTTCTTCGTTAGTAGGCCGTGTATAGACGCAGGTTCGGCCCCTGCTAGTAGGAATTCTTTTTTCGGAAGAACTCATTTGCATGTAAGTCCTTGTCTCTAGTTAGTTGAAATAAAATTCAATTTCGTTGTTTCAATTCTCATTTCATTTGTTCTCAAGTATTTGCAGTGTTCGGTTTTCAGTCCGGTATACTTGTGGTGTTTTTACCGTCAAGTAGAGTTCGTTTTATTTGCCAAGTCTGAAAATCTTGGTCATGTGTTGTTATCGATGAATAAGTTGAACTTCGGACATTGTATCACTTTGGTTAGTGATTAACACTTAGTTTTTTTTTGCCCCCTAGTCTATGGGAACAACATTTGCACCTTGGTGGTTGATCGCACTTATTGCAAATCTTAAGCACATGTCCACGCTCTGGGGACTTAGGATAATTCGAGATCGATAATCCGGTTCGCGCTCCGGCAATTTGAGAGTTATCGATGTTGGTAACACGGTCCGTGCTCCGGGAACTTGGAATTGATGTTTATACTCCACTTCACATTCTGGGAACTTGGAGTTAGTATTGATACTTCGGTTCGCACTCCGAAAGCTTTGACGTAGTATTTGTGCTCCAATTCGCACTCTGGGAGTTTGGAGATAGCATGTATGTTTGGGTTCGCGCTCCGGGAACCTGTAATTTATGTTTGTACTCCATTCACGCTCCGGGAAGTTGGAGTTGGCCGATAGATGGTCAGTCACACCTATTTGGGCTCTTTAGGAATTCATTCACACTCCGGGAACGATGGATTTGATGTTTACACTCTAATTCGCACTCTGGGAATTTGGAGTCCGTTCACACTCTGGGAACGATTCATTGGATGTTTATACTCCAATTCGCACTCTGGGAATTTGGAGTCCGTTCGCACTTCGGGAACGAGTTATTGGACGTTTATACTCCAATTCGCACTCTAGGAAGTAGGAGTCCGTTCGCACTCCGGAAACGAGTTGCTGAATGTTTATACTCCAATTCACGCTCTGGGAAGTTGGAGTCTGTTCGCGCTCTGGGAACGAGTTATTGAATGTTTATACTCCAATTCACGCTCTGGGAAGTTGGAGTTAGTTGTAGGACTGTCGTGTGTTGGTCCAGTTCAGCCTTTGATGTGATGGCTTGCCCCCGAGCTGGGGTTTCACTTAGTGAGTGGCCGGTCGTATCACAGTCACTCGCTATTTGAATAAATTCCATTGTTTGATGGAATTTAGCTCTTCGTGTGTCGTGATTGTTGAACGTTGCATTCGGTGAATCACAGCTCTGGCTTGAAGAGATAGTAATTTATTGCTGAAATAAGAAAATATGGCAAAGTATGTGCCTTATTACAAGTTCAAATTTCAGAATGTAAAGGAAGTTGCATAGTATTCATAGATTGAACAGAGCCTGTCATGTGTGATAGTGACGAGAATCTTCGTCGTTCCAGGCTCCTGAGAAAGTTGGTCCGCCACTGATGGCGTTTATCACCAATCTTCCGCGGGGATAAGTCGAGTCCTCCTGTCTCAGTCGGTTGGGTTCATTGTTTTGATTTGATGGGCCCGCTTCTCTGGGCTGCGGTGTCCGCACGAACTGTTCCATCTTCCTTTCTCTGATCAGTTTTTCAACGAGATCTTGTAAGTGACGACACTCGTTCGTATTGTGCCCGTAGCTTTCGTGGAACCTGCAAAACTTTCCCGTCTGGATTTGTCTCTCTGACGACAGTCTTGGTGCAGGTTTTTGGTACCGAATTGTATCACAAGTTTGTAAGTACAAGTCCTCTAGTGATGTATTCAGAGGGGTGTAACTGTCAAACATTGGATTCTTCCGCTGCGGGCCATGATTTTGACCTCGTTTTTTAGTTTGATTCATGCTCTCTTTTCGCCGAGCTTGTTTGTTTTTAACGTTCAACTGAACTTTTCCGGAGCTCTCACCGGATTGTTTGATTGCAACATTGCTTTGGATCCCTTCCGTACTTGGTCCTGCATCAGTTTTCTTCCTAGACTGTTTCGCATCTTCCCGTCTCAGGAATTGAGCTGCCTTGGCATGGAAACGGTCCAATGATGCAGGTGGTTTTCCAGCTAACCAGTTGCCAAACTCGGAATCGGGGTCGATCCCCTTAGTCAACGCCATAAGGATGGAGTTATCGTTTGGATTGCTGATCTCCGCACATGCAGTATGGAATCTCTCTAAATAATGTCTGAGCGTTTCTCCAGGAGCTTGAGTGACGCTAGACAGAGTGTTGACATCTTTGGGCCTTGCGACGTGCATGCGGAATTGTTCAACGAATTTTGTGGCCAACTGGTCGTATGAAGAGATGGATCGAGGTGGCAGTCGAGTGAACCACATGGTAGCGATGCCCCCCAAGGATATGGGGAAACTACAGCACTTCACTGCATCGTCAGCTCTGGCAGCGGTCATCGACCATTCATATTTCAGAATGTGTTGGTTGGGGTCGGAGTTTCCTTCGTACATGGGTAGAGTTGGCATTCTGAATCGCCATAGGGGTTCAGCAGTAAGGATATCGTCCGTAAAAGGAGTGTGACTTCGGGAAACTCCCCAATCGTTATTTGTGAATCCCTGGCTCTCACGGATCATTTGGCGTATCATAGTTGAAAGATCCGGCATTTGCGCGTTCTGTGCAGATTGCGCCGGAGTATGATTACGTTCAATACTTTGGGGTTGGACCGGACGTTGTCGACGGTTCAAGTCTTGCCTTCTTGGCTCATAGTCCTCTGGGACGTATGGTTCAGAGTACGCCCGCTATGACACCGGCCGAGGTTCGACTGATCTTGGGTGTCGACCCCTGGTTCAGCCGCAACGTTGGTGGTGCGGTATTCTACGGTGTGGTGAGGAACCGCACCTCCTCGGGAGGAAGGTCCGGTTTGGAAACTGGCTGAGCTGATGGACCAACTCTCAGTTGTCCAACGGTCAGTGTCGGTTGATCTCCAGCGGCTGGCAAGTGACTCCCATGTAGCCGGAGTCCTGGAGATCGATTATGATAATCAGAAGAGGAAGAGCTTTCGCTGGATGAGTGAAAAGCATGGTCTCTCTTGGATCTCTTTCGCTTCTGACGATCCAGTTGGTTAATCAGCTCGGCGTAGGCGCGTAGCTGTTCTATTAATTGTTGCCGACTCTGGGTCAGCTCTTGGAGTAGTAACTACAACTCCAGTCGGGTAATTAGACCCGACGGTTCCGAGTGCCCAGTAGCATCCTGATTAGATGGAGGTGGTGGCACGGGATTCTATCGATCCTGTTCTTCTTGATTGACAGCATTTGAGGTGGTTCTTGTACTAACCATCTTGAAAGTTGAATTCCTTTCCTAGACTTTATGCAAATCTGAATAGAAGGGAAGGAACTTGGATTTGATGATCTGGATCTCTCTCTTAGATTTGTTCAGTCTGGTATCGATGACAGATCCAAAGAGCAGGAGAAATCTGGGTTTTCTCAGTGAAAGCACCAAAGTGTTTGCACCAAAATTGGTCACAACACTCTTCGGGAGTCGTTGAAGAGATAATAATGAAGAATGTAAATTCAAATCGAATATTATCTAACAAAAACTCCAATCAATAGTAAAGTAAATGCGTAGACAAGCGATCTATAGTGGTGCGTCGTGTTGCCTACGTCCACCGTGAAGTTTTTTGCAATTTTATTGATTCTCTTTCAATGATTACAAGTTGTTACAGCAATCGATAGCAAGTTACAACTGGAAATTCGAAATCAACAGCAAAGTTATGATGTAGGATGATGGAGATCTCAATCCGGCAGAGTCTGGGCGCTTGAGAGTCCAAAAGGTCCCTTTCCTGCTGGCTCTAGGGCTCTATTTATAGGCGTAGGATGCTGATATTTCGCTGAAAACTCAGGAGACCACTTCTGGCACGCGAGGGGGCCCACACGCCCGGCCTCAGGAAGTTTGGGCCCACTTTGGCATCGATTCGAACTCCATTCGAATCGATCATAAAATCATCCAATCGAGGTGAAATTTGGTGTGGACATTCTTCAACATGTATGCAAGCTTCTGTGAAAATTTCGTGGCATTTGGATCAGTAGATTAAGAGATATGATGGATACGAGATGGTATTCCTCGAGTGGCTGTTTGGTTCGAATCGATGCGTTCGAACCGATAGTTTCGAACCGATGGTGGCACGCGCCTTCGTGTTGACATGGAGCGCATACTTCGCCTCGATCCGGGTTTCGCTCCGAGTTGACCGCTTCGACTCCATGTATCTCGGCGCATTCGAACCGATGGATAACACGTCATCATGGATTGTTGACTTGGTGGATTCGAATGAAGCTTCACTGATAGGTTCGAACTAGGCTTCTCAGATGGGTTCGAACAAGGCTCCACTGATGGGTTCGAACAAAGCTTCATTGATGGAGTCGAACGACCGATGCTTGATGGACACGAAGTAAACACTGGCTGAGGGATACGAGGTCCATCGATACGAACTTGATGGATTCGAAGTTGATGGAGTCGAACCCGAGGCACTTCGATGGATTCGAAGTGGATCGATACGAAGGTGATCGGTTCGAAACAGTGTTTGGTGATGGGTTCGAAATCTAGGTTTCTCCCTTCAAATTGAATCGATCATAACTTGAGCGTATGAACTCGGATTGACTTGAAATTTGAGATGCTGACTTCTATGATCTTCCATGTCGTGTCCTATCAATTATAGCTCAATCTGGACTCGGGCAAAATTCATCGTTATCCATAACGATACGAAGTATGACCAATCTCTGAGACGAACTGTCTTTCGTTTTCGATCGATCTTTTGGTATCACGGCTTTGCCAAAAAGCGGGATAACAATCAATATATTGGCATGTAGCGAATTGGATAGAAGGCAAAAGGCATGAGGGCGAAACCATGGGTTTTGAAGGGGTTGAAGCACCACTTTGCTTTTAAATTAAAAATGCACATGCTTGCTTTCGACTAAATTGCTTTCGATTAAAAGGCTTTCGACTTGGTTAGCTTTTGAATGGGTTTAATGGATTTAAAGAAATGGTTTCGATTAGGTTGCGCTTTTATTTTAAATGATTTCTTTCGACTAAGAAGCTTTTGACTTAGTTGGCTTTTGACTAGGTCAAAGGGATTTTGGGTTGCGCCTTTGTTTAAACAACTGCTGTCGACTAAGTCGAAACCTTTAGTTGCTGCCTTTTTACCGTTCGACCCAGATGGTTTCGAAGAGGTACTTTGTTTTCTAAAATTTGACCACTTCTCCAATGCTTTCGAAGGGATGGTTTCGACACCATTACTTCTTTACTTAGGAAATGGTTTCGAAACAAATGCTTTCGACTTATATGTCTTAAAGATCCTTTTCTGTGATTTAAGTAAAACCCAAATGGTTTCGAAAGAGACAGTTTTAAATTGTTTCAAAAAAAGATGCTTTTGACTTTACTGGGTTTCTGATCTTTTTGTTCTACTTAAAGGCATAACCCAAATGGTTTCGACCAAGGCGATTTTCAAAGGTTTCAAAGGGTGAATTTTTAAATGGTTTCGAAAGGTTTCCATAGATTTTCAATTAAACCTAATTGATTTAAAAAGGCAGGTTTCGACACCTTCGAAAGATTTTAATGAATAGTTTCGAAGGAGTGGTTTCCTAGGGTTTCGAAAGGGTTGAAAGGAAAAGGTTTTCCCATGTTTTGAAAGGCAATATTTAAAGGTTTTAAAGAGGGATGTCTGATGTTTTGAAGCTTTTGAAGGAAAGGCTTTAATGGTTTTGAAAGGGTTACTTTCAATGGTTTCGAATGGGTTACCTTCAAGGGTCGTTTAAAGGTTTTAATTAAAAGTTTTGAATGAGTTAAATATGCAATATAGTTTAAGTGTTTTCAAGTTAAAAAGGGTTTAACCTGTTTTGTATGGATAACTAATCCTCATTAAATTTCATCAACATTATTTTGAGTACAGTATATATAACATGGCAAAATAACTTAGATAAAGCTAGGGATACATTTTCCTTGTATAAGTATGATTTAAAAGGTTAAATCATTTTGAAAAGGTTTTCAAGGAAAAAGATGAAGGGTAGTTAACCCTATGAAAATGATTCGGACAGATGGTCCATTTTAATTCGAACAGTTAGTCCAGTTAGTAGGCAGTCAGCCTAGTTTTTGGACAGATAATCCATTTATTACTTGTGGACAGGTAGTCCATTAGTTACCTGATTATAGCTTAACGGACTTATCTATTATTATCATTATTATATCAATTAGATTAACCAGTTTGGTTGCAGGAAAGGATTTTCAAAATATATGTTTTAAAGAGGATATTAGTGAGGGGAAACACGTTTTGCTAAGAGGCATGGTCTCACTTAATATCAATAAACAGAGATGTAATGGTATTATCCACACCAGGCTTTATGTCTGACTCAAAGTTTTTGTTTTCCCTTAAACTCTCGGGTGCTCAAAATTGATTTGAGTGGGCTGAGGGTTAAGGTTTTCAAGTTTAAAATTTTGGCAAGTAAAGCTTTCGAAGATGGGAAGGTGGCTGATGGTTAGCTAATTAAGGGTTACATATTATTTTGTTTATTTCCATTGTGTATTAAGTCAAATATGACTATATTGCTTTAATCAACCAAGGGGGCATCGTCATATGTCGCTCTTGGCGTATTTTTGCAATGATTATCATTAATCTTTACTTGGGAAACGATATGGTATTATGTAACTTGGATATGAATTTGTTTTGAAATGTAATCAGTAAAATGTTGTTTTTGGAAATCTATGATTTTGTTCATATTCAAGTGCTTCTAATATTATGTATACCATTAGTATTACCATATTTTGTCACTAGAAGTTAATACTATGGATGAGTGCAGCATCTATAACGCTTAGTTTTTGACCTCTAGATATGGGATGTTACACTTGTACAAAAAGTAAGTATCCTCACCGAATAGTGAGTGAATGGGATTATTTGGTAGTTGGGTTCCTCTACCGAAGAGCAAGTGGACTCAGCAAGGATCTAGAGAGATCAAAACCCTTGATTGGGTGATAAACGATCCAAAGAGATCATCCCCCTTAACTTAGACGTTAAGCGATCTGGAGAGATCGTCCTCTTAACTTCAATGATAAACAATCTGGAGAGATCGCACGTTAAATTTAATATAATATGATTCGGAGAGATCCAGCCCTAGAATGGATGCAGATTTAATAAAAGGATTCGAGTGCCCTGTAATTAGAACAAAACAGATAAATGTTGGATGAACATGGGACGATTTTGATATGAGATGTAATAACTTCAAATGAAATCAGAATGATCATGTATTATAGACCACACTTAAGCAGAGTTTAGAGTCTTAGGTTTTAGCAGGTTTGGAACGACCCGCAATTGACTAGCAGATCCGAAGGAACTGGACAATTCACTAAGACTGAAGTAGTTGGAGAGTTCAACTATCAAAGACTGATGTCTGGAACTTGTTCTTGAGTAAAGAACACCCTACATTCGAAAAGCGTACTTTAGGGGCAAGTGTTAACCTGCTTCTTAACAAAGCAGATTTTAATTGAACTTAGGAGATTCAAATGAGGATGAAACAACTTGAAATTTGGAAGGCACATTCAAATGGACTAAGGAAATAGCTCGGAAAAGATTGGAGATAAATATGCTAAGTACAAAACTCGGCACTGAGTTATCCCTATAACTCGATACCGAGTTATGGTGCTTCACTGCCATAATCTTAAACTTCATACAAGCTATCCTCTAGCTCTTCCAATCATGCCCATGTGACTTCGTAGAATTCTAGATGAGTTATCTCAATATTGAAGAGGTAATAACTGTGGACTACAGAACAAGCCAAGTTATAAAGGAACTACTATCAAAACAAGTCATCAATCTATGAAAACACAAAGGGTATTCTAAAAAGAAGTAAGAAACATGATGCAAGAGAGTTGGGCAAGTTTCCTTCTAAGAGATAATTTGGCATCGAGTTATGGGGATAACACCGAGTTATCACCTTAACTCGTATGACCCCCAAAATTTTCACACTACACTTGGCCGATGTTTGGACCTCACTACAAGCGGGCTTCTGACCCAATATGGCCGCTACCCCTATAAATACAAACCATAGAGCATCCAAAACAGGATCTGGATTCTATGACTACAGAGACACTGCTTTTTCTTCACCTCTAACCTCTCCTCCATTAAAGTCACCTAGGAAACAATTATTTGTTGTTCTAGGACTTAGATTAGCAAATTTTTAGTAATAGTGACTCACAAACAACATAGATATTCTATAGTAAATATGAGACCCACTAGATTATGGTTAGATCTGAGTTAACTCGTTGTTATCTAGAGTGAGAACAACTAATAAAATAGATTGAAGTGGACGTAAGCTAGAGATTATGCCGAACACTATGAAAATTGTTCTTCTTTTACTACTTTTGCTTTTATTTAACCTGAACTGGTGCTTTCATCTGATTTGTGGGTGTTGATCCCTTTTTTGGATTAACATTATCAACCAATGAGAAACTCTTAAACGAGTCATTCCATTTTTAACCAATATCTATAAGTACGTAACTCCTAGGTTCTCCCAATAGCCATGAGTAATACACTGCCCATCATTTAGAGAGTGTTACATACTCTAGTCTTAACAAATGTATCGATATCCTTTCTTGAAACATCTTGACCATGAATATTTAAAATAAAATTTTAGTATATAATGTGATTAGTTACTCATGATTACAACTATTTGCAATTACAATCACATAACATTTTATTTAAAGATTTCTAATTAAAATACTTTAAATTAAATGCATAATTAATTATATCATGATATATCATAGTATATAAAAGAAAAAAACACCTTCATTTCAAAAAAAATTGATTAAAGAGTTAGGTGATTTATAATAAACTACATAACTGTCCCTAGGGAAAACCCCTAACTCTCTCAGGGTAGACCTCTCAAAGTTCAAATATTATAACTGTGAACATATGGGTCATTTCAAGAATAACTACCCTACTCTGCAGATGAGAGAGAGGTTATTAAAGCTTGCACTCGAAGCTTTTCAACTGCTAATCTTACGCCACTATTTGCCATGAACAAGGAAAAGAAGATTGGAACTGGAGATGCGATATTATTTTTGAATATGGAATGTTATAGTAGATAGTTCAGGTTGTAGGACTTGTTAGGTCAGGTCCATATGGCAGCGGTTAAAATAGGTTAAGTTCAAAAGATTTGTTTTCCAATGCAGATCTAGATTGGCTTATACAAGTATTTAATTAGCATTTTACCCTATCTATATTCTAAAATAATGTTATATTTAATTAGGTGTTTTATGTTTCATTATTTTAGGTATGTGAAAAGATACATTAATATACATGATATGGTAAATAATAACTGTGATATACATATATATAATAACATAACGATATAACAATAAATTCAATGCCCAAAAACCTCTTCACTTCCCCTTATATAGCCCATACTATATTAATATGTGTACATACCCAAATAATTACTAAAGATGTATAAAAACCTCCTAAGAGCTACCAAAATTACTAATGACACCCAAAAGATAAAAGCACTAATAATTAATATATATTATATATTAATTGAATTATTTTATAACATGTTATATACAAGTAAAATCGGGTAATATTTCGAAGACTGCATGGAGCAGTTTTATAACTCACCGGTCTAAATTCAGTTAGAAATTAATGTTGAACAGTTTATTGTAAATATGTTCTCTTTGCCACCACTGTATCACTTCCAATACCTGGAGTTTGGTCATGGCCAAACTTATGTCCGTATACAACTGTTTAGCATGTGTCCAAAGTTCTTAACAATAATAACATTTATTAATACTCAACAAGCCCTGATCGGAGGCTTTTGACCGAGTGAATCACAGTTGACCATGATACTAACTTTTCATAACAAAAGCGAAAAATTCTCTATTGAATAGTGCTTCCCTTCACACGCTTCAACTTAAACCTAATTATAGTCGTTCGATGGTTTCCATGCCATGATTTAACTATAATCGAAGCGAGTGTTCATGTCAAAGTTCCACATTGTTCTCAAGTCGATAGAGCTACATAACATCATCAGATTGAGATTTTCTATTTAACCTTAGTTATTATCAACCAATACGAAACTCTCACTTAGGTCATTTTGTAGTTATACAACAACTATAAATACATAGCTTCGTGGTTCTCTAGCAACCATGTATAATTCACTGCCTAGCATTTAAAGAGAGTTACGTACTCTGGTCTCAATAGATGTATTAGTATCCTTTTCTCGAAACATTTTGACCAAGAATATTTAAAACAAAATATTTCTAACTTACGATTTGATACTCGTGGTTACAACATTTGTAACTACATTTTTATAATATTGTAACTAAGATTCTCTCTCTCTCTCTCTCTCTCTCTCTCTATATATATATATGTATATATATATATATATATATTGTTAAATGATTATAATCATTTTTCACAATATCATTATATATAATAAAAAACGAAAACACACTTTGTCGAACGAGATTGACTTTATAGTTAAGATATGTAACAAATTACATAATTACCACAAGTGCATACGCCTTTAACTTTCAAGACTTATATAGTGCTTGAACCTATCATGGAGTCAAATCTGTCTAAAGGATCGATCCATTAATCTATGATTGCCATAATTTGAAATTTGTTATTTATGGTGTTAGGTCCTTTAGTAAGACATATGTATTAGGTTTTTAGGGTATGGTTTGATTCTATAATAGATTGGATGGCTCGTTATGGCATAATATTGGATGTGATAATAATATGGCTTGAATAAGGAGTAATTGACTAGGCGTGATCTTGTTGTATATCTTGATCCTAATAGTATCTTGATTATAAGTTATCTTCCATCCTATAGCATAGGATCTTATATGCCTCAACCGAAGATTATGATCTACCTCCAAAACAAGTAAAATCTCTCTAGATTTGTAAACATGTCACTTGGGCAAATGAACCTAGAAAAGAATTGGAAATTAGATAAGAGAGTTCTAATAAATTGGTTAAATAGATATTGTATTTATGGCAAAAGGTAGAGGTAAGTTTGAATTATTATTTTTAATGTCATAGAGAAGAAACATTGACCAAACATCAAAATATTTACGTTATGGTTAGCATTAAGGGAATTGACCAAAGTTACATTCACATGATATTGGAAGTTATAAAGGTATTATTGAAGTATGTTCCACTTAGTAAACTAGATAGCTAAAGAGAAGCTGGTGATATTTTAATTTCGATTTATTAGATCCCATTAACCATCAATTGTAATCATTTATGATGCGACTGAAAATTTGATTAAAAAGGCCTAGAGTTTGTATATGAGTAAATCTCAGTGACTCGATGGTAATTCTGGGTGATATGACTTAGTACTTAGTTCATAGATTAAAATTTTGGAATGGTGACATTTGCCATTCTTTCATACCATATCATTGTGGTAATGGCCAACAATGGAGGCGAATAGTGTGTAAATGATTTGTTATATAACATCGTCTATAAAGGTAGATGATTTAATTGGTTTTTAGATGAGTATCATTGATTTGACATTTAGGGTTACAATACATCACATATGTTTGTTTTGGCTTGGAGGATTATATATCACCAGGCAAGTAGTTTGTCATCTTACCATAAATTTTTTAATGGCGATATTTATAAAGTTTTAGTACTTGGGTTGTCATTGCAACCACAAGTACTTTGATTGAGTTGGACATGACATGAGTTCCATATCATATTCACTATGCTAGGATATCATTCACTTTCGATGTTCTTAGATATGGTTTTATGACACGATGTTATTTAGATTGTTAAATATTATATTTAGTTGATTGATATGTCATGTGCCATCCCATATTATATGACACGCTGTTATTTAGATTGTTAAATATTATATTTAGTTGATTGATATGTGATGTGCCAACCCATATTAAGTTGTATCAACCATAATATGTTAAAAATAAAATGTTGAAAAGTCACGTTTGGAAAAGATTCCATTAATGGGTTTGTGTTAAAAAACAATTGAATTTTGATTTTAGATAGAAAAGGATATCCTCGACTAAGTTGGTGATAAGATTAAATGAGAAGATGTTACCCCATATTAGAAAAATATGTTGGGGAAAAAGGCACCATTAGTGTGCTGTGATGAAGGGAAGATAGAGTTTGATCTATGGGTGTATAGAAGACATTTTGATCTAGTTTGATTCCAAAATAATATAAAACTGTATCGTCGATGCTTTGGACTGAAAATAATTCAAGTTGTATGGATAAGCGTGATTTGAAGAATCAAGGAACAGATACACGGATTTGCACGCATTAAAATGCGAAGGCGATTTTGATGGAAATTGAGATTCAAGGATTAAAATATGGTTTAGAAAAAAAACTATGTAGATTCCTTTTAATTATCCATCAGATTGAACAAAGACTATATATTCAAGAAAAATATTATGCAGCGTCGACTCAATGGTATATAGTTTTTGTTGCATACCAGGTGCATGTGAATGATGTATCCCTTAGTCGATTACTTTTAACCCGAACATAATTTTAGGTTAGAGTTTCACTTAGATCTATGACTTCACTTGGATTTAGAATTCTTTCTGCTACGTTTGAATGGTTGAATAGAATAGGATTACTTTGCTCAAATGTTTGAATGTTTACTTGTTTGTATATTTTAGGAATTATGATAAAATTTAGAAGTTTCTTGAGGATTGGGAACATGATACCTCGGTCCTATGACTATTGATTTTTTGGAAGAGTGATATCACAATTGTGGTGATACCATTTAAGGTGGATTGAAGTTAGAAGAGAGGTTATGTTATATTCACTAGTTTAAGACACTGCTTGGTTTTGATGTTCTTAGGTGAATAGGGAAATTGTTTACTGATTCAATTATCCGTTTTCTTAGGTAAGATACCATCCACTTTTGAATTGTCTTACCCTAGCATCCAATGAATGAAATGATGTGTATATTATCAGGATGCGTATGTGCATCAAGGACTTTTATGAGACTACATTTCATTTGGGGTGTTTATACCAAGGTTATAGATTATGATGCAATTTGGCATCGGATTATCTGAGTTGATAGCATGGATTATAGAAATTATGGTTGTGTACGTACATTTGAGAGTAGTATTTCAGGTCGAGTATACATACTAGCTGTAAAGCTTGTTAAACTGAGATGAGATGAACAATCTGATTGTGGGTATTTGGAAAGCGGAGGAGACGATCCAATCTTACATTTTGAGTCTTTTCTAGAATGTTTTCCCATTTATTTGTTTGTTATTATAGCAAGATTATCTAAGTGTGGTTTAACTGCTACTATAGGTTATTATTATATTATTATGATATAATTAACTAATTAGTTGATTTGCTAGTTTTGTTTAAGCTAAAGATTATGTTGCTTGACTTTTGATTGTATTGATATGTTTTGATTTATGTAAATTGCTCATTTTGATGTCTATATAGAGATTGTATGCTCATATTAGGATGCTTTTGTAGGAAAAGCGGATTATGGATCTTAAGGTTGGATTAACACTAGAGGAGGGGTGAATAGTGTTAAATGGATTTTATGAAATTTTTGAAATCATTTCAAATTAAACATATACAGATGCAATTTCATAAACGCAGAGAGAATCATAGAATCAGACACAGATGAAAATAGTAAATGAGAGCGGTAAAGGAAAGAACACACCAAAATTTTATACTAGTTCGGAGTTACCCTACATTCAGTCCTAAACAATTTCTTATGCAGATTTCTTTTCAAATATAATTTCGATATTACAACCTCGATTTCAAGGCCATGAGATACACCCTCCTGTCTCTAAGTTCAGGGCAAACTCTCTTGATTTAACCAAGCTACAAGATCACCTAATTGATTTATGGGCCATAATCACACCCAATTGATTTACGGGCCACAATCAAACCGTTTCCAATCACACTTTGATAGATAGAGATTTGATACATTTCTTTGATTACAAATAATCTTATAACTCTAAATAGCACTGAGATTTTTGAGAGAGAGTTGTAGAGAATCAAACTAAAGATAATCGAGTGTGATTCACTTAGAATTTCGGCAGAGTTTTGTTATAGCATTTGAAATATAAGAGAATATTTGAGTGGAGAAGAAGGAGTGAAGAAATAAAGAAAAACTAAATTAAAATTCATTGAAAACGACTGGTATTTATAGAAGAACAATGGTCATATCCATCCGCGAAAGGTTATGACGAATAGCGCTTTTTTTGAAAATTTGAAATTTGAATTCTATGGCTACCATGTCGGCATGCGGGGACGAGGCGCCTATGTTATTTTTGAAAATAGATTTTTCTTTAAAATGATTTCCATTCTAATACTTGTCAAAACAATTTCTAAACTTTGTAAACCATTTTGAATATAGTTTAAACCTATAAAATAGTTTTAGAAAGTAATCTTAAAATATATAATTTATAATATAAAAGTAATATTAAAAACTAAGTATAGATTTATTTAAAATATATTAAAGCTAAAATATTAAAATTAAGAGATAGTTTCAAAAAAACAACAGATGATTATGAGATTAATATGATTAAAAATAGCTTTTGAATTAAGGATAAAACATTTAAATTGAGATGACTTTAAAAGGATAGTTTTGAAAAAATAAATCATTTTGAAAATTTCGTGGATTCCATCCCACTAGAGAAGGTCGTGGGTTCCATCCCACTAAAAAGGTCGTGGGTTCCATCCCACTATTAAAGCGAGAAGGTGGATTCCATACCATAATTAAAATCAGAATAAAGATTTTAGTGCTATTATGAAGTTTTAACATAAACTAGACTCTATTACTTTTCTTGATATCTTGAACTCTTGATACTCATGAGTCTTCAGTCTTGATTTCTTCAATCTTGAATTCGTCCGTCTTGAATCTCTGTACTCGGTCTTGAATCTTTCATACTGTACAGTCTTCATTCTCAGTACATATATATATATACTATATATATATCTAGACAAGAATATTAGCATTTATATTTTATAATAAGTGCTAAGGTTATTGTCATCAAAACCATCATCTCAGAAACTAACAGCTGCATCAAAACAACAATCCAGAATGCTCTATCAACAAAGATAATGAAGATTATATGTCATCAAAGCAGATCCATTTTTTTTGTTTGATGGTTTGGTTGAAGTTCCATGGAACATCTAATTATTAGGTTTGAATTTGATATGTGTGTACACACACACTCTGAGATTAGATTTAATTTGGTTTGGTGCATACATTTGAATTCTATTTGATTGCCTTGGTTTGGATTAATTATATTTAGGATTGAAATTTGGATTTGCATGTTTTGGATGTTTGATTGATTGTATGATATGTATAAGATTATTTTAATTAATAAAAAATAGGTTGCATTATCTTATTTATTACATATTATAATCATCATATATATCATGTTTAGTATGCTTAATCATTTCAGTACTTAATTATTGATTTTGACCCATGGTTTCTAAGTATTTGATTTAGGGAGAGTTTTTATTCATTTCACCCATTTTTGTTGATGGAAAAAGGGGAGAAAAATATAAAATATGCATATGCATATATTTAGGGGGATTTATCTAACTTAGGAGGAGTTAACTCAAAGGGAGTTATATCATATTTTGTATACAGGATATTAAATGGTTGTCGTCATCAAAAAAGGGATATTTTTAATACCTCTTTTATTGATTTTGATAACAGCGTCGATATACATTCATATAAAATATAGATACTAATCTTTTGTCAAGTTATATAGTATACAGTGCAGGATATTACATAGGTATTGAATTGAAGACTGTACAGTATAAAGACTCAAGAAATAGACATGAAGACTCATGAGTACAAAGACCATTATACGAAGATCTTAAGGCTATAATATAGTGTATAGAGTCATAGAATATTATGAAAGTCCTCGGTAGCAATCTTTGATCTCTATCTCCTATTATTCTATCTTTCATATTTAAAAAAATCAAATATATTTTATAATATTTTATAAAAAAATTCAACGATCAAAATATTTATAAACTATATTTAAAGTGTTTTACAAAGTATCAAACTATTTTGCAAAGTATGGGGTTTTCAAAGCATTTTTAAAGAAAATTAGGTTTTCAAAATTTACAAGTATACATCGACATATACCCGGATGGTATGTTGACATACATGCCAAAAAGTTATTTTTCAAATTTTGAAAAGAAGTGTCTATTCACTATAACTCTTCGTGAACATACACGTCTCTTCTTTTGCTATATAAAAAAGAGTTCAAACGAATTTTTTTAGCAATTATTAACTTATTTTCTTCTCTCCTCTTACTCTCTAGAAAACTCCATTGAAATTATACTCTTTTCTCCTTAAATAAAACAGAATGAATTCAAACTTCTTTGTGTTGATTCAATATTACTTTCTAATTGTTTTGACATCATCTCTCTCAATTTAAAGATTAAATTGCTACCCAAAAGGCTATAGGACCCATTGTATGAAAAGATCAAGGAATTATCTTTGGAAAAATCATTAAACTCTATTTATATTTGCTTAGGTATGCTTATAGCCCGTTCAAATCAAGTGGGAGTGCTTGATGGCTTGGAAATCTAAGTAGGTGTGCTTGTAGGCCATCAAAATCAAGTGGGTGTACCTTGAGCCCGAAAAATCAGGAGGCTGTGCCTTGTAGCCTCAGAATCGAGATTGTAATTGGGTTTGAATTTTTCACATTTAAAGATTGGCATTTGAAAAGAAATCTATACAAGCAATTACACAGGACTAGATGTAGAAAAAATCTAAACCGGTATAAAATCTCCGGTGTCATCTCTTTAACTCTTTACTTTGTTTTACTCTTTTATTTTATCTGTGATTGCATTTGTCATTATTTAACAATATAATTTTGTATCGATGATTTGTGATTCAATATCAAACTTGCAAGAAATTCAAAAAGATTTACATAAGTTAAAAAATACTATCCAACCTCCTCTAGTGTTTAATTAGCCTTAAAATCCATAATTCTGCAATTCGCATTTTATATCAGAGCACTACGATTTCAAAAACTCATAATTTGATTTTTGAAAAGTAAAAATGGATAGAAAAACTCTTGGTGCACTTATTAACACTTTTGTTGAAGGACAGTCTACTGCTAGACCCCCAACTTTTCATCGCAGCATTTGCACTTATTGTCATATAGGATAAAGATTTATTTACAGTCTAATGGTTTAGATATTTGGAATGTTACACAAAATGTGTACACAGAACGCCAGACTAATTTTGCACAATGAACCGCGGACCAAAAGGCAATTGCATAAAATAATTCTAAAGCCATAAATACTTTATTATGTACACTAGATAAAAATGTATTTAATAGAGCCTCTATTTGTAAGTCTGCATATGAGATTTGGAGAACACTACAAGTTACACATGAGAGAACTAGTAAAGTTAAATGGACCAAAATTTACATGTTAATTAACAAGTTTCAATTGTTTAAAATGAATCCAAATGAGTCTATTTCTGACATGACTGTAGATTTCAATATATAGTGCATTATTTCGTAGCATAAGGAAAAAAAATTCAGAAGTGGACAGAGATAGAAAAAATCCTTAATTCGCTCTCTTTGGAGTGAGATCAAAGGACACTCGCAATAGAAGTGACTAATGATATTATGTAACGAACCCACTTTTTTGTACAATTTAATCAGTCAACGAACCACACATGACCAACTCAAACTATACAGAAATATGGATCATTATGGGTAAAGAAGGAAAGATGGAAGAAACAGAAAACAAACAACACATAATCTCACAATCGCAGCGGAACAAACTATAATATATAATAACAAATTTTTGTACGAAAGTGTCTGTAGCTGTTAATATACATACAATCATTAGAGTGCAAAAATCAATAAATCAATATGGACGGTCATTGTAACTTGTCCTCACCAGTGCTAACTATACAGTCTACACACACACAGCGGAATATAATCAAATACGTGATATACGCCTGAAATCCTCCAGCTCGTCTCTTGAGCTCCATAGCATTCTAACCAACATTTGTAATACTCAGTTTGACCTGAGCATTATAATAAAATGACATCCGAGTCAGTCAGAAAAACTAGCGTGAGAAAACACATTCAATTCGAATTTATTATAGTTATCAAAATCCTTTGAAAACAAAGGTATCTCGTAAGACCACGCCACAAATAAATATGACGAGTTTTTACCTTACGATAACCCAAATATTTTATATCAAAATCATCTGATGTTATAATAGTGTCTATAGAAATTAAATTAGAAAATAGCTAAAATGCTTGCATCTTACGTTTCAGCATAGTTGGGTACAATCAACCGTACAGGCTAGTAGATATTGGATTCCATACACTGATTGAGCTACTGGGGTACCGCCCGCCATAGTACACCTCTAGAAAAATGTACCGAGATCGTACCAACGATCCCTGCCAACACAAGACAAACCTACCCCTTACCGGGTAGCACCAAATATGTTATCACCCCGAGTGTTCCCACCCTTATCGAGCGTTCTCTTTTTCATGCACAACCATATCCATAATTATAATATATTCCGAGAGTATCTAGAAAAGTGATAACATACCCTAATTGAGTGCGACCCACTTAGCCCTGCTGTATCTTCCATGTTTTAGTCATTCCCGGTTGATGAGGCTTGAGGCTACTTTTTACCTTTAGAATAGCATTCATACTTGGAATGCTAACACTGCCTTCTAAGCAAGCAATGCAATGATAGCACTCATCCGTATTCCTGGGTCAGGACAGACACAATCTCCTTGTGAATCACCATCTCCATTTTCTTCAAGATATCACAATTGGTAACGCACAAACCGGATCGAAGTGCTTTTCGAATAATTAAATCTGATCCCGGTCTTTTCGAAACGATAAATGAATTTGATCAAATTTGATAGTCGGTTATTTAACTATCAAATAACATCCATAAGCAGTCACTGGGCCTTATTTTATAAATTTTCTAGACATTTATTATCAAAATGTTTTCATAAGATTTATATATTAAAATCTCACCCAGTTTAATACTTAGAAAATATTTATAAGTATATTTTCCGAAAATCATTTTATTTCCAATACTTAGGAAATATTCCCTTTTATTTCATATTTCTCAAAATCCTTATAATCCACTTGAAATTTCCTTAACATATTTATAACAGATTTGGTAAGTTTCTGGAATTCATTAGTTAATCCCCTTTAAAATTTCTAAAATCGATTATACCCGTCCATAATCTCAACTACCCATTCTAACTTCCTTTTTATGAGTTTAAATTCGCTTTCGAAGTTTTTATATTTAAATACTTTAGAAATTTCCTTAAGTTTTCCTGAATTCCATTCCGAGAATTTCTCTTATAAAATCGTACCTATTAAATAAACCCCATTTGCAAATCTTGAGAAAATTTATAAATAAATTTCAATCATTTCAAACTCTACACACACACACACACACATATATATATGATAAGTATTTTCAAAGAATAATATTTTTTCAAAACACGATTGAGTGATTATTTAAAATATTAAAACATTTTAAATAAACTTCAATAACTTATTTCCAACTCATTTTTAAATAAAACCAATCGATTTACAAAGCTTATTATAAAAATTAGAATTTTATTTCAATTAATATTAGATACTTGAAAATTTCACTTCCAAAGTATTTCATTGCTAACTAGTTTCAAATTACATGGTTTTACATATAATTTTTTTAAAAAAAAACCTTAACGTCTTAATAAACATATACTTTTAAAATCTCAATAACCAATTTCAATTTATAAATCCCTCTCGGTTCAGAACGCACCAATTTCTTTTCGGTTTCCTAACCATTTTCACTTTTCAAAATAAAATCCACTAATTTTTCCCAAAACCTATTTCATATCTCGATATAAATTCACACCATGAAATTATATTCCCAATTTATCAACTAATATCATTTCCCTTTTTTAATAAACATCGTTTATAAATTTTTATAACTCGTTTGGGTTTCACTTATTTATAAAAATAATCTCATTTATAAAATTCCATTTTTATAAATCCATTTTTTATAAATTTCATTTATTTTACAGATCTATTTTAGATATCGATTTCAACTCCTTTTCATATTCTTCAAGGTATCATTTAAAAATCCCTTATGTAAATTATTTTAAAAATCTCTATTTAAACACTTTACTATTAGCCAAGTAAAACCAAAAATCAAACATTGTTTTATCCAAATTCTTTTCTTTTAAATTACTTTAATTTCCATATAAATATTTTTATATTCAAAATCTTCTATTTATTTCCTTCAAATTCAACTTGTTTCTGTATAACCACAAATGTTAAACAACATAAAATCCAAATCCCGCTTCGAGGCGGGATATCGCGGTAATATAGGGTCATCCGTTATTATGCAGACGCATAGGGTCTCATCCGCTCCAACGGCGGGAATATATCCAACTACTAATATATAGTATCATATATATATATATATATATATATATATATATATATATATATATATATATATATATATATATAACATCCAAACTGATAATAATTTATAAATTCTTCCAGCATCCAATAATTTATTTTAATTATTATCAACTAAATCCACCGATCCAAAATGAGTGAGATTTACTCACATTGATTTTTAATTTTTCGTATATCTAGATTTTAAATTTCCAAAAATCCCAGCTGACTTTGAAAAACCAATTTCAGATTGTAGCCTACGTCATTACGGAAATCCAACATTTCCGGTTTCATGCGATTTCAACCTCGTATGACAGAGTTACATTATTTAAAACAATCGCGAATTGAATATTATAACTAATTTCTTAATTTCAAAAATTAATGTAATTACTTGCCATAAATACCTTAATAAATTTCAAACCTTCCTTTCTTCCCAATCGAGCTCGCTACTCCCTGAAACCAACCCACCCCAACCCACCTATCGAATGCAGCCACTCAAAACACTCGAAATCATCTAAAACTACCACAACTTCATGCCTTCCAGCAGAGGCTTTAGCCCGAAGCTTCCCCATTAAAAATATAGGTATATAGCTTCATCTGCCTACCACCCGAACCACCCTCGTTCGCCTTCAACCCAGCCTCGCCCTCCTCTGCGTGCCTCTTCCATCACCAATTCAAGCCAACCCTCAAACAATCTCGCGTCCACCACGTGATCCACCCACTTCGCTACTCGTCCGCCATCCACGCTGTTGCACCTCCCCCCTCCAAATCGCGACTCAGCCCCACCAATCGCCGTGATTTGCCTACGCACGCACGCGCAGTGCTTCCCAACGCCCTTCTCCTCTCGAGTGCCTGGGTGCATTTGCAAAGTCGTAATGTCCATCGCTGCTTCTTTTTTTTCTTTTGTTGATTTCGATTTTTTTAATTGGAGGATGAGGAGAGGGAAAACTCGAATTTTAAATCAGTATATACAAATTTTTCTTTCGTCGTGTTTCTTTTTCTGAATTGAAGAAAGAAGGGAGAAGGCTTGGTTTTTTAAATAAAAGAGAGGACATGGGAAAGAAGAGATCATGGCTGGACAAGTTTATGGGCTCGTATAGGGTAGTAGGTCGGCTACGATGACTTTGATTTGACTTTGCCTTTATCTTCTTTTTTCCAAATATCTCGAACATGCATAACTCAAAATCCTGAATCCCTAATTAGATGTGCCGTTTGGCGTTTCTAATGTTATACCGCTATTCTGACCCTAATGGAATAAGTCTCGAGACCTAACTTGATCGTGTGAGGAAGATAGCTTATTAAATCGACTATTTAAATATAATTCAACTAAATTATTTCTAGGCGTTTTCAGATTGTACGACCAAATGGTAAATCCAAACATTACGAAATTTGATATTCGACAATAATATAGTATTACAGATTCAATGAAACTGGTTTCGTCGAATTCTAAGACTATGCCCTGGATCGCTATTTTAACGCGTTGATTCAATCGACTATTTTCAAAACTAATGAAATTACTTGAAATTCCAGTTTTAAAAACTTATTGACGCAATTTTAATTCAAATAGAACTTATATTTACTTTAAAAATCATTTTGATTTATATTCATCTCAAAATTTCAATTATCCTCCCTATTTCCATACTACGATAATCGACATATTTAAAATTTAAATTCATTCTATAATTTCAACAAAAATCTTCATATTCAAAAATCGATTTATATTCCAAATCAATATTAAAACCATTTAAATATTTAAAATTAAACGATAAAAAACCTGGGTCGTTACATACTAGTATTCTAAAAATTAAAGAGTTAATAGGCAATTCAGTGTCCTATGAAGCATAATTGCGGGGCAGAAGGGAAAGCAAGGCAACAGAAAAAAATCCCTCGCTTTCAATGCAATAACTGATGATTAGGATTCAGATGATGACAACGACGAGGGAATTGCTTTCCTGAACAGAAATTTTAGAAAGTTCTTGAAGTATAGAAAGATGAACAACTTTCGCAAAATGGAAAACTAGACACCTGAAATTGGAGCTGCAAGTAGGTGCTTCAACTGTGATGAACCCGACAATTTTCAGAGAGACTTCCCATATCCAAATAAATCAAAAATCTCACTAGTTACCGATTCATCCAGAAAAAAGAAAAAGAGCTTGCAGGGCAATATTAGATAATTCAAATACTTCCTTAAGCGAGAATGGACTAGATTTTGAGAATGTGCATATATGTTTTATGGCAATAACAAACTAGTCAGAATTGATCAACAAAAAGCGGCAAAAATGGTATCTTTTTTTTAATAAAATTTTTCATTATTTTGGTTGATTTTGGTTTCTAGGAATAACCTGTAGATTAATAATAATATTGGATGAATAAAAGTATATAAGTATAAATATACAGGAATGTATTGTCTTAGTTTTAGTTTTGAATTTTTCGGACTATATGTCGACATACCTCCAAATAATATGTCAACATACATGCAATAAATTTGAAGTTCATTTTCAAATTAAAATTTTTGAATTTCTCCCTCTTTTGCATTTATTTCAAAAATTGAAAGAGCATCTTATCAAAATTGAAATGTCAGTTCTCTCTATTAATTCACCATGTCTCTATCTATTCATCCACTTAGTTTATTTCAAAATTCAAAATATCTCTTCATTATCTTATCTCCTCAAAAACTCAAAAATAGCCTTCTCAAGTCAAACTCCTAAGACCATAAGGCTCTTTAAGAGAACCAAAGGCTTTCTCTTTAATGAAAAATAAGCCATTGAAACCTATATGGGGTATGCTACTTTCGAAAAAGTTTTTCCTGAAAGATTTGCTAAATTCAAAGATTTTTTTCTCTTATGGTTTACAAGATCTTTTTTTGAAAATGAAAATTTTAGTTTAATTGACTCTTCTCAAAATGATTCCGTTTGTTATCCAATTTTGGTCAACATATTTTATGCGGATTTAAATGGAAAAAAATCAACGAGAAGAGGGACAAATTTGGAGTAGTATAAATGACACTCGAATTATTTTAAATTGTGGACTTTTGGGTCGTATAATTAGTTGCAAATCTAGTGGAAGTGAGCTCTCCACTTTTCAAATTAATGAAAAAAATCGTGAAGTTTTAGACGACATTTTCAAAAATGATGAAGAATTTGATTTTAAAACCAAGAATCTTCATGAGACTTATGAGTCTCATTTAGAAAAAGTATCACTATATGGATGGGTAATTATTATAATCCTACTCAAAAAAAATCAAAGCTATTTTCGCCATTTATGGGGACTAAAATATCAATTGGGCACAAGGCATTTTAGATGACTTTTTTCAAAAGAATATTTTTAGATATGAGAACACGCTCTACCATAGTGTTTATCTTACTAGAATTTTCATATATTTTGGTATTGATTTAAGAGGAGAACAAACTTTTCCTCAAAAAGTTGTTGACAAAAACAACATTTTTCTTATGCACAGACCCCTTATTTCAAACCATAAGAGACACTTCTCGGAAAGGAACAAAGGTTGGCATATGAAGAAAAACAAAGAAATTCAACCTTCCAACATAGAGCCTAAGAAGCTAAGAAAGCTTCTTAAAAACCAAAAGAAGCATAAGTGTTCATTTAGTAAAAAGTTCACATCTCTTTCCAACAAAATGGATAAATACTTTAGAAAGATCATTCCCAAGCTTGGTGGAAATTCATCATCATCTACATCTATTTAAGCCTATCTACTTGTTTTCTTATGATATCTAGTTTTATACTTCTTAGTAATGTGTGTTTTAAATTTAAATTCATATCATTTTCATGTATTTCTTTCAAAATTCATGTGCTTTTCTATTCCCAGTAATGAAAATTATTTCTTCTTGTTATGTATGTTTATATTAACCTTTGGAAAGTTTGAAAATATAACGGTATGAATTAAAAACAAAAAATATAGCAGAAACATAAATTTTGTCATTTATGACAGGTATGTCGACGTATATGGATCTCATATGTCGACATATAACGGCTAGTTGGAAAAAAAATTAAAATTCAAAATTATAAATAATTACCACTTATTCAAATCATTCCAAACTACTTTTTACTTCTGTTTGAGTCTATTTCTTTCAGAAAAATTTATTATTTATTTTATTCTTTCATTCCTTTTCATTCTCAAAACCGCTTTCTTAAAAATATCTTCTCCACGTCGAAAATTATGTGAAAATATTGAAGGAAACACTTCAATCCTTCAAGAATATTCTTTCTTTTATCTTGAGAAACCAAAACCGTTTAGAATTAAGCCAAATGCAGATGATTAAAGAACAAAAGAAGCATTTCGATGTCATTCGATGGATTATTTCTACCTTACTCAAAGACGATCGAAATAACAATCCAGAATGCTCTATTAACAAAGATAGTGAAGATTGGGATGCCATCAAAGCAGATCCAATCTTTGGATCCGACGGTTCAGTTGAAGTTTCTCGAAACATCTAGTTATTAGGTTTGGATTTGATATGTAAACACATACACACACACTCTTTGGATTTGATTTGGTTTGGTGTGTACATTTGAATTAGATTTGTTTGCCCTGGTTTGGATAATTTATATTTAAGATTGACATTAGGATTTCTGTCTTTTGATGTTTGATTGATTGTATGATATGTATAAGATTGATTCTAATTAATAAAAAATAGGTTGTGCCATCTTATTTATTACATATCATAATCATCATATATATCATGCTTAAATATACCATGTTTAGTATGCTTGATCATTGCAATACTTAGTTATTGATTTTGACTCTGTAGTTTCTAAGTATTTGATTTTGGGAGAAATTTTATTATTTCCACCTATTTTTGTTGATGATAAATGGGGAGAAAAATATAAATTATGCATATGCATATATTCATGGGGAGTTATCTAACTCCGGGGGAGTTAATTCGGGGGAGTTATATCATATTTTATATACATGAATATTAAATGGTTGTCACCGTCAAAAATAAGATATTTTTAATACCTTAGTTATTGATTTTGATGATTACAACAATATACATTCATATAAAATATAGGTACTAATGTGTTGCCAAGTAATATAGTATATAGTGCAGAATATTACACAAGTATTGAATCGAAGACTGTACAATATAAAGGCTCAAGAAATAGACGTGAAGACTCGTGGGTATAAAGACCAAGATATGAAGATCTCAAGACTATAATATAGTGTAAAGAGTCATAAATATTATTAAAGTCCCTAGTAGCATCTTTGATCTCTATCTCCTATTTTCTATCTTTTATATTTTTAAAACAAAATAAATTTTTAAAAATAAATTTTAAAATATTTTGTAAATTCTTTTCAAAAATCTATATATTTATAAATTATGTTTAAAGTATTTTATAAAGTATAAGGTTTTCCAAATATTTTTAAAGAAAAATAACTTTTTAAAGTTTACAAGCATATGTCGACATATACCTAGATGATATGTCGACATACATGCCAAAAAATTATTTTTCAAATTTTAAAGACAAATGTCTATTTGTTGTAACTCTTTGCGAGCAGACACATCTCTTCATTTGCTATAATAAAGAGTGTTTAAACGAATTTTTAAGCAGTTATTAACTTATTTTCTTCTCTCCTCTTACTCTCTTGAAAACTCCATTGAAATTATACTCTTTTCTCTTCAAAATCAAATAGAATCAAATCAGAATGTTTTGTATTGATTCAATATTACTTTCTTACTATTTTAAAATTGTCTCTCTATCAAATCTAAGATCAAAGTGTTGTCCAAGAGGCTATAGAATCCATTATATTCAAAAATCAAGCAATTGCCTTTGGAAAAACTACCAAACTCTATTTGTATTTGCTTCAGTGTGCTTGTAACCCATTCAAATCAAGTGGGTGTGCTTAGCCCGTCCAAATAAAGAAGATGTACCCTGGGTTTGAAAAATCAGGATGGTGTGTCTTGTAGCCTCGGAATCAAGATTGTAATTGGGTTTGCTTTCTTCCCTTTTAAAGATTGGCATTTGAAAAGAAATCTATACAGGAAAGTATACGAGACTGGATGAAAGAAAAATCCGAACCAGTATAAAATCGTTGATTTCATCTCTCTAACTCTTTACTTTGCTTTACTGCTTTTATTTTATCTATGATTGCATCTATTGTTTAATAGTATAATTCTGTGTTGATAAGTTGTGACTTAGTATCAAACTTGAAAGAAATTTAAAAAGATTTACAGAAGTTAAAAAACACTATTCACCCCCTTCTAGTGTTTAATTAGCCTTAAGATCAATAATACCGCAACACACACGAGAAGAGCAACAAACTAATATAAATCTCAATTGAAATAACGGAGAGTTATAGCATACCTATTTTGGACAGTGGATAGATTGTTGGATAATTGGCTCTATTTGGATCTTAAATTACTTGGTGATGAGTTTTGCTCTTGTAATTTGACTCCTACTTAGTTCTACCCTAATATATTATGGTTTTTATGGTTTCTTATGTTAAATTAAGGATTAGAAAGGTTAGTTACTAAAATAAACATTAATCATAATAAGATACTGAATAAGTTTAAATTATTTAAATGGAGACACCGATTTAGTTTAAGAATGAGATAATTGTTTAAGATATGGAAAAGAGAATGTAGTATGGTTTCACTATGGATATAGATTATACAGAAACCATTAGGATGACAAAAAGTGAATCAATGAGATTAATATGCAATAATCAGGTAATAATGGAAAATCTTAATAAATATATATGTATATATGTGTGTGTGTATGTATATATATGTTGTATAAGTGTAAATATATAAATATGTTGTTGTGATAGAAAAAGCAATGTCTAGTACACAAACATACAGAAGAATATAATGTTAAACCAGAAATGACATTGTTTGGAGAATAAGTTGATCTCTAGAAATAAAAGCAATTCAATTCGAATTTTTAACTAATTTTAAATTTATTTTTGGGTTAAGAGATATTGAGTTTTGTGGAGAGTTTTATTTTTAAACTTATATAAAAATGAGGAAAATGTTGACCACTGTCGGTCGACCTGTGGGATCCTGTTCGGTCAAGTTATACCTGGACCTAACAGAGATGCATCAATATGGTCGCTATTTCGGACCAAGTTTTCGAGTGAAGTTTTGTATCACTTTTTGAAGCGATCACGTAGTATGGATTGGACATAATGAATGCGTATATAGTATATATTGTTGTGTATATGAATGCATTTGATGATTTTGGTTGTCGGTGCATAATTGTATGTGGTATTATTGATCGTTGATATTGCTTGATTGATGTTGGTTTGATACTGGATGGCGATGTTTGATTGCGGTTACCGTGTCACTACCCATGTGAGGTTTGTTGTGGTGTGACGGTGTCTGAACATGGTAATCTATGTCATTATTCAAGCAATGTTGTTTTAGTGCGGCGGTGTTTGAATGCGATAATTCGTATTATTGTCCATACAATGTTCATATTTTGGCGAGATAGTGCCTAAATGCGAAAATACATGTTTATTATCCACATAATGCTTGTTGTTGAGTCATGACTTTGTTTTCAAATGTCAACTGATTATGTAGTGCTATTAGACTGACTTTCTGGTTGCAGGTAAATAGGTTAAGATACGATGTTAGATATCATAGACAATCATAATGTTTAATGGACAAACTGTAGCATGTAATAAAGTAGATTTTTTACACTCATTCAAACTTTTGTGTAATGCCTCTCTATATTCTCCTTTTCGTGTAAACCAAGGTTATGTTGATGGAGTTTTGGACTTGCTAGTTAAGTGATGTTTGAAGGCGATGACATGATGTTGCTCGTGTGTGTTGCATATTGTATTCTTCCGATGCTATAATGTGGATTTGGATTAACTATACAAACACAATTGTGTAGTTGGATTTGATTTGAATACGTTATATTTGTTTTCTTCTGTTGTAAGTTTAGAAAGATATAGTTAGTTTTATATATTTTGTTTCCTCGTATCATCTCCTAACAACTCGTCATTTTGATCTTTCGAGGTTTATGCATCTTTGATTGTGTTAAACCAGAAGGTTGAAAATGACAAGTTGTTGCACATTTAGAATACAAACAAACAACATTAAGTATCTAGCAATCAACATTCAACAATTAACATGCAGCGTTTATCGTTCAGCATTGAACATTAAACATTTGTTTAAAATGATACGTTAGAGCATCTCCAAACTATTGTTAATTTAAATACAAAATCAAAGGTGCATCATCAATTAACATTTTTTATTACTCTCCAATGCAAATGTTGGATGAATTTTAAAGATGGCATGTCAAGAAATTTACAAGACATTATGAAACTTAATGTCTAGTTGTTGACATGTACTGATAACGTAAAAGTGTGTATATATCCATAATTTTTAGTTATTTAATCTTAAATTGTCTGACATACGTAAAAAATTGTATTTTTTTTATCCATTTGCATTGATGTACAATCTTACATTTTGTAATAAAAGTTTGTTTAAAATTTTTCATATTGTAAAATAGAAGGGGACATATTAGTTGGGCTATCTCTCTGTTAAGAAGTTATTTTTGCAATTTCAAAGGTTAGATAAAATATTGTTATTTTTATTTAAAATAACGAATAAGTTGCCAATAATCTTTTTTCAAGTGGTAATGTTTCAAACATGTCTGCGGCTGTGACGCAATGGAAAAGGGATTGCTATGTTTGATAACAGATTCAGATTCGAGCTCTGTCTTGCATACGCTTCTTGCAAAAAAACATCACCCAGAGATTATAGATGTCATTAATTGAAGTAGAAAAGCACAATTTAATCCTCCCCATTGAAGTTGGATCCTCTGTATCGGAAGTTTCTTAAGAAAAAACAAAAGTTTCAGACTTCATTTGTCGGTAGAAGTCTTGTTTCCCTTAATCGTACATCAGTATAAAAAAATGGCAACTAAATCCATAAATAAAAAACAATGAATACTTAAATTTTGATCTATTTTATATTTACAACAAAAGTTCATCACTATTCCATATTATATTCAAACACTATTGCGTTTGTAGTATTCATCAATAAACACCTAAAAGCTCACAAACACTTCACTTCTAAATTATTTCAACACCTGCTGCCAAAACGCTCAACGCTGGAACTGCGATGCCTTGCTGGATATTCCTTCAGCAAGAACTTGACAGTATGAGGAACTAATACATGCAATCAGAACAAAAGCTCTTTAAAATACTCACAGATTAATCAAACAAAAATCATGATTGATGCCACTCAATTCATTTCCTAAAAAAAATCATTGATATAAAATGGCAAGGCATCTGTCAATTTATATTGCATATATTGTATTGTTATCATACAATGCAATATAAATTGTATTGTTATCATACAGTAAGGTACTACTTAGTACTACTATATTTTACAAACTACAACCACTTCGAAACATGGTTTCACTTGATATGTGAATACTGCAACTATTACAAGTAGAGGATAAATGTGAACATGGCAATGATCATTAGAAGACCCAATTTATATATGAAAATATCATCATGTGCATGTTATTATTCATCAAAAACAAATTGAAGAACAATGAACACATTATGTAAAGCCATTCTTCCAAAATCACTCTCTACTCTAAAAAATTAAAACCCAAATACAAAATTCTTACAGTACAAACCTTAAACCTCACATCAGCTATTAGTTTTCCCTTATACCATGGAGTCATCGCTAGCAACCCATGTACTCACACTACTCAAGTCTTCTACATTCATTTGCAAAGGCTCTAAAGAATCGACAACATCTCTCATCAATGGCCTTGCTTTTGGGTTCCTATTAAGGCAATGGTAAGCTAGCATTGCTGCTTTATTGACTGCTCTTATTGGATAGACTCCCTCTAACTTTGAATCCACGATGTTGAGAACCTTCTTCTTGTGTGCAAGTATAGGGTACGCCCAATCGGTTAGAGTTTGCTCTCTCATGGGCCGTGATCTGTCTAGTGATCTTCGACCTGTTAGTAGTTCTAAAAGTACAACTCCAAAGCTGTACACGTCGCTCATGGTCGTGAGATGGCCTACAATAGATTTTATAAAAAAAATGTTAGAAATGATTGCGTAGCAGTACTATGAAAACACATATACCTACAAAAAGTGTGGGTGCATGCGTATCTGGGAACAGCTATTTGGGCACAAAACAAAAAACAAAACGTAACACAAAAACACATGTGGAGGTAAGTTTCAACTATACCCCTAACAATACACACCGATCCTATAACTCGATATTTTTTCAACTTATACAATTCGGATAATCAAACTTTACAGATATATACTTTATACATCTGAAGATCACCTTCACAAAAATCAAGATCATTTCAAAACTTCAGACATATTCAAAATGGTAGATTAATACTTATCGTTGAATATTGTTGTCAAAAATCTTAAATCTTACGATTTAAATTTCGATTCAGATCGGATCCCTTCCTATACTATTCGATTTACATTCCACTTCAAACTTAGTTAAAACCACAATCAAAAACACGTCCAACTCATACTAACATGTTTAATGTACTTATTTAGACTCGCAATTCTCATTATAAAGTTTTCAAAACAAAATAAAAATGGAATTAGAGAGAAAATTAATTTTTAAGTTTAATTGTAACATCAAAATTAACATCAAATGGCATATAAACCTTTAAATATGGATATTTTGAATCTACGATTTACGATTTAAATCCCGTTTCGGTTTAAAATTTGAACTTTGCGATTTTCGATTTAAATCTCATTTTGAAATCATTGGTTGAATCTAACCATCAATTTGATATTTTATTTTCGAAAACTAAAGTATTATTCAACCAAAACAAAATTTTGTGGACATAATCTTCAATTCTATAAAACATATTTACAAAGTTTGATTTCTTTTGGAGTTGTAGAACGCTAAAAAAATAAATGTGTAACGTAAGTGTTCTAGCATGATAAGTGAGGTTTGACTGCCCCTTGCACTACATCCTAATATATTTTTTAAGTTATACGATTTAAAATCAAAATTAATAAAATATATGTTCTTGTAACATTCACGATATCTTCGCAAACACTGGGATCATTTCAAATTATCAAAATGTTAAATTAATACTTATCTAATTTATTCTCATTAACCACATATTTTATTTTTGAAATCTTGTTTTCATGGATCTAAAGGACGATTCCTTATTAAATGTCAGGAATGGCTATGGGCCGCACAACAAGATTGATCGGAGATTTCTTTGGAACGAGTGTCTCGATTTTAGATCACTTACCGTCGGTACTTAGGTTGTAGGGGGGTTTCAATGTAACTAGATTTTTAGGAGAGCGCATACCTAGAGAAAACGCTGTCATGGATGAGTTTGACTAGTTCAATATTAGTGGTAATTTAATTGAACTGCCACTTAATAATAAACGGTTCACTTAGTCGAACTTAAGAGAAATCTCTTTGATGGTGCACCTTGATCGTTTCATCAATAGCGAAGAAATGGTATAGGCTCACCGTTTTGCATGTTAACGAGGCTTAAAACTTTACTTTAGATTGGAATGAATATTCTGGAAAATGTTTTAGTAAATATTTTAATTGTTTAAATTATAGAATTTAGAATTTAATTTGAAAAGAAAACATTTAGTTGGTTTAAATCTTTTATTTTTAAATAAAAGATTATTTGGAGTTTAGTAGATTCTTCCTAAAAATAATAGTTTGGGGTTTAAATGCATTAATGATGTTATTTAGTCAATTGGACTATGATTTTACTTTTAAATACGAAGCCATGTTGTATGAAAAGCGTTCATTAGTTGGAAATTAAAATAAAAGAAATAAATAGGCATTTAAATTCTTTTTGGGCTGAACTAAATTTTAAAGCCCCAAATAAAATAAAAGGAGATTGAGAAAGAATTGGTAAGTAAAAAGTATGTTGTACGTTTTGTTATCCTTATCTCATTTTTTTTAGTTACAGTAAAACAAAAGGAAACCTAGTTCTTTCCCCAATTCAAACCTAGAAATCAAATCCTTTAGTTTAGATCAATTTCCTTGCATGTTTCTCAAAGCAATTAAAGTCAGGGTCTGTTGAAGTGTAAAGGTGAGTAAATCACTCACAAAATGAATCTAAAATTACTGTTACTGCTTGCTTCCAACTGTGTATTCGGATTACTATCTTATTATTCTATTTTGTGAGAACCACCACTTAACCAATAGAACATTTAGATTTGAAAGAAGCGGCTTTTAAAACCTAATTTTACTAATCTAGTTACAAAGAAATGGATTTATACGAGTAACAATAATTTTAAACATTCAAGTGATATAGCTAAAGTGTTTGCTAGCAAACTTAGGAACCTAAGATTATTTCATAAAAAATGGAATAAGGATGTTTTTAACAACATTGGAATTAAAAAAGAAAAATTACTTTGTGAAATTTTAAAATTAAATATATTAAAAGAAGCCAAAACCTAAACTCTTTTGAGCAAATATACTTTTAAATCTTAAAGAAGAACTGGATAAACTAATTAGGCAAGTGGAAATAATATGAAAACAAGAATACTAAGTTTATTCACAAAATAGCTAATGGGCACAAGTGTAGCAATACCGTAAACTCTCTACTCAATAATAACATTGAATTTTTGACCAAAATGAATTCGATAATGCATTCACTAACTAATACAAAGAAATTTTTGGAACCAAAAAGGATCATAGAATTAGAGCTATGTGGAACAATTTATATCCTAAAAATATAAGAATTGCTTCAGATGATCTGGATATTCCATTCGTAGAAGAAGAAATCTCAAAGGCACGTCTAATGAAAAATCACCAAGATTTCCTATTTTGTATTACAATAATTTTGACATGTTTTAAAATATACTTAATTAAAATGTTTAATGAGTTTTATAACGGTGATTTACAATCATGAAGATTTAATTTCGCTAGCATAATCTTTCTCAACAAGAAAGTGGATGCGATAGAACTTAAGGATTTTAGATCTATCTCATTAATAAACTATTCAGTTAAAATTATTTCAAAGATCTTACCTAATAGGTTAAGTACAAAAATGACTAATTTAATTGATATAACACAATCCACTTTTATAAATGATAGAAATATCATGGATGGGGTCGGTGTAGTCCGAAAATTTATAAATTATTGTTGTTAAAGTAATATCACTTGTGCCCTTTTAAAATTTAATTTTGTCAAAACTTTTGATTTACTGACTGATCGTTTCTTAAAGATTAGATCATGTCATTGCTAAAAACCTAGAACTCTAGTATAATTGTCAATGATATTCTAGGAAATGAAATACAATCTAAAATATGGTCTTAGACAAGACGAATCTTTGTCACATTTATTGTTCAATTTAGCAGCGGATGTATTCACTAAAATCATAAATTTTCTATTACGGATGAGTTTCCTAATAGTGTCGGTAATTACATCACTAGTGATGATCTTTCGATTATGTAATTTGCTGAAGACGCCATGTTTTTACCTTTCACTTATCTCATCATATTATATCTTTTAAATTTGTTTTATATAGCTTGAAATGCTTTCAGGACTTAAGATTAATTTTAACAAGAGTTCCTTGTAGTCTAAAATGATGTCGATAATATTGAAATTCTTGTCGTCGATACTCTTAATTGTAAAATAATGGTACACTACTTAGGGCATTTTATTAGACCTGGAAAGTTTAAAAAAACGCCGACTTACTGGATGTCTTTTTACCCTTTTTCAAATTGAGTTATTAATAAAATAGAAAAAATTAGAAGAAATTTTCTTTAAAGTCGGGATAATTCCTATAGTAGTATGTTGATTGGGAAACGGTTTACAAATCCAAAGAGGATGGAAGATTAGGAATTATAAATCAACTCAACCTTAACTTAACAGTACTAGGAAAATGACTTTGAAAATTTAATAATAATAATGAAAAACTTATCTGAAAAGAAATGATTTAAAATTAATTTTACGGTAGAACCTATAACCTACCTTCATTGTACCACTCCTAATTCCAACCACATGTCTCACTTTTAGAAATCTATCCTAAAAAACTTCAATATTTTTAACCTTAGGATTATTAATATTATAGTTCACTCAGGAAACAACATATATTTTGACATGATAGCTGGATTTTCTCTATATCCCTTAAAGTTGAATACGATGAGTTTTTTTATTTGTAATTTCAAAAACGTCTTAATTTCTAAGGTCATTATACCCCACAACGAATTTGCATGGAAATTTACTTCAACCTTGCTCTTGAAAGCATTCTTAACCTAATTTGTTTAACTTTGTACCAAGCCAGAATATATAACTTAGATAATTAAAGCAACACTAAAATTTAGTATTGGTCAAACTCGGTGTATAAGTTTTTGAATTTTCAAGGACTAAACCAAATTGTTTTAAATTTATTTGAAAAGTCAACGCTCCTCCCAAATCAAAGCTGCACACATGGCTAATCCTACGTAGGAAATTAAATACAATTGAATTCTTAATAAGCTGATCCCAACTTATTTGAAAACAATGGTTAAGTTGTTATTTTTGTTGAATTCTTAATGCAAAAGAACTTAGTGATAGACAAAAAAATGTGTTTTGCAATTTAGACTTAGAAAACATCATACATTTATTACAATTGTCCTTTGACTAATTCTATTCTCGTAAACATTCTTAACATGTTTGATTTTAACATGAGCAACTGGAACAACTCTAAGTTTCGTCAGGCTAAAGATTATAGATTTTCACTTCATATCATTTTCACCATTGTTTGCTGGTATATATGGTTTGAAAGGAACCAAAGAATGTTACATAATCTTAAACACTTATTTTGATAACTTGGTTTGCGCCATCACGTTGTTCATTTATAATTGGATCGCAAATCCTATTTATTGATTGACTAAAAATGTTTGTTTCAGGGATCTCCTTAAAAAAGTAAAAAGTTGTATTGGTATCTTGAATATAAAATAGTTTATAACAGTGGATGACACAATATGACTTTAAGTAACGATCTAATAGATTCTTTTAATGAAGATAACTCTTCAAACATTTAACTCTTGATTGATAACTAATTCAATTTCACTTTACGTTCTCGCTTTGCTTTACTAAATTATACACATCTATATGTGTTGGACTCATGTTCTAGTTGAATTTTTTCAGTTTTTGTATTTGTTGTGGCTTGGACTGCTTATGTTGACTGATTGGTTGATGGGATGGTCACTTTTACTTGGCTCATCAAGGCTTTATTTTGAATTTCGGAGCTTTATACTTCAACAGATTTGCTTCCTTTGATCTGGTTGACGATTCCTTTGTGTATATGTACCTATAGTCGTACTTTATGTCCTTCACTAGATGATATAGTTTGTTTGATTGACATTTCTGGTGACTCTCTTGGTGTTGTTAGTATTTTACTTTTTCATTACTTCTAGACGTGTATAGTTAAGTTATGGTTCTTGGTTTGGTTTTACCATAGTTACATGATTATATCATCAGGGCTTGGTAGAGTTTTTTATCTACCTATCGGATTTATTGACAGCTTCTTTTTTGAGTGTAAAATAAAATTATATGGGTGTTTTCCTCCTTTGGATGATCGCTTATTTTCCTAAAAAATTATAGGACTATCTAAATAAAATATATTTTTGTGAACATTATCTTCAATCAAATAAAAACATATGTACAATATGTAAACATAATCCTCATTAGTAGTGTGGTTTGTCGTGCATGCATGCTTCCACAAGCGAAGTCAATAGTTTGATCTATACAGGTTACATTATTCATGCGATTTACTTGGAGTATGTGTCGATGGTACGATGCATACTTCGATAAAATCTACAAACATAGCTTAATTCTCTATATCTTCAGAAAATAAATTTGGTTTCATTTCGGTTCGTATAACTTTAAACACTATTAATGTGTGGCATAAGACTTTTAGAATATACATCCTAAACTTATTTTTTGCTATATATTTTGTATATCAGAAACTAATGTCCATGGTAAATTGCCTTAAATTTGCTATAAAAATATTTCGCAGCACAATGATAGCAAATCCCGATTCGCCACGACATGTTTATTTTATTTCGTTCATCATGTATGAAGGGACCACATCAAACCAATCTATTATGGTTTTCCTATGGCATACTTTTATCTTATTATTTTCCTTACTACAAAAGTATTTTGACAAATCTATTGTCTGAATTTTGAAAATAAATACTTTTTCAAATCATAGTTCAAATTTACTATTTGTTTTTTTAAAAAAAAATTGGTTCAAACTGCTAGAAGGCTTTGGTTTTAAAACAAAAAAATATATTTGTTGCAACAAAGTAATATGGCTGAATTATGGAAAAAATAATCCAAAAAAATGTTTGATGTACCCTTCGTATTTGTTCAATATCCTTAAAAGATTTCCAAATGTGAGTTATATTGTAAATATACTTTAAAATGCAAGTCATTTCTACATTTGACGTTCTTTAAACCCACTCATATGGATTGACTTACGTTATCTAATAAGCATAAATATACGGTACATTGATATTTCACATGATTTAGTCATCGATCTCAAGTAATTTAATCCAAATAATTAAATGCATTTTAAATTTAATAACTTAAATGGTATAAAATATTTCTCGCGAAAACATACTTTAAATATGGGTTACCTATACTTTAGAACAAACTATAAAGTACTATATTTTCACCTTTATTTCATTTAAATTTATTTTTAAATCAATAAGAAGTACCATAATAAATCATCCGCCAATCATTATTTAACTTTATATATATAGGATGACCAAATTAGACAATATACAATGGAATTTCAAAGATCTTGTTGTAATTGTTCTAAAAAAATATTTACAGTACATATGACATAAGTTGCTTTGGATTTCCTTTAGTTATGAACTATATTTTTCAAATTAATAACAATCAATTAATTAGAAACAATAGCGATTTTCAACGGATCTTTTACAGTTATCTTTTAAATAACACAAAAGAATACTAAAATTATAGTAGGGGTGAACGTTATTTTGTTAAACCAAATAAACCAACCAAACCAATTTATTTTGATCGGTTTGATTTGATTTTGAAACTGGATTTGTTTATCATTGGCCCGTAAAAAAATAGTTTAGTTATCGGTTTAACCAAATTAATCAATCTTTCATTATATTTTCAAAATTATCGATGTGATAATAATTTTTTTAGCTTAGTTTAGAGATCCAAATAAATTTTATTTATCATATATATGTGTGTGTGTGTCAATACTACTTTCAGAAAGCATACGAATGATAAATAGGAATACTATAATCATATATTTATTCTTTATTTTAAATTATAATAAATATTCCAAATATAAAGTGTAAAACATTTTTAGTTTGGTTAAATTGGATAACCAATCGAACCAACCAAACTTAGTTTGATTGGTTTGGTTTGGTTTTTATTTTTATTGGCTTTAGTTTGATTTAATAATTTTCATCATTGGATAAACCAAATCAAACAAATGCTCACCCCTAATTATAGGGGAAAACTTTGTGGCTTATGTCATAGGGTGAAAACCATGAAAAATTCAAAGAATTTAATCTAAGACATTTGCAGCAAAACCGTAGTTGTATTGGAATCAACGACAAATATAGAAACAACACATTTTGTAACAAATCTGTAGAAAATATAAGATTTTAACAGACCATTTATGGATTTGTAGCATTGGTATTAGCTCATGTAGTGTAAAAAGCATTTTGAATGATGAAAATTACATTAACATGTATTTTATTTCTTCATGAAAAACTAAAAATGCAGTTGGCAAGATAATTCTTTTACACTTTAACATTAAGCTTCTACGGTGGTTATGTTAATATAAATATTAAAATTAGCAAGATGATAGTACACTGGTTAGTAAACTAATTTGTTTGTAACAACATTATTATCTAAACTATTGAAAACGTGTCTCATTAGTAATAAACAAATTTGTATTAATTAATTAATATTATTATTTGTGTTATTCCAGCATGTTAAAATTTACCTAGTAAAAATTTTCAAGTTCGGTGTACGAGTTAATCTTACAGTAGCTAGAACGTTACTCCATTGTGTAAGTTAATAGTAGTTTTATGAATTTACTTGGTGATGTTTATCTAGTAAATTTAATCTGGTCCTTTGTAGATCCACTTGGTAGGCCAGTAACAAGATAAGGTATGTAATACTTCCTTGTTGCAAGTCTTTTAGCTGGTCACTTGGGATTTCAGCTAGCGCTCATGTTATGGATATATTTGAACTTTTAGGTGTGTTTTGGGGGAAAATATAATGTAAAATATTTATTATTAGTCTAAGTAGTAGCTTGGTGCAGTTGCACTTATTATTAAAGTCTAAGTGGTAGCTTGGTGCAGTTGCACTTATTATTAAAGTCTAAGTAGTAGCTTGGTGCAGTTACACTTATTAGTCTAAGTAGTAGCTTGGGCCTGTTACAACTTCTGAGTTTTGACTAAGCTTTTGTTAAGGCATGTGCACATCTTTAGTAAAATTTCACAACATTTCAGCATTTCAAAGACGAAAACCATAACCTGTAACTTTATGATATTTGCTTTTTCAGTTTGTTATCATAAATTGTGATAGCAATAATATTAAACCATATGCACCTCTCCAACCGACATAAACCAATAAGAACAGTACGAGATCAAACTAAATACTTAATTTGCTTTGCAAAAGGATTTGAAAATTTAGAATACAGCAAAAATGGTTGTTGAAAAGGATAAAACTGTACCTGTCATAACATATTCAGGAGCTGCATAGCCATATGTTCCCATAATTCTTGTTGACACATGAGATTTGTCACCAACTGGTCCATCCTTTGCCAGTCCAAAGTCTGATAACTTTGCGTTGTAGTCCTAATCATTTATGACAAATTTTAGAGAGAACAATATAATAGGACATCTATAAACACTAGACACTACACTTCAGAGTGCCAATTGGCTTTGGTATAATAAGTTTGTTAGTATGGTATTAGAACCTCTACTGCGCGACTGTAGATACTAAACGACTACATTTCGTGATAATACCCATGACTTAAAATCCAGGATTAAATCTGTACGAAACAAACTTGTTTTTTATATTTTGATGAATCTAATGGCGAACATTAACCTCTGGGCATTGTTAAATGAATGTAGAATGATTTGACTGAGATGTCATGCGAATGTGTGACTCGAATGATTTGACTGAGATGTCATGCGAAAGTGTGACTCTTAAAAGACAAATTACCTGGTCTAGCAAAATATTGGATGTTTTAAAATCACGATATATGACTGGCTTTTTAGCTTCGTGGAGAAACGCAAGCCCTTTTGCTGCATGAAAGGCAATCTTCATTCTTGTTGCCCAAGAAAGAGGAAGCAATACTTCTGCGTAAATGCACATAGATCAATTAGTATTAGGCAAGAAGCGTTGCTATGATATCATTCAGCAGTTCAATATTTATTTTCAAGTAAAGCTGTAAAGTACTTGAAAAGAGATGGTCTTCTACACTTCCTCGAGACATGAACTCGTATACAAGAACTCGGTGCTTGTCCTCACAGCAATATCCAATCAATTGCACCAAATTTGGATGCGATAGTTGCCCCAGAAATAAAACCTCTGCCTAAATATCCATATTAAAGAAACACTTACACCTCTAAAATGGTTTGGTACAATTCTTTTACTACTGGATGTTACAAGTTACTTGGCAACAATGTAAGGTGTTGTATTACTGAAATCATTTCTGTAATTTAACTCCAAAGAAAAAAAAAGAAAAAAAAAACAAACAGTGAAATATTACCAGCCATTCTCGATGACCCTGAAAACTGTTATCGGTATCATGAACTTTAACGGCAACTTGAAGGTGTTGAGTACCTTCGCTGATTTCTTCGGTAATGAATCCTTTATAAACGTCGCCAAACCCTCCACCTCCCAATAAATAATCCTTCCTGAAATTCTCAGTAATTGTTTTGATCGTGCTGAATGTGAATGCTACTAAATGATTTGAAGCCGTATCTCCGCGCAATTCCTCAACTTCTTCGGGGTTTGAGGGAAATTTCTGTACTTCTTTCGCTTCTTGTTTTTTGGAAGGGCTTTCAACTTTCGGAGAATCTTTCGCGAAATTACAAAAAGAATTATTGCTTGGAAGAAAATATTATTATTCTTTGTTGATCATCACAAATCGAAAAAGAAATACAACTTTACTGAATATAGAATTTTAAAACCTAAACAGAATATGTACAAAATTGTCTTGAGTAAGCAAAGTGGTGTATACTGAAAAATACAGAGATGTAATGAATAAATAGTACCTGGTTTTGCATTCGATGATACTCTGTAAATTGATGGATTAGCTCGAACCAAACAATTGCCCATTATTACTTTTTGTTTTTAGTTATGATTTTCTGAAGAAAAGAGAACAGTTTGGGAAGTTCAGAAGTAAAAGCCAAACTTCGATGATTAAGAAGAGAGAAGAAAGAGATGCATATGGTTATATACAAAATACCTGATTTGATTCGTTATGTATAACAAAAGTTGAAAATACAAATAAATTTGAACAGTTAGAAGGAGTCTTTCTTCTTAAAAGTAGGCTAAAACAGTGAAAAGTAAAATATAATATGTGCAACTAAAAACAAAAGGCATAAGATCAAAACATTGTCTTTTAATTAAGAGAATTTCTTGGGTTTTATTTGGAAAAGTTGCTAAGCGCAAAGAACAAAACAAAATACAAGGTTGGTTTCCTTGTGTCGCGAAAAAGAAGAAAGAATCCAAGTCATGTTCATTGAATACCATTATGGTTATGGTGGTGATAAAAAGGAAGGCAGTGAGTGTGACTGTGTGAGTGCACATTTTGCTTCAAATTTACTCGTATATTTATACTTATTTTATATTCTCTCATTTTTTATGTTCCAGAAATTGTTGTGGTTGGAATACGGTGGCTAACAAAAAGGAAAGAAGGAATACAATCTTTAATTTAGTCCTAGTGTTGATGATGGTGGGTAGTAGTGGAATGTTGAATCAAAAGGCTGACGTGATATCGGATTCAAATGGTTTCGTGTGTTGTGTACACAGCGTAAATCAAAATTAGTCATGTATGCATATAAACTTATTAAAGGATCTATTATATACATCTACTATTAAACCACTTTAAATTAGTTAAAAGAGATGTTTAAAAATATAAAATAAATCTCGCTTCCAAAGCCTACCATAATTAGTTATGTAGAATATTAGAATACGCACACATTTTACACATAAATCCACTTTAAATTTCTTTCTTGGATTGAACAAATTTGTCTAACCACTAAGGTTCAAAAATTAACAAATTTAAATTTTACTAATTGGATTTCAAATTGATAATTATTTGTTGAAGCGGTAGTAAAGTTGATAATATATGAGCTTATGGATTGTTGTCGAGGATTATTATAAAGAATATGAAGAATGAATACCTGTTTTTGAGAAAAACGAAGAATGAAAAACGAAGAATGAATGCTTGTTTTTGAGAAAAAGAAAACAATTGAGCAAGAGAAATACATAGATGTGTAAGGATGAAATATATATTTTACTAAATGTCGATGGGTGCAAAAAAATTGATGGAAGTACTAAAAAAAAATTGAATGAATATATTAGCGTCCCTATTAACGGTACCAAACACTATTTTGAAAAATATACTTAATCCAGTGTCGTTCATCCAACTTCATCTTCTTCGTAAGAATAAGAAACAAAATCAATTCAAAACCCTAAAAATGCAGAGTAGCCCCTAAGAAAAGGAAAAAAAATCAATATACCTCTCGTTTTGTGGAGTTAACCCTTAATGATAAAACGTTTCCAAACTAATATATAACATTCTCCATTTTGAGATTCAAAAATGAAGGCCGATGACACTTTTTTTAGAACGTGCTCGTTTGCTCATGCATGAAATTGTAAATTTAAAAAAAATCATGTTTGAATCTTAATGGGCCTATGAAATCTATTAACATTAGATCCAATCTACATTTTAAACTAAAGTCTTATTTTAATTAAAATGTTTATATTTATTTAATTAATCATATCAATTAAACATTTAAAATGTATATTGTGTGTGTGTATTCTTAAACTAACATGATGACATAATAAATAAACCATGCGTGTGTGCGTGCATGTGTGTGTGTGTACGTATATTATACACACGCATATATAGATATTAAGATTTATATCTACAGCATATACATATGTATTATACTTACATTAGGAGTCGGCTATTTGGACAAAAAATATAACACAAGTGGCGAGACAATAAATCTGGACCATTGGTTTTTTGTCCTTATACGAAAGATGAGAATCGGAGGATCTAACGGTTAAGATATTTTGTTTCACCATTTATGTCTACAAATTATGTGCAAATAGAATCTCTCTCTCTCGCATATATATTCATATACATATTGTTATCATCAGAACTGGTCACTAACACCCTTAAGAGAGATTATGTGGAGAGATTAACGAAGAAAGTAAATGTAAACAGTGAACAGAATGCTAAACTTAATGCCGAAAATAAGAACACCAGATTTATAGTGGTTCGGCGTAATTGCCTACATCCACTTTGAGGTTAATCTTTATTGCTTTACTTATCAACTGGTTATAGATACAATCCGTAAACCAACTATTTGATTACAATTGTTAAGCAAAGAAGATAAGTCTTCAATGAGTCTTGAATGCGGCAGAGTCTCCCCGGCGTTCTCGAAAAAAGGTCTCTTTCATCGTGCCCCTGTCTCTCTATTTATAGACGAAGATGGGTTGGACGTCCCTGACGGGCTTGGTAGCAAGATACCTTGGCCTAAAACAAGTAATCCTGTGTGTCGATCCATAAGTGCCGAGCGGCATATGCCGAATGGCACATACAGAGCCATGCCTCTAAGCCGAACGAGGCAGTACATTGTGTGAAATGTGTAGGCCGAACGAGTTCCGATGCCGATCGAGGGGAGATGTCGAACGAGGCTGGAATGCCGAACGATACCTCTACGCCGAACGAGGTTGGAATACCGGACGAGGCCGAATGTCGAACGAGCTTTATGCCGAATGAGGCCGAATGCCGAACGACTCTGCTATGCCGAACGAGGCATGAGTGTCGAATGAGGTTGGAATGTCGAATGATACCTCTACGCCGAACGAGGTTGGAATACCGGACGAGGCCGAATGCCGAACGACTCTACTGTGCCGAACGACCCTCAATGCCGAACGAGGTCTGGATGCCGAACAACCCAGTTGTGTTGAACGATAATGTTGTGCCGAACGTCCCTAGATGCCGAACGAGCTTGAATGCCGGCCGGCCCAGTTGTGTCGAACGACAATGTTGTGCCAAACGTCCCTAGACGCCGAACGAGCTTGAATGCCGGTCGGCCCAGTTGTGCTGAACAACAATGTTGTGCCGAACATCCCTAGATGCCGATCGGTGCGCAAATGTCGAATGCCTAGTTGCCTGGTAAAACCTCCAAGTAACACTTGCCCTCCAAAGTGCATCATGTGGTCGAACATGACGCGCTATGAATCATGAGTCCTCCGTGCTTTGCTTCGAGCCTTGACTTCGTTTCCTCAATGGTACTTTCTCCTGAATGTCGAGTGAGTCAGTGTATGCCGAACGTCATGCGATGTCAAACGACATATAAATGTCGAACAATATAGCTGATGTCGAGCGAGGGATGCGCTTTGACCGGTTCTACCGGTCATTGTCCCTTCGACTTCCTTTTTTCCCCTATAAAGGTAGGCATTTCACTTCTTCTTCTCGTTTTACTTTTCACCTCTGCATTTCAGAACCTAAGAACTTGCCTCCCTTCAAACTCTTCCAATAATTCTTAACTTCCTTTCTGACTCCCAAATCCTACACGTCACTTCTCGACTGCTCTCAACCACAATCTTGGAAGATTCCGCTTCCAAACCAAGCATATCACCGAAACGCTACCCTCTTCTTTAGGTACAAGCTAAGACAAGACTTGATATCACAACCTTCTTTTAACCTACGAACAACGATAGTCGTGTAGATTAGGAAGGCTAAACAGGCTTTGGGATTAAATGAAGAGGAAGATGGAAGAAGGTGTTGACCGTCTGATGATGGTGAGGGTTGGGATGCCTGGTTGCAGGTGGTGTGCGAGTTAAAGTAGTGGTCGACCGGCCACCTTGTAGGATATTTAGGTTGTATAGAGGATGGAATTGAAAGATGATGTATAAATGTGGCTCGGCATGATTTCTTAATGCCGAGTGATAAAAAGGGAGCACGGGAGTGGAGTTGGAGTTAAGGCCTAGTGTGCAGACTGTGTGGCTTGGCACGGCCACGGTTCGACATGATCTCTCCATATCGAACGAGGTTGGAGGGAAAAACAAAAAAGAAGTAGGAATTAGGTAGGATTCCGATCGGCATGGCTCGGCATGACCTGCCGAAGGACACGGCCATGCGGGTTGGGAGAGATGGAGGGAAAGAGGAAAAGTAATGTTAAGGGCAGAATGCCGAGCGATACGGCTCGGCAGAAGCACGGTTCGACATGATTTGTCGCGTGCCGAACGGCGAAGAGGAAGAGTTGAAAGAGTGATGTGCCGAATGGGATTGAGGCCAAGCGTCACTTAGGCCGAACGGCATTTAGGCCGAGCGGCCTTTAGGCCGTGTGTTTCAAGTGTCGCTTGGCCTTGACCTTTGATGAATAGATAATAAAAGTCGAAATCATTCGAACTTGAACATAACCCTCGTCGAATTCACTTATTTCCCACGCCTAATCATATGACAAAAAACAAGGACAAGGACCTAGGCAAACCAACATATCGAACTAATCTAAACTGATAACTCCCTAGTTCCAACAATCACAGGCCTGAATTTAAATCGATAAAAACAGATGATAGCCTTTAACATATATAGTGCCAATGTCCGAGTCCAAAATTGAAAACATCATAAGACTAGCTTTCGGAGATGGTCAGCGATGGCGGTCTTAGAAGATGACAGTTCAAAGCTCAACTTTATATTGTCAAGTCTGTGACTTTTAATTTCTCAACACTTATATTTGAATGATCGCACTAGTTCACACACCACACGGGGGGAATATTTATGCTGTTAAGTCTAACGTCGATTATTTTTTAAGTATAGTTCAAATAGGTACTCTGTTAGATTCAATCTTCATTAGAGATGTCTAGGAAATCTAGCTCTACTACGATCTCAGATAGACCTGGGCCATCCTCTCGATAAGAAGTTGCAGATACTTCTCATCCGTCAACTACCCCCGCTCAAGACTTACCGAACCCTGCGACTACATTCGTCGACTTGGCTCCTGACGCTCTGGCGGCAGCGATTTTTCTAGGCAACCCAATCGATTCTCAGGCTTCAAAGATTAACGAAAATACGCTCCGTCGGATATGCTCTATCCATGGAATCCCCTTTGACGATGTATTAGTTCCATTGGGGCATGATCATCTACACTTGCCCCTAGTCGGATACACAGCTTGCAACAAATTCATGTGCTGGGTTAGCAGTGTGCCACCATTCAACTTATTTCTTCGAGACGTGTTGCAGTATATCGACGTTTCCTCATCGCAACTGCATCCGAACAGCCACACATTCATCTATGGCACTTGCATCCTATTCATGAGTGTCCTCTCCAGGCTTCCGACTTCAGGCGATATCCGATACATAGAGATGGAGGGATAGCCCATCTTTTGTGTTTCTCGAGCCGCATAGCAAATGTCAAATCTTAACTGAGGCATGGAGCAATTTTTCCCTGTACAAATAGGAATGGTTTTATGTGCGCCGTCCTTCCGGTTTTGCGAGGAGATGGGTGGAAGGAAGTAAGTCTTTTTCCTGGGTCGATACTCATGTTTGGTCAAAGCTGTACCTTTTCTAACTCTCTTCCATCTTTTCAGGTATTAATCCGCATCCCGGGGGCCTTGGATATTCTAAAGCCGTCGAAGCTATTCGAACCATTCCCGTCGAAGATTGGGACATCAGAACCCTCATTTCAAATGGGTCGCTTACAAAGTTCGGGCTGTTGGCAGAAGGTCGTCGGATAAGCCTCCCTCAGGGCGTTACCATACCCAGGCCTGCTTCTGGTGAAGGGAAAAAACAAGCTGAGTCTTCAACACATAACACCCTTGACACACTAGAAGATGGGGAAATTAAGGAAACTGAAACGCCTGTGGCACAGGATGAGAACGTTAGTCCCACTCGGGATTCGATAGTCGAAGTTCACGACATCGCCTTCCCCTTTGAAGGGAAAGAAGAAACTAACATATAGGCCGAGGAAGAAAACAGTCGGTGGAACTTCTAAAGTTACTCTCGTTCCCGTGGAGAAAGAAGCCTCTTCACAGCATATAGAAAGTTCCCTAAAAGGCCTGTCGAACCTTTCCATACCTGACGATCTACTCAACTACGACTTTGACGATCTAGAGGCCCTTAAGCTTCATTTGCCCGCGAGAGGCGATGCAAGCGTTTAAACCCAAAATCAGGGAGAAAAAACTCCTATTAGTAAAGAAACTGGTCCGTCGGGGGGAAACACTAGGACGCACACAAACACATGCACTTCACCCTGCACTTAAATTTACGTTGTCACCCTATTCTTTGCTAACTCATCGTTACTTAAACTTTGTGTAGGTGACATGGAGCGCACACATGGACTTGACCGCCTTCACGGTTCATCGATATTTTATCAGTCAGGACGGGATTCAGGTTCTGGAAGAAGCCGAGATAGGGATGATGATGGCAATAGGGATTATTATTTCTGAGATTCATCGTCTCGGAAGAAATCTTATTATCGGCCCAAATACCATTATAATCTCCCTTCTCACTCGGAGCAAGGCAGAGATAAGCACGACCATAAGGGGTCGCAATCCGATGTCCCTCATGGTCAACACTCCGATTCTTCTACCACACGACAGTCCCGGGATCCTTACAAGAGAACTGAACTTTCAAAGCCATCTCCTTCTGTTCCCATAACAGATCCAACGATATCGAAGAGACCGACTGAGCTCAAGGCTAAAGTCCCAAAAATCTGCTTTGATGGCTGAAATTCCTCCCGGCGATCCATCATATTCCAAGACATGTCAAACAAAGTGTTATCGCCTGCAACAACGACGTCTATGTTCAACATGACGTGTTCGTTCATCTTGCTGAGAAAGTGTCAGAAGTATCTATAGAGCGCC